>JARQOC010000005.1:539788655-540388655 GCA_033576535.1 Allobates femoralis
CACCCCGGGGAGGGGCCGGTGATGCTGGGGGAGGCCGGCAGGGAGCGGGCCGGGGGGGGGCCGGTGATGCTCGGGGGGGCCCGGGCAGGGACATCGGGGAGGGGCCGGTGATGCTCGGGGGAGGCCGGCAGGGAGCAGTCGGGGGGGGGCCGGTGATGCTCGGGGGGGGCCGGCAGGGAGCACCCGGGGAGGGGCCGGTAAATGCTGGGGGGAGGCCACAGGGAGCAGCCGGGGGGGGGCGGGTGATGTTTCGGGGGGGGGCCGGCGGGGAGCACCGGGGGAGGGGGGGGTGATGCTCGGGGGGGGCCCGGGCAGGGAGCAGCCGGGGAGGGGGCGGTAAATCCCTGGGGGGAGGCCGTCGGGGAGCACCCGGGGGAGGGGGTGGTGATGCTCGGGGGAGGCCGTCAGGGAGCAGCCGGGGAGGAGGCGGTGATGCTCGGGGGAGGCCGGCAGGGGGGCAGCACAGGTCGGCTCTTTGTGTACTCCGGCCGGCACTTACCTTGGTTGCAGAAGAAGTTCCAGAGCTTGGCGAAGATGAGGCCCATGATGGTGGCGGAGGCCGGGGCGGTCACTAGGTGAGGAGCCGCCCGCTTCAGGCCGCAGCTGCCATCCGCCCGGGGACAACTCTCCACACTGAGCTCCAGTCCACAGCTGCGCGCACACGTGACGTCACCGAGCGTCCGACGCTCCGGGGCGTCCTGACAGTAAACCACGCCCTCTATCAGCGCCTACCAACATTGGATAAAGCTGTTACGCCCATCAATGTTTTCGTACAATGAAACACTGGATGACATAAGACCACACGGATTTTATCTGATCACTAATTGGTTGCCCTAAACTGTAGTTCCCCGTCTTTACCATTACCATGATATCCCTTTCAGTAAAAACTACATCTCCCATCATCCCAGGTTCTTAGAAACAGAGACCACGTCAAATGATGTGACCACACCAAATATGGCGGCTAGAGCCTCACAAGGAGAGTCTGAACACTAGAGCGAGAACCGGATACGTGCGGTCCTGTACACATCTGTCTCTTCTGTGCGTAGTCACACCCCCTGTGTTATCTAGAGAGATTGGTCTCCACAACCATGGCCGCCGCCGGGTTCCTATGTGTGTGACAGTGAGGACACTTCGTTTTGAATACTTTTAGTGTATTTTCTTTCTTTTTCTTTTCTATATCGACGAAGAAGAGACTCATGTCCATGTTCACCTGGTGGCAGAGGGGGAGGGTTCGCTATTACGGATGTTTGACCCTCGCTGGCTTCCATACACAGGTAATGACAGGAGGAGAACAGTGGCTGCAGGGTCTCTGTGCAGGGATTGGATTGGCTGCAGGTTATCTGTGCAGGGATTGTATTGGCTGCAGGTTGTCTGTGCAGGGATTGGATTGGCTGCAGGGTCTCTGTGCAGGGATTGGATTGGCTGCAGGGTCTCTGTGCAGGGATTGGATTGGCTGCAGGTTATCTGTGCAGTGATTGTATTGGCTGCAGGTTGTCTGTGCAGGGATTGGATTGGCTGCAGGGTCTCTGTGCAGGGATTGGATTAGCTACAGGTTGTCTGTGCAGGAATTGGATTGGCTGCAGGTTGTCTGTGCAGGGATTGGATTGGCTGCAGGTTGTCTGTGCAGGGATTGTATTGGCTGCAGGGTCTCTGTGCAGGGATTGGATTGGCTGCAGGGTCTCTGTGCAGGGATTGGATTGGCTGCAGGGTCTCTGTGCAGGGATTGGATTGGCTGCAGGTTGTCTGTGCAGGGATTGGATTGGCTGCAGGTTGTCTGTGCAGGGATTGGATTGGCTGCAGGTTGTCTGTGCAGGGATTGGATTGGCTGCAGGTTGTCTGTGCAGGGATTGTATTGGCTGCAGGGTCTCTGTGCAGGGATTGGATTGGCTGCAGGGTCTCTGTGCAGGGATTGGATTGGCTGCAGGTTATCTGTGCAGGGATTGGATTGGCTGCAGGGTCTCTGTGCAGGGATTGTATTGGCTGCAGGTTATCTGTGCAGGGATTGGATTGGCTGCAGGGTCTCTGTGCAGGGATTGGATTGGCTGCAGGGTCTCTGTGCAGGGATTGGATTGGCTGCAGGTTGTCTGTGCAGGGATTGGATTGGCTGCAGGTTGTCTGTGCAGGGATTGGATTGGCTGCAGGTTGTCTCTCTGGGCTGTAGGACGTGCTGTGTGGATGCTCTGCGGTTGTAGGACGTGCTGTGTGGGCGCTCTGTGGTTGTAGGACGTGCTGTGTGGGCGCTCTGTGGTTGTAGGACGTGCTGTGTGGGCGCTCTGTGGTTGTAGGACGTGCTGTGTGGATGCTCTGCGGTTGTAGGACGTGCTGTGTGGGCGCTCTGTGGTTGTAGGACGTGCTGTGTGGGCGCTCTGTGGTTGTAGGACGTGCTGTGTGGGCGCTCTGTGGTTGTAGGACGTGCTGTGTGGGCGCTCTGTGGTTGTAGGACGTGCTGTGTGGGCGCTCTGTGGTTGTAGGATGTGCTGTGTGGGTGCTCTGTGGTTGTAGGATGTGCTGTGTGGGTGCTCTGTGGTTGTAGGACGTGCTGTGTGGATGCTCTGCGGTTGTAGGACGTGCTGTGTGGGCGCTCTGTGGTTGTAGGACGTGCTGTGTGGGCGCTCTGTGGTTGTAGGACGTGCTGTGTGGGCGCTCTGTGGTTGTAGGACGTGCTGTGTGGGCGCTCTGTGGTTGTAGGACGTGCTGTGTGGGCGCTCTGTGGTTGTAGGATGTGCTGTGTGGGTGCTCTGTGGTTGTAGGATGTGCTGTGTGGGTGCTCTGTGGTTGTAGGACGTGCTGTGTGGATGCTCTGCGGTTGTAGGACGTGCTGTGTGGGCGCTCTGCGGTTGTAGGACGTGCTGTGTGGGCGCTCTGCGGTTGTAGGACGTGCTGTGTGGGCGCTCTGGGGCTGTAGGACGTGCTGTGTGGATGCTCTGCGGTTGTAGGACGTGCTTGTGTGGGTGCTCTGTGGTTGTAGGACGTGCTGTGTGGGTGCTCTGTGGTTGTAGGACGTGCTGTGTGGGCGCTCTATGGTTGTAGGACGTGCTGTGTGGGCGCTCTATGGTTGTAGGATGTGCTGTGTGGGCGCTCTATGGTTGTAGGATGTGCTGTGTGGGTGCTCTGTGGTTGTAGAATGTGCTGTGTGGGCGCTCTGTGGTTGTAGGACGTGCTGTGTGGGTGCTCTGTGGTTGTAGGACGTGCTGTGTGGGCACTCTATGGTTGTAGGACGTGCTGTGTGGGCGCTCTATGGCTGTAGGACGTGCTGTGTGGGTGCTTTGTGGTTGTAGGACGTGCTGTGTGGGCGCTCTATGGCTGTAGGACGTTCTGTGTGGGCGCTCTATGGTTGTAGGACGTGCTGTGTGGGCGCTCTGTGGTTGTAGGACGTGCTGTGTGGGTGCTCTGTGGTTGTATGACGTGCTGTGTGGGTGCTTTGTGGTTGTAGGACGTGCCGTGTGGGCGCTCTGTGGTTGTAGGACGTGCCGTGTGGGCGCTCTGTGGTTGTAGGACGTGCCGTGTGGGCGCTCTGTGGTTGTAGGACGTGCCGTGTGGGCGCTCTGTGGTTGTAGGACGTGCCGTGTGGGCGCTCTGTGGTTGTGCCATATGACTGATGATCGCCTCTTTTGTTATTCCAGTTGACTTTCAGAAGTTAATTGCATCTGCTGCATGAAATGTCGTTCTTCCCGAAGATACTTCTGAGAGAAGAAGTGGTCGATCATCTGCGTAACGTGTACCTCAACAACGAGGTGAGTGACGGAGGGCAGTGAGATGAAATGATTAAAGGGAACCTGACACCAAATTAAATCCATTGCTGGGTGTGATAGAAGCTCACACATGGCTTCCCGTATACCAGGCTGCACGTGCTCCAAGGCTGGTGCCTCATCATGGCCTGGAAAGGGTTTCTCCGATTTTGGGATAAACCCTTGTTCCTCAGACTCCATTTGTTTAAAAAAAAAACAGACCGATCCTTTCTTCACCCTCCCCAGGTCCAGCGCTGAGACTCTGCCCCCAGTGTCTGTAATTGACTATAACGCTGGCATCACATTGATAACTCTGCAGCCAATCAGTGAGGTCAGCGGATCTGTCTCAGTTAACAGCAAAAGCCACCGACCTCACGGATTACAAGCAGTGGTGGCTGGGGATATCACGGCGGTCTTGGTCCGGACCGTGTCCCGGGTTCTCACAAGTAAAAGGGGGGCATATACATGGGAGTTTGTTTGTTGTGACGCCACCCACGGGTTGTGGTCAGGGTGACCACCGCTGCTGCAGAACCTCTGGGGATGATGTTGGGCAGCTGGGGATGTAATGGCTCTCCGCAGGTAGAGCTGGGTTCCCCGGGGCAGTGGTAGTAATAGTCTATAGATGGTGCTATGGATATTGCAGGATAGGGGTAGTAGTAGAGATGATAGCTGCTTGTGAGGGTACGCAGGGTTTGAGTACAAGGATCACACAAACTCATGGTTTTGAAGTTTTCCAAGTCTTTACTGCATATGTTGTTAGCAGAGTACTGTCCACGGAGTCTGTACCGGGGCCGGGTTGCTCCCACCCTGACCGGGTCCTCAGCTTCCCACTGCTGCGCCTTGTGTGTGGCCCTGCTGCTGCTTTAACTGAGCTGCCGGCCCTGTTTCTCCTCACAGGTACCCCCTTTGCTAGGCAACCTGAGTCTTTCCTCTGTATTTCTGACCCCGCTGTGTTGCTTTGCTGAGGTACGGTGTAGATCTACAACCTCCACTATTCCGGTGTTTTCTGTGCTGCGTGTGTCAGTCACAGTTTCGGATCTGGTATCCGGTCTGTGCGCTCCTCTGGGGCGAGTTATGAGGTAACTCAGTCTCCCA
This sequence comes from Allobates femoralis, assembly GCA_033576535.1. Lineage (NCBI taxonomy): Eukaryota > Metazoa > Chordata > Amphibia > Anura > Aromobatidae > Allobates > Allobates femoralis. Next base: position 539,793,479 of record JARQOC010000005.1, read on the forward strand.
GATATGTTCTTCTGTTTCTTGTACTCCTCTCTTCAGACCCTGGCTTCATGCCTGAAAGTAGGGCTGGGCGATTTTGGGAAAAATCAAAATCTCGATTATATTTTAACCTATGGACGATTTTCGATTTAAATCTCGATTTTTTTTCTATTTTTTTTTTTTTGCTTTTCTTTGATGAATAAAAAGAAAAAAATGAACGGAGCAGGTTCCCCAGGTATATAATCTATGAGGGGGAGGGGATATAGGACCCTGGTATAGAATATATAAGGAAGGGGAGGCGATAAAGGACCCAGGTATAGAATATATGAGGTGATATAGGACACAGGTATATAATCTGTAAGGAGGGGGAGGGATATAGAACACAGGTGTATATTATAGAATATATAAGGAAGGCGAGGGGATATAGGACCCAGCAGGTATAGAATATATAAGGAGGGAGGGGATATAGGACCAGTCACCCAGGTATTATATAATCTCTAAGGAGGGGGAGAGATATAGGACCCAGGTATAGTATAGAATATAGAGAGAGGAGGATGGAATATAGGACCCGGTCCCCAGGTATAGAATATATAGGGAGGAGGATGGGATATAGGATACAGATATACAATATATAGGGAGGAGGGATATAGGACACACAGGTATAGAATATATGAAGGGATATAGGACATGCGTCTGTGTCATGTGTCGTGTGTTGTTCTCATTCCTGTACAGTGTCCTCCATTCCTGTACAGTGCCCCCATTCCTGTAGTGTTCTCATTCCTGTACAGTGCCCCCCATTCCTGTAGTGTTCTCATTCCTGTACAGTGCCCCCCATTCCTGTAGTGTTCTCATTCCTGTACAGTGCCCCCCATTCCTGTAGTGTCCCCCTTTCATATGCCCCCTCCATTCCTGCAGTGTCCTCCATTCCTGCAGTGTCCTCCATTCCTGCAGTGTCCTCCATTCCTGCAGTGTCCTCCATTCCTGCAGTGTCTCCATTCCTGCAGTGTCCTCCATTCCTGCCATTGTCCCCCATTCCTGCCCATTGTCCCCATTCTGCCCTTGTCCCATTCTGCTGTCCCTCTGCATTGTCCCCCATTCCTGCCCATTGTCCCCCATTCCTGCCCATTGTCCCCCATTCCTGCCCATTGTCCCCCATTCCTGCCCATTGTCCCCCATTCTCCTGTCCCCTTCTGCATTGTCCCCCATTCATGTCCCATTCCTGCATTGTCCCATTCCCACATTCTATTCCTACAGTGTCCCCATTCCTGTCAGTGTCCCCCTTTCATGTGAGCCCCCCTTCCTGCCTGTCCCCATTCCTGCAGTGTCCCCATTCCTGCAGTGTCCCCCATTCCTGCAGTGTCCCCATTACTGTACATGTCCCCATTCCTGCAGTGTTCTCTTTCCTGCATTGTCTCCATCCTGCAGGTATGGGGACAGCAGTGGACCTGCAGGTATTGGAGACACTGCAGGAATGGGAGGACACTGCAGGAATGGGGACACTACAGGAATGAGGACACTGCAGGAATGGGGAGAACACTGCAGGAATGGAACTGCAGGAATGAGACACTGCAGGAATGAGAACACTGCAGGAATGGAGGACACTGTGCAGGAATGAGAACACTGCAGGAATGGGGGACACTATACAGGAATGGGAGACACTGCAGGAATGGAGGGGAAGCACCGCCGGGTCCACACACACAGGGGACGCACCGCCGGGGCCACACACACAGGGGACGCACACAGAGTTGCACCCACCATCTTTCCTCCTGGATCCGGCCTGTGCCCGAGGAGGCCCCGCTCCTCGGCCTGTTTTGTGGCGGTGCCCGGTCTGTCCTCCGCCGTCAGGAAGTGTCAGCCTCCGGCCCGGAGCGGCGCAGGCCAGAAAATACACGCGTTGCTACGCAACCGCTCGGGCCCGCAGACATGAGCTGGTGCCGGGTGACACAGAGCAGAGGAGCGCTGCCGGGGCCCTCACACAAGACAGCGGGAGGCCGAACCGACACCGGAGTATGGCCAGCACCTGGTGTGAGGAGGAACGTCATCCTACACTGAGGATGGCTGCACCGGAGCACCCTCACGTGCTTTAAACAGCGGTCCGGCCGCCATTTTTAATCGAATTTAACGATTTGGACTAAAACCAAATCGTGGCCACAGCAGGGGGGCGAATTAATCGAATTAATTCGATTAATCGCCCAGCCCTACCTGAAAGTAGTCAGTGGTCCCTGTCAGGAGCTCAGCACTGCTCCCATTTACAGGTCCTCCTCCTAGTGCTCCCTATACTAAACTGAACTGTGAACTGTCAACTATCAACTAACTACTTCCTCCTCAGACCAGAATATATCAGAGAGCTGCTTGAGCTCCCCCTTCTGGCCTAGAGGTGCTAGTGCAGTGTCCAGTGTTGTGTGGGGAGTTAACCCTTGTGATGTTACCATGGCACATTAACCCCTGGGGTGCCACAGGCACCTTTAGAAATACAGTGAGTATGAAAAGTATTCCAACCCCTTTACATTTTTTCACTCTTTGTTTCATTGCAGCCATTTGGTAAATTCAAAAAAGTTCATTTTTTTCTCATTAATGTGCACCCTGCACCTCATCCTGACTGAAGAAAACAGAAATGTAGACATTTTTGCAAATTTATTAAAAAAGAAAAACTGAAATATCATATGGTGATAAGTATTCAGACCCTTTGGTCAGACATACATAGGCTGGGGTCCCATGCTGTCCATTTCCTTGTGATCCTCCTTGAGATGGTTCTACTCCTTCAATGGAGTCCAGCTGTGTTTAAATAAAATGATAGGACTTGATGTGGAAAGGCACACACCTGTCTATATAAGACCTCACAGCTCACAGTGCATGTCATGCCAAATGAGAATCATGAGGTCAAAGGAACTGCCCAAGGAGCTCAGAGACAGAATTGTGGCAACGCAAAGATCTGGCCAAGGTTACAAAATAATTTCTGCAGTACTCAAGGAGGAATGGCAGAGGATCCCCAAATCCAGGGGTGAAAAACTTGTTATATCATTCCCAAGAAGACTCATGGCTGTACCAGCTCAAAAGGTGCAAATACTCAATACTGAGCAAAGGGGCTGAATACTTTCAGTACCCACTGTAGATTTACTTAGAATATTGGTGACATGTTTAATATGTATTTCACCCGCTGTAAACATATCTTTGCTCCACACTATAATCTTCTGTTTAATGTCCGGTGTTGCAGTTGGTGGCCACAGTGGGTGCAGATGAAGCAGAGAGGAGGTTTGTCTGTCTGCAGAGTCGTCTGTCCCATCCACCGTCCTTTACTACTGTCCGTGTAAACACCAGACTGACCTCCAGAGAGAACGCAGCACAGCTCCTGGGGGAAGAAATACACAAGGTCAGAGAATCTATCTATCTATCTATCTATCTATCTATCTATCTATCTATCTATCTATCTATCTATCTATCTATCTATCTATCTATCCTTCTATCTATCTATCTATCCTTCTATCTATCTATCTATCTATCTATCTATCTATCTATCTATCTATCTATCTATCTATCATCTGTCTTTCTATCTATCTATCTATCTATCTATCTATCTATCATCTGTCTATCTATCTATCTATCTATCTATCTATCTATCATCTGTCTTTCTATTTATCTATCTGTCTGATATCTGTCACCCCCTTACAGCAGTTCCCCGGCGTCGTCTTCTCGATTCATCATCATCCTCATCTGAACGACCTCTTATTAATTCCTGTGATTGGACCCAGGTTAGTGAGAAGTTCTCTCTCTCTGTCTGTGGCCATTTCTTCGTTCCCTTCTTTCCAGGACCATGCTCTTTTTTGTTTTTTCTTCCCCCCATCCACATAGTTATATGATGACTTTTTATTCTTTTATATATTCTTCTATATTGGAGGACTTAGGCCCCTTTCACATCAGCTTTTGTCTCTGATTGTGTGGCAGATGCGACAAATTTACCACATCTGCCGCCCTACAGCCACACTTGCGGCAAGCCCCATGCATTGCCTATGGAGCTAGCGGCAGGTGCGGTATAGCCGCGGTTCCAGCACTTGCGGCAGTTGCGGCCGCAAAAAAACCTGCCCCTGACCGCAAGCCTCACAGGGAATGAATGGGGCTTGCTGGATCCGTGCCGCAAGTCGTCTGTTATGCAGCAGATCCGGTAGGTGCGGCTACATCTGCCAGATCTGCCACAAATTACAATAATCGTAGATGTGAAAGTAACCTTTAAGGACTTTCCCAGTAACAAAGTTCAATATAATCAATAGATCTTGGAATAATAATAATTTCCACAATTGGTTGTGATTAAAAAAATGTTCCTGTGCTGAGATAATGTTATATATGTGTCCCTGCTATGTACTGTGTAATGGATGTGTCTGACCGTACAGGAACATGGTCTGATCATACCCCATCTCCTGTGCTGAGATAATCTTATATATGTGTCCCTGCTATGTACTGTGTAATGGATGTGTCTGACCGTACAGGGACAAGGTCTGATCATACCATATCTCCTGTGCTGAGATAATCTTATATATGTGTCCCTGCTATGTACTGTGTAATGGTTGTGTCTGACCGTACAGGGACATGGTCTGATCATACCATATCTCCTGTGCTGAGATAATCTTATATAGGTGTCCCTGCTATGTACTGTGTAATGGAAGTATCTGACCGTACAGGGACATGGTCTGATTATACCACATCTCCTGTGCTGAGATAATCTTATATAGGTGTCCCTGCTATGTACTGTGTAATGGATGTATCTGACCGTGCAGGGACATGGTCTGATCATACCACATCTCCTGGGCTGAGATAATCTTATATATGTGACTCTGCTATGTACTGTGTAATGGATGTATCTGACCGTGCAGGGACATGGTCTGATCATACCACATCTCCTGGGCTGAGATAATCTTATATGTGTACCTGCTATGTACTGTGTAATGGATGTGTCTGACTATATAGGGACATGGTCTGATCATACCACATATCCTGTGCTGAGATAATCAGGATAAAAATCTTCCGCCTGTGTAAAATGTTGGACTTTTCTTATAACACGTGTATATTTGACATTACATTTTCTGTATTATGTTATATCCACTTTTTCCATAAATTAGGTTGTACGGGATTTGAAAAACATGGCTGCTGTCCTCCAGAAACAGCGCCCCACATGTCCACAGGTTGTGTCTGGTATTGCAGCTTGGTTTTATTGAAGTGAATTGAACTGAGCTACAATGCCAAATAAAACCTGTGCATAGGTGTGGCGCTGTTTTTGGGTAAAGCAGCCATTATGTTTTTGCTCAATGATTGCAAAGACATTTCTGTCCTGTATAGCCAGGATTTTTTCTGTTTTCTGCAGGAGATCATTAAAGCAACATCCGGTGCAAGTGATAGTTGGGGCGCAGTGTGGGAATGCCGTCCTCCGAGGGGCCCATGTGTACTCCGCTGGGATCCTGTCTGCATCTAAATGTAAGAACAATGCCTAATGGTGGCCGGTACACAATAAGTAAACAGAGATCCCCCCCCACAAAATGTATCAGGACCCCATTATATTATCTGGTCGGATGACTCTACACCTGAACCGGGAAGGTCATCCTGCCTATTCCTGGGGCTATGTTTAGTGGTGTATACCTTGATGTCACTGCCGGTGCTGGCATTGCCCAGGAGCCGCCCCTACACGTCTGTTTGGGATATGACGCCCCCTGGAGCTGCTGTTTGTTGTGAATAAGGGTTCGGTGCAAACCTGAAACGCGGCAATAAAAAACTGCTTGACCTTCTCCAAGAGTGTTGTGTGGAGACCCGGGGGTCAATGGGTGCTCTCGTCCACAGGCCCAGCCGCCTTTACAAAGACAACGTGGACCTGGGCTCACCCCCAACTGAACGCCCGAGCTCATTAACCGTGGGCGGAACACTACTCAGACAACACAGGGTGAGGGAATCACAATATCAAGGCTTTATTGGATCCCCAAACAGTTAACAGCATATAACGCATAACCAAGCACAACACATAATGTAACAGGCAACAGAGTCTCACCCTTCCGCTGGCTCACCAGGGTTTAGAATGTAGCACAGCAAAGTCTGTAGCCAGGTGACTTTATCGTCCCAACCTGGGTTGCTTCCTTGTCCTCATGCAGTCTTTATCACAGCCGAATCCGATAATCCGATGCTGAAGTCCTTATGGTTCTATAGTCCTGGTTCTGGTCCCCTTGGTCGGCACCGAAATGCCTAGGCCTGGGGTTATGGCTCGCTAATCGGACCCGAAGACCCTACATAAAATCTTCAATCTCCAATCTTCAATCTCCAAGCTACGATTTTGTGCCCGTGATTACATCGGATGGGATCGGATGGTGCCAAAATCGGATGCCAATAGTGGCACATCCGATCCCATCCGATTCCCATAGGGGAACATGGGGTCCGATTTCGGATCCAATTGTATCCATTTTGGAACGGATACAATCGGATGACCGAAAATCGTTATGTGAAAGCAGCCTTAGTAGGAGACATTCAGTCTGCAAACCATGACATTAAAACAATAATGGCTGGAGCCAATTTACATAGAATCAACATTTACAGGGTAATAGACAATGGACGATTAGCATAATTAAGTTCTGTGGCCTTCAGTGACAAACAAGTTAGATAATTACATTACTATGCTAAACTTAAGCCACAGTAATCTATGAAAATACTATAGGAAATTCTCCTTGGCCATTACAAGTTTACAAGCCTATATATCATATGGTCTGGGTTACATAAGAAATCATCATATGTTCTAAATTGAAGGAGTCCATTTCGTCACATGTTGGACCTCTCGTCTTCAACAGCAGCGCGGTCAGTGATACACACCTACATCGCCAGCAATTCTGTAAAATACCTACATTCTGCAGCCTTCCCCCTCTGAAGTATAAGAGTCTATGGCCGAGGTATGTGCAGTGTACGCCATCTGCATTTAGTGATTCTTCAGACATATACTGCCAGTGTATGCCTCTGTAAAGGGGCATAAAGGGTTATAAGTCACCTATAGGTTTCCACAAGTATATTGGGTACTACGTGTGTTTTGGCCCAGCCGCCTCCAACCTTCTTTCCTTGACCACTTCCCTAGGGCTCTCCCAATGGTCCTCCTCTCCCACCCACGAACAAGGCCACACGCTTGACCTCATCTTTACCCGCCTTTGCTCCCTCTCTAACCTCACAACCTCGGTACTCACACTGTCCGACCACCATCTCTTGACCTTCTCCGCCCTCTCCTCCCCTGCCACACTACCCCCTCTCCGCAAACTTGATCACCCTCGCCGAAACCTAAAAGATCTTGATCTTCCTTTATTCTCTGAATCACTCCTCCCTCTCACCGACCTACTCTGCGCTGACGACATTGACATTGCCACCACCCTATACAACACCACCATAATGAACGCTCTCGACCTAGCCGCCCCCCTCACTCTCCATGCTCCACGCATTAACAGGCAACCCTGGCACACCACCCTCACTAAAAACCTGAGACGGGCGTCCAGAGTCGCCGAGAGGAGATGGAAAAAGTCTCACACCCCCGAGCACTTTGCTCTGTTCAAGCAATCCATCACTGACTTCAAGACGGCACTCGCTACAGCCAAGCAAGTGTTCTTCTCATCCCTTATAACCTCTCTGTCCCGCAACCCCAAACAGCTCTTCAAAACTTTCAACTCCTTACTTCGCCCACCTGCTCCTCCCCCTTCTCCCCTCATCTCTGCTGAAGACTTTGCGACCTTCTTCAAGGAGAAGATCGACAAGATCAGAAGCAGCTTCAGTCCACTATCCCCACAACTCCCCTTCCCACCTACACTGCCCTCCTCCTCCATCAGCCACTTCCCCCCCATAACTGAAGACCAACTTTCCTCCCTCCTGTCAAAATCACACCTCACCACCAGCGCCCACGACCCACTCCCATCCCACCTCATTCCCAACCACACCTCCATTTTCATCCCAGCCCTCACCCACCTCTTTAACCTTTCACTTCGCACTGGTACCTTCCCCTCGGCCTTCAAACACGCCCTAATCACGCCCATCCTAAAAAAACCCTCACTTGACCCTACCTCTGTCTCTAACTATCGCCCCATATCTCTTCTCCCATTCGCCTCTAAGCTACTTGAACAGCACGTCCACTCCGAACTGTCCTCTCACCTCTCCTCGTGCTCCCACTTCGACCGCCTACAGTCCGGCTTTCGACCCCTCCATTCCACCGAAACAGCCCTGACCAAAGTCGCCAACGACCTACTGACCGCCAAGAACAAACACCACTACTCCATCCTGCTACTCCTTGACCTGTCTGCCGCCTTCGACACGGTTGACCACTCCCTTCTTCTCCGGATCCTGGAATCCCTTGGCATCACCCACCTTGCCCTCTCCTGGATCTCCTCATACCTAGCAGATCGGACCTTCAGCGTCTCCCACTCCCACACCTCCTCCTCACCCTACCCCCTTTCTGTCGGAGTCCCCCAAGGTTCCGTCCTGGGACCCCTACTTTTCTCCATTTACACTCTCGGCCTAGGGCAACTCATCGAGTCCCATGGCCTCCAGTACCACCTCTACGCCGATGACACCCAAATCTACCTGTCCGGCCCTGACATCACCTCCCTACTCTCGAAAATCCCTCAATGCCTTTCCGCTATCTCATCCTTCTTCTCTGCTCGCTTCCTTAAACTCAACATGGACAAAACTGAATTCATAGTCTTCCCCCCAAGAAATTCCACCCCACCTCCCAACCTATCCATCTGCATCAACGACTGCGCCCTCTCCCCAGTCCCCCAAGCCAAGTGCCTCGGGGTAATCCTTGACTCCTCCCTATCCTTCAAACCCCACATCGAGGCCCTCACCACATCCCTCCGGCTCCAGCTCAAGAACATCTCACGGATCCGCTCCTTCCTCACCCACGACACCGCTAAAACACTCATCCATGCTCTTATCATCTCCCGCCTTGACTACTGCAACCTCCTTCTCAATGGCCTCCCGGCTAACTCCCTCACACCTCTCCAGTCTATCCTCAACTCCGCTGCCCGACTCATCTATATGTCCTCCCGCTACTCCCCTGTCTCCCCCCTCTGCCAAGCCCTTCACTGGCTCCCCGTCTCCAAGAGATCCCAATTCAAAACACTAACCATGACCTACAAAGCCATACACAACCTGGCCCCACCATACATCTCCGACCTGGTCTCCCGATACCTACCCTCACGCAACCTCCGCTCCTCCCAAGAACTCCTCCTCTGCTCCCCCCTCGTCACCTCTTCACACAACCGAGTCCAGGACTTCTCCCGGGCATCTGCCTTACTCTGGAACTCCCTACCCGAACACGTCAGACACTCTCCTACCCTGAGTAACTTCAAGTGTCACCTGAAGACTCACCTGTTCCGTCAAGCCTACAACCTGCCATGAGACCCAGGCGAACGCCCCATACATGACATTCCCCCATCCTACTGTATCCTTACCCACCCCTCATAGACTGTGAGCCCTCGTGGACAGGGTCCCTGCCCCTCCTGTACCTGTACGTCCTGATCGCCTAGATTTAGTGTACTTGTTCTTGTCTCCCTCATCCTCATGTAAAGCGCCATGGAACCCAATGGCGCTATATAAATAAATAATAATAATATAATAATAATAATCTCCTCTGTTGCTGTTATGCTGTAATCCATGCTGTGTCTATGCCGACCTCTGTGCTGCTGTATGCCGTGCTCTGTGCTGCTGTATGCCGTGCTCTGTGCTGCTGTATGCCGTGCTCTGTGCTGCTGTATGCCGTGCTCTGTGCTGCTGTATGCCGTGCTCTGTGCTGCTGTATGCCGTGCTCTGTGCTGCTGTATGCCGTGCTCTGTGCTGCTGTATGCCGTGCTCTGTGCTGCTGTATGCCGTGCTCTGTGCTGCTGTATGCCGTGCTCTGTGCTGCTGTATGCCGTGCTCTGTTGCTGTATGCCGTCTCTGTGCTGCTGTATGCCGTGCTCTGTGCTGCTGTATGCCGTGCTCTGTGCTGCTGTATGCCGTGCTCTGTGCTGCTGTATGCCGTGCTCTGTGCTGCTGTATGCCGTGCTCTGTGCTGCTGTATGCCGTGTGCGTCTCGTGCTGCTGTATGCCGTGCTCTGTGCTGCTGTATGCCGTGCTCTGTGCTGCTGTATGCCGTGCTCTGTGCTGCTGTATGCGTGCTCTGTGCTGCTGTATGCCGTGCTCCGTGCTGCTGTATGCCGTGCTCCGTGCTGCTGTATGCCGCCCTTTAAGCTACTGTATGCCGTCTTCAATGCCATTCTGCATTCTGCCCTCAATGCCTGTGCATGCTGCCTTCCGTACGAGTGCATGCTGCCTTCCATGTTATTATTGTTGTTATTATTATTATTATTATTGTCATTGATTGTGATATTGAAAACTAAAGAAAGAATATAAATGAAAAAAAAGTATATATTTAACATAAACACCTGCAGCTAAACACTAGAATTGTCTGAGGACAGAGGACATGCTCTCATTAATGCTCTTTTCTTTCTTTTGTTCCCTGCAGGGATGAAGGAGGGGGACGAGGTGTCGGTCTTCTCTGACATTGAGGGGAGGTGTAAGCGCGGCGCCACACAGTTTGATGGAACCAAAGTTTTCATAGGGAACGGAATATCGGAGCTGAGCCGTGCTGAAATCTTCTGCTCACAAAGTCCCATAAAGTGAGCGAATGTCAGGAGTCTACAGGAAAACCCTCATCTGCACCTTGTTACCCAGTAAATGGTCAGAAAGAAACATTGAGTTGTCAGGGGGTTAATACGGGTTTAATGTCTAACGGAAAAGGTGATCCATCACCAATCCAGAGAACAGGGCTCCGATGTAATGAGCGATGGGTGCGCATGCGCCAACCTTTATATTGTCTATGGGACTAATACAGAAAGCCACACTGTGCTGTGTTATATCTGCAGAAGCATAGACATTGTATGGGGTGGAGGTCCCTCCGCGGCCATCGCTACATTCTCTGGGAGCCTTCAGAGTCTGGTTCTCTGGATCCAGGAGAGTCTCCGGTATCGGAAAGTTTGCATCTATCCTGTAATTTGCTAAGTTGGGACAATCCATATGAAGGAGGCAGAATCTCAATGTAAGAGGCCTTAAAGGGAACCTGACACTAGTTTTTGGGACTCTAAGCCCCCACCATGATGTTTTGTAGCAGAAGTTTAGAGTTGTAGGCATTGTCATGGCAAAAGTGTCTGCTTAATCATTAGGGAGCAAAATAAATAAGTCGACTGCAAATGTTACTGCCCCTGGTCTTGTCAGCGCATGCACCCGATGCTCCAAATACCCAGACACCCCGGTATTCACATAGTTGTGTATGGAACATCAAACTCCCGACTGCTTAAAGTGGAACCTTCACTGGATTTTTTAATTTAAAGTAGCTACCTCCTCCGATTTCAGCTGCTCCCCTGATTCTGGAACAGTTTTTGTTTTTCTTCTGCACCCCTCTGTTCCAAAGATATGCCCCCTGGTAATAACTGTGCAAATTCCTTGGCCAGGATCAGAGTAGAGAAATAGTGGGTGTGGCCATGTTTTGATTGGCCAGGATGGAGATCCTCGGCCATTTTGTAGATATCTCAACCTCTACCGACCAGCTGCACACTGTTAGTAAATGCAGCCAGGCACAAAGAACACGGCGGCGCCCACTGCACAGCGCCGCCACTAATCTCCCACAGCTATGCCCCAGCCTCCAAACCTGCCTCCGGCACCCCCGCTGTGCAGCCACAGCTTTCCCCCTTGGTAAGCCATGGGGGCCTGGGGGGGAAAAGATGGGGGGCCATGTAGAAAGGATGGGGCGCCATGTAGAAGGGATGGGGAGACATATATACAGTATGGGGGCATATATACAGGAAGGGGGACATATATACAGGATGGGGGCATATATATATACAGAATGGGGGGAACATATTTACAGGATGGGGACATATATGCCAGGATGAGGAATATATATATACCAGAATGACCAGGATGGAGGACATACTGTATATAGCATGATGGGGGACATATACACTGATTGTAAGACAGACACTGGCTTTATAAGACGTACCCCCATTTAACATTAAAGATGATATTTTTTCTCTTTTCCTTCACCAAATTTGGGGGTGCGTCTTATAATCCGGTGCATCTTATATAGAGAAAAATATGGTATTTACGGTACTTATCTATAATGCTTGTCCATTTTCCTGTCTACTCATCATTGCATAACTTAGTATTCAGAGTGCAGCTGTCCTTTACGTTGCAATGTCATGTTCGGCTTTGCACCTGTACACACTGCATAATGGGGAGTGCCACAGTTTTTCTCTTGTTTAGATTATGGGGTCATGCCTTCTGCCTGTGCACCCCTTCCCCTCTAGTCTTAGGTGCTGTTGTTCTCTGTTAGCAGGTTCCTACTCGCCCATTCCGAAAGGTGGTTTTTAAATCCAAAGAAAGGCAGAGTCTGAGTGTAGGTTTCCAGTAATGAGACACGTGTCATCGGGGCTACTGGGTGGTTATGGATCAGGCCATATATTATATATATATGCTAAATGTGTCAATTTTCCTATAGATTTTCTTAGCTATAATTCTACACCATTTCCCTGTATGTACATTGGTGCATAACATAGTATTCCGAGTGCAGCTGTCTTTTTATGTTACAATGTGTCATGTTTGGCTTTGTATCTGTACACATTACATGTTAGGGAGTGCAGCAGTTTTTATCTGGTCATGATAATGAGACTGCTGAAAGTTCTTCTGTACAGAACAGACAGTGTGAGTCTAGTGTGATGTCTACTGGCCAGTGTGAAAGTTGCAAGATTTCTGTTATTTTCTCTAATCACCTTCCACAACAGCATAGGAGGATGTCGCCACGCCCTAATGGGGACAGGAAACACAAAGAGGTTAAAGGGATCCTGTCACCCCCAAAACACCTCCTAAGCTATTAAAAGCTGTCCCTAGAGCATAGTAACACTTACCCTACACTCCTTTTACCTCCTAAATGCATATAGTCAAACTGAATATAAACGTTATAAAAGTACCTCATTACTGATGATAATGAGTGACTATGGTATTCATAGTCACCCAGCCAGGCTGTCCCTCTTCATAATATCACGCCTCAATAGGCGTGATCTTCATCATAGATACAAATGCGCGCCTCCATGCGCGCCTCCCCGCTCTCCTATTCCGGACCGCTGCTGTGTGGGGGCTGTATGACGCGATTCGCGTCATTTCCGGCGCCGGGTGACGTATTTACACCCGCGCCACTGTTAGCTTCAAGTCCCGCACTGCGCATGCGCAGTACGGGGCTTGAAGCTCTAACAGCGGCGCGGGTGTAAATACGTCACCAGGCGCCGGAAATGACGCGAATCGCGTCATACAGCCCCCACACTGAAGCCCGGACGGAATGGGAGAGTGGGGAGGCGCGCATTTGAATCTATGATGAAGATCACGCCTATTCAGGCGTGATATGAAGAAGAGGGGCAGCCTGGCTGGGTGACTATGAATACCATAGTCACTCATTATCATCAGTAATGAGGTACTTTTAAAACGTTTATATTCAGTTTGACTATACGCATTTAGGAGCTAAAAGGAGTGTAGGGTAAGTGTTAATATGCTCTAGGGACAGCTTTTAATAGCTTAGGAGGTGTTTTGGGGGTGACAGGATCCCTTTAAAAACCCCTCCCACCTCCCAGATGCCAGTGTCTTTCCTGTCCCTCATGGGGCATGGAGAGGTTGGCTCTGCCCTCCTCCTCCTTGCTGCTCCCGTCTCCTTTGGACTCAGGACTAGTCCTGGCCTTCCTGCGCCCTACGGGGTACAGCAGGCCAGAGTACTTCGACCGGAGGCCTCCCTGAGCGCTCCACTCCTCTCCTGATTGGTGCGCCCTTCCCTGCTGCAGTGCGACTCGGAAGTGAGTCATACTCCATACCACGAGTCACTTCCGGGTTGTATGTCCCACGGTGGAACACACGCACTCCCTGGTTGGGCAGTTCCAGTTTACAGGGGAGTGTTCAGGACTCGTCCCACTCAGCTGAGGCCTGTCGTGATCCGGAAGTAGGGAGAGAACACCAGATCCGTTTTTTTGCTATAAAGACCCGATCTGAAGACATCAGAGGGTTAGTACTTCTCCTACTACTAGGATGTCTGCTCCTGCTTCTGCAGAACCCAGCGCTGCTTCAGCTACAGTGACTGTTCTGGGGTCGGGTCTATAATCTGGGTCCAAGATTATTATGGCAATCCCTGGTTTCTCTCGCCATAGGGAGAAAAGGCTGTATCCAAAAAGGACAAACCTCCAAAATGTCCAGTCTGCTTTAAAAAGCTGCCCCTTCTCATAAGAAAAAGTTATGTCAACCCTGTACAGGTGCAATAGTCAGGGAAGAACATCCCCCTTAACAGATGAACTTAGTAGTATGGTGAAACGGGAGCTTCGAACCTCCCTATCTTCCTTTCGCCCTACCCCTTTTAGCATACCCATGTAGGCCCCTGAACCTCAATCCAAATAGAGGAAGTTTCAGGTAGATTTGTCAAGTCAGGATTCTGCTGACTCTTGATCATGTAGGCTCTGTTTCCGATGGGGAGGGCGGCCCATCTACTCCTCAGATAGTAGGTGTTAGAAAATGCTATTTTTCCATGGATGACATGGAGGACCTTCTATGCAGAGTTCGCAGTACAATGGGGGTAGAGGAGGAACAGATTGCCCCATCCATACAGGATGAGATGCTCAGGGTCTTAAACCTAAGAAACCTATCGGTTTTGCCATACACAAGAACATTCAGTCCCTGATCTCCCAGGAATGGGAACTCCCAGAAAAACGTTTACAGATCCCCTCTGAGTTTAAACATTGATTCCCCTTAGATGGTGATATCAGCAAATGGGAAATCCCATGATGTGCAGGTGGCAAGGATGGCTAAGAAAACAGCTCTTCCTTTCGAGGATTCTTCTCAATTGAAGGATCTAATGGACAGGAAGATCGAGGGTCTCCTAAAAAAATTATGGGAGTCCTCCATCACCTCCTTGAATTCCAATATTGCCTCCAACTGTATGGCTAGATCCTTGTTTAAATGGTTGTCCCAATTAGAGATCCATCTGTCTCAAGGTACCTCTAAGGAAGAAATCTTGGACTCTACCCTTGCATCAAAAAGCCACTGGCTTTCTGGCTGACGCCTCCACTGAAGGAGTTTATATCGCTGTGAGATCGGCTGTTTTATCAAACTCTGCACGAAGAGCCCTTTGGCTCAAACTCTGGAGTGGGGATGCAACTTCAAAAGCCAAGCTCTGCGCTATTCCCTTCCAAGGTGAATACGTCTTCGGTCCCTCCCGAGACTACATCTTAGCTAAGGCATCAGATAAAAAGAAATCGCTTCCCAGTCCCAAACATCTCAATATAAAGGGAAGGGAAAGTCGAGGAGTTGGTCTTATCAAAAAGGGGGAAAATCCAAAAATATCTTGGTCCCTTAGCAGTCACAAGATAAGCAATAACTCCGATCCTGGGGGATGGGGGGGTCACCTGTCGAACTTTTATCCACAATGGCAATCGATCACCAACTGCCAGGGCGTCCTAAATATCATCTCGAAGGGCCTGCTTATAGGGTTTGAATCGCAACCCACACAGGGCTTGAAGGTCACCTCCCTTCCTTCCTAGGGATCACAAGACATTCTTATAACTGAGAAAAACAATCTACTAAAAGCTGGTGCTATCTCCCCGGTTCCAGCAGAACAGTCAAAACATCTGTGGCCTCCCGAATAATTATAAACTTGAAGAGGTTAAATCAACACGTAGTGTACCGAAGATTCAAAATGGATCTGTAAAGACAGCAATACCTTTGTTCGGCCAGGGTTATGTAATGGCCACAATAGATCTTCGAGATACCTACTATCATGTCCCGATCCATCAGGCTCACAGGAAGTTCCTGAGGTTTGCCGTCTCAGAATCATTGAGTAGAACAGTACCGACTCAATGTGCTGACCTTCGGCATTTCCTCGGCTCCCAGAGTTTTTTCCAAACTGAATATAGGCCGAGGTAGTTGCCTATATTCATCAATAAGGGATCTATACTGTCCCCTACATGGACGATCTTCTGATTGCACTGACTGCCTCAGTTCTCGGAGATCACATCTCCGAAACACTTCGAATACTCCAGAGTCTGGGTGGATCCCGAACTTGAAAGAATTAGAATTTCTTACATCAACAAGAAGACAGTTTCTGGGGGTCTCTCTAGATTCAGTGAAGCAGATGTCCTTTCTTCCGGCAAGTCATCAGAAGGACCTTATATCAAAAATATCTTCTTTCCAACGGTCACCTATTTTGACAGCGGCCATGTCAGTCCTGGGAACGGTGACGTCCTGCATCCTCTATGTCCATTGGGCACAGGCTGACTCCAGGGATCTACAGACTCACATTCTTACCTTCGGGAACAAGTGTTTGGATTCCCTGAACAAAAACGTTTTGACCCCAGGCTTCCTTAGTTTTGTGGCTAAGCCCCAAAAATCTCCACAGAGGGGTGGCCTGGTCCCAATCCCCACTGCTGATAACAACCGACACCAGCAAGATGTGTTGGGCAGCGCTTGTGTCTCAGATTCCCTATCGAGGTCTTTGGACTCCTCACATAACAGCCAAATCTTCCAATTTCAGAGAATTGAAAACTCTACCGAGGCCAGGTCTTGGGACATCACGTCCGAATTTTCTCAGACAACGTGACAACTATTCTGTTGGATGATGTGGCGCACGCTCCGGGCTGCTGACAAGGGAACACCAGGACACTGGACATTTCTAAAACATGACAACTGTAGCACACCTCCGTCATCAGGGAGGAACACAATCCACCGAGCTAAAAGCAATATCCAAACGAATATTTTGTTGGGCCGAAAAACAGCTGCTGTTCCTCACAGCTATACATCTGAAGGGTTCGTTCAATACCCAGGCGGACGTCTTGTCAAGACAGGACATCCACCTGGGAGAAAGGTGCTTGAACCAGAGTGCTTTTCTATCAATAACAGCGAGATGGGGATTCCCTGTAATCGCCCTTTTTGCCTTCCACAGGAATGCGAAGTTGGACACGCTCTTCTCCCTGGAACCAAAGTCGGGGTCGGCCGGGATAGATGCCTTCTTCCGTCCAGCCATAGACCTTTCGGTTGGCCTATGCCTTCCCCCTGATCCCTTTGCTGGCCAGTACGCTCCTGAAAATCAGAGAACATTGGGTCAAGATGATTTTGATCACACCCATGTGGCTCAAGAGGAGCTGGTACTGTCTGATATCAAGTCTCAGTCTATAAGGTCTGATCCCTCTACCTTAGAGTCACAATCTCCTATACTAGGACCCTCTGTTTCACCCAGATCCTCGTAACCTCAAATTAGCGGCATGGTTACTGAAGCCAAAGTTTTAAGAGTCAAAGGGCTCTCAGAGAGTGTAATTTAAGCTTTACAAAAATCTCATAAACCTGTAACCAACGCTATTTATGGTGAAGTGTGGAAAACCTTTTCCACCTGGTGCGCCCCGAATATCCCGGACCTCCTTCACCCGGACATCTCTCAGATACTGGACTCCTTTCAGTAAGGTTTAGAGATGGGCCTTAAACCAAGCACTTTGAGCACTTTCTGCATTAATTGCTATCTTTGATCAGAGTCTAGCCAATTATAGGTGAGTTAGACGTTTCATGGTTTACGCTACTAGGCTCTGTCCTACCCTTCGGTCATTAGTCCCATCCTGGGACCATAATGGCCACTTTACACGCAGCTACAGGTGACAGGTTTTCCACAGGTAACTTACTGGCTGCAGTGAAATCATGGAGACATGGTTCTATCTTGGTGCTGTGTACAACTGGAACTATGTCTCCATGATTTCACTGCAGCCAGTAAGTTACCTGTGGAAAACCTGTCACCTGTAGCTGCGTGTAAGGCTGCCTTCAGACTTGCAGATGCATCTGCAGCGTTTTGCAGATGCATCTGCAAGCATCTGCATGCAGACCGCGGCCCCTATGTTTATAATGGAGCGCACGGCGGTCTGCAGATGCTTGCAGACCGCCGTGCGCTCTCATTGCCCACCATTAGTGATCTGTGCGCATGCGGATGCCTGCGCACAAATCACACACTCTCGCCCGCACCACGGACGCAACATCTCGTGTCCGTGGTGCGGGCGAGAGTGTGTGATTTGTGCGCAGGCATCCGCATGCGCACAGATCACTAATGGCGGGCAATGAGAGCGCACGGCGGTCTGCAAGCATCTGCAGACCGCCGTGCGCTCCATTATAAACATAGGGGCCGCGGTCTGCATGCAGATGCTTGCAGATGCATCTGCAAAACGCTGCAGATGCATCTGCAAGTCTGAAGGCAGCCTAAAGGGGCCATTACTGTTGTCCTTAAGGGTTTGTACAAGCCTCCATTTGAGCCATTGTCATTCTGTAGCATTCAGAATCTCTGATCCAAAACTGCCTTTCTCATTGCCATTACTCCAGCTAGACGGGTGGGAGAGATACAAGCCCTTTCCATGCAGGAACCCTATTTGAGAACTCTAGAGGATAGGATTATCCTTAGACTAGACCCCTCCTTTTTACCAAAGGTGATATCTTCCTTTCATAGATCTCAAGAGATCATCTTACCTTCCTTTTTCCAAAACCCGTCCAACAGCAAGGAAGAAGAATTTCCTTCCCTAGATGTACGTGGGGCAGTGTTACAATACCTCAGAATACCAAATCTTTCAGACTAGATCACAACCTTTTTATCCAACCCTCAGGTAAGAATAGAGGTAAAAAAGTGTCAAAAGATACTATGTCTAACAGGATTACACGAACTATCTGTGAGACTTATGTTAGTCAGGGGCTACCCCCTCCTGAGGGGCTGACTGCTCATTCTACGAGATCTACGTCCGTATCCTGGGCCGAGCGAGCAGACGCGTCCATCGAGCAGATATTCAAAGCTGCTACGTGGTCTTCCAAATATTATCGACTAGATCTCTCATCCATGCAAGATCTGGCCTTTGGCAGGAAGGTGCTTCATGCTGTGATCCCTCTTTAAGGTACTAGATTGGTATTCCTCCTATGCTGTCATGGAAGGTGATTAGAGAAAACAGAATTAGACCTGCCAGTAATTCCTTATCTAAGAACCTTCCACGACAGCACCATTTCCCTCCGTATTTCTATTTCCTTGCGTTATTCTCGGATTTAAAAGAGTTTCCATGCTATGGTGATGCGCTATAAGACACTGGCATCTAGGAGGTGGGATTGGTTTTTAACCTCTTTGTGTTTCCTGTCCCCCATTAGGGCGTGGCGACATCCTCCTATGCCGTCGTGGATAGGGATGGGCGAACCCAAACTGTAAAGTTCTGGACCCATACTGAATACATACTATTCGGTGACAAGGTCCCGAATAGTATGTATTGTGTTACAGTTCGGGCCAGTTTGAGCCAGGGGCTGTAAAACAATAAAATAAAAACCATAATTATACTTACCTTTCCAGCGACGCATTATCCGTCTCCTATCGCGACCGCTTCTACTTCCGGGGTTGCTCATTAATTTTCGGGATTATTCACTGCACTGTCTGCGCTCTGCTTTTTCCGGCCCTCGCTCGGCAGTGTTTGGGCTGTGACTGCAGGGTTCACCCACGGTCATGGCCAGAGCTATGACTGCGGGTGAACCCTGACTGTCACAGTCAGTTTCAGCCTGTTCTCGCTCTGCATAGACATGTGTCGTCTATGCAGAGCGATGCAGAGCTGACACTGCTTCTCGTTTGGACTACGTCAGACTGAAGATTGTTTTTTATAATAAAGATAAAGTCTCTAAGTGTCTTTTTGTTTTATTTCTAATAAAGGTGAGCGTAGGTTTTTAAACTTTTTCCTCAAATATATACAGCTTGTTAGCATATGTACATCACTGGTAGTAGCTGAGTGTTGCAGAAATTTTTTTTCTAGTAATAAAGGTGAGCAAAATGTTTGGGATGACCCATTACCATCAGCCATGTCAGTAGTCCGTGGCTGCCAATTGGGAGCCCTGCAATCCTCCTCCAGCGCCTCTTCTGATTGACCCGCTTGATACCAGATGACGCAGGCGTCAAACCTCAGCAATGGAGTTACAGCAAACACAAATCACTAGAGGCGCTGTCGGTGCTGGATATCAGAATTCATCGGGTCGCCCCGGGAATCAGACAGTCTCTCTTTTCTGTTGTGGGACACGTGACGGCTCGGGTGGGTTCTGTATCTTCTCACTTCCCTTGATGCCCTGGGACAGAAAACTCAGAGATCTGAGTGTACCTTTAGACACACATGAAATAATAATAGGTCAAAGAGAAGATGACAAGATAAATGATGTCTCTCTGTTATGTGGATCGTTGTCACCGCGGAACGTTGTATGTATTTGCTTAGTTTATCTCCTGCATTGTGTTTCCATTTTCCATGAACTTACGCCCCCCCCCACCCACCATAAGTACCGGCCACGTCCAAGTGTGTCAATATTCAGTCATCCTTGTGAGCAGCGAGTGTTTACTGAGGGCGACGGCTCCTCTTTCTTCATTTTCTCAGACACGCGGGTGGGTGTCAGGCCCCGCAGCTCTAATTTCCAGACATTCTACACATTTCTTACATTTTATTCTATAAATACAACCCCTCACCTCTCCTGACTTGTCTGTTTCAGGAAATACCTCTTTTCCCCATGAATCATCTCTTTTCGATGATCTCTGTTATTCCTCCTGGAAATGTTTGGAATGAATTGACAACATTCTATTCGTTAAAGGGGCGTGTCCCTTCACAGTCTGACATCGACAGCCCTGATTGGACGAGGTAAGAGCGTGAAGAGACACACCCCCAACCCCATTGGTTACACCAAATCATCAATTTATTCATATATTTCTAGGAGGAATAACAGAGGAACAGCGCCCTATAGAATAGAAACTCCAGAATTATAATATGGGGATCACAGTTACCTGGTGAAGCAGACATGTTAACTGGTGGCAGACTTCTTTATGTTTTTTCCTAGCACTGATGTAAATGGTGATCTCTCTTCGAAGATTCAGACACTAAGTATTGACTGTCCACTAGGAAATGCCTAGGGTGCATGTGATTGGCTATTAGCGCCTCCCTACAGTACAGTGCGGAACTACAGGTCCTATACTGCCCTCTACCTGTACCACGAAGTCCTGCTGAGCTGCTGGATGTTATTTTTCTGGTACAATGTGTCTGTACAGGATTCCTAAGAAGCTCCTGTCCCATCCAGTGTTTGTTTCTGTGTTTTTATGTTTTCTCCTCTTTTTCTTCAAACAGCCAGTATTGTATCTATGGGATTTTTTGGCAGGAAGACTCATACTTTAAAAAAAAATGAAAATAATTCCGCCATTGATTTTTGGGCATCGTTTTTGCTGCATTCATCATGTAGTAAAAATGACCGAGTGACTTGATTCTTCAGGTCAGTACAATCACAACGATACCAAACTTGTAAATGTTGTTTATGATTTATTATTATTATTATTATTATTTATTTATATAGCAGCATTATTTCCATGGTGCTGTACATGAGAAGGGGTTACATACAAAATTATAGATATGGTTTACAGTAAACAAATTAACAATGACAGACTGGTACCGAGTGGAGAGGACCCTGCCCTTGCGGGCTTTCAATCTATGGGATAATGGGGACAAGACAGTAGGTCAGGAATGCAGCAGGTCCGATGGCTGTGGGGCGGCAGCTCCGGTCGAGGTGGGGTGGCAGTTCCGGTGGCGGTGGGGCGGGAGCTCCAGTGGAGGTGGGGCGGCAGCTCCGGTGGCGGTGGGGCGGGAGCTCTGGTGGCGGTGGGGCGGGAGCTCCGGTGGCGGTGGGGCGGGAACTCCGGTCAAGGTGGGGTGGCAGTTCCGGTAGCGGTGGGGCGGGAGCTCCAGTGGAGGTGGGGCGGCAGCTCCGGTGGCGGTGGGGCGGGAGCTCCAGTGGAGGTGGGGTGGCAGCTCCGGTGGCGGTGGGGCGGGAGCACCGGTGGCGGTGGGGTGAGAGCTACGGTGGCGGTGGGGCGGCAGCTCTGGTGATGGTGGTCCGGCAGCTCGGTCATTGCAGGCTGTAAGCTTTCCTGAAGAGATGGGTTTTCAGGTTCCGTCTGAAGGATCAGAGTGAGGTGGATAATCAGACGTTTTGGGGCGCAGAATTCCCCAGGATGGGGGATATTCGGGAGAAAACATGGAGGCGATTGTGTGAGGAGCGTATAAGTGTGGAGGAGAGGAGGAGTCTTGGAAGGATCGAAGATTACGTGAGGGGAAATAGTGGGAGATTAGTTCAGAGATATGGGGGGGAACAGGTTGTGGATGGCTTTGTAGGTCAGTGTTAGTTGCTTGAACTGGTTTCGTTGGGGAATTGGGAGGCAGTGGAGGGATTTGCAAAGAGGAGAAACGGGAGTAGCAAGGAGAGAGATGGATTAGTTGGCAGCAGAGTTGAGGACAGACTGGTATTGGAAGCCATGGGACTTTATGAGTTGTCCTAGGCCAAGGGTATAGATGGAGAGAAGTAGTGGCCCCAGGACAGAGCCTTGTTGGACTCCCAACAGAGAGAGGGCGGGATGAGGATGTAGTGTGGGAGTGGGAAACGCTAAATGTTCGGTTGGAAAGGTATGAGGCAATCCAGGAGAGGGCAAGGTCTTTGATGGCAAGGGAAGAAAGAATCTGTAGTACGAGAGAGTGATTGACTGTGTCAAAGGCAGAGGACAGGTCGAGAAGGAGGAGGATGGAGAATTGTCTGTTAGCTTTGGCTGTGAGTAAGTCGTTAGTAATTTTGGTTAGGGCAGTGTCGGTGGAGTGGTGGGGGCGGAAGCCGGATTGTAGGTTGTCAAGGAGAGAGTTAGATGAGAGGTGGGCGGAAAGTTGAGCATGGACATGTTGCTCAAGGACTTTCGAAGCAAACAGAGCAGCGATATGGGGAGGTAGCTCGTCATAGCAGTCGGGTCAAGGTTTGGCATTATTATTATTTTAGCGGCTTAAAGTGAACCTGTCACCTAGATAAAGCCCCCTAGGCTGTCACTACCTGTCCCTGCACCTTCCTATTACTACTCTAACTATCCCTCTCTGTGCTAAATGTGACCTGTGACTGTTTAATAAAATGTATTTAAAACTTACTGGGTCGTATGTTAATGAACCAGAGGCTACCATTACTGGCCCCACTGGGCATCCTCTTTTGGTCCCTCTCGCCGCCTCCAGCATCCATCATCATGCCCCCATGGTCTTGAAATTAAATTGCGTGTCCCCCCCCCGCCCCCAGCCTGCCTCGCTCTGCTCTGCAGCCTTCCTGGTATAACGCCGAACGCGTCATTTCCGGGACCTAAGAGGTGTATCGCCTGACTTCATTCTGCGCATTGCACATGCTCCGTGGAGCACATTACGTCAGCTCATCTGTAACGTGCTCCACGGAGCATGCGCAATGCGAAGAGTGAAGTCGGGCGATACACCTTTTAGGTGTATCGACCCGAAGTTCCGGAAATGACGCGTTCAACATCATACCAGGAAGGCTGCAGAGCGGAGCGAGGCAGGCTGCGGGGGCGTGCAATTTAATTTCAAGATAAGGCCCAAAGGATACTGGAGGCGGCGAGATGGACCAAAAGAGGACGCCCAGGCGGGCTAGTAACGGTAGCCCTCAGTTCATTAACATACACCCCAGTAAGTTTTAAATACATTTTATTAAACAATCACAGGGCACATTTAGCACAGAGAGGGATAGTTAGAGTCGTAATCAGAAGGTGCAGGGACAGGTAGTTTTTTTATTATTAATATTGTTGTAGGAAAAAAATAGAGGGGCCGAAATAAAAAAAATATATATTTTTTAATACTTCAATTTTTTTTTTACTTTTTCACTTTTTTTTTTACCTAGGTGACTTAAACCTGAAGTCACTTCAGTATTGCAGAATGTGATACAATTAATTATTCCTGGGATCCTAACCTATGGCAGCAATGGGGCGTCTTCAGCAACCTCCTACCTGCCCTTGAAATCCCAGGCGATATGTGCTCCACTGGAATTGTGCCACTTAAAGGGGTTTTTCCACAAACAAAGTTAATCTCAAAATTCATTTTAATCAACAGATCTTGAAATAATAATAATTTCCACAATTGGATGTGTTTTATAAAAATGTCGCTGTGCTGAGATAATCTTATATATGTCCCTGCTATGTACTGTGTAATGGATGTGTCTGACCGTACAGGGACATGGTCTGATCATACCACATCTCCTGTGCTGAGATAATCTTATATGTGTCCCTCGCCATTTCGCAGCACTTGCTTCTTCAACGGGTCCAGTAGCGGCAAGTGCTGCGAAATGGCGAGCGTTTGTCCGCCGTCCTCCACTCCCTCTCCCCGCCTGACTTGTCTGTCGCTAACACAAAGCGAGATGAAATAAAGGATTTCTTGGCATCAAAAAGGGTGAGTGCCGCTTTTCTTTTTATACTCGTGGATGGATTATCATTTTCTCACTGAAGCGTGCAACACCTGCCAGCTGGAGGACACCAAGGTAGCTGTATACCTCCATAGATATACCTGTTGGTGCACGGTGCCCATCTTTCTTATTTTGAATCTTATATTTGTGTCCCTGCTATGTACTGTGTAATGTATGTGTCTGACTGTACAGGGACATGGTCTGATCATACCACATCTCCTGTGCTGAGATAATCTTATATATGTGTCCCTGCTATGTACTGTGTGATGGATGTGTCTGACCGTACAGGGACACGGTCTGATCATACCACATCTCCTGTGCTGAGATAATCTTATATATGTGTCCCTGCTATGTACTGTGTAATGGATGTGTCTGACCGTACAGGGACATGGTCTGATCATACCACATCTCCTGTGCTGAGATAATCTTATATATGTGTCCCTGCTATGTACTGTGTAATGGATGTGTCTGACCGCACAGGGACATGGTCTGATCATACCACATCTCCTGTGCTGAGATAATCTTATATATGTGTCCCTGCTATGTACTGTGTAATGGATGTGTCTGACTGTACAAGGACATGGTCTGATCATACCACATCTCCTGTGCTGAGATAATCTTATATGTGTCCCTGCTATGTACTGTGTAATGGATGTGTCTGACTGTACAGGGACATGGTCTGATCATACCACATCTCCTGTGGTGAGATAATCTTATATGTGTCCCTGCTATGTACTGTGTAATGGATGTGTCTGACCATACACTGACATGGTCTGATCATACCACATCTCCTGGCGTGAGATAATCTTATATAGGTCTCTCTGCTATGTACTGTGTAATGGATGTGTATGGATGTGAACCTCCCCGGCATGAGTCTGGATGAGAGGGAGGGGCGAAGGGGTTCGGCTTACAGCAGAAAGACAAAACCACAGGGGAGGAATAAAAAAACCCAAATACTGATGTCATGCTGCACTGATTTACAGTTGGTTGGTTCCTTTAGTACAGAGAGTGTTATGCTCCCTAAGGACGCTGTGCTGGGTCCGATGCTCCAGGGTCTTTGCTGCCCGTGGAGTTTTCTGCATCTTTAATCTACAATCAACACATTTGCATAAATGATGAAATCACTTTTCAGAAAAGTTTCCATCACTTGTCTGTCGCCTTCTTTATTTTCCCTTTATAGGGGAAAAGGCATCCGGATGACGGAGCCGGTGTACCTAAGTCCATCTTTTGATAGTCTTCTTCCCGGATACATTTTCTTGCAGGTAATGTATTTACTAGACCTTATTTGCATTTATTAGTGGGCCATGAAATAGAGATGAGGGGTTTTGATGGTAATGCATTTAATTTTATATCCTATCACATATTGACAGAATTTACCGTCTGCTGTGGTCAGCCATGTTTTAAATCCCCAAACCTGGTGAACGGGTATTGGATATGTGCGCCGCTCCTGGAGGAAAGACAACTCACATCGCCACTCTCATGAATGACCAGGTAATCCAACATTGGCATTTAAGTGGTTAAGCAGCAGCGATCAGCGCTCGCTGGTTAGAAGCAGGTGCTGACTGTATAACACAGCCGGCATCCACCGTGAATAGAGCAGGCTCAGGACCTGAGCCAACTCAATATACTCCCACCCTTCATAGGACCTATTGATCCATCCTATGTTGGTAATAGGATACAACGAAGCCAAATATAGGAAATGCACAAAAAAAATTAAATCTAATTTCAATTAATACTGAAATAAGTAAAAATAAATCTTATATGACCCATGAATTCCATCCACTCTCAATCTCGCTGTCCTGCATGGCCAGCTGCAGCAGGATCCTCCCCCCCTTCCTTCTCAGCAATCATACAGACTATACCATTTTTATACTTTATCTCTTCGGCTCTCTTGGCAGAGCCCAGGGGCTTATCAAATACATACAAAGTAGAGTCAAGCACTATTGGAATGACACAACTCCGATCCAGAAAGCCAAAAATCAACTTATTTGATATTCCGGTGCTCATCCTTGCCCAGCAGTGTTATGGTAGTAATGTAAAGAGGAGGAAAAATAGATGGCACTCACCATCCCATTAATAAAAGCCTATAAAAACATAGATACAGGTATAAGTGGAAAGGCGGCATTGTGGATAAGGGCCGTTTCGCGCAGGTGTGCTTCAAGAGGTCCTAATACAACGGCCATTATGCTAAATGGTGCTTTTTAACATATTTTAATACGACGGCCATTTCAGGCACAGGTGTGCTTCAGCAGGTCTTAATACAACAGCCGTTTCACGCACAAATGCACTTCAACATGTCCTAATATGACGGCTATATTATGCTTCAACAGGTGCCAATATGATAGGTGTTTCACGTGCAGGTGCGTGTCAACAGTTCATAATACAACGGCCATTTCGCACATAGGTGCACTTCAACAGGTCCTAATACGACGGCCACTTCGCACATAGATGCACTTCAGCAGGTCCTAATACAATGGCCATTTCACATGCAGGTGCACTTCAGCAGGTCCTAATACAATGGCCTTTTTGCGCACATGTAGGCTTCACCAAGTCCTAATACAGCGTATATTTCTTGCATCAGTGCGATTCAACAGGTCCTAATATGACAGCCATTTTGTACAAAGATGCTTTTGAACAGGTCCTAATACGGTTGCCTTTTCGTGCACAGGTGGTGTGCTTCAACAGGTCCTAATACAACCGGGTGTTTCTCACACAGGTGCACTTCAACAGGTCCTAATACAACCGGGTGTTTGTCGCCCAGGTGCACTTCAACAAGTCCTAATAAGACAGCCATTTCGCGTACAGCTGCACTTCATCAGGTCCTAATAATATTGTTAGGACCTGTTGAAGAACACCTGTTCGTGAAACGGCTGTTGTCCACAACGCCACCTGCCCGCTTGTACCTGCGTCCATGTTTTTACAGGATTGTGAATAAAGGCTTTTTTAAATGGGTTGGTGAGTGCCACCTATGTCTCCTTTCCTTCATTAGAACCCAATAGTCTCCTGGTTCTTACTGCTCCTTGTAGGATGTGGACTGATCGCGTCTCCGGCCTTTTTACTCTGAGCCGTTGCAGCCTCCTCGTAGGATTTCCTGGTAATTTATTCTTGTTTTTTACACACGCAGATTAAATCCGGGTGAACGTTCCCGTAGTAATGCAGCAATTTGTCTACATTTACCTCCATTTCTCCCCACGATCCCTGCGGTTTGGAAAAGCTGCTCACTAAATAATTAGCACAGTTTATTTGTGATGATTATATCCTTATGAAAAACAGCAATTAACATTTCCCTGCACAGCACAGCGTGGCGGCATTGTTCTGCCGTATTCATTTCATCCACGTCGCGCCTCCTCGGCTGGACCAGTAATGAGGTAAATGTACGGTATACGCCGCCGTCTGGGGTGAGACGGTTAACCCTTTGCAGACAGGATCTGATTGATGGGTTTGTGTCTATAGGACGCCGTTCTGTACTTAACCCTTGAAAGACGCAGACCGTTTTCCCTTTCGCGCTCTTGTGTTTTTTTTTCCTCTCGCTCTACCAAGTAAAGAATAATTTATTTTTTTCATTTTATTATTAACGAGTCCAACATGGAAAAAAAAATAATCCAAAGTTTTAAGAAGACCTAAAGAGAACTGTTTAACCCTTTAGGGAGAAGTTGTTGCAATGGACAAAATAGCCAACAAAGTGGAGAAGATCAAGCATAATGCCTCTGTCCTAAAGCTCCGCAGCATCCAGGCGTATTGTTTCAATAGCACCAAGGCCGTGACACAGGACACAAGTGACAATGCTCAAGGTGAGCTGGGATCGATGTTGGACTCTTCACAATCCGCCCCATTACACAGACATCAATATTAAGATTTCTAGGCAACCAGTCCCCCATATCGGCTTGCACGTTGCGATTTTGGGTTTGCACGTTCACTGTAGAGACACGAGGGTCAGTAGGTGCTCTTGTCCGCTGGCCTGGTTGACTTTAGAAAGACCACCCAGGGCCAGAGCTCATCCGACTGTACATTCTCCTTTACCATGGGCGGACCGCTATTCAGACAACACTGGGTTAAGGGTACCACATTCGGTAAGACTTTATTGTGTCACCAACAGTCAACAGCATATAGTACATTCCCAGCATGGACACAAGATGGTGCATAGTCTCAGCCTTGACTGGTCAGGGATCAAAACCTCTGCACCATCGGGGGATCCAGGACCAACTACTGCAGCCAGCAGCACTCTGCATTTGGCAGGGAAGTTAGCTGCAAGCTTATGAAACCAACCGAGCACAGTGAGGTACAGGGGCGGACTGGCCCAGGTGGCAGGGGGGCAAGTGCCCCCTGGGTTGGTGGTATAGCCCACATTTAGGGCCACCCCCCCACAGAAACGGGCCGGTGCGGTGATACAGCAGCAGATGGCGTCGGATATTGGTATGCGAGCCGCGGTGGCCTAATGGCTCCCTCCATCCCCCCCCCCCCCCACTCAGGGCTGGCAGACCAGAACTGCCACCTGGGGCCGGAGGCCCCAGCCAGCCCCTGGCGAGGTATGTGGCTAGGTGGCCGGATTGTCCCAACCTGGGTTCTCCATGCAAATTTGTGGACTCAGTGTTTGGCAGTAGAGCAGTTCTATAATGCACCAGCTGGAACCATAGTCATTAGGCTGAGGTCCTGCAGAATCACACTGGTGACTGGAGTAGGCCCCTTTTTATGTCCCTCAGCTGCCATTTTAGGGCATTATACTCATATATGTAAAGTGCTATGGAATTATTAACGCTATATACATGAATAAATATTATTATATTATATTATGCCCCACAGGATTGGTGGAAGATAACTGTCTCCTCATTGGTTGCTAGTTCAATCTGACTGAAAAATTGTCCCATGAATAATGCAGTCTAGTGCTCCACAGGGGGTGATGCAATCCACAATCAGCAGGCATTAAACAAATTAGCGGACAAAAAGGGGGCACCAGACAGCCTCACCTAAAACAATGGCTCTTGTCCCTTGACTTGCAGAACAAAGGAATAGTATGTCTGGCTTAATTAAGAATAGTTCACACCCGCACAAGTGGCCAGATGCCGAGCCATCACACTCACCTTCTCTAAATCTTCCAGATTTTCCCTCACTTCCAATTGTCCAATAATAAACTAATGAATGTTTGGGACTCGCAACAATAAGCTGTAATATGCGAGGGAAATTGTCCGCAAGTTTTTAAAGGTTAAACCCAGCTAAATCAATTCAAAACCCATTGTAATATAAAATCCGATATTCCACTCCTGCTGTGGGGCCGATCCAGCCATGTTGGGGCTGATGTTCCAGGGGAGTTACATGCCGGCTGTAGCCATAAAGTGGCCACTGCTTAGGCACAGACTCTTACCATGTTGTCAGGGCGGACGTCCGTACTGATGGGATATTGATGAACTGCACTAATACTGGAGGGTTCCTAGTAGGGTGGATGAACATGGGTTTTCCGAACCAGATGGGCCTTTTGATGATTCCTGCTCCGCTTACAATTATCAAGAACAGATGTGAAAGCAGAAGTCAGTCCTCTGACTATCCTCGTATCCTCGTTCAGTTCTTCACTCTTGTATATGTGTTCTGTGCCCCACATTGACCTTCCAGGTACAGGTCCTCCATTCCCTCCCGAATCCTTTGATCGTGTACTTTTAGATGCACCGTGCAGTGCGATGGGACAAAGACCTAACATGGCCGGAGTTCTATCACTGAAGGAGTTAACGTCTTACCAGCCCCTACAGCGTAAACTGTTCCGTGCGGTGAGTCTTCCGAGCCTTAAGGGGGTTCATCTAGATCTGCAAAAAAATGTTTTGTTGGGGAATGGTTCCTTAAGGGTTTCTCTGGGCATATGATATACGATGACCCAGCTTTAGGATAGGTGATCAGTATTCAACCGGTGGAGATCCGACTACCAGAAACCCCACAAATCTGCTGTTAGCCTCTTTGGGGGTGCCTGGGTGTACACATTGAATGGAACACAATTCTATTCAGCATCGTTGGATCTAATCGGTGGAGTATTGATCATCAATGTCATATTGTCGGAGAGCCTCATTGTGTAGTTGCTAATAGGAAAGAAACGCCCCCGATAGGGTACTAATGTCATGAGATGGTAAAGTGAGAAAGCCTTCTAAATTGTGAGCTCGTCTGAGCGAGCTGTGTGGAGGACACATCACCTGTAGAGATGATGGTATATCCTGCTTCAGCACCAGTACAAGGGTCCACATCATCTGAGTGAATCCCAGTGGAGGCTGCGCTGCTGATGTAGCCTGATCCAAGTGACGCAGGTCTTTACACAAATCTTTATTGTAATGTATAAATCCATACGTTTTAACACGGAAGCAGTGCCTTCCTCAGGCTAGAGCACAGTGGAACACAAGAAATCATTATATACATAGCATTACAGGAAAAAGAAATGCTTTTGCCAGAATGATAAAAGAGATGATGCATCATTCTGGCACTGGGTGGAGGTGTCATCCCCTGGCACTGGGTGGAGGTGTCATCCTCTGGCACTGGGTGGAGGTATCATACCCTGGCACTGGGTGGAGGTGTCATCCTCTGGCACTGGGTGGAGGTATCATACCCTGGCACTGGGTGGAGGTGTCATCCCCTGGCACTGGGTGGAGATGTCATCCCCTGGCACTGGGTGGAGATGTCATCCCCTGCCCTGGCACTGGGTGGAGGTGTCATCCCCTGACACTGGGTGGAGGTGTCATCCCCTGACACTGGGTGGAGATGTCATCCCCTGGCTCTGGGTGGAGTGTCATCCCCTGACACTGGGTGGAGATGTCATCCCTTGGCATTGGGTGGAGATGTCATCCCCTGGCACTGGGTGGAGGTGTCATCCCCTGACACTGGGTGGAGATGTCATCCCTTGGCATTGGGTGGAGATGTCATCCCCTGGCACTGGGTGGAGGTGTCATCCCCTGACACTGGGTGGAGATGTCATCCCTTGGCATTGGGTGGAGATGTCATCCCCTGACACTGGGTGGAGATGTCATCCCCTGACACTGGATGGAGATGTCATCCTCTGGCACTGGGTGGAGGTGTCATCCCTGGCACTGGGTGGAGGTGTCATCCTCTGGCACTGGGTGGAGCTGTCATCCCCTGGCACTGGGTGGAGATGTCATCCCCTGACACTGGGTGGAGATGTCATCCTCTGGCACTGGGTGGAGGTGTCATCCTCTAGCACTGGGTGGAGATGTCATCCCCTGGCACTGGGTGGAGGTGTCATCCTCTAGCACTGGGTGGAGGTGTCATCCCCTGGCACTGGGTGGAGGTATCATCCTCTGGCACTGGGTGGAGCTGTCATCCCCTGGCACTGGGTGGAGATGTCATCCCCTGACACTGGGTGGAGATGTCATCCTCTGGCACTGGGTGGAGATGTCATCCTCTAGCACTGGGTGGAGATGTCATCCCCTGGCACTGGGTGGAGTGTCATCCTCTGGCACTGGGTGGAGGTGTCATTCCCTGGCACTAGGTGAGGTGTCATCCCCTGGCATTGGGTGGAGGTGTCATCCCCTGGCATTGGGTGAAGGTGTCATCCTTGTCATGGGTGAGATGTCATCCCCTGGCACTGGTGAAGATGTCATCCCCTGACACTGGGTGGAGATGTCATCCCTGACACTGGGTGGAGATGTCAACCCCTGGCACCGGGTGGAGATGTCATCCCCTGGCACTGGGTGGAGATGTCATCCCCTGGCACTGGTGGAGATGTCATCCCCTGATACTGGGTGGAGATGTCATCCCCTGGCACTGGGTGGAGATGTCATCCCCTGGCACTGGGTGGAGTGTCATCCCCTGGCACTGGGTGGAGATGTCATCCCCTGGCACTGGGTGGAGAAGTCATCTCATGGTACTGGGGAAGATGTCATCCTCTGGCATTGGGGGGGGGGGAATATCTTCCCTTGCATTGGGAGTAGATGTCACCCCCTGGCACCGAGGAAGAGATATCATTCCCTAGCACTGGATGGAGATGATGTCTTCTGGTACTGGGAAGAGATGTCATCCTCTGACATCAGGATAGATGTCATCCCTTGACACCATGGAGAGAAGTCATCCTCTGGCACCGGGAATAGATGTCATCCTCTGGGAGAGTGATAAATTGAGTGATACAACTGAACTCATACGAGGGAGGGGATCCCAAGCTCTTGTCAAGAAATTTAAATAAAAATATAATTTGAGGACATAAATGGACATATCAGTAATAGTTTTACTATTTCACTACACTGAATGTTTTTTCTCCCAGGCGGTGTCCTTATTAAAGCCAGGTGGCACACTGGTGTACAGCACATGCACCATCACTTTATCTGAGAATGAAGAACAAGTGTCCTGGGCCCTGAGGACATTTCCCTGCCTCCAGCTTGGAGCTCAGGTAACGAAACATTCAAACTATCAGTTTTATTCCAAAATGTTTACAAACGCAGGAAAACCTCCAGAATGTGTTGGAAACCCATTGATTTATGATAATAATGGAATCGGCAGAAAGGCTCCGGGCAGATGTAAGAGGAGTGCGGTGGCTGTTGGCTTCTACAATCATGGCGTGATGGCCCATGAACCAAGTAAAGGGTTGTCTGGCAAGTAGTCATTTTGGGTAAGAATGGGTTAAAAAAAATAAAAGAAGCAATGCTAACCTCAATGATCCACCATCACTCCGGCCTCATCACTGTCTGCCGGACGGTCTCTTCTTTGTCTGGTAATCAGGATGTCTGATCCAGAGGAGTATGACCACTGCAGCCAATCACTGGGTGCGGCAGAGACTCTACATCCAATCATTGGCTCCTGCCACCTCATGTCCCTTTGGGAGACAATAAAAATGCTCACAAGTAAAATTGCTCACAGGGCTGGGGTTAGGGATGGGGGTTTAGGTGTAGGGTGTCACGCTGGACTAAGGGGGTGTCCGGCTACTGTGCCTTTAAAGTGGCACACGGACCAACGATGTCCGCGCACTACACAAAACAACAGACGTGGAGACACCAGGGGGGACAAATACAGCGGAGGGCCCTTCTCATAGAGTACGGGAAGAGGTGACCTTCTGCACTCACTTGCAGCTGTGCCCTGATCTCCCTACCATCCCTATACGGGTTCTTTCAATCTGTCACAGAGCAGGATACCTAGTTTCTCATTGGCCCTGATATTAACCCTCAATAGGGAGATGGCTGACAGGAGCACTAATCCCAACCACTGCTCTGAAATCAACAAGAGGGTAAGGAAAGACAGACAGGGAAGCAACAAACAACTTCACGCCTACTGCCATGCTCCTTGGCAGCAGATGAGTTGGCAGTAGTCCGTTCTCTAGAATAGCACCTTCACCACAGGAAGCTTGGTTAGGAATGAAGTACAATCACCAGCAAAGGATGCTGGAACCATGTGACCATATAAAGGGGATGGGAGTGATCACAGAGTAGCCACACCTGGACAAAGAACTAGTTAGCTTGCTAGCAACAGAAACTGATATTAACTCCTAAATTGCCAAAGGAAAGAAACACGTTTAATATGAAGTCTCAATACAGGAGTGAGACCTAGGTCCTATCACATTCTCCAAAGTAGAGAGACTATTGTGACATCGGCTGAGGTGTTAAGGTTAGGTGTTAGGGTTAGGAATTAGGGTTAGGTGTTAGGGTTGGGTTGTCTGTGGGCATTTTTCCTTGTGGGCATTTTTCCTTGTGGGCATTTTTCATGGAACTGTCTCTTTGCTAGAACTATCGGGGTCCGGACAGCATTGCAATGAGAGCAGGAAGTGGAGGATGGTTGAGGTGAGTATTGGTACTTTTATTTTCAGAAAATTATTTAAAAAAATATAAATGAAATTATTTGCTAGATAAATCTTTTCAAAGCATCCCTGGCACACAAGCCCAACCAACCCACAGGTGATATTGCAGAAAAATAGTGGCATGTAGTACATACTGCGTGGGATTTTTATGTCCCACTGGCTTTCCTGGCATTTCTAATAGGGTGTTCTCCATTTATACAGATCCACACGATATACCACAGTGCAGCACTGAATGCCGACCAAAGTGATCAAACCATGAAGGGGCCAGGACCCTCTGGATCACGGCTAACACGTTGTGCCAGGTGTTATGTGCAGTTAAAGGGAATCTGTCAGCAGGTTTTTGCTACCTAATCTGAGAGCAGCATAATGTAGGAGCAGATACCCTGATTCCACAGATGTGTCACTTACTGGGCTGCTTCTTGTAGTTTTGATAAAATCACAGTTTTATCACTAGAGGACTAGTAAACCTGCTGCCTGGTGGTCCTCTCTATTCATGAGTGCTGTCTAACCCCGCCCCCAGCGCTGATTGGCAGCTTTCTGCTTATACTGTGCATGGACAGCCAATCAGATCTCAGAGTACTAGTAGATCTGCAGAAGAGAAAACTATCAAAACCGCAGCAAGCAGCACAGTATGTAACATACCACTGGAATCAGGGTCTCTTCCCCTGCATTATACTGCTCTCAAATGGGGTAGCGAAAACGTAGTGACAGATTGCCTTTAACCCAGTTCTGAGCTGTGCAGAACTGCAATCTTGCAGATATTTAGCAATGATCAACTGCCAAACTAACAACACTATTTTCCAGCAGCTGATTGTATATTTATATGATTTAAAAGGATTGTCCAATAGGAAAATAACTTTCTTTTTCTGTGTGTAGTTTATAGTTTTCAAAGTTTTTATTTTTTTTTATTTTTTTTTTATTTTCAATGCTTGAAGGTAGACTTAACGGGGTATTTCCATCTCCAGATTCTCTCCCAATATATCAGGTGTAATAATAATAATATTAGCAAATCCCTCCAATTAGAAATGTAGTGTAGTTCTCCTGATTAGCTGTCACTCACCTCATGTGCAGGACATTAAAGCTTAGGTATCCATGGTTACGACCACAAGCTACTAACTGTCACTATATGAATGGTCGTAACCATGGATACATAAGATGCAATGTTCTGTACATGAGGTAAGTGACAGTTAATCAGGAGAAATATACTATATTTCTAATTGGAGGGATTTGCTAATATTATTATTATTACACCTGATATATATTGGGAGAGGATCTGGAGATGGGAATAACCGTTTAAGTCCATCAAGTTGAACCTAACATGTTGATCCAGATGAAGGCAGACACTAAACTCCATACTAGAGAAACAATCCTGCCCAACTCCCTGACTTTATTGTTGGAACATTACTAACAGCGGTGTACCCCCCTTTCAGCACCTCCAAGGATCCAGCTCAGGCCGTTTCGGAGGTGTACACTGTCTCCAGAAACAGTGAAGTCCCAGCACTGCTGCAGCCTGTGATTGTCTGCAGTGGTCAGCTGACCAACGGAGTGTTTCATCAGAGAAACATCTTGTGATTGGCTGAGCGGCATGGACACCACTTTGGAAAGTGGCGCAGTCCTCAGGAGCGGCATGAGCTGGATCAGGCAGGGCTTTGGAGTCGGTAAGCCAAACATCCCACTCTGACGTCAACTCCACCAAAATGGACACCGACTCCATGACATGAAGTCAGTAATCCAAACCTCCGACTCCAACTACACAACCATGACTGTGAAGTCAGTAACCAAACCTCCGACTCCAACTACACAACCATGACTGTGAAGTCAGTAATCCAAACCTCCGACTCCGACTCCAACTACACAACCATGACTGTGAAGTCAGTAAGCCAAACCTCCGACTCCAACTACACAACCATGACTGTGAAGTCAGTAATCCAAACCTCCGACTCCGACTCCAACTACACAACCATGACTGTGAAGTCAGTAAGCCAAACCTCCGACTCCAACTACACAACCATGACTGTGAAGTCAGTAATCCAAACCTCCGACTCCAACTACACAACCATGACTGTGAAGTCAGTAACCAAACCTCCGACTCCAACTACACAACCATGACTGTGAAGTCAGTAACCAAACCTCCGACTCCAACTACACAACCATGACTGTGAAGTCAGTGAGACAAACCTCTGACTCCAACTACACAACCATGACTGTGAAGTCACCAAACCTCCGACTCCAACTACACAACCATGACTGTGAAGTCAGTAACCAAACCTCCGACTCCAACTACACAACCATGACTGTGAAGTCAGTGAGACAAACCTCTGACTCCAACTACACAACCACGACTGTGAAGTCAGTGAGACAAACCTCTGACTCCAACTACACAACCATGACTGTGAAGTCAGTGAGCCAAACCTCCGACTCCAACTACACAACCATGACTGTGAAGTCAGTGAGACAAACCTCTGACTCCAACTACACAACCATGACTGTGAAGTCAGTAATCCAAACCTCCGACTCCAACTACACAACCATGACTGTTAAGTCAGTAATCCAAACCTCCGACTCCAACTACACAACCATGACTGTGAAGTCAGTGAGACAAACCTCTGACTCCAACTACACAACCATGACTGTGAAGTCAGTAATCCAAACCTCCGACTCCAACTACACAACCATGACTGTGAAGTCAGTAATCCAAACCTCTGACTCCAACTACACAACCATGACTGTGAAGTGAGTAAGCCAAACCTCCGACTCCAACTACACAACCATGACTGTGAAGTCAGTGAGACAAACCTCTGACTCCAACTACACAACCATGACTGTGAAGTCAGTAAGCCAAACCTCCGACTCCAACTACACAACCATGACTGTGAAGTGAGTAAGCCAAACCTCCGACTCCAACTACACAACCATGACTGTGAAGTCAGTGAGACAAACCTCTGACTCCAACTACACAACCATGACGGTAAAGTCAATAAGCCAAACCTCCGACTCCAACTACACAACCATGACTGTGAAGTCAGTAAGCCAAACCTCCGACTACAACTACACAACCATGACTGTGAAGTCAGTAAGCCAAACCTCCGACTCCAACTACACAACCATGACTGTGAAGTCAGTAAGCCAAATCTCCGAGTTCAACTCTACAACCATGAGTATGAAGTAAGTAAGCCAAACCTCCGACTCCAACTACATAACCATGACTGTGAAGTCAGTAAGCCAAACCTCCGACTCCCAACTACACAACCATGACTGTGAAGTCAGTGAGACAAACCTCTGACTCCAACTACACAACCATGACTGTGAAGTCAGTAAGCCAAACCTCCGACTCCAACTACACAACCATGACTGTGAAGTCAGTAAGCCAAACCTCCGACTCCAACTACACAACCATGACTGTGAAGTCAGTAAGCCAAATCTCCGAGTTCAACTCTACAACCATGAGTATGAAGTAATTAAGCCAAACCTCCGACTCCAACTACATAACCATGACTGTGAAGTCAGTAAGCCAAACCTCCGACTCCAACTACACAACCATGACTGTGAAGTCAGTGAGACAAACCTCTGACTCCAACTACACAACCGTGACTGTGAAGTCAGTAAGCCAAACCTCTGACTCCAACTGCACAACCATGACTGTGAAGTGAGTAAGCCAAACCTCCGACTCCAACTACACAACCATGACTGTGAAGTCAGTAAGCCAAACCTCCGACTCCAACTCCACAACCATGACTGTGAAGTCAGTAAGCCAAACCTCCGACTCCAACTACATAACCATGACTGTGGAGTCAGTAACCCAAACCTCCGACTCCCAACTACACAACCATGACTGTGAAGTCAGTAAGCCAAACCTCCGACTCCAACTACACAACCATGACTGTGAAGTCAGTGAGACAAACATCCGACTCCAACTGCACAACCACGACTGTGAAGTCAGTAAGCCAAACCTCCGACTCCCAACTACACAACCATGACTGTGAAGTCAGTGAGACAAACCTCTCACTCCAACTACACAACCATGACTGTGAAGTCAGTAAGCCAAATCTCCGAGTTCAACTCTACAACCATGAGTATGAAGTAAGTAAGCCAAACCTCCGACTCCAACTACATAACCATGACTGTGAAGTCAGTAAGCCAAACCTCCGACTCCAACTACACAACCATGACTGTGAAGTGAGTAAGCCAAACCTCCGACTCCAACTGCACAACCATGACTGTGAAGTCAGTAAGCCAAATCTCCGACTCCAACTACACAACCATGACTGTGAAGTCAGTAAGCCAAATCTCCGGGTTCAACTCTACAACCATGAGTATGAAGTAAGTAAGCCAAACCTCC
The DNA here is from genome assembly GCA_033576535.1 of Allobates femoralis. Lineage (NCBI taxonomy): Eukaryota > Metazoa > Chordata > Amphibia > Anura > Aromobatidae > Allobates > Allobates femoralis. The sequence continues at coordinate 539,831,902 of JARQOC010000005.1, forward strand.
GACTCCAACTACATAACCATGACTGTGAAGTCAGTGAGACAAACCTCTGACTCCAACTACACAACCGTGACTGTGAAGTCAGTGAGACAAACCTCTGACTCCAACTACACAACCATGACTGTGAAGTCAGTAAGCCAAACCTCCGACTCCAACTACACATCCATGACTGTGAAGTCAGTAAGCCAAACCTCCGACTCCAACTACACAACCATGACTGTGAAGTCAGTGAGACAAACCTCCGACTCCAACTACATAACCATGACTGTGAAGTCAGTAAGCCAAACCTCTGACTCCAACTACACAACCATGACTGTGAAGTCAGTAAGCCAAACCTCCGACTCCCAACTACATAACCATGACTGTGAAGTCAGTAAGCCAAACCTCCGACTACAACTACACAACCATGACTGTGAAGTCAGTAAGCCAAATCTCCGACTCCAACTGCACAACCATGACTGTGAAGTCCGTAATCCAAACCTCCGACTCCAACTACACAACCATGACTGTGAAGTCCGTAATCCAAACCTCCGACTCCAACTACACAACCATGACTGTGAAGTCAGTAAGCCAAATCTCCGACTCCAACTGCACAACCATGACTGTGAAGTCAGTAATCCAAACCTCCGACTCCAACTACACAACCATGACTGTAAAGTCAGTAAGCCAAACCTCCGACTCCAACTACACAACCATGACTGTAAAGTCAGTAAGCCAAACCTCCGACTCCAACTACACAACCATGACTGTAAAGTCAGTAATCCAAACCTCCGACTCCAACTACACAACCATGACTGTAAAGTCAGTAAGCCAAACCTCCGACTCCAACTACACAACCATGACTGTAAAGTCAGTAATCCAAACCTCCGACTCCAACTACACAACAGTGACTGTGAAGTCAGTAATCCAAACCTCCGACTCCAACTACACAACCATGACTGTGAAGTCATTAATCTAAACCTCCAACTTCGGCTCCTCAATTTCCCTGAATCCGACTCCACAGCCCTGCCGCCAGGTTCCGCTTATCACAAGGCAGGATGGCCGCGGCCGGCGTCTAGTGACTGAGTCCCTGAAATCTCCTGATCTTCCACAGGACCCACATATCGGAGGAGCGGGTATGGCGGGTGCAGGACTGCCCCCCGATCAGCTGAAGCTCCTGCAGAGGTTTGACCCGTCCCTTGCCGTACTGTGTGACCTCAGTGATGGAAGCCATGAAGATAAAGACTGGACTCTGCCGGCGAATACAGACACAATCGGGTTTTTTATTGCTAAATTTGTGAAAAGCAGTTGATTTTTATTTCCTTCTTGTTGTTATTTTCTGTGACCGCGCAGCGTGGAGGATGCGGGCGCGTTCTTCAGGCGGTGGATCAGTGTTACCACGACAACACATTAATATCTCTGTTGCCATAGAAGCAGACAGTCTGCCAGCTGTTCATTTTGCAATTTGCTACTACAGCGTCCGCAGGTTAAAGGAATTACTGAAGGCTTTATGGGGCCGCTGTACAGTAATATAGAGCGTCCGAGGGATTTGTCAAGGTCAAAGCTTAATTCATGTTTTTAACATATACGCACTGTTTACATTGCCACTGAAAATCCTGTCCTTGTGCCACCTGCGAAAGCAATAAATGACTTTTTCTATCCAGATGTCTCATACTTTTATCCATGAACCGCACTCTTGGAAGGGTTCTCTGGTGTCACATAATGTTACTAGGTCCATCATTCTGTGCGGATTAGAGCCTGCTCAGGAGCTGAGCCCGCAGCAAACAGAGCAGGCGATGGCTGTGATATACAACCTACCTCCGACAGCAGCAACCAGATCGAGCTCCAATTGCTGCTCTTTGTCCACCCAAATGCTTCTGTCTCTCTCTGGCTATGGCATGTAAAGGGGGCATCCATCACCTTTTCCGCCCTCCCTTCCTATGTTGTAATTATGGGGTCGCGCTAGTTCACCACTTCAGGGTGCGGTCATGGCCACCTCGGTGCTCCTGCGTCACTTTAAGGCTTCAAACAAGGTCGTTAATTTTTCTGATCACTTCAATATTTCATTATTGCAGTACCAGTGCTCAAACAATCAAAGGTTCAAGACCTCTATGAGAATGAAAAAAATAAAGTGAAAAAAATAAAATGTTTAATAACTTCCTGTTCCCCATTTTTCTGGGGCTTGGAAAATGGCGATAGAAGACAATTTCTCAGATGCTTTATTGGGGGACGTAGGAACCATAGGTTATATGCCACCACTTGTAGGCTGACATTAAGAATACATCTGCACAGGGGGACGAGGCAGGTTTGCCCTTTGTCTCCCCTGCTGTTCGCCATTACAGTGGATCCGCTGGCGGTGGCAATTCAGGAGCATGGGACATAAAAGGGTATCAGTATGGGCATCACGTGGAGAAGGTAGCCCTATACGCGGATGATGTGTTGCTATTTCCGGGGGATCCGAGAGGGTCTTTGAGGACTGCCATAGACACTATGAAAAGATTCAGGAATATATAAGGATTGTCCATTAATTGGGATAAATCAGTGTTGCTACCCTTAGAGGCGGCGGCTCCCCTGGTGCCGGACCCTGCGGACCTTCTGAAGATGGTTACGGAATTCAGATATTTGGGCCTCTCGGTCTCGGCTAGATTGGAGGATTACGAGTGGCTCAACTTGTCTCCTCTTCTTAGTAGGTTACAGCAAAAGATTAGGGCCTGGAAGAAGCTGTTTCTGTCACTAGCAGGTAGTCAATCTGATTAAAATGATTCTCATCCCTCAACTCCTATACGTATTGCATAACTCCCCGGTCTGGCTGGCACAAAACAAATTTTATAGGGTTAATTCTCTCTTTTGGGATCTGATATGGAAGGGTGGCCGGGCATGTATTAAGTTGGAGCACCTACAGAGAGCAAAGGAGGAGGGTGGCTTGGAGGTTCCAAATCCATGGGTGTATTATGTTGCCTCCCAGTGTAAACACATGGTGGGGTGGGGGGGGAACCTAGGCAAAACACAGCAGCAGGACAGCTTCTTGAGTTCATGGTAGGAATGGCGCCGTTACTGGCTAGTCTTGAGGCCGGTAAGTTTCAAGTGAGCCCTGGGCGGTTTCCAACGGTGGCCAGGCTAGATAAAATCTGGAAACATATAAAAAAATGCAGAGGTATAACGGAGTTCACACATTACACATCGATTTGGTATGACCCCAGACTGGTCGAATTGTTACGTCTAAGGCTAGCTTCACACCATGGCAGCGTCCGATCCGGGGCTGTCTGGTGTAAACCAGACAGCCTTGGACCGGATTTTGGCCCCATAGTATTCTATCTCTCCGGAAGAATCTGGGAGAATTCGGATTTTTCTCCCGGACAAAAAAAACGTTGCTTGTTCCCTGAGGAAGGAGTTCGGGATACGACTCCGAAACGCGTCGGAAAATAAACAGCTTCCACTATACCCAGACATACCGCTGTATCTGGTTTTTCTATCATATGATCACAGCAGCTCGGACCACTAGGTGCTTTGTCCTGCAGAAGCTTATCGTGACCACAGTGACCTGTTGAGGTACGGTCCTGGCAGCAGCTGTATTGTTCTGAGCGATCACGCCGGTTGTGTGCTACACAACCTTATCAGGTGAGCAGTTCCTAGATTTGATATATGAAGAAAAAGGAAGCACTCACCAGTATTGTGCAGCAGTGGTCTCTTTAATCCAGCATATTCAAGGATTCATGACAGGGTGCAGGGAGGTGACCACGGAGTCCGCCCTCCATGGTCACCTCCCTGCACCCTGTCATGAATCCTTGAATATGCTGGATTAAAGAGACCACTGCTGCACAATACTGGTGAGTGCTTCCTTTTTCTTCATATATCTACTATTACTTATGCTGTGGATTAGCACCACCAGGGGAAGGACCTGCCTATCGGGCAATCTGCCCAGAGCATGACGGTTGATACTGCCACTTAGTGCCCTGAAGTTCTACTACTTGATAGACCATTCTGCGGAGGGGAGCCGCAATGTGAGCGCAGCACCGCAAGCCCCTATCTTTATAATGGGAGCTTGACAGTGCATGACCGTGCGCACCCATTCACTCACATATGTGATCTGTGCGCAGGCGGATGCCTGCGCACAAATCACCCAGCCTCGTCCGCACCAGGGACGCGACATGTTGCATTTCTGGTGCGGACAAGACTGGGTGATTTGATCACATATGGGAGTGAATGGGTGCGCACAGTCATGCGCTGTCAAGCGCAGCACTGTGCGCTCCCATTATAAAGATAGCTGTATGCATGTGAGTGAGTGTGTGGTGCGTGTTAGTGTGATGCTGTCCGTGGTCCTGAAGTATACTTCAGGACCGCCAACAGCATTTACCGGCGTATTCAAACTCTGCTGCTGTCAAAGCAGCGGAGTTTGAATTTGCCGGGTTGCCGGCACAGTATCCAATCATCTTTCACCGCTGTGACAGCAGCTGTGAAAGATGATCATTGGCGCTGATGTATTAACATCAGCACCATGGACAGCGCGTACATTCAACCTACTCTGTCCATGGTGCTGATGTATTAATATCAGCATCATGGACAGCGAGTACATTCAAACTCTGCCGGAGTTTGAATATACGCGCTGTTCATGGTGCTGATGTTAATACATCTGCACCAAGGACAGCGGTGACAGGTGAATGGTTAATTTGCCAGCAACCCGGCAATTACACACAACGCACAGCGGCTGTGTTTTTAACAATCTTCTTTCACAGCTTCTGTCACACATACTTACAATGGCCACTCGCGCGGGGAAATCGCATTCAATCACAGCATGTTGCAATTGAACTCGCATTTTCCTCGCAATGCGAGGGTAATGCGATGAAATCGCACTAATGGGACCAGTATCATTTAATGATACTGGTCCGAGTGCAATGCGAGTTCCCCTCTAATTGCACTTGCGCAAGACACACCAGACAGTGTGCCTCCAGCCTAAAACCTCTTTTTCATAGCCTTCATTAGGGGACACAATCCCTTATTCAGGAGTTTTGCTCCAACTTCTGATCATGCACTATCTGGGTGTCGTCTGGACACGTGTAGCCAGTTGGGGAGGAGTCAACTTTTTTTCTTAGATGCATTTTTATTGTCAGCCTGCAGGTGGCAGCATATAACTTATGGTTCCTGTATCTCCAAATGAAGGCTACAAAAAGAGATTTTACGGTGAGTACCAAAAATCTTCATTTTTTTTAAACAAAGTTCTGATTTTTTTTTTTTTTTTTTTATCAACACAATAATAGTACTGACTTGAAGAATTGTGTTCCCAGGTCATTATTACAGCACAATTAACCCTGTAAAACCAAAATTTCAATGGTAGAATTGTATCTTTTTTCATCATTTCCCACATTTGGAATTTTATTCCTATTGTTTAGTACATTTTATTGTAGAAGGAAAGGTGTAATTATAAAGTACAACTTGTCCTGCAAAAAACAAGTTATATCTCTATGTCGACTGAAAACACTATGAATAAGTTATGACGCCTGGAAGAAAAGGAGGTGAAATGGTGATTTTAACATATACGGTAAGCTGTTCCACAACCTGTTGATATAGTAGAGCTTGGTTTGTCACAGAGTGCTTTTGAATTGTGAAATGAAATGAGACTGGACAAAACTGATGGTTCCCTTAACTGTATATCTAGGTGGCAATCACTGCAAACAAATGATTTGTGTAACTCTCAATGAGACTTCTGCACCATCCCCAGGTATTTTGGCCCTCTCTTCGTGAGCAAGCTGCTTGTGTCTGTTTGAAGACGTCTTCTCGAGACTGCAGGTTTCATTTCCTTCAATGGATGTTCCATAGGGTTTAGATCAGGACCCATAGAAGTAATTTCAGATTACTCCACCGCTTTGCTCCAAGCCATTCTTGGATGATTTTTCTGAATCTTTTGGGTCCTTATCCTGTTGGACGACCCATGATCTGTAACTCTTTCAGACACATTTCACTCCAGAATTGCTTGATAGTTTTAAGATTTCATTGTACCTTGCATAGATTCAAGACTACTTGTCCCAGATGCAGCAAAGCAGCCCCAGAACATAATAGAGCCTCCTCCATGTTTCACAGTAGGTACAGTGTTCTTTTCTTTCTATGCTTTATTTTTGGTTTTCTGACCATAGAGGTGATATGACTTTGACAAAAAGCTTCGGTTTTGTTTTTGTGGCTTGATAGAATGCATTTTGGCAAATTCCAGTATCAATTTTTCAAAGGTTTACTTTCAACTTTGGTTTCCTCCTTGATCATTTTCCATGAAGTCCACTTTGGCCAAAACAGTGACAGACAATTCGATCTGACATTGTTGTACCTTGACTTTGAAGTTCAACTCTAATCTTTTAGGTAGTTGTTCTGGGCTGTTTGGGTACCATTAGTATTATCAGTCTCATCAATATGTCCTCAGTTTTCATTGCCGTATTTTTACATGGTTAGAGTCCTATAGACCTTAAAAATCAGAATAAATTGGGTAACTAGTAACAGAAATATCAAGCTGTTTGAAGATGGTCTTATAGCCTTTATCCTTTTCATGGTTTGTCTATAATTTTCTTTCTAATCTCCTGTGATAGCTTTCTTTGGTCCATGTTCAGTGTAGTACACATCATGATAACAAACAGCACCATTACTACTTTTCACCCTTGACTGATGGTTTTTAGACACCTTTGAAGCTAATTACAGGATATGCCTTAGTTTAACATATCCCTATGGTCAAATTATTTTCCGAATGCAACTAATGATTCCGATGTATGTATAGACATGGCGGAACTTTACTCCTCAGATTTATTATTGATCATCGTCTTCAGGCTGGAGGGAGTAAAGAGGTGACTCAAACTTTACAATCCCAATTCTTTATAAATTCCAAAATGGGTCAAATGGAGAACTGAAGCAAACTTTTTGAAGGTGTCTCCTTTTGCTCATCACGAAGGTTGCACCATCTCTTCATGATTGTTGGGAATCTGACCTACGGGATTCCCATAATCCTAAAAGTGAAGGTTCTGGAGCCCGTAGAGAAGCTATGTCACCTGCATCCCTGCAAGGGTCCACATTTCTACTCATTCTCAGAATTAGGCTGAATTCGGACATCTTTGTATCATGATAAACCAATGCAAAAACCGTATACGAATCACACAAAAGGCGCTCTGCTGTAAAAATAAAAATAAATAGCAAGTGCTGTGACAAAAACAGGGCCTTTTTGTTTATACGTTTCTGCAAGAAAACGTACAATAAGCTGTCTCACCCACTCCACGGTAGGCCCTGATAGAGACAGTCCTAACTCTGTCCCTAGTGCTACGGTAAAAACCTGCCAATGTGTACATACCTCAGCTGGACAGGGTGCGGGAGAGCACAGGACTATCTCACCTTGTAAGGCTGTGTGGGTGGCAGCTCTGTGTGATAAACCAATGCAAAAACCGTATACGAATCACAGCCTTACAAGGTGAGATAGTCCTGTGCTCTCCCGCACCCTGTCCAGCTGAGGTATGTACACATTGGCAGGTTTTTACCGTAGCACTAGGGACAGAGTTAGGACTGTCTCTATCAGGGCCTACCGTGGAGTGGGTGAGACAGCTTATTGTACGTTTTCTTGCAGAAACGTATAAACCAAAAGGCCCTGTTTTTGTCACAGCACTTGCTATTTATTTTTATTTTTACAGCAGAGCGCCTTTTGTGTGATTCATATACGGTTTTTGCATTGGTTTATCATGTTTTTGGTGGGGATTGGTTGCAGTTCACACTGCTGCTTCCAATGTGTGCAGACTCATATTTTTTTGCCTTTGTTATCTTTGTATCATGGTCCAGTTGGCTCACTCCCGGATGCTCACCCCTGTGTGCGTTACACAGACTTCTGTGTATCACAGTCAGTGTACTTACACACACTGTCGTTGGGTCTCCTGGTCCGAATTGGCATGTCTCGTATACAGTGGGTGAAATAATTACTAAACACATCACCAATTTTCTAAGTAAATATATTTCTAAACTTGCTATTGAGATTGAATTATTTCCCAGATGGCGGTAATAACCCATTCAATCCAAAGGGGTTCACTTGTTGGGGGTTTCTGCTGTTTTGGCATGTCAAGGGCTCTTCAGATGTGACATGACATTTGCAATCTATTCCAGCCCCAACTGCACTCCACAATTCAATTGGCGCTCCTTTACTTCCGAGCCCTGCCAGAAATATGGGAAATAACTCGGGAGAGATTACATTTCTGATAACCTTGTGAAACATGGGGCTGAAGCAATATTTTTTTAGGAAAATTGTAATTTTTCATTTTGACTACTCCACGTTATAAAATTCTGTGAAGCACCGAAGGTTCAAGGTGCTCACCACACATCTAGATAAATTAAGTGAGGGGTCTAATTTCCGATATAGGGTCACTTGTGGTGATTTCTACTGTTTAGGCACATCAGGAGGCAAGACACGAATCCTGCTATCTATTCTAGACAACTTTGCGATGCAAAGTCAAATGGCGCTCCTTCACTCCCAAGCACTGCTGTGCACCCAAAAAGTAGTTTCTCGCTACATATGGGGTATCGGCAAACTTTGGAGAAATTGCATAACAAATTGTATGGTCCATTTTCTCCTTTTACCCTTGTGAAAATGATTACATTTGGGGCTAAAGTAACATTTTTGTGAGAATAAGTTACATTTTAATTTTTTCCTTCCACATTGTTTTACTTCCTGTGAAGCAGCTGAAGAATTAATAAAGTTCTTACATATGGTTTTGAGCACTTTGAGGGGTGCAGTTTTTAGCATGTTGTCACTTTTGGGTTTTCTGTCCTATAAGCATATCCTAAGTCACTTTAAAAATGATGTGGTTCCTAAAATAGTTGGTTTTGTAAATTTTGGTGGAACAATGAGAAATTGTTGATAAACTTTGACCCCTTCGATCGTCCTCCTCTCTGTTCTTTTGGTTTGCAGCAAAACAAGAGGTCAAATAAAACACAAAATCTGTCACAGCACAGCAGGGATACCTGCTTAGAGAATCAAATGGAGTAGATACCTTATCTAGATCAGGTAAGGCAGATGTATGCCTGTAATCTCTCCCAATGGTGGTGGAGCGCCAGGTCCAGTGGTGATGGAACACCGGGTCCAGTGGTGGTGGAGCTCTAGGTCCAGTGGTGGTGGAGCTCTAGGTCCAGTGGTGGTGGAGCGCTGGGTCCACTGGTGTTGAGGCGGCACTGTGGTCATTGCAGGTTGTAGGCTGCTCTGAAGAGATGGGTTTTCAGGTTCCACTTGAAGGTTCTGAGTGTAGGCAACAGTCAGACATGATGGGGTGCAGAATTCCAGAGGATGGGGGATGCTCAGGCGAAGTCTTGCAGGCGGTTAGATGAGGAATATACAAGTGTGGAGGAAAGAAGGAGGTCTTGGGAGGATCGAAGATTATAAGTTGGATGATATCGGGAGAGTAGTTCAGAGATATATGGGGGGACAGATTGTGGACGGCTTTGTAAGTCAATGTTAGTAGTTTGGATTGGATATGCTGGTGAATTGGGAGCCATGTGAGGGATTTGCAGAGGGCAGAAGTAGAGTAATAGCGAACACATAGAAAAACATGCATAAAGAATATAAATCACACTCTTGCAAGAAGATCCAACTAAGGACACAAACCATAACTGTTCATTCTGCTGTCTGCTGGATCCTTCCTCTCTCACCATACTGTCACCTCCATTTCCTTTCTCTCTAGGCTGTCAGCACATGGTGGCCCTGCTGTGAACTAGATCTCCTCTCTGGTTCTCAGTGTATTCCTGTCATCTTTTCTATGGCTCCCACTGTACTCCTATCACCTTGATCTCTCTAGCTTTCACTGCACTTCTGTGATCTCAATCTCCTCTGTGGCTCTCAGGGTACCTTTACACGCGGCTACATTTCCAGGGTGGCTACAGGTAACTTACTGGTTGCAGTGAAATCATGGAGAGATTATTCCATTTGTATACAGCAACAAGATAGAACCGTGTCTCCATGATTTCACTGCAACCAGTAAGTTACCTGTAGCCACCCTAGAAATGTAGCCGCATGTAAAGGTACCCTTAGTGTACTCCCGTCACCTTGATCTCCTCTCTAGCTCTCAGTGTACTCCTGATCACCTCAATCTCCTCTATGGATCTCACAGTAGTACTGTCATCTCCATCTCCTCTCTGGCTCTCATTGTACTGCTGTCACCTTGATCTCCTCTCTAGGTTTCACTTTGCTGCTGTCACTTCGATCTCCTCTCTTACCGCGATCTCCTCTCTGGCTCTCAATGTAATCCTGTCACCTCAACCTCCTCTCTGGCTCTCAATGTAATCCTGTCACCTCAACCTCCTCTCTGGCTCTCAATGTACTCCTGTTATCTTGATCTTCTCTCTGGCTCTCACTGTACTCCTGTTATCTTCATCTCCTCTCTGTCTCTCACTGTACTCCTGTTATCTTCATCTCCTCTCTGTCTCTCACTGTACTCCTGTTATCTTGATCTCCTCTTTGGCTCTCACTGTATTCCTATCACTTCGATCTCCTCTCTGACTCTCACTCTACTGCTGACATCTCGATCTCCTTTCTGGCTCTCACTGTACTCCTGTCATCTTTATTTTCTCTCTGGCTCTCACTGTACTCCTGTCATCTTTATTTTCTCTCTGACTCTCAATGTAGTCCTGTCACCTTAGCCTCCTCTCTGTACTGCTGTCACCTCGTTCTCTCTCACTCTCACTGTACTGCTGTCACCTTGTTCTCTCTCACTCTCACTGTACCGCTGTCACCTTGTTCTCGCTCACTCTCACTGTGCTGCTGTCACCTTGTTCTCTCTCACTCTCACTGTAGTGCTGTCCTTGATCGCCTCTCTTTCTCTCCACTGCCCTGCTGTCACCTCAATCTCCTTTCTGGCTCTCACTGTACTCCTGTTATCTTGATCTTCTCTCTGGCTCTCACTGTACTCCTGTTATCTTCATCTCCTCTCTGTCTCTCACTGTACTCCTGTTATCTTGATCTCCTCTTTGGCTCTCACTGTATTCCTATCACTTCGATCTCCTCTCTAGCTCTCACTGTACTCCTTTCATCTTGATCTCCTCTCTGACTCTCACTGTACTCCTGTCATCTCGATCTCCTCTCTGGCTTTCACTGTATCCTATCACTTCGATCTCCTCTCTGGCTCACACTGTACTCCTGTCATCTTGATCTCCTCTCTGGCTCTCACTGTACTCCTGTCATCTCGATCTCCTTTCTGGCTCTCACTGTACTCCTGACATCTCTATCTCCTCTCTTCTGGAACTCACTGTACTCCTGTCATTTCAATCTCCTTTCTGACTCTGTGTACTCCTATCACTTCGATCTCTCTGACTCTCACTCTACTGCTGACATCTCGATCTCCTTTCTGGCTCTCACTGTACTCCTGTCATCTTTATTTTCTCTCTGGCTCTCACTGTACTCCTGTCATCTTTATTTTCTCTCTGACTCTCAATGTAGTCCTGTCACCTTAGCCTCCTCTCTGTACTGCTGTCACCTCGTTCTCTCTCACTCTCACTGTACTGCTGTCACCTTGTTCTCTCTCACTCTCACTGTACTGCTGTCACCTTGTTCTCTCTCACTCGCACTGTACCGCTGTCACCTTGTTCTCTCTCACTCTCACTGTGCTGCTGTCACCTTGTTCTCTCTCACTCTCACTGTAGTGCTGTCCTTGATCGCCTCTTTCTCTCCACTGCCCTGCTGTCACCTCAATCTCCTTTCTGGCTCTCACTGTACTCCTGTTATCTTGATCTTCTCTCTGGCTCTCACTGTACTCCTGTTATCTTCATCTCCTCTCTGTCTCTCACTGTACTCCTGTTATCTTGATCTCCTCTTTGGCTCTCACTGTATTCCTATCACTTCGATCTCCTCTCTAGCTCTCACTGTACTCCTGTCATCTTGATCTCCTCTCTGACTCTCACTGTACTCCTGTCATCTCGATCTCCTCTCTGGCTTTCACTGTACTCCTGACATCTCTATCTCCTCTCTTCTGGAACTCACTGTACTCCTGTCATTTCAATCTCCTTTCTGACTCTGTGTACTCCTATCACTTCGATCTCCTCTCTGACTCTCACTCTACTGCTGACATCTCGATCTCCTTTCTGGCTCTCACTGTACTCCTGTCATCTTTATTTTCTCTCTAACTCTCAATGTAGTCCTGTCACCTTAGCCTCCTCTCTGTACTGCTGTCACCTCGTTCTCTCTCACTCTCACTGTACTGTTGTCACCTTGTTCTCTCTCACTCGCACTGTACCGCTGTCACCTTGTTCTCGCTCACTCTCACTGTGCTGCTGTCACCTTGTTCTCTCTCACTCTCACTGTAGTGCTGTCCTTGATCGCCTCTCTTTCTCTCCACTGCCCTGCTGTCACCTCAATCTCCTTTCTGGCTCTCACTGTACTCCTGTTATCTTCATCTCCTCTCTGTCTCTCACTGTACTCCTGTTATCTTGATCTCCTCTTTGGCTCTCACTGTATTCCTATCACTTCGATCTCCTCTCTAGCTCTCACTGTACTCCTGTCATCTTGATCTCCTCTCTGACTCTCACTGTACTCCTGTCATCTCGATCTCCTCTCTGGCTTTCACTGTATCCTATCACTTCGATCTCCTCTCTGGCTCACACTGTACTCCTGTCATCTTGATCTCCTCTCTGGCTCTCACTGTACTCCTGTCATCTCGATCTCCTTTCTGGCTCTCACTGTACTCCTGACATCTCTATCTCCTCTCTTCTGGAACTCACTGTACTCCTGTCATTTCAATCTCCTTTCTGACTCTGTGTACTCCTATCACTTCGATCTCCTCTCTGACTCTCACTCTACTGCTGACATCTCGATCTCCTTTCTGGCTCTCACTGTACTCCTGTCATCTTTATTTTCTCTCTGGCTCTCACTGTACTCCTGTCATCTTTATTTTCTCTCTGACTCTCAATGTAGTCCTGTCACCTTAGCCTCCTCTCTGTACTGCTGTCACCTCGTTCTCTCTCACTCTCACTGTACTGCTGTCACCTTGTTCTCTCTCACTCTCACTGTACTGCTGTCACCTTGTTGTCTCTCACTCGCACTGTACCGCTGTCACCTTGTTCTCTCTCACTCTCACTGTGCTGCTGTCACCTTGTTCTCTCTCACTCTCACTGTAGTGCTGTCCTTGATCGCCTCTCTTTCTCTCCACTGCCCTGCTGTCACCTCAATCTCCTTTCTGGCTCTCACTGTACTCCTGTTATCTTGATCTTCTCTCTGGCTCTCACTGTACTCCTGTTATCTTCATCTCCTCTCTGTCTCTCACTGTACTCCTGTTATCTTGATCTCCTCTTTGGCTCTCACTGTATTCCTATCACTTCGATCTCCTCTCTAGCTCTCACTGTACTCCTGTCATCTTGATCTCCTCTCTGACTCTCACTGTACTCCTGTCATCTCGATCTCCTCTCTGGCTTCACTGTACTCCTGACATCTCTATCTCCTCTCTTCTGGAACTCACTGTACTCCTGTCATTTCAATCTCCTTTCTGACTCTGTGTACTCCTATCACTTCGATCTCCTCTCTGACTCTCACTCTACTGCTGACATCTCGATCTCCTTTCTGGCTCTCACTGTACTCCTGTCATCTTTATTTTCTCTCTGACTCTCAATGTAGTCCTGTCACCTTAGCCTCCTCTCTGTACTGCTGTCACCTCGTTCTCTCTCACTCTCACTGTACTGCTGTCACCTTGTTCTCTCTCACTCTCACTGTACTGCTGTCACCTTGTTCTCTCTCACTCGCACTGTACCGCTGTCACCTTGTTCTCTCTCACTCTCACTGTGCTGCTGTCACCTTGTTCTCTCTCACTCTCACTGTAGTGCTGTCCTTGATCGCCTCTCTTTCTCTCCACTGCCCTGCTGTCACCTCAATCTCCTTTCTGGCTCTCACTGTACTCCTGTCATCTTGATCTCCTTTCTGGCTCTCACTGTACTCCTGTCATCTTGATCTCCTTTCTGGCTCTCACTGTACTCCTGTCATCTTGATCTCCTTTCTGGCTCTCACTGTGCTGCCTGCTGTGACCTCTATCTACTCTCTGGCTCTCAATGTAGTCCTGTCACCTTGATCTCCTCTCTTTCTCCCCACTGTCCTGCTGTCACCTCTATCTCCTCTCTGGCTTTCAGTGTACTCCTGTGCGTCGTGTGCAGGCCCCGGGAGCAGGAGACGGAGGCTAAACAGACACCACGGTACTGCTGGAGGGGTGAGTACGCTGTGAGCCCCGGTCTCCCTGCAGAGGAGACGCCAGCATCATGGCAGGCCCTACAGTAGTAGAGAGGCGCAGCTGTGCAGCATCCACCGCTGACATAAAGACACGCTCTCTGAAGGTCTGAGGCGGACCGAAATGTCTATTGTCATTTTCTGGATTGCAAGCACCTCATTAAATATATTTCTATTTCACTGGGATTCTGAGGGCCAATTTTGATTTAGTTGATTATGAGACAAGATCCCACTTGAGCACCACAAGCTCCAGAAGTGCCATGGTGTACATTAAGGTACCGTCACACCTTACAACATCGTCTGCGATGTCGGAAGCGATGCCGCAGGTGCGCGCTCGCTTCTGACATCGCTGCATAGCTGTCACACGGCGAGATGTTGCCAGTGACTGCGCTGCGATGTTGGTGCAGCGATCGCTCGCTGGGCTGGGATCAACCCAGCGAGCGATCCGCTGCAATGCAGTGAATAGGCGGGATCGGCCTTGACATCGCTATTACGGTGTCACACCGAACGATGCCGCAGGTTGTTTAAGTTGAAGTTGACAGGTTTCCTGCATGCAGGAAAACCTGTCAACTCCGACTTGAACAACTATCGGTGTTGAATCGTGCGTTTACACGCAACAACGACGTAGTTTCAACATCGTTCCTGACGTCACTTTTGAACGATGTCGGAAACAATGTTGAAAGGTGTAACGGGGCCTTTACATCTACCAATGTGGCTCAGTCCAGGTGACCCCCAGATAATTGCCAGTCTTCCTGTATTAAAACTTAGTATGTTAGTTACGTTAGATAACTGCGGACAATACTGATGTACAGGAAATCTAACAAAATAATTGATGTTTTCGGAGATGGAAATTAATGCACCAAGGGCACAATAGCCGTAAGGGAACAATGCAAGGTGGTGAAGTCCTTGGTGAGTTAATTGATTCTAAATATGAAGGATAAATGTAAATGACAGACATTGCATTAGTGGAATAAGATTACGGTATGCTCCAGGGCGCTCGACAGGGAGGGCCGGCATCTGTTTATTGAGGCTTTTAGCTCACGGAGATCTCCCACTTCTAGGAAACCTTGTGTCATATTGTAATGGTGTAACATATATCATAAGCACAAAGGAACCTCTCCCCACAACCCTAATAAGAGATCCGGCCGCTCTCTTCATATGTACTTGTGTTCCCCTTGAAATATCTCTTTTCATAAAACATTCCATTGTGTATTTCCTCTGTTCCTCCGCAAATTTACCATAAGATGTTCCATTCGTCTACTCAATGGGATGTACGCGCTTTCTGATGCTCTTCAATGAGTCCTGCCATTGTCAAATTGTTGTAGGGAAAGAAGGGGAGTGATAACATCCGGCTGTCAAGATGTTAGTAGTTTTCCAGGAGGATTAAAAGGAATCTGTCAGAAGGTTTTTCCTACATCATCTGAGGACATCAAAATGTAGGCAGAGAGACCCTGAATCCAATGATGTATCACTTAGATTACTGGGTGCAGCCATTCTGACACAATTACAGTTATTAGATTTCGCAATGCACCAGAGCTGAGGGAGCTGCCCCCGCCCACAACAGGCTCTATCTGCTAAGTCTATAGAAAGTGAGCTGCTAATCACAGCAGAGAAAGTGCTGGACAATGATGATCCCCTGAATCTAAAACAAATATTGCAGGTAAACAACTGCACACAGTGTGATAAGAGACACATTGCAGAAATCTGTGTGTTAACCCTTACAGGCTGCTGTCTTCAGATTACATTGGAAAAAAACTGATATATTACGAACAACACAGTGTAATGAGATGGTGCTCCGGTAATTATATCTTACATGGTGACTTGGGGAATTTGGATCCAGAACCTCGCTTCTTAATCTTCAGTGTCCTTTACAGATAGGACCAGGGTTATGAGGGGCCAGATTTTCATGACATCCAGTCTTGAGGGAGATACTGAAGGCCAGATCTCCTACGTGATAACAGTGACTACTCGATCACTGAACCACCGATGAACCCTTTCTGTCGTCAATCACAGCGACTGCCAAAAAGCAAGACACAATCTAAACAGTCCAGACAAGAGGGACATGATTGTGTATTATTTATTGACTATATCCAGTCGGTGATTAAAAGTGAAATTACCAGATAGAAAACACAAGAGGAATAAGTGTAACTAGGGTAGGTAACCTAATAACCAGCACGGACGTCGTTGTGCGTAATGCTCGGAGTGACCAAATGATTGTATACTCAGTGCATGTGCCACCGATGGTCCCCAGCAGCCAAGCTGAAATTGGAGGGGTGCTCAAGGATTGTGGGCGGTGAGTAACACCCATGGTTTCATTCCTGGAAACTAAACCACTTACCGTATGTAATAACAAACAGAGATATTATTTTACTTGATTATATGGAACCATTATATTCTGCAACGCTTCATAGTCACTGTCCCCATTGGGGCTCAAAGCCTACATTCCCTATCAGGATGGCTTTGAAGTGTGGGAGGAAACTGGAGAACACAGAGGAAACCCAGGCAAAAATCAATATTCCATCGGTGGGGTTGCGACACTCGATACCTCCACCAATTAGGTGTTCGCGGTGCAGACCGGATGTGATCAGTTGCATAGCAGAATTAAACAGCGCTGTCAACTGTATAGCAACTGAAACAAAGAGCAGCGCTACTGTGCGCGTCAATTGTTGAGGATTTAGGCAGGCAGGCACAACACTGATGGTTGCTCATGTCTGGGGAACAGACACTCTCCCGGGGAACCTCTGTAGTAGATCCCGACAGGAAAACCGGACCGGTGGGCCACAGCCTCTATGCTGGGAGTAGATATTTAATTGGTTGGAATAAAAAATTGTTTTACTATCATACAGTGGGTACGAAAAGTATTCAGACCCATTCAAATTTTTCACTCTTTGAATTTACCAAATAGCTGAAATGAAACAAAAAAGTTAATTTTTTTTCTCATTAATTTACACTCTGTACCCCACCTTGGTTGAAAAACTGAAATGTAGATATTGGTACAAATTTATTAAAAAAGAAAAACAAATATCACATGGTCATAAGTTTTCAGACGCTTTGCTCAGACACTCACATTTAAGTCACGTGCTGTCCATTTCCTTGTAATCTTCCTTGAGATGGTTCTATTCCTTCATCGGAGTCCAGCTGTGTTTAATTCACACCTGTCTACAGTATATAAGACCTCCCAGCTCACAGTGCATGTCAGACCAAATGAGAATCATGAGGTCAAAGGAACTGCCCAAGGAGCTCAGAGACAAAATTGTAGCAAGGCCAAGGTTACAAAAGAATTTCTGCAGTACTCACAGTTCATAAGAACACAGTGGGCTCCATAATCCTTAAATGGATTAAGTTTGGGACCACTAGAAGTCTTCCTAGACCTGGCCGTCCAGTCAAGCTGAGCAACCGTGGGAGAAGAGCCTTGGTGAGAGAGGTAAAGAAGAACCCCAAGATCACTATAGCTTAGCTCCAGAGATGCAGTAGAGAGATGGGAGAAGGTTCCACAAAGTCAACTATCAGTGCAGCCCTCCACCAGTCAGGCCTTTATGGCAGAGTGGCCCAACGGAAGCCTCTCCTCAGTGCAAGACATATGTAAGCCTGCATAGAGTTTGCTGAAAAACACATGAAGGACTCCCAGACTATGAGAAATAAGATTCTCTGGTCTGATGGGACGAAGATACAACTTTTAGGTGATAATTCTAAAGGCTGGTCCTCATCTCGTTTTTGCTGTGCCTTACAACGGAGATGTTAACAGTTACTTAAAAAGTGACATTTTGAGTCATTTTATAGTGCATACGTTTTTGATACTTCAAAAATGCATGCGCTATATGAGATAGATAGGATATATAGAAAGATAGATAGGTGAATAGGATAGAAATAGATAGGAATATAGATGGTAGAAAAGCATTACCAGTGTCCCCGCTTTGTTTGCTGCTTCTTGCTGCTTCCGGGCTGATGGGTGAATATTCATGAGCTTTAATGAGCGACATCGGAAGCAGCGGACAGAGCGGGGACACTGGTAATGCTTTTCTACCATCTATATTCCTATCTTTTCTATTTCTATCCTATCATCTATTGCAAATGCAGCATAATGCAATGCTGTAGGTTTGCACAAATCTGTGGCATTACATTATATCGCATTTGAGTTGTAATGGATTGAAAAACGCTGCTGACAGCACACCTATTTTGTATTTGTATTTTAGTATGCATTTGTCGAACGGAATCCAATGGATACGATAACACATCCGTTACATTGCATTTGTCCTGCTGTCAAACGGATCCGTTAAACGGACAGCACAAACACAATGGGGACCTAGCCTAAGCGGTATGTGTGTAGAAAACCAGGCCCTGCTCATCACCTGCCCAATACAATCCCAACAGTGAAACATGGTGGAGGCAGCATCATGCTATGGGGGTGTTTTTCAGCTGCAAGGACAGGACGACTGGTTGCAATTGAAGGAAACATGAATGTAGCCAAGTACAGAGACATCCTGGACGGAAACCTCTTCCAGAGCTCTGGACCTCAGACTTGGCCGAAGGTTCACCTTCCAACAAGACAATAACCCTAAGCCACAGCTAAAATAACAAAGGAGCGACTTCACCACAACTCTGTGATCATTCCTGACTGGCCCAGCCAGAGCCCGGACCTAAACCCAATTGAGCATCTCTGGAGAGACCTGAAAATGGCTCCACCAACGTTCACCATCTAACCTGACGGAACTGGAGAGGATCTGCAAGATAGAATGGCAAATAATCCCCAAATCCAGGGGGGAAAAACTGCATCATTCCCAAGAAGAGTCATAGTTGTACCAGCTCAAAGGGTGCAAATACTCAATACAGAGCAAAGGGGCTGAATACTTATGACCATGTGATATTTCAGTTGTTCTTTTTTAATAAACTTGTTAGTAATGACATCATTGCTGCTACGCCGGTCACATGACGCCGGCAAAAGCAGGAAGACCGGAGGACGCAGCGGTGACATAGAGGGGTAGAGTAATCAATGGTTTATTATCTTATGGTGTGCAATAGCATGGGGGCATATACTGATGATAGGGAGTTGAGTATAGATACTTGTAGTGCAGGTTCCCCCTGCCGCTGATGCAGTGCATATTGCATTGTACTAATGAGCGGGGGCACGTGACCGCCCGCTCCTTCTGCAGCCTCCTCCAGCGCCTGATCACCGCCCCCTCCCCCACTGAGCCTGTACACTGACTCGAGTATAAGCCGGGTGGGGCACTTTTCAGCAGATCCTCAGTTAGCTCATTCATTCTCCGGTACAGTCCACATTCTGTATTACCAGATGCCAAATTAAAGGAATTTGACTTGAAAACTGCTTTCGACGTGACGGATAGAATAAAAACCACTAGATTTTATTGTAACATCATTCTCTTGTTTGTTGTAGATTGGTACATGTTAATAATAACATGTTTGGATTTTTTTTTCGTTTTTTTTTTTTCACAGCCACCATTTGTAATATAGCATAATAAATAAATAAATCCAATTAACAGTCCGACATGTCTACGGAAACCTACAGTCCAATATCTACAAAGGCCGTCTTGAAGTATGTACAAATGCTTACAAAGAGGATTCTCGAAAATAAAGATACTTCCCACAAATATGCATATACAGTATTCAACAAAGCTTATATTTAAATCTCTGGGAGGGAGGGGGTTAATTAAAAAAAAAACACAAAAAACTCCCACAAAACAAGTGTCGTTATTAACCCAAAAATGGAATTTCGGAACCTTATAATTTAGTGGTTACAATGAGAATGCTGCTTGGCAATGATAATACTCACCGGTGCAAGTGTAGAATTCAGTCTAATATTATCTCTTAAATATCACAAATATAAATATAGATATTTCTGTATATATGTACAGGTATGTGGACGACGTCTAATCGCTTTATTCAATATTGGGGGGTTTACCAGAAACTATAAAGGACCTTAATGCTGAGACACAATGGACAAAGCCATGTTGTAGGGTTGGGTTCCTTTTTTAGGGAAATGTGGACTCAATTCACAGGTATTTTAGCTGAAATGTTGTGGAAATTGCATTTTTTCATGTATTGCGGTATCAAAATTCAGCCACTTGGCAGTAGTAGGTAGGATTTTCTATAAAACGGGGTGAATATCTACATTTAAAGGGAATTTTTCACAGTTTTCGCTTTAAAATCTGAGAGCAGCATGATGCACGGGCTGAGACCCAGATTCCAGCGATGGGTCACTTATTAGGCTGCGTGCTGCAGTTTTGATCAAATCACAGCTTTTTCTATTGCAGATTTGAGCTCTGCGGAAAGTGTCCAATCAGTGATGGGGGAGGGGTTACATAACGCAAGAGGACTGCAAAACACGAGCCAACTAATGCTCTAGTGATAATCTCCTGCTGAGAAAACAATGATTTACAACAAGCAACCCAGTAAATGACACATCGATAAAATCAGTGTCTCTGTCTCTAACTCATGCTGCTCTCAGATTAAAAAGTAAACATATACTGACAGATTTTTGCTGATTCCAGTGATGTGTCACTTATTAGACTGCTTGCTGGAATTTTGATAAAATCACTGCTTTTTCTATTGCAGATTTGAGCTCTGCATAAAGTTTCCAATTAGTGGTGGTAGCGGGGTTATATAACTCAAGGTACAAAATACATGACAACTAGTCCTCTAGTGATAATCCACTGCTGAGAAAACAATGATTTTATTGAAACTATAACGAGCAGCCCAGTAAGTGACACATGACAGAAACCAGGGTCTCCATCTCTACATCATGCTGCTTTCAGATTAGATAGCAAAAACCTACTGACAGATTCTTGCTGATTCCAGTGATAAGCCACTTATGAGGCTGGTTGCTGCATTTGTGATACAATCACACGCAGGTATCTGCAAGGTGTTTTGAAGGTAAAAGGTACAATTGTCTCCGACACCTGCCGGTTTCTATTTTCCTGTTGCCGCGTGTAAAGTGGCCATTAGGTATATTTTATATTCCAAATCTCCCGTCACTTTTCCAATAGGTTGAGGAAGTTAAAGTTTGACCCCAATAACCTAGATAAAAAGTTGGACTTTTTTCTCCTAATACCGTATGTACTACCCTTTATATTATATATTTTTATTTAGCCACATGGAGAGCGGCATATGGAAAAATCTCTGGCACCAGTCCATTTCTATGCCTGCATTAAAGGGAATCTGCCAGTAAAATCAACCAACCTTAGTAAGGAGCGCACCACTTATCACAGGCTCTTATGTGGTGTTGCAAACAGCATTGCACTAACACTCTCCAGGAGGTGGGCACAGTGAAAGCAGCTCCGGAGGGAGATATCTCTATAGAGATATAGAGAGACAGATGGCACTCACCATTCTGAGCTTTGCTTTAGTTTATTTTCATGCTCAGGTGCAGATACACAAGGGAGGGAGGGTGAGCAAAGACACACGGATGACAGCGGCTGTTTTGCTCATGGTAGCCTGGACCTGTGGAAGTGCTGCCAAGCACAAAACAGCCGCTGTTATCCGTGTGTCTCCACTCCCCCTCCCCCATGTGTATCTGCATTTAAACATGAAAATAAACTAAAGCAAAGCTCAGAATGGTGAGTGCCATCTGTTTCCCTTTAGCTCGAAAATCAACCAAACCCCCCTCCTGCAAACTGCACATAGGGGCACGCAGGTTCCTGAAATGTAAATGCATCATCACTCTCTGCCACGTGGACTAATTCATACCATAAATTCAAGGAAGCACCTGGATGCCTTTCTAGAAAATGTAATATTGCTGGTTATGGGTACTAAGTTCTGTAATGGCACATTGATCCAGGGGACTAGTCTGATTGCTGTATGTAGAGTCAGAAAGAAATGGAGCTGTGCCTTCCCCATGGAGTTTTTCCCTTCTTCTGGGTCAGTATGTTTGGTTGTAGTTTAAACTTGATGGACCTGTGTCAACCTTCAATCTTAAAGGAAATCTGTCAGGTGATTGTTTTAGTACAATGCTAATGGTATCCTGGAAAAGGTCTTGAGCAGCCTTTTCAGGATCAGTAACTTTTAATGCTCTACCTTCTCCTGTTATCTTATAGTAATTCCAGAGAGTTGAGTGCCGTGCCCCTAGCTAGTCAAGCATATAAAAATCCAAACTGATTATGCACTGCTCCCCACGCCCATAATCCGCCCACCTCTTCCTTGCTGGCATCAGTGATAGTAAATGACAGTGAAGATTTTTAGTATCACTGCTGAGAGGTGGGTGTGGGGAGCATTGCATATTCAGTTTGGATTTTCATATGCTCGACTAGCCAGCGTGCAAACATAGAATTCTCTGGAGCTTCCAGCAAGATAACAGAAGGTAAAGCAATAAAAGTTGCTGATCCTGAAAAAGCTGCTCAAGCCCTATTCCTGGATACTATTAGTTTCACCTGACAGATTATCTTTAAAAATGATGAAACTATAAAACACCTTTATAATATTTATCTGTTGCATCATTCCTTAGAAATTAGTGTTTTAATGCATATAATTCATATAAACGAGGCGTGAAGTGCTTAGGGTGTGACAAAGCACTTGCCAAGACTCTGCCACCTAAATTTGTTTCTCTGCTCAGCAGCAGCCTTTTCAGCGTGATTGATGGCTCACTGTCTGATCTCCTTTCCTGCTGCCAGCCTCTTTATCTTGATTGATGGCTCACTGTATGACATTGGGCACCAAGCATGGGAATCAGACAGTGAGCTGTCAATCAAGCTAAAGAGGCTGGTGCTAGGGAGGGAAACACCCTTGGGAGCAGTGGTGTAATTTGAAGCTCATGGGCTTTGATGTGGAAACTCCAATGGGGCCCCCAATCTTTAACATCAATGGTATTTTTCTATAGGGCCAAAGAGACTTTCGGAGTATCCTCGGCTAAAGGGTCTAGGTCAGTGGTTCTTAACTGGGGTTCGATCGAACCCCAGGGTTATGGTGTGTCGGTCTCAGAGTTTCGCTGGAGCCTCCGCCATGGAGGTCAACACACTCCCGATGGCTGCATGTAGATTTATCACTAAAGAAGGGTTCGGTGAATGTGCATATGAAACTGGTGGGTTGGGTACCTCAAACAAGGTTAAGAACCACTTGTCTAGGTACTTTGGCAAAGAGGCAGTAGTTTGGTAGGGAGGCAGTGTTTTGGTCACCAGAGCACTTAGCACCTAATTTATTTAAATTAAAAGCTAATGTCTTGGGAATGCAGCAACAGATAGATGTAATAAAGAGGTCAATGGATTTATGCTTTGAAGACCTGTGTAGTTTGGGGGGAGGTTGCTCCTACTGTCAGATTCTCTTTAACCCTTTGCAATAAAATAAATTACGTAAAGATAATATTAAAATGATGACATAACTATTGATAAATCAACCACTTTTCTCTTTCAGATGATCTGCAGCAAAGTAGCCGATTCAAATACCGTTTTTTGTTCTACCTATCGAATTGTAAGAGTCCTAACCATTATTTCTCCATGCTAATTCCAGTCACTGATGAAGAAACGTACAACGCCGTACAGTCAAACGATTAACCATGCAGGGCTAAGAAAACAACATAAAACATAGCCAACATAGAGAAACGTTACATAGAAAATTCATCTGAAACATCGTGAGTATAAGGCAATATTTAACTCTGCTCTCAAACAAAGACGACGGGAGGCCAAGAAACAAAAAGAAAGAAAATGCATCAAAAATAAATTAAATAGTGGCTTGGAAATCAACATTCAAAGTAGGTGGGTGCATTCCAAAAATACAAAAATAAATGCAATGTTTTAGTAGTCTCTTCACAAGTCTGATATCACTTCTGCAGCCACAACAGATTATTAATATAGAGATCTAACAGTGCAAAAGTGTAACACGTATGGAAGGAGGGAAAAAAATCGTGACGTCACCATTTTTTATGCCAAGAAATAGGTTTTCTTCAAAAAAATAGGAAGTTACAAAACATCATCACTTGCTTTAGAACAGCAACAATATCTTGATGGCAACGTACAGCATTCAAGTGGTTGTCACAGAAAACGGCTAAACACATGGTTTGGTAACAGAGTTGTCGAAGGAACCATGGCAAATTCAAAGTGAAAAAAGTCATCCTAGGCTAGCGTCGCAACGAAGAGAAAAAGAAAAGACGAAAAGAGTAGAAAAAGAAGAAAAATATAGAAAATACAGAAGGGGGCGCTAGATGTTTTACCACATTGGGTTTACAAGATCGAAAAAAGAAAGAAGAAAAAAACAGTCAACACATAGAAAGGTGTCGAAAGTTACTGACGGATGTAAACTTCCCGGTTCCACTCGTTATCGTTGCGTTTCCTGGAAACCTCCCCGTCCCTCTCGGCGTGCCGCTCTCTCGATTTGTGGCGACTCCGGGGTTTGTTGCATTCGTTGTGGTCCTGCCCCCTGTCCTGCTCGATTGTTCGATGCCGAGACTCTTTGTGTCTATGTTCGCTACCCCCGTGCGTTTCGTCTCTATGATTGTGATCCCGGTGGGATTCCTGAGGATCAGCGTGCTCGGAAGAGAAATCATCCTTTGGCTCTAAGTAAACGGAGTCTCTGGTGTCCTGGGTCTCGTTGTCAAACGTTTCCTGTCTGGAGAGGCCTCTGCTTAGTCCACTTCGATGATTGTGGTGCTGCGCGGAGGAGGAAGATCGATGCTGAGACTTTCTCGTTACTTTCTCTTCGGGAGGAGCCTCCTCTTCCACGGAGACGGTTCTTTCAGGCGCTGGAGGATCATTTTTCTGTTCTGCCTGGGAGCCCTGAAAATGAATA
This sequence comes from Allobates femoralis, assembly GCA_033576535.1. Classification (NCBI taxonomy): domain Eukaryota; kingdom Metazoa; phylum Chordata; class Amphibia; order Anura; family Aromobatidae; genus Allobates; species Allobates femoralis. The sequence goes on from JARQOC010000005.1 coordinate 539,856,806, forward strand.
CAAAATACAATATAGCTTAGAAATATGATGAAATATCTTGAATATGTTTTTCAGATGCGCCAGGTAAATGTTAGATCTTTATGGTCCACTATATTTTTATGTTGGAGGCAGCAATTCACAATTAAAATAAAAAAAAGTATAGAGTAGGATCACCCTGCTTGAGATTGCCTTGACGTTGGTGGGGTGGCTCAAAAGATTGATCAATTTTTTGCCAAATATGTAAACATTTTATAATATTATACAGTCTGGAAGTAGTATTTGCATTTGCACAATTTTTATTGCAACTATCGTCTAGTGGTGCTGGCTTTTTTGCTGATTTCTTGAATATTGGAAGTATTTCAAGTCTATATATCTACACCCTGTACTTGCAAATAAAAGACTCAGGGACACAATCCTTAGGGTGCCATCACACCTGGCGACGGCACCGCCGATGTATTAGGCGAGTAGGGGCGTGGCCTATCGGCGCCGTTATCCCCCTGCGTTGCCTAATGTACGGGGCGATGTCGGATCCTCTGAGTGCTTGCCTGGTTTCACATCAGTGATGTGAAACCAGGCAGCCGATCTGGGGCGATGTGTCACATCTCCCCATGTAAACGGCCGCCGGCGACCTGACAGGTCATGGGAGCCATATGCCCCATTGTATGCTTCGCCGCTGGGTTTTCAGACACCCCGGCGGCAATGCCGCCTGTCAGATTGCCGGCGCGTCGCTGGAGGTGTCACCTCATGTAAATGGGGGACTGCGACGCTGGCGGGGCGCCAAAAACGTGCGCGCTCATGCCAGTCGCCGCCGCCATCTCCGCACCATCGACAGGTCTGACGGTACCCTTAGAGTGAATGTGTCACCTGTTTTTGGGGTTATAAACTGTGCCCATCACCATTAATATACTATAATTGGGGTTCCTGAAACCCCTTTATATCCCAAGATGCCCCTTGCATAACCTTAGAAAACAAATTTTAATGTGCCCCCGCTTTATGTAAATTACTTGTTAAGAGTCAGATGGGGTGTGGCACACTGTGGTCAGAGTTCTTTGCTGCATCCAACACCGCCCCGCTCCATGTAAAACACTGCCCCTCCCGAGTGAATGTAAGTGAATGACAGTAACGTCATTCACAAGTTTCGATGCCTGCCAAAGTGGTGCGCCTCACTGAGCCTTATTGAAGCCGCACAGTGCCCGAAGTGTCATGAGATTTGTGAAGTCTCTCGCCTGCGCAGTGTAATCTCGTGAGACTTCGGGCACTGTGTGGTTCTTTAAGATGGATCTCTGGTTTGGCTTGCATAACTTTCATATATTGTGTAATGGAGCCGCAAAACCAGCGACGCAAATCCCGAAGGCAAGATCGGGTGAGTAGAACTTCACCATACCCAATCCTTCTTTTCCCAAACATGTGCCGTTACATGTCGTGATGACATGGAACCCCCATATAGGTTACATTGGCGGACTTGGTGGACCTTTCTGTATAGCTGACCATACATGTTGGATAAAACCTTGCATAGAACATGATGAAGACAGTATACAAACTCATATCATGCCTTCCTCAGATTACCTGTGCATTCGTGACCGAGGTGGCGTTGCCGGAAGCGTTGCTGTAGTTAATGTCTGAGATATGAGTGCATTTGGTGGACTGCTGCTGGGGGGGTGGGTGGCCTTCCAGTAAGCCTCTAGATAGTCTGCTAGATGTTCACAAGCATCTTCGAGCTGGTTTTCATCCAAAATAACATCAAACATTTCCTAGAGATAAAACAGAGGTGTCGTAAGGAAACTGAATAAATGACATGTACAATCTATCTCATAATTGTGGCTGAAGTCCACCGCATTCAGATGTTGGATTGCCATTGATGTGCCCGCCAGACGGAAACCCTCCTTCGAGGGTCGACTGTCAAGCCACACAGAATATGTGCATGTGTACTCGCAATTACTCCAAAATTCCACTGATCATTATTAAAGGGGTTTCCAGCAAAAACAAGTCATCATCTATCTTTTTGCAACAATGGTCCTGTGATCGCGCCCCAGTATCTCATCAGTATCAAGTGTGCTGACTTTTCAGAATAAATATCCTTTTGGGCGTTGTATCCTTAGGTCTCACCTCCCTCGTTACACAAATACACACCACCGGATCTGCTTCCTCCAATAGGCATTCACTTTTATACAGCTCGAGTTGGAAGATCTGCATAAAAATTATGATACGATGAAAATACTTGTAGACTTCCTAAAAGGGCAAATTCAAAGAGTTTGGTGCAGATGAAAAACAGATAACCCCCCGCCCCCCAAGATAAGTAGACAAGACTAAAGGCGCAAATGCAACAAAGAATCGGGACCTGAGTGTAAACTGATGGCTACACCGACCGCTGGGTGAGACTCTATTCTCAGTGCAGCCATAGGGAGGACTAGGAAAAGATATTGGTTTGGATTTTACTAATTCTGGTGAATTCTTCTGCCTAACAAGCTCTGATGTTCTGTCTAAATTACCCTTCACATGTAGCTTAACAACTTTCCCATTGTCCTGTATTATCTTAATCTTTTTTACGAAATTATTTTAATAGATTTTGTCGCCTACGATTCCAATCCTCTGAATCGCCTAAATATCAATATCCGGGTCGACTTACTGCTTCCCCTCTATTTACCCATCATATATATGTAAATAAGATGTGAAGAAAATTGTCTTTCTTACCAGTTGACCTGACAAGAAGAAGAAAAATCAAGTTTGAAACAAAGTAAGCCAGAGATACCACTCAGCAAAGATCATCAAGCTACGACATTTCTACACATCATACGAAGAGAGCAATCACTGGAGAAGGACATCATGGCCGGAAGAATAGAAGGAACAAGGTGAAGAGGAAGACCAGCAACCTATGGCTTGATACTATAAAGATAACTGTGGAGAAGACCCTGGTGGACCTGTCAAGGCTTGGAGAAGACCCTGGTGGACCTGTCAATGCTTGGAGAAGACCCTGGTGGACCTTCTAGGCTTGGAAGAGGGACTGCTGAGAAGATTGTAGTGGAGATATCTAGGTTGTACAAGATTGATCGTCCTACAGAGCATTCATCCATCAAAATTGAGCTGAAGGCTGTTAGATATAATACTGTAGAACAATCATGGTCTGAAGGATAGAAGGAATAACATGAAGTGGAAGACCAGCAACCCAATGGCTTGATACAATCAAAACAACAGCAGAAGAAGACCTTGGTGGACCTATTTAGGCTTGGAGAAAACCCTGGTGAACCTATCTAACCTGTACAAGATCGATTTTCCTACAGAGCATTTGTCCATCGAAATTGAGTTGAAGACTGTTAAATATAACAGAGCAATCACAGAAGAACGTCATTATGGTCAGAAGGATAGTAGGAATAACACGAAGAGGAAGACCAGCAACTCAATGGCTTGATACAATCAAGATAACGGCAGAGAAAACCATGGTGGACCTATCTACTTGGAGAAGACCCTGGTGGACCTATCTAGGCTTGGAGAAGACCCTGGTGGACCTTATCAGGCTTGGAGAAGACCCTGGTGGACCTATCTAGGCTTGGAGAGACCCTGGTGGATCTTCTAGGCTTGGAGAAGACCCTGGTGGATCTATCTAGGCTTGAGGAGACCCTGGTGGACCTTTCTAGGCTTGGAGAAGACCCTGATGGACCTATCTAGCATGTACAAGATGACCTTCCTACAAAGCATTCATCCATCAAGTCTCCATGGCTCGAGATCCAGCTGAAGGTCAGTAAAAAATAAAAATGATTCATATTGGTTTACCATATAATCCTTTATCATATTGGCCGGATTGAGATAGAGAATGTGCCGCCTGCACACGGCTCATTACCAGCTCAGATATTCATAAGGCTGAACCCAGACCTCAACTCACGGGGGACGAGAGCCAGACAGAAGGACAATTACAAGGTAAAATCCCCATTGCTAAATTAACCTGATCTCTAAATTGCTTTTCATTGATGGATCTCAGAGCGGAGAACTCGTCTGAACCTGAAGACCCCATTTGCACAGTGGGATATTTAATGCCAGTTAACCCTTTCATAATTTGATTTTGTTTAGCAGGGAAAGAACATCGACACTTTCTTTTTGAGATCAGACTTAATGGGTGCATAAAGAAAACCGATGCCATACAATTCATTTTTTTTAACCAATCTGCACTTAACTTTAAAAACTGTATTTTGCCCTGTTATTTGTTATTTTGTTGATGTCAAAAATTGATGTCATATAGATGAAAAAATGGGCATAAAAATGACACACGAATTAGAGAAAAATTGCAATGATAAATTGCTTTCTTCATGCAAACAATTTCATACACACGTCTGAACAATGCATTAAAGGGGACCTGTCAGTAGCATCAACCCTCCAGAACTGTCTACGTGGGCATGTAGGTCACACCAAGCTGAAAAATATATGAGATACAATGTCTTATTCCCAAGAAAGCCACGTTTTTCTTAAAATGTAAATGAGCTGTTATGATCTATGGGCCAGATGTAGATCTCCCTGAGAATCTGCCTCCAGAGATGAAAGTAGTTGTTACCAATGTGAGACATGGAACAACTGACAGTCAATCAACCAGGAGTCCACTGCCCTCCAGCAAGTAGAAGGCCGATAGGCGGGGGGGAGAGGTATGCTCATGAACTGCAATCATGAAAGAATCCCTTTAAGGAGCCTATGTGTAAAAAGCCTGTACAATCATACTATCTAAGTCATGTGTGTCACGGGGTGGTATAACGACAAGGAAGTAAGGCAGAAAGATGGTAATGATGGGCAAAAGGCAATCAGGAGAACCAGTCTGACCCTGTTCCCAGAATTACCTCTGAAGGTGAAGATCTCTGGGCTGCAATCCTTGCCCTTGCTCATGATCAGCCCTAGGCTAAAACCCCCTCACCTCCACCCACAGACTGGAAGAATAGCAACTCCCACAAAATAAGAAAAAAACTCCAGGCAATAAAGCAGGAAGACTTCAGAACAAACTGCACTAGTCCTTGCAGCTCACAGTCTTTGCAGAGGCTAAATTCTATCAGCTTCTATCAGGTTCTATCTCCATGTTTGGTTGTCTTAAGCTATGACTCCCATGAATCTAAAAAAAAAGAGAGGGGAAAGAATGGAGAATGACTGATAAAGATAGGAAAACTTATGGAGGACACTGCGCTAGTTTGTCCGCCCCCACCAATTTTGGACTCTTAAAAGACATGTTTTAGCCTGAGATTTTCCTCTTTTTTTATCAACCTTTGTAAAACCTATAAAAAAAAGAAGAGGAAAAAACTGATGAATACTGATTAAAAAAAATAAATGTGCTCAAAACAGTTACAAAATATTTAAGCAAATAAAAAAAATTATCCATCAGTTTTCAGACAATTTATGTATTCTCTAAGTTACATATAAAAAGTGGAAGTGTTGTCAGCTCACCTGTTTATAAAGTGCGCGGTGCCAAATTTCCAAGAGAAATACAAAAACAAGTCCAAGAAATGAAGGATTCAGCACTGAAATCGCAATACTTTCTTTCAAAAACGTAAAAAAATACACAGCCTTATGAAAGGTTTATGTGTTTCGAGGACAAAACCTCTTAAAGGGACACTGTCAGGTCATTTTTCAGTTTGATACTAATATTACCCTTGAAAGACGCCTGGGCAGACCTTTTAAAAACATGTAAAATCACTATTCTACCCTTTGTAGTTTCCATGTTATCAGCATTTTCAGAACCTGCAGTAAGCTCCTCCAATTATAAGCAAACCGGAATGGTCCGGCTTCTGTCTAAACTGTCATGTAATTATGCACTCCCTCTCAGCAGCTCTCTCCTCCCTCCTCCCTTTGCTAACAGTGCAGTGTCAGGTTTCAGTAGCTTTGTTCGTTGAGGCACGGAGGGGAGAGCTATTAGGATCTGCCTTCTACACTCCTTGTTCTCTAGCTAGGGTGGGAACTCCAGTCCTCGAGGGCGAAAGGGGGTTCAGGATTCTAGTATTGCACAGGTGATAAATATCACTGCATGTGATGATTCTCTTGTGATACTAGGAATCGTGAAACCTGAACTGTTTCGCCCTGAGGACTGAGTTTCCCACCCCTGCTCTAAGCAGTTATCCCTGCTGTGACAATTTCTGTGTTTTATTTGACCTCTTGTGATGCTGTAGACACAGAGAGCAGAGAAGAGAATACAGCCCCCACTGATTTCCTGAGCAGGCACTGATGTGAATATGTGACATGCATATTCATGCTATGGGGAGTGGACAGCAGAGAACTAAGTGATCATCACTGTGAGTGATAGATGAAATTAATCTCTTTATTTGAAGTTTACAGAAGATAGGAGGGAAATATAAATAAAAGAAATACATCAATAGAGAGAGCGCAGAGAAAGGAATTAGAATATGATAGCAGTTACATATGGATTTTTGACCTGACAGTTTTCCTTTAATTATAACCGGTTGTAATTGAGAGGTTTTATCCTCGAAATGCGGAATCCTTTCCTAAGGCTCTGTCTTTTCTCCATGTGGAACCATTTTTAATATTTTTTTTAATATTGAAATAAAGAGTCATCAACAGTGCTGGATCCTTCCTTTCTTGGACTTGTTTTTGTATAGCTTTTGTACCTAGCAATTCACTTTACTTTTGAAAGGATATTCCTATCTCGGCTGTTTTCACAGAATATGCAATAAATGTCTGATCCATGGGGGTTACGATTCTAAAACGAGCACCCCCATGCTTTTCTATTGAAATCAATAAAAAAAAAGCCAAAAAATGGAGCTCACAAGATCATTGGATGGATATTTTATAGGCGTCATTGAGCTCAATAGCACCTAATTCATTCCATATGCAGTGTGCTCCCCCTAGTGGTGGCCACATCCAGCCAACATTCTAGCATTTCATTATATAAATGTGCAGCTCTAGGGGTGAAAAACGAAGTTATGACAACTATAAAGACATTAAAATAAGGCGTACAATTTTCATAAATTTCATTAATGGTGTAGAGAAAACGGGTTGCACCATGAACAGTTGAACATTATAATTAATAGATTATCAAAAACACAGCTACTCTAATGCAATTTATCTTTTTAATGGGTTCCTTAATGCTGCTCCTCCTACATATATTTACACACTTGGGGAGCCCAAATAGCGTGTATCCACCCACATTCTTAACAATCAATAGTTGTTAAAATTGGTGTGATTTTACCAACTATAGACTGTCAAAAATATGGGTGAAAACCCTCTATTTGGGCTCCCCAAGTGTGTAAAAATAATAATTAATAGATCTTAGAATAAAATTAAGTTCCACAATTGGATGTTAAAAAAATGTTCCTGTCCTGAGATATTCTTCTAAATGAGCTGTGTTGATTCTTTCTGTTATGTAAAACAAGTTATTAAGCAGGTAATGAAATGTTTAACACCACGGAAAGAATCAGCTGTGATCCCTGGCTGTAATGTCTGTATACTCTTATATTCTGTGATCCCTGGCTGTAATGTCTGTATACTCTTACATTCTGCGGTTCCCGGCTGTAATGTCTGTATACTCTTATATTCTGTGATCCCTGGCTGTAATGTCTGTATACTCTTATATTCTGTGATCCCCGGCTGTAATGTCAGTATACTCTTATATTCTGTGATCCCTGGATGTAATATCTGTATACTCTTATATTCTGTGATCCCAGGCTGTAATGTCTGTATACTTTTATATTCTGTAATCCCCGGCTGTAATGTCTGTATACTCTTATATTCTGTGATCCCCAGCTGTAATGTCTGTATACTCTTATATTCTGTGATCCCCAGCTGTAATGTTTGTATACTCTTATATTCTGTGATCCTCGGCTGTAATGTCTGTATACTCTTACATTCTGTGATCCCCGGCTGTAATGTCTGTATACTCTTATATTCTGTGATCCCCAGCTGTAATGTCTGTATACTCTTATATTCTGTGATCCCTGGCTGTAATGTCTGTATACTCTTATATTCTGTGATCCCTGGCTGTAGTGTCAGTATACTCTTATATTCTGTGATCCCTGGATGTAATGTCTGTATACTCTTATATTCTGTGATCCTCAGCTGTAATGTCTGTATACTCTTATATTCTGTGATCCCCAGCTGTAATGTTTGTATACTCTTATATTCTGTGATCCTCGGCTGTAATGTCTGTATACCCTTATATTCTGTGATCCCCGGCTGTAATGTCTGTATACTCTTATATTCTGTGATCCCCAGCTGTAATGTCTGTATACTCTTATATTCTGTGATCCCCAGCTGTAATGTCTGTATACTCTTATATTCTGTGATCCCCAGCTGTAATGTCTGTATACTCTTATATTCTGTGATCCCCAGCTGTAATGTCTGTATACTCTTATATTCTGTGATCCCCAGCTGTAATGTTTGTATACCCTTATATTCTGTGATCCCCGGCTGTAATGTCTGTATACTCTTATATTCTGTGATCCCCAGCTGTAATGTCTGTGTACTCCTATATTCTGTGATCCCTGGCTGTAATGTCTGTATACTCTTATATTCTGTGATCCCTGGCTGTAATGTCAGTATACTCTTATATTCTGTGATCCCTGGATGTAATGTCTGTATACTCTTATATTCTGTGATCCTCAACTGTAATGTCTGTATACTCTTATATTCTGTGATCCCCAGCTGTAATGTTTGTATACTCTTATATTCTGTGATCCTCGGCTGTAATGTCTGTATACTCTTATATTCTGTGATCCCCGGCTGTAATGTCTGTATACTCTTATATTCTGTGATCCCCAGCTGTAATGTCTGTATATTCTTATATTCTGTGATCCCCAGCTGTAATTTCTGTATACTCTTATATTCTGTGATCCCCAGCTGTAATGTCTGTATACTCTTATATTCTGTGATCCCCAGCTGTAATGTTTGTATACCCTTATTTTCTGTGATCCTCGGCTGTAATGTCTGTATACTCTTATATTCTGTGATCCCCAGCTGTAAAGTCTGTATACTCTTATATTCTGTGATCCCCAGCTGTAATGTTTGTATACTCTTATATTCTGTGATCCTCGGCTGTAATGTTTGTATACTCTTATATTCTGTGATCCCCGGCTGTAATGTCTGTATACTCTTATATTCTGTGATCCCCGGCTGTAATGTTTGTATACTTTTATATTCTGTGATCCCCAGCTGTAATGTCTATATACTCTTATATTCTGTGTTCCCCAGCTGTAATGTCTGTATACTCTTATATTCTGTGATCTCCAGCTGTAATGTCTGTATACTCTTATATTCGGGTGATCCCCAGCTGTAATGTCTGTATACTCTTACTTACCTCCTGCCAGGAGCTGTGGTATATCCGACCTGTTCATGCATGGTTAGACACATCATTACACAGAGGACATTTATAAGAATATCTCAGAATAGGAACATTTTTTTAACACGTCCAATTGTGGATATTATTTTTATTCTAAGATCTATTAATTAAAATGAACAATTGTTCGTGGCAGAACCCCTTTAATATATCTTTTTAAGACAGTCACAGACTTACCTTTGGAGAAGAAATCTTGACATAAACTATAATGGGGCTAGGGAGGTTTTGCTGAGTTGCGTTGGATGGTTTATGGTGTCGGCATCTAGGACTACGAGCTGCAATGTCCGGGCTAATTCAAAGATCCTCTCAATCTCACTCTGGACTTCCGCTGCCAATAAAAAAAGAATGAGAAAATGAAAGAATCAATAAGAGAAGCTATTACCTACTTTTCACACCAGAGGGCAGATATGACTGTTATTATAAAAGGATGCTATCAGCAGAGAAAGATCTATTGTTTAAATCAAGTTTTTGCGCTAAATGTATTCTTTTTTATTATTATTTGGCAATGTTTGTCTTTTTTTGCCATATCACTTTCTGCATAAAGAGAAAAAAATAATAGAAATCTTGCAATTTTCAGACCAGCGGCTAAGGTTTTAGACTCTTGTTTCCTGAAATTCATATGTTAATTAGCCACCATGAATAGACTCTGACCCTTTATGTAACATGGCCTTCCTGCTGACTTCCCTTGGTTGTAGGTTTCCTGATGCCTTTAGCTCTTCAGTACTCCATCTTGTTCCTGTGTGTACCTCCTGCCAGGCTGGTAGAGCTATCCTCCAGGTATACATGCTCAGAGCAGTTCCCTGATCCTCTATACTACTGCTGCCCGGAAAGCTCATGTCATGGGTGTGTCAGGAGGCATGGATGAGACGCAGAGGCCACTGCAGAATGTCCCAGCATTTGGCCAAACAGTCCAAATCCTAAAAAAAGTCTCTGTCGCTTTAAGAGGCATTTCCCTTTTAGTGAAAGCTGGAGGTCACTAGGACCCAGCTGATCCCTTATCTTGAGCTGCCTATATATTCCCCTTGACTCCCAGGATGCACTGCTGGTGATAGCTGTTCAGGTGATCCTGGTTGATCCTAGCTCAAAGCAGTGTTTTTTGGAGTCTGTTGGTTTGCTGCTTGGATCTTCTCAAGCTAAATGTATCTCTTCCCTCTTTGTTTGTTTCCCTTGTGTGATTCTGTAGTTGCTAGCCGGGCTGACTATTGATCACCCGCTCTGATCCCTGTGTAGTGGTATTTCAGGGCCAGTCAGGGAATAGGTATCCTGGTGGCGACAGTTGTAGAAACTGTATAGGAATGTTAGGGGAGTCAGGTGTCAGCGCTAGTTAATCTAGGGGTCACTATCTCCCCTTTTTACCCTTAGCATCAAGGACTCCTTTCCCCCTGTCATCGTCCAGTGCTTGGTGTTTCCCTACACCCAGCATGACAGCTCCACTTAAGCTGCTGGTGAGTTTGAAGCTCACCAGCATCCAGTTCTGCCACCAGGCCCTATAAGCCTGGATGACATAGGGACTGGTAACCTGCGTGCAGCTAGTCCCTTAGCAGCCGCTCCTGCTGCCTCCTCACTGGACCTCTCCTTTGTCTAATCTGTACTACTACCCTCAACTAACCCCTCCCTCTCACCAGGGAGTGAGACACATGCCTAAACAGGCATCAAGTGCTCAGCCTCCTAATAATGGATCAGGAAGTTTGTCTTCACTTCAGACTTCCATCAGAGGGAGCTCCAATTTTCCTTAGAAATGGCATTACAAACGATGTTAAGGAAATACCATTTGTGGCAATCAGACACAGAGGCACCAAAATGTCATCTATTCTGAATGGTGGATCCTGTGTTATCTACTGTATATAGAGGTGTTATCAGTCATTGTACAGGAGGAGGAGGTGAGCTGTGATATCACCTATTGTGAATGGTGGATGCTGTGTTATCTACTGTATATAGAGGTGTTATCAGTCATTGTACAGGAGGAGGAGGTGCGCTGTGATATCACCTATTGTGAATGGTGTATCCATTGTGAATGGTGTATCCTGTGTTATCTACTGTATATAGAGGTGTTATCAGTCATTGTACAGGAGGAGGAGGTGAGCTGTGATATCACCTATTGTGAATGATGGATCCTCTGTTATCTACTATATATAGAGGTGTTATCAGTCATTGTACAGGAGGAGGAGGTGAGCTGTGATATCACCTATTGTGAATGGTGGATCCTGTGTTATCTACTGTATATAGAGGTGTTATCAGTCATTGTACAGGAGGAGGAGGTGAGCTGTGACATCATCTATTGTGAATGGTGGATCCTGTGTTATCTACTGTATAAAGAGGTTTGATCCTGTGTTTATCTACTGTATATAGAGGTGTTATCAGTCATTCTACAGGATGAGGTGAGCTGTGACATCACCTATTGTGAATGGTGGATCCTGTGTTATCTACTGTATATAGAGGTGTTATCAGTCATTGTACAGGAGGAGGTGAGCTTTGATATCACATATTGTGAATGGTGGATCCTGTGTTATCTACTGTATATAGAGGGGTTATCAGTCATTGTACAGGAGGAGGTGAGCTGTGACATCACCTATTGTGAATGGTGGATCCTGTGTTATCTACTGTATATAGAGGTGTGATCAGTCACTGTACAGGAGGAGGAGGTGAGCTGTGACATCACCTATTGTGAATGGTGGATCCTGTGTTATCTACTGTATATCGAGGTGTTATCAGTCATTGTACAGGAGGAGGTGAGTTGTGATATCACCTATTGTGAATGGTGGATCCTGTGTTATCTACTATATATAGAGGTGTTATCAGTCATTGTACAGGGGAGGTGAGCTGTGATATCACCTATTGTGAATTGTGGATCCCGTGTTATCTACTGTATATAGAGGTGTTATCAGTCATTGTACAGGAGGAGGAGGTGAGCTGTGATATCACCTATTGTAAATGGTGGATCCTGTGTTATCTACTGTATATAGAGGTGTTATCAGTCATTGTACAGGAGGAGGAGGTGAGCTGTGACATCACCTATTGTGAATGGTGGATCCTGTGTTATCTACAGTATATAGAGGTGTAATCAGTCATTGTACAGGAGGAGGAGGAGGTGAGCTGTGATATCACCTATTGTAAATGGTGGATCCTGTGTTATCTACTGTATATAGAGGTGTTATCAGTCATTGTACAGGAGGAGGAGGTGAGCAGTGATATCACCTATTGTGAATGGTGGATCCTGTGTTATCTACTGTATATAGAGGTGTTATCAGTCAATGTACAGGAGGAGGTGAGCTGTGATATCACCTATTGTGAATAGTGGATCCTGTGTTATCTACTGTATATAGAGGTGTTATCAGTCATTGTACAGGAGGAGGTGAGTTGTGATATCACCTATTGTGAATGGTGGATCCTGTGTTATCTACTATATATAGAGGTGTTATCAGTCATTGTACAGGGGGAGGTGAGCTGTGATATCACCTATTGTGAATTGTGGATCCCGTGTTATCTACTGTATATAGAGGTGTTATCAGTCATTGTACAGGAGGAGGAGGTGAGCTGTGATATCACCTATTGTAAATGGTGGATCCTGTGTTATCTACTGTATATAGAGGTGTTATCAGTCATTGTACAGGAGGAGGAGGTGAGCTGTGACATCACCTATTGTGAATGGTGGATCCTGTGTTATCTACAGTATATAGAGGTGTAATCAGTCATTGTACAGGAGGAGGAGGAGGTGAGCTGTGATATCACCTATTGTAAATGGTGGATCCTGTGTTATCTACTGTATATAGAGGTGTTATCAGTCATTGTACAGGAGGAGGAGGTGAGCAGTGATATCACCTATTGTGAATGGTGGATCCTGTGTTATCTACTGTATATAGAGGTGTTATCAGTCATTGTACAGGAGGAGGTGAGCTGTGACATCACCTATTGTGAATGGTGGATCCTGTGTTATCTACTGTATATAGAGGTGTTATCAGTCATTGTACAGGAGGAGGTGAGCTGTGACATTACCTATTGTGAATGGTATCGTGTGTTATCTACTGTATATAGAGGTGTTATCAGTCATTGTACAGGAGGAGGTGAGCTGTGACATCACCTATTGTGAATGGTGGATCCTGTGTTATCTACTGTATATAGAGGTGTTATCAGTCATTGTACAGGAGAGGAGGTGAGCTGTGATATCACCTATTGTGAATGGTGGATCCTGTGTTATCTACTGTATATAGAGGTGTTATCAGTCAATTGTACAGGAGGAGGTGAGCTGTGATATCACCTATTGTGAATAGTGGATCCTGTGTTATCTACTGTATATAGAGGTGTTATCAGTCATTGTACAGGAGGAGGGAGTTGTGATATCACCTATTGTGAATGGTGGATCCTGTGTTATCTACTTATATAGAGGTGTTATCAGTCATTGTACAGGGGAGTGTGAGCTGTGATATCACCTATTGTGAATTGTGGATCCCGTGTTATCTACTGTATATAGAGGTGTTATCAGTCATTGTACAGGAGGAGGAGGTGAGCTGTGATATCACCTATTGTAAATGGTGGATCCTGTGTTATCTACTGTATATAGAGGTGTTATCAGTCATTGTACAGGAGGAGGAGTGAGCTGTGACATCACCTATTGTGAATGGTGGATCCTGTGTTTATCTACAGTATATAGAGGTGTAATCAGTCATTGTACAGGAGGAGGAGGAGTGAGCTGTGATATCACCTATTGTAAATGGTGGATCCTGTGTTATCTACTGTATATAGAGGTGTTATCAGTCATTGTACAGGAGGAGGAGGTGAGCAGTGATATCACCTATTGTGAATGGTGGATCCTGTGTTATCTACTGTATATAGAGGTGTTATCAGTCAATGTACAGGAGGAGGTGAGCTGTGATATCACCTATTGTGAATAGTGGATCCTGTGTTATCTACTGTATATAGAGGTGTTATCAGTCATTGTACAGGAGAGGTGAGCTGATGGAATACCTATTGTGAATGGTGGTCCTGTGTTATCTACTGTATATAGAGGTGTTATCAGTCATTGTACAGGAGGAGGTGAGCTGTGAATCACCTATTGTGAATGGTGGATCCTGTGTTATCTACTGTATATAGAGGTGTTATCAGTCATTGTACAGAGGAGGTGAGCTGTGATATCACCTATGTGAATGTGGATCCTGTGTTTATCTACTGTATTAGAGGTGTTATCAGTCATGTACAGGAGGAGGTGAGCTGTGATATCACTATTGTGAATTGGATCCTGTGTTATCTACTGTATATAGAGGTGTTATCAGTCATTGTACAGGGGAGGTGAGCTGTGAATCACCTATTGTGAATGTGGATCCTGTGTTATCTACTGTATATAGAGGTGTTATCAGTCATTGTACAGAGGAGGAGGTGAGCTGTGATATCACCTATTGTGAATGGTGGATCCTGTGTTATCTACTGTATATAGAGGTGTTATCAGTCATTGTACAGGAGGAGGAGGTGAGCTGTGATATCACCTATTGTGAATGGTGGATCCTGTGTTATCTACATGTATATAGAGGTGTTATCAGTCATTGTACAGGAGGAGGGTGAGCTGTGAATCACCTATTGTGAATGGTGGATCCTGTGTTATCTACTGTATATAGAGGTGTTATCAGTCATTGTACAGAGGAGGAGGTGAGCTGTGATATCACCTATTGTGAATGGTGGATCCTGTGTTATCTACTGTATATAGAGGTGTTATCAGTCATTGTACAGGAGGAGGTGAGCTTGATATCACCTATTGTGAATGGTGGATCCTGTGTTATCTACTGTATATAGAGGTGTTATCAGTCATTGTACAGGAGGAGGAGTGAGCTGTGATATCACCTATTGTGAATGGTGGATCCTGTGTTATCTACTGTATATAGAGGTGTTATCATCATTGTACAGGAGGAGGTGAGCTGTGACATCACCTATTGTGAATGGTGGATCTGTGTTATCTACTGTATATAGAGGTGTTATCAGTCATTGTACAGGAGGAGGTGAGCTGTGAATCACCTATTGTGAATGGTGGATCCTGTGTTATCTACTGTATATAGAGGTGTTATCAGTCATTGTACAGGAGGAGGTGAGCTGTGAATCACCTATTGTGAATGTGATCTGTGTTATCACTGTATTAGAGGTGTTATCAGTCATTGTACAGGAGGAGGTGAGCTGTGACATACCTATTGTGAATGGTGATCCTGTGTTATCTACTGTATATAGAGGTGTTATCAGTCATTGTACAGAGGAGGAGGTGAGCTGTGACATCACCTATTGTGAATGGTGGATCCTGTGTTATCTACTGTATATAGAGGTGTTATCAGTCATTGTACAGGAGGAGAGGTGAGCTGTGATATCACCTATTGTGAATGGTGGATCCTGTGTTATCTACTGTATATAGAGGTGTTATCAGTCATTGTACAGGAGGAGGAGTGAGCTGTGATATCACCTATTGTGAATGGTGGATCCTGTGTTATCTACTGTATATAGAGGTGTTATCAGTCATTGTACAGGGAGGAGGTGAGCTGTGATATCACCTATTGTGAATGGTGGATCCTGTGTTATCTACTGTATATAGAGGTGTTATCATCATTGTACAGGAGGAGGTGAGCTGTGACATCACCTATTAATGTATCTGTGTATATATAAGAGTGAATTCCATGGTGTGAAATTCAAATGACAATCTATATTTAACAAGACTGTAAAAAAAATATCTTTTGAAACAAAAAACCTGAAGTAAACAATTAATACTTTCTGATTATTTAATTTTAAAAGGAATAATAAATAAGGTTATTTAACATAACAAATACAAATATTTTTTCCTAACTTTCTGTTTTCTGTATTCTACACAGGTTGGTTATCCAGGCTTCTAGTGTAGTTATTGGACAGAATAAGTCTCCTTCACCCTCTGGCAGCTTACATTACAGTTACTTCTTACTTTCCCTACAGCAGTCTTCTGTATAACCCGTCGTCTATAGGCCGCTCTGCAGTGAATATAGGATCTCTATGCACAGACCTGGCTGAGCTTTCATGTCTAGACACTTCTATCTTCTCAAAGAATTAAAGAATAAAATCTGCAGCTGCATCCCCCGACGATTCTCCTCTCTTCTTTCTATTTCCTGGACTTTTTGGGGGACAAGGGTGGTTTTTTAAACATTTACAAATAGGGAAATAATGACTGCAGGCGAGAAAGATGTTTCTAAGGGCTGATATTGACCTTTAGAAGCACCTAAGGCCCCATACACATTAGACGAACACCGACTAAACCCACCCATATCAGCAGCCTAATGTGTTGCTTTCTCCTGATAGATCATGTTAATTTCGGTCTGCTGATCCTTTTGTTCTTGACAAGATAAGCCGTCCCCCGAGGGGTCTGGCCCTTCAACCAATTATCTATTCTCCAAGTATAAAGTAAAGCCATCCGTAAACACATCAACACTCACATGCAACAACAATACTAACAAATCTACACACAGTTGTAAGGTTATAAAATTTATATCCTTATAGGGAATCCATCAGCACATTTTTAGATATTGAAGTTGCGGTCCGGCTCTATAGTTGTTTGCCCCTCGTTAAAAACTATTTTTTTTTGTTGAGATCCCATGTACTAGTCATAAGATGCCTGATGTCGAAGCCAAATGCAAATCAGGTTAGGAGTACTGTGGGGACGTGTCAATGCACTGTATAAAAGCTGTAAGTGCTCCGACACCCCCCCAGTGGACTGACACGCCCAAGTGCCCTGACACCCCCCCAGTGGACTGACACGCCCAAGTGCCCTGACACCCCCCCAGTGGACTGACACGCCCAAGTGCCCTGACACCCCCCCAGTGGACTGACACGCCCAAGTGCCCTGACACCCCCCCAGTGGACTGACACGCCCAAGTGCCCTGACACCCCCCCAGTGGACTGACACGCCCAAGTGCCCTGACACCCCCCCAGTGGACTGACACGCCCAAGTGCCCTGACACACCCCAGTTCTCTGACACACTCCCAGTGAACTGTCATGCCCCCAGTGCACTGACACCCCCCAGTGTACCTGGACACCCCCCCAGTGTACTTACACCCCCCAATTGCACTGACACTCCCCCAGGTCTCTGACACCCCCCAGTGCACTGGGGAAGGGCTCGAATAGGGCTGCAGGGAAGCTCATGGGCAGACACAGCTTAGTGTCAGCAAGTGTCCCATCCCCGCTCCCTACCATTAGGGCCTTCCTCTCCCTATACTATCTCATTGGACCCTCTATGCTGTGCCATGCATTGGACATTCCCCTTGTTCCAGTGTAACAAAATGTTTAGACAGAGCTAGTTTTTCCCATGGATTTGGATCATGAAGGTTGAAAAAATCCATGGTGACACACAATGGGCATAATACAGAATAGAAAACATCATAGAAAATCTGTGCGTATTCTACCACTCCTGTATATCGCAAATGGTGCTTTCATCAGACACTGTATTCTCCCCTAATTGGGTACTTGTATTAGGGAACAACTCCGCAATAAGGCCTCTGATAGAGCAGGGCACTTTAATTTCTTGCACCTGGCTATAAAATCAGTGAGAAAAAACGTCTGTACGTCTCACCATAAAATCTAACCTATAATAGGACCCAAAGAAATGTAGAAGATACATATTAATGCGCCCTAGACCACAGACTTTTTTTGGGGGGGCAGGAGAATGGGAACCATACTATAATAGCAGCCGACATGAATAGTTAACTACAACACAGGAAAGTGATCTGCACAGAACTAACCATAGATGGCGCTAGACACGGCTTTCATCCGTTTAGACTACTTTGGGTTTGTCGGTGATCTGGTGTCTCTTTTATTAAATCGCCATGTGTATTTTTATTATTATCACTCATTCTGCTTGATTTCTTTAATCTGTCCTTAGACAAATGGATGCTGAGAGTTGTAAGGGCACAGCCAAGAAAATTCATGGTCATTGATATCAATGGCCTTTACTGTAACACTTAAAGAGGACCTGTCGTAGGAATTAAAGTGACCAGTTTTTGCTCCTATTTTATTCCTGCTGCTCCCCGGATTATTCCAGTTTTTATTTTTTTACATTACACCTTTCGGTTCCAGAGATATGGACCTTTTTAATTAGGGTTACCGTTTATGGTCATTACATAGGGTGTGGCTAACAGGATCCTCATGGGTGTGTCTTTAGGCTGCTCTACAAGACACGCCCCCTCATTGAAAAGACAATAAAATGTAGCACTAATGTACAGGTCAATTTCTCTGGAACCGTAAGGCGGAAATAAAATATACAAAAAGCGAGACACTCAGGAGAGCATTGTGAATAAAATAGTAGCAAAACCTGGCCACTTTAGCCTGATGATGGAAGAATTTGCTTTGATTGGAAACTGAGGATGTATAATGTACAGTTTCTTACAATCACTGTTCAGGTGGCATCATGCGCTACATTACACACATCCCTCCAGCGTTCGGAGGGTTAACAAGGTGTCTATATACAGTATGTATCACTTCACACACAGAAAACAATACACTGCAAGCACAATACAGTGTATCAAGTACATACCAAAACCATCTGAGGAGGGAGGGCATTAATGGAGAGAATAATGACATAAACTAAAACCATTATGAGGAACACATGCAGATTGGGGAGGATATCGCTGGTGGATGTATGAAATGGGGTGCCAGGGTGAAAATAGGGCAACTAAATAGACAAATGACTGTAAACATCTCACATGTTAACACTGTTAGGAGTCCTGTTACCAAAACTGGGAAAGTAGTATCCAAGAACCACTAAACTGCTCCCGATGCTCAACATAACATGACCAGAAAAATAAGGCATATCTGAATGCCTGCAGCTGCCACTAGGGGGAGCTCAGTGCATACAGATATAAGCTGTATACATTTATATCCAATGAGCTCCCCCTAGTGGCAGATGCAGCTAATCAAAATTCTACCATTAAAAAGACTTTACTAGTCTCACAACTACAACTTCATAGGTGTCTGACAGCAAGGGGCTCTAAATACAAGCCATGAATTTTTAGAAACTGGAAACTCCTTTAATTTTGTTTCAGTATGAATGAACTGATTGAATATGAAACCATGACCTTATATAAAGATATATTATAAAATTAATAACTTGGGACCTTTTCAGTGCCAGATTATGAAAAATTCTAGTAACTTCCAACTAATATGTTAAATAAACATACATAATCATAGACATAAAACACACACTCACTGATGTAGTGTTGCAGAATTTTTTCTTCTGCACCCCAATCAGGATATGTTTGTGTTCCTGCAGGAGCTTGTCGGCAGGTGTAATTCGCTCCCAGCTTGAGCCTTGGCCAGCACCACTCCCTATTTAAACTCCCAGCAATCTGCTTGGAGCTCCCAGATATAAGTCTATACTGACTTTGGTTGAGTCACCTGTAGCTCTACTCTGTTACTGCTCACTAGATTCTCATTTCTAACCCGCATCTGACTTAACTCCCTTTTACATGAGGATTTTGCCTTTGGCTTTGTCCCCCTGGTTCTTACCTGGGCTATCTCCTGATCTTGTCTCAGACTACTGAATTTATCCTCTTCCTACCCTCTTTTGACCCAGTTAGTTTACGTTCCTCCGCCAGCTTGCTCCACGGGTCGGTAGCTACGCTATGGATACAACCCAGGGACCCCTGCTGTAGTAGAGATTACTGTGTAGGAGTTATAGGGTGAAGGCAAAGGCACCGCTGGGACCTGTTAAACAGAGTGGCTTGTACAAAGTCTGTCCATGGTAGCCATGTTAAAGAAAATCTAGCACTGGCTTTTGCTATTGTGATCTGAAAGCAGCATAATATAGAGACAGAGAACAAGATTCCAGCGATGTGTCACTTACTTGGCTGCTTCCTGTAGTTTTACAAAATTACTTTATTTTTTATCAGCAGGAGATTATCACATGAGGACTAATAAACCTGCTGCAAGGTAGTCCTTAATGTTCATGAGTTCTATACAACCCCACCCTCACCAATGATGGACGGTGTGCACAGAAAGCTGCCAATTAGGGGTGTGGGTGGGGTTTAACAAAGCTCAGCATTCAGAGAATTGGTAGATCTGTAGAGAATACAACATTGATTTTATCAAAACTGCAGTAAGCAGCCCTTTAAAGGGGACTCTGAGAAATCTAATAAAAATAATTAATTAAACTATATTTAAATATTACAAATTTTAAGAAGTATCTTTATTTAGCAAAAATGTTGCAAAAAGGTAATCTTTAGTGCCCTATTAGGATTTGAAATATGTCAGCTCCCAGCAGTTTCCTAGCCGTCCCATGTCTTAGCTGCATAAAGACATCTGCTGGAGACAGACAGGGTGTAGTGTCCTGTCAGTTATTGTGAACACCCATCCCTCTGTTGACCAAACCTGACTGGACAAGAAGGAGCAGTGAGCAGACTATAAACTTTCTAGCAGACAGAGATTGAACATTTATCTCATCAGCCTGACAGGTTTATTGAAGGCAGGAGGACGACATGGAGCTACTAGAATAAACTATACAAACTGTCTTCTGCTTCTCCTATCTGGTTTGGTGAACAGGGGAATGCACGTTCACGATACCTGACAGGACAATGTCTCGAGCAGATGTCTTTACGCAGCACGTCCTTAGAAGGGCAACGGCTTGGAAACTGCTGGGAGCTGACATATTTCAAATATAGTATACTAACAAAAGTTTAACTTTTTGCTAAATAAAGGAATTAAGTAATATTTAAAGGTATATTATTTATTTTATTTATTTTTATTACATTTATTACATTTCTTGCATTGCCCCTTTAAGTGATATCACTGGAATCAGGATCTCTACTCTTACATCATGCTGCTCTCAGATCGGGTAGCAAAAACATGGTGACTGATTCCGTTTAGGAGCAGCAAGCTTTTCACATACAATTGACCCTTAGAATAGAAACGGAGGAGACTATGTGCCTAATAATACAATCATAAACCTTTAATTAAAAAAAAAAAGAAACTGAACAGAACTTACCTAGACTTGATCGTGTATTGGACCTTTCTATAATTGCATGTTTACTTGGATTATTTAATACTGAACGTTTGGCAAGCGAGATGTCAGCAGTGACCCGAGTAATGGATATTCTGGGGAAAAATAAAGCAAAATGTACAAATTTGTGAGTACAGTATGATTATTATGGGTTATAGCAAAAAAGGAAAAAAAAAAAAAAAAAAAAAAATATATATATATATATATATATATATATATATATATATATATATATATATATATAAAATTCAACCTGCATGTAACTACCACTAAAGGAAGCATAGGAGACTATTGCATAATGTTGTGTTACTGAGCTTAATGTATGGAGAAAGCTCCTATACTCCCTCTAGTGGTGGATGCAGGTAAAAAGAAATGTGCATTTTAATGATATGGCTAAGCAGCATGTTAGGAGAGGAATGTTATATGTAGAATGGAAGAGACCCAGGCACCATACATAAAGGCAATTCACACACAGTTTTTGCTTAGTTAGCATTAACGTTAAGGGTCTTGTCCCATAACCAAGATTTATCATTTATCATAAGAATAGATGAACAATCACAGTTGGCAAGCGCTGGTGGTGGATGGGCTCTCGCAGTGATCTGTGCCGCTGTCTGATCCATCGCCATTCCAGCTGCATTCCACTCCACTCTCATACACATTAGGTCCAGTATCACTCCGCTCTCACACACACATTAGGTCCAGTATCACTCCGCTCTCACACACACATTAGGTCCAGTATCACTCTGCTCTCACACACACATTAGGTCCCGGAATCTCTTCAATCTCACACACCTTAGGTCCAGTATCACTCCGCTCTCACACACCTTAGGTCCAGTATCACTCCGCTCTCACACACACATTAGGTCCGGGAATCACTTCACTCTCACACACATATCGGGTCCCAGTGTAACTCCGCTCTCACACACATCGGATGCCAGTATCACTCCACTCTCACACACATCAGGTTCTGACATCACTCCGCTCTCACACACACATCAGGTCCAGTATCACTCCCACTCTCACACACATCAGGTCCTGGTATCACTCCACTCTCACACACACACATCAGGTCCAGTATCACTCCACTCTCACACACACATCGGGTCCAGTATCACTCCACTCTCACACACACATCAGGTCCAGTATCACTCCCACTCTCACACACATCAGGTCCTGGTATCACTCCACTCTCACACACACATCAGATCCAGTATCACTCCACTCTCACACACACATCGGGTCCAGTATCACTCCACTCTCACACACAATCGGGTCAGTATCACTCCACTCTCACCGACACATCAGGTCCAGTATCACTCCACTCTCACTACACACTTTCAGGTCCAGTATCACTCCACTCTCACACAACCATCAGGTCCAGTATCACTCCACTCTCACACACATGGGTCCAGTATCACTCCGCTCTCACACACACATCAGGTCCAGTATCACTCCCTCTCACACACACATCAGGTCCAGTATCACTCCACTCTCACACACACATCAGGTCCAGTATCACTCCCACTCTCACACACACATCAGGTCCAGTATCACTCCGCTCTCACACACACATCAGGTCCATGTATCACTCCACTCTCACACACACATCAGGTCCAGTATCACTCCACTCTACACACACATCCAGGTCCAGTATCACTCCACTCTCACACACACATCAGGTCCAGTATCACTCCACTCTCACACACACATCAGGTCCCAGTATCACTCCCACTCTCACACACACATCGGGTCCAGATATCACTCCACTCTCACACACATCGGTCCAGTATCACTCCGCTCTCACACACACAATCAGGTCCTGATATCACTCCAGCTCTCACACACATCGGGTCCTTTTATCACTCCGCTCTCACACACACATCAGGTCCAGTATCACTCCACTCTCACACACACATCAGGTCCCAGTATCACTCCCACTCTCACACACACATCAGGTCCCAGTATCACTCCCACTCTCCACACACATCAGGTCCCAGTATCACTCCCTCTCACACACACATCAGGTCCAGTATCACTCCCACTCTCACACACACATCAGGTCCCAGTATCACTCCACTCTCACACACACATCAGGTCCAGTATCACCCACTCTCACACACACATCAGGTCCCAGTATCACTCCCACTCTCACACACAATCGGTCCAGTATCACTCCAATCTCACACACACATCAGGTCCCTGTATCACTCCCACTCTCACACACAATCAGGTCCTGTATCACTCCCTCTCACACACACATCAGGTCCTGTATCACTCCACTCTCACACACACATCAGGTCCAGTATCACTCCACTCTCACACACACACATCAGGTCCCAGTATCACTCCACACTCTCACACACACATCAGGTCCCAGTGTCACTCCCACTCTCACACACACATCAGGTCCCAGTGTCACTCCCACTCTACACACACATCAGGTCCCAGTGTCACTCCCACTCTCACACACACATCAGGTCCCAGTGTCACTCCCACTCTCACACACACATCAGGTCCCAGTGTCACTCCACTCTCACACACATCGGGTCCTGGTATCACTCCACTCTCACACACACATCAGGTCCAGTATCACTCCCACTCTCACACACACATCAGGTCCAGTATCACTCCACTCTCATACACACACATCAGGTCCAGTATCACTCCACTCTCACACACATTCAGGTCCAGTATCACTCCACTCTCACACACATCGGGTCCTGTATCACCCCGCTCTCACACACACATCAGGTCCCAGTGTCACTCCCATTTCACACACACATAAGGTCCCAGTATCACTCCCACTCTCACACACATCGGGTCCTGGTATCACTCCGCTCTCACACACACATCAGGTCCAGTGTCACTCCGCTCTCACACACACATCAGGTCCAGTGTCACTCCCACTCTCACACACACATCAGGTCCAGTGTCACTCCCACTCTCACACACACATCAGGTCCCAGTATCACTCCCACTCTCACAACACATCGGGTCCTGGTATCACTCCGCTCTCACACACACACATCAGGTCCAGTATCACTCCACTCTCACACACACATCAGGTCCCAGTGTCACTCCCACTCTCACACACACATCAGGTCCCAGTGTCACTCCCACTCTCACACACACATCAGGTCCCAGTGTCACTCCCACTCTCACACACACATCAGGTCCCAGTGTCACTCCCACTCTCACACACACATCAGGTCCCAGTGTCACTCCACTCTCACACACACATCAGGTCCAGTGTCACTCCACTCTCACACACATCGGGTCCTGGTATCACTCCACTCTCACACACACATCAGGTCCAGTATCACTCCACTCTCACACAACATCAGGTCCAGTATCACTCCACTCTCATACACACATCAGGTCCAGTATCACTCCACTCTCCACACACATCAGGTCCCAGTGTCACTCCCACTCTCACACACACATCAGGTCCAGTATCACTCCACTCTCACACACATCGGGTCCTGGTATCACTCCGCTCTCACACACTCATCAGGTCCCAGTGTCACTCCCACTCTCACACACACATAAGGTCCCAGTATCACTCCCACTCTCACACACATCGGGTCCTGGTATCACTCCCACTCTCACACACACATCAGGTCCCAGTGTCACTCCGCTCTCACACACACATCAGGTCCTGGTATCACTCCGCTCTCACACACACACATGATCAGGTCCCAGTGTCACTCCCACTCTCACACACATCGGGTCCTGGTATCACTCCACTCTCACACACACATCGGTCCTGGTATCACTCCACTCTCACACACACATCGGGTCCAGTATCACTCCATCTCACACACACATCCGGGTCCCAGTATCACTCCACTCTCACACACACATCGGGTCCAGTATCACTCCACTCTCACACACACATCGGGTCCAGAATCACTCCGCTCTCACACACACATCAGGTCCCAGTGTCACTCCTCCTCTCACACACACATCAGGTCCAGTATCACTCCACTCTCACACACACATCGGTCCTGGTATCACTCCACTCTCACACACACATCAGGTCCTGATATCACTCCACTCTCACACACACATCAGGTCCTGATATCACTCCACTCTCACACACACATCAGGTCCTGATATCACTCCACTTCTCACATTCACATCAGGTCCTGATATCACTCCACTCTCACACACACATCAGGTCCTGATATCACTCCACTCTCACACACACACATCAGGTCCGATATCACTCCACTCTCACACACACATCAGGTCCTGATATCACTCCACTCTCACACACACATCAGGTCCTGATATCACTCCACTCTCACACACACATCAGGTCCGATATCACTCCACTTCACACACACATCAGGTCCTGATATCACTCCACTCTCACACAACATCAGGTCCTGGTATCACTCCACTCTCACACACACATCGAATCCAATATCACTCCATTCTCACACACATCGGGTCCCAGTATCACTCCGCTCTCACTTTCCCCATGTGAGTGATACTGCTTCCAGCCAGAAGGGGGAGCCAACTGCTGAAGAATGCAGGGCGACCTGGTTGGGATGCAGATTTGTATGTGACAGCCCATTCACTTGCCAACCCTATTGTTTGGGATCTGTTTATTCCAATTCTTTTGGGGAGTGTCTGTTTTTTTGGGGGTAAATATAGCAGTACATAGGGAATAAATAAATGTAGGCAGGTAAACCATAGTATACATGGTGCTGTGTTTCCACTGAAAATAAGACCCTGAAAATAAACCCTAGCGCATCTTTCGGAGCAAAAATCAATATAACCATCTTGGTTAGGTGATGTATGCCTTAATATGCACTAAGATCCATTTTTGCCGAAAGACTGAAAAAATATTTAGGCGATCACATAAATCACACTTCCTCAATATTTTGTTATTAGTAGAATTATTCTTCCGATCAGCATGAACAATCCAATAAGAGAGGAGGGGAATTTAATTTCCCCCAAGGTTTTCCCTAGCAAATGAGACACAAGCTAAAGATGGTCGTAAACCAGCCGTAGACTGCCGACAACTGTGAAATACACAGACGGCCGCGGTCTATTTTCAGATCTTCCCCGCTGATAATGGAAGTGATTCCAATAATAACATTTTATTAAAGCACATCTGCACTCAAAACTCGGAGCCGCTCTTGTTTTATCGTTGTGTTGCTTGTTGCTCCCTATCTCATCCTACTGCTCTCCTGATCTCCTGTATCCTCTGGTAACTGGGTCGATGTTAAGGGCTAGGTGTAATCGCACGGTCACCCGTGCTTTATAGATATACATAGTATCTATAAATAGTGGTGTAACTCGAAGTTCATGGGCCCCAATGCGAAAGCTCCAATGGGGACCCCAATTATTGCAAATCTTGAATAGCAATAGTGTTTTTACTATAGACCAAAGGGACTTTTGAGGCTACTGCACCTGATGTAGTTACGCCCCTGTCTATAAACATTTTATCACTACTCCTATCAGCCTCATTGCTGCCATGATTTTCGAATCAGTGACAGTGTTATATCTACCCTCAAGTCATCACAAAGTTATATATTTTGTAATATACTTCGGTGTGTTCCGTCCTCCCCTCCCAAATACACTGCTGTTTCAATGCCCTGTCTATGCACCTTTAGAAGCTCCATTTAACTGCTGCTCAACCAACATCAGTACACTACATTCAATAAGTCTATGTACTGGACCTTTCCTTTATTAGTCTGGGTGGTGAGTAGAGGGGCTCAGATAGGGAATGTCCCGTACACAAAATGTTTGAATATAGTGTATGGATCTTGCTGAGCAGCAGTTGAAAGCAGCTTCTAAAGAAGCATAAACTTGACATTGACCCAGCATTACAGTGTTGTGTTCTGGAAAATAAGATAATAAAGTATAATACAAAAATGAATAACTTTGTACTGACTGGAGGATAATAAATGAAAAAAAAAAACTTCAGTTACTTTTTAACCCCCTCAGATGCCACAGTCAATAGCAACTAAGCTGTTGCCAGAATCAGAGACCTTCTCCTGTAACCCACATGATCAGACCCACTGTCCCCATGATGACATGGCAGTGACTGTCCATTAGGTACCAAAAAAAGCAAACCTAAAACATCATGTCAAAACGAATATCAAAGATTCAAATTCAGACAATAAAATATGGTAAAAACTGCTGTTTCTTTAAGGCCAAAATTGGCTTTGTCCTAAAGGTTAAAGGGGTCCTTAATGCAAATATTTGCGGTCTTGTTAGGCGCTGGATAACAGCAGGCAGGGAGATGGGAGATATTAGGCAATTTTCTTTAATGATTAAAAAGACATCGCAACGCGTTTCGGGGGTTTACCGCCTTCATTAATCTGTGTTACAATACAAGGGTTTTATATAGGAAATGGGACACTTCAATGACAATTAAAACAAGCTACATTTAAGGGGTCCTTCAAGACTGTATTACTGTAACTACATATAGAAGCAGAGGTCACCATCATAGAGGGAGAAGGAGGCACACATAGAAAATAGGGTTTAAAAAGCTTTCTTGGGGCCACCTAGTGGAAAGGTCCTGGGCAGAGTAGGTTGGACCAATATGAGCCTCTTTTCAAAGCCCCATATTACCCTCTGGTCTGCCAGACATAAACGACCTTCATTAATCAAAGTTAAGTCAAGTGGTAGAAGAGTATGGATTTATTTTAGGATTCTTCAAATTATCTATATAAGGATACACCAAATTCTCACGTCTCAACAATATGTAAAAAAAAAATACTTAAGGGATGTCTGGTTCAAAAATGCTCCCAGTGGTGCAAAATAATAAAACAAATACTTCTTATCTTTCTGACTCTCCTCTGCTCTCGTCTTCCCCCTTTCTGCGTCCCCCGACAGTCTCTTTCTTCCTGTTTTGCCTAAATGGACATGTGGCTATTGTAGCCAATAGGATTGGTTGCAGCAGTCACATGTCAATCAAGGTGGGGCTAAAAGTACAAAGCCGGTCTCTGTACTTCCTGCTTTGCCTAAATAGACGTGTGAATATTGCAGCCAATAGGATTGGTTGCAGCAGTCACATGTTCATTGAGGCGGGGCTAGAATTACACACCCAGTCTCTGTACTTCCTGCTTTGTCTATATGGGTATGTGACCACTGCAGCCAATCACTAGCAGCAGCGCTGAACGTTTTGGATGAAATGATTCGAGTGTATTATTCCTTATTGTATTTCACATCATTTTGAATATTTTTTTTCATTAATGTAGGTGTCTGGACAAATCTTTTAAATATGAAGATACACTTTAAGGATCCAGGCTTTCCTTTCTGGCAGCCCAACAAGTATTTTCTACATGATATTGTCCAGATGAGCGCAGCGGAGGCTGAAGCATGGCTGCTATTCCAAATCCTAGGGGAATGTAATTAACCAGTGGAAAAAATCCAACCCATTATAACAGATATTGCTCCAACCTATATTTTTCTGTGTGGACAAATGAACCCAGACCTCATAATGGACATATAAGACTAGTATGTAAAGCAATGCATAACCCAGACTATTATACACTATTGGAGGGTATGACGTATAAGGCCTGGATATATATATACCTCCTTTTGCATATTTTCCACTTAGTATATATAGTATTAAAGGGATGAAATCGACACTTTAACATGTTTCTTTTGGGGACAGCGCCATTGTTGGGTGTAGCCCTTGTCTTGTACTGCAATTCATCTCTATTTACTTTAACAAATCTAAGCTGCAGTACCAGACACTGCCATAGGTAAGAATGGCGCTGTTTGTGGAACAAAAAAGGCAAATCTCTACAAAATATTGTACAATGTGTTTCTTTTGCCTAAAAATGTTCCCCAAATAGCAGAGTTCTTATACACTTTTGTGTATTGTTTCCACATTGAATGCCATAGTTGTAGGAAATTGTCACACTGGGCTGAGGGGACGCCCCGCACACAGCAGAACAGGAGTACACAAGGGAAGATGTAAAGGAAGGTTCTGGCGATAGGGAAAGAGGAGAGTGGTCACCACGTAGCTCTCCTGTGGCTAATCCCTGAGCTCCCAAAAGATTCTGGAAAGGTCATTCCACCACCCCCACATCCCCCCATGCATGACCACATTCCTAGGGCCTGGTTGACCCTGGACTAGCCCTGTATAGTGTTCAGGCTAGCAAGAGACTAGTCTTACTGCTAATATAAAGACAACACAAGTGAAGGAAACAAACAAGAGAAACAACATAGAACTCCAATTCTTTTCCACAATGGGACTCCACTGGAAAGATAACAACAACTCTCTCCAGAGACAACTCCTTCACAGGTCAGCATAGAATGAACTATAACTGGCATAGGAGAGATTATGGAGTGGGTTTATATAGTGGAAAAGTGTGTCACAACCTGAGATTACAACTACATGCTAATCACAGTAGGATACAAAAGAAACCTTAACCCCTTCGGCACTGAATGAAATTACATAAACACCTACACAGGAGAAATGACCAGCGGGCACTAAAGAGAATCTGCAATCAACTAAACACTGAGACCTTCTGATCCCTCCAAGGTCTCACACTCGTGACAGGAATCTTGTCTTTTTGTGTGACGCTTCCCAGTTGCATTATTTAAACCATGTTTTAATTAAAAAAAATAGTGATTAAAAATATTAAAAAAAACAAGTCAAATCTAGATGGTAATAGTGAAGGATAATATGTAAATATAAAAGTATATCGTGGTTAGTTTCACATCCTCTCTCGCCCTGCAGTCTGTTACTTACCTTCCTTCAAATCTGTGTTTAAGAAAGTCGAATAATGCTTTCTGCATCATATCCGTCACCTAGGAGTTAAAAAAAATAAATAAAAATAAATATATATATGTTATCCCAGGAACATACGGGAGTACGGCTAGTGTGGCAGAAGTGGGCCACGAAATTACTAGATGAATGGGCACCACTACCGGTATTAATGTTTGCGTATAATTTAGTCACTGCTGGCATGCACAAAGTATTTATTCACCATGGGTATGTATTGAGGTATATGGACCATAGGAATCTTCAATTTAGGCCACGAAAATACACATTTAGATTTAAGTTACTGACAATAGTGAAGGTCTGGAAACTTGATAATGTGGAACCCAGAAATGTCTGGTGCTCTTACTACTCCTGGTGGAGCGATAATACTATTCAAGGCAGGTATGATAGTGAGCAAACATTAAAAAAATGGAAGAAGGAAGGGGAAAAATCTCAGCACGTCCAAGCCATGGTCAATAATAAAAGCATCATGCGGGGGAAGCAGCTCCAAACATCTGACGCGTTTCGAACAGGTGTTCTTATTCATAGGCTGCGTCCCCCACGTGATGCTTTTATTACTGACACAATAAAATTGAAGAATTTTAAAGACAAGACGCCTGGTGCCGGAAAGCTTTCTTCACTTCTTCTATGTTAATTGATTGGTTTCCAGACACTCTTTCCCTGGTACCTGTTTCCGGCCTGGATTCCGGTGAGGCACCATCCTTCACCCCTCTTCCCTGAGCATGTATTCTACTGTCCTAACTCTTCCGAACGAACACTTTCACAATATACTTCTGCAATCTAGGCTGTTTCTGTAAATGTATCTCTAAGAGGCTCGTAAATACCTTAATTATTGTAGTAACTTTGAGACCGGATTTGGACCAACTGAGCAGGGCATATCACTAACCAGGCTGAGAGGAGAGTGAAGTGAGACCTGGGCATACGTGCCCAGACTGCTGTAACTTACAGAGAGGTAGCCTCACCTCTACGAGTGATGTGCCCTGCTCAGTTGGCCCAAATCCGGTCTCCAGAGAGGAAGATCAAGGCTACAACAACAATAAAGGTATTTATGAGCCTCAGAGAGATCAGCTTACAGGAGCAGCGTAGGTAGCAGACGTATATTGGGAAAGTGTTAGTTAGGAAGAGTTAGGACATTAGTAGTGGAAAATCTGGATTAGATGTTCTGAGATTTTTCTCCACCTATCCAGGAGATGTTGCCATGAGCCTCACATTGACAGGGTGTTAAACATCCTTCATCCAAATTAATTAATTAAAAAAAAGTGTCTCATATGATATTATTTATTGTTTGTTTCTTACCTCGTATCCTTTTAAAGAAGGCCCCACTAGGACTACGGGTCTCATAGAAGGCACTACATCATAAGGAGGAATGTGCTCTGTCTGTGCAGAAATGGAATATGGGCAACAAGAACAGAAGATTAAAATATGGAAAGAATAATAATTCTATTAATCTGGCATCTAATATGTTAAAATGTTTTCAATGGCCCAGAAATGTAAATTAAAAATAATGAGATGATATAATTGATTACCAGATTCTTCTTTGTTGGTTTATCTTTCGCATACCTACATTTATTTACTTTTCTATTATCATCTGATAATCCTAAATGTTTGATAATTCTGCAATTTTGGTCGAAAACCCAATTTGTCTTCCTCGTTCCTGACTATTACGGTGTAACATTTTTGCACCGATCCCATTCATTTTATTGGACCTTTCAGAAAGTCATGGATATGTGTAAGATTCTCCAGACTAAAAGCCTTTTTGAACTCTGCCTTCTCTTTAAAGAGTCTGAACAGTTCTTTATAAAGGGGTTTTCTCATGAACAAAGTTGATTTTAATCAACTGTTCAGATTGCTTATTGTGTAGCTTCAGCACCTCGGTCAGCACCCAGCTTTAACGCCCAGGACCTTGGAGAGCTCCAGAGTCCTTCAGCCCACCGGAGATAACAGGAATTTACTGCAGTGCCGTAATTGCCGTTTTTTAATAAAAAGCTGCATTAACCCCTGTAGACACATTCTGTCATGTCAGCTTGTGTCCAGGGAGTGT
The DNA here is from genome assembly GCA_033576535.1 of Allobates femoralis. Lineage (NCBI taxonomy): Eukaryota > Metazoa > Chordata > Amphibia > Anura > Aromobatidae > Allobates > Allobates femoralis. Next base: position 539,888,875 of record JARQOC010000005.1, read on the forward strand.
GGACATAACTGGACACAAACTGGCAAGACAGAAACATGGAGTTAAACGTACATAACCGGCTTATTAACCACATCTGTAGCCTCCCGGCTGACATGTAGCACAGAGGCTGCAGATGGGGTTAATATGCCGGTTAAACCTGTGAAATTTAAAAAATGATGATGTCAAAGCACCACAAAGCCCAACAATGCTATTATATCTACAGATCTTTATCTGTAGATATATAGTTATCATGCTTTGCTGTGTCGGCACAAAAGCACACGCACAAGTGACTCGCACAGTGTGCTTCCTGGGTGCGAGGTTTCCTCGCACCCATTGACTATCATTAGCCTCTCACATGTCAAACACACGTTCAGTCGCAGCATGCTGTGACTGACCTCACATTTAACTCACAGTGCGAGTTCAGCGCAGGGGACACGCACCAGTGTGCCCTGCCTGATATGGCAACACTGGTCTGAGTGCAATGTGAGTTTGCCTTGCATTGCACTCGCGTGACTCAGTAGGACAGTGTGCCTCCAGCCTAACAAAGATTTTGATACAAAGTAAAAATACTGCCAAAATGAAAAAAAAACATACAAGTAAGACAAAAAAAAACCAAGATTTTAACATCATTTTCTGATTATAGATTATTCTTAAAGGGAACCTGACCCCTCATAATCACCCCCAAGCTTTCAGACAGACACTCTGGTGGAGACGAATTTCCTGCGAGAATGAAGGGACTGTCCATGTTAAAATGCAACATGCCTGACATTTCTTTCCTACAATATGTAATGTTGGGCAATCTTTTTAACTATTTGAATCCATCTCTTAATACGTAATACAGATTACATGTAATGTAAGGTATTTAGAAATTCAATAGAAAAAATTGGAATCTGGCTCAACAGGAATGTATTTTCTTTTTCTTTTATTTTTCAATAACGATGGTGCATACAAAAGAAAAAATTACATGGTCGGCTTGACCCAGTCAATGTGTTTTGACTGTATTAAGCAGTCTTACTCATGACTCATACTTAAAGAGGTTGTCTAGGACTCATGAGTCATGAGTAAGACTGCTTAATGCAGTCAAAACGAATCAACTGGGTCAAAAAAAAATCCATTCCTGTTGAGCCGGATTCCAATTTTTCCTATTAAACGTGATGCAAGACCAAGGCGAGGCCGGTGTCTGAGCCCCAGGTGGATGAGGAAAGAGCAATCGGGTGAGCTGGAACCTATTCTTATATATATTTATAAAGTCACTCGACTTTTATGTATGTTATTTATCCACATACCCGTACAAATTTATAGAATTCACGGCATTTATTATACTTTAATAAAGCATCCACAAGATATAATAATCATTTTATATTGTTAATACATAAAACACTGTGTTAGAATCATTGATAAATGTTAGCAAATTTGCACAGGTCATTTTTCACACTTTTAGTACTGTTACATTATAACACAATGAATGTCAGACAGACACACAAAAAACACCAGCAGAAAATGTATATATTGTAAAGCACATAAAGCAACAAAAGCCAACTGTAAAGACATAAGGCCGTGGGTATTTAGAGCACTCACCCTATGCAGCTAATGAATATTAGTTTACAAAATCTGACCTAACTTTGTTTGTCATATAATGTTTCTTTTTTAGTTTTAAAAAGTATTTTTTTTATTTCTTTATTCTACAGTACTGTACATGGGGCTGGATTTGGTGGGCTATATTAAAGGGATATTCTCAAGGTGTTTCTTGAGCAGCTCAGAGCTATGTAGTCTCCTCACTTCCTGGTTTCTGGCAGGGAGGAATCTCCTCTCTGAGTGACCATTCTGGTAAGTAGCAGAGCTGTTGTGTTAGTTGAACTATAAAGCTCAACATAAGTTCTTCTGTGCTATCAGTGTTATTTCTGGAGTCTACACTATTATTTCTTGATTTACTCATAGAGATACCATTGGCATTTAAACAGGCAATAACTCAAGAAAGTGAGAGCCATGATCAGGAGACATGATCTGAAAGCAGCTGATGCTGGGGACTGGTGATTTTGCAAGATTTCTAATTGCAGCTTGTTAGGAGCTGAGAGGGAGGGAGAGCAAGGTGAATGGATAAATGCTGTATAGATTCTGGAGATAACCGCTTGATATGTTAGGAGTTAAACTTTTTGACAGAATGTAACTACTGCACACTCTGGGCCAGGGTCTAGACTAGTGGCTGAGCTCCATGGAAATGAGCTGTACACTATGAAAAATAAAAGCTCTCATTGCAGGAGAATGACAACAGATAGAAAAAAGCAAGTCAATTGTAAACTTGCTTACTATCATGCTAAGTAATTAAAGCAATGTAATAACTTGAGAATACCCCTTTAATCTAAAATATATATTTTTATTCCACTAGGGGAGATCACTGCCTACCGTTGTCCAGGAGTTGTATTGTGATGACCTTTACTCAGGATAAGTCATCAAATCAGCTCTTGTGGCAGCCGGATATACACCGTGTACTGGGCCTGACCAGCCTAGCTTTGTTCTCAGGTATTGCAACTGAGGTGTTATTGAGCAGTAGTTTTGAAGAAAAACACCAGTGGCACTCTGCCGTTTCTTCAATCTTTATTGTTACTCTAAAAACATCACAAATATTGAGGGTAACGCTATACTCATTTCGAGGATAAGACCCCTTAATCTTTAGCACCTAAAGATTAAGGGGTCCTATCCTCGAAACGCGTATAGCGTTACCCTCAATATTTGTGATGTTTTTAGAGTAACAATAAAGGATTGAAGAAACGGCAGAGTGCCACTGGTGTTTCTCTTCAAAACTAATTTTCAAGATGGAGCCAAACATCACATCGGTCTGCCTGGGAGCTCAGTGAGTCAGTGGTGGAGATACATTTCTCCTCCCCTCCCTTGAAATAATAGTTATTGAGCAGTGTAGATCTGGCAGCCATGAGAGCTGCAAACAGTTCATTGTTGTGTCTGCAGGGTTTTGGACCCTCAACAAGCTATCCTATGGATAGTTCACCACTGAGTCTCGGACAACTCCATAAAATGGAAACAGCCAACATAAAACTATGAATTAAAGGCATTGCTCCATAATCGGTTCCTTTGCAGGATAAATTTAAGAAGGCTGGGGGTCATGCTGCTGAGACCCAACTGAACCCAAGAATAGGTAAAGGGGCCCAAAGTCACCAATGTGAAGGAAGCAGTATTGAGTATGTATGACCACCAATCCTTTAGCAAGTTAATGGAGTAGCGATCGCATATGCTCAGTATCGCTTTATTAACACAGGACTTTGGGTCTTCTGTTCTTGCAATAGGTGGAGGTCCAATCCATCAGTCACATGGCAGTCATATATTTTCAATCTTTGCTGATCCCGATTCTTGAGATCAGTGGGGCCTCACAGGTCAAAAAAGTTACAGATTAAGGACAACTCACAATCTTAGTAAACCCATTTAAGAATTCTGGACCTAATTAGTTATGAACTCAAACCACCCTAAACTACTAGAGATTTAAAAGGGCTAATTTTTCTATCTTTTGGCATGTCAGAAGACAGAACTGCTCCGGCGCAGGATCCTTATGATGCCCGGCTGCTACGTCTACGTGAACTTACCGATTTTTGCTTCTGTTTAGCTAAAAGCAGCATGAAAAGGAAACAGAGAACAACAAGGCATGCGTGTTATTGACATCTCGAGAGACAAAGACATTAAACAGGACTTGAAATGTGGCGCATAGCAGCTGTACAGATGGTGCGTGTCCGGCACAGTCAGAGCTGGCGGTTACCTTCTTAAAAAAAGGCATTCTTTTCTCTTTCATGTGGGGTGATGTTAAACTGTTTACACTGGGTTTAGGGGAGCGATGGTTTGCTGGAATTCAATCTCTTCTGCCTCTAAGCCAGTGGCATCTAAGTCTATAGCTACATACAGACAAATTATGTATGGTTATCAGATGGAGAAGAAAAAATGCAGTCACACATAATATCATCTGGAAAGGAAGGCTCAAATCAAGTCACACAAGCAAAATTACGTAATTGCATAGGATTTGGTTGACCCAAAGTTGACCGACGATCACTGATCAGGAGAACGGGGGTGTCGCAGAACTAAAGCATGGGCACAAAGGCTTTCTGTGATTAGACTGCAGTACCAGGGACAGACACACACTTATGCACGGTGCTGTTCTTGTGTTCCTTCTACTGATCGGTGAGGTCAAGGTGGTACACCCATTGTTCCCAACATTGAACAGTAACCCTAATGATGAGCGAGCACTACCATGCTCAGGTGCTCAGTAGTCAAAACAAGCAGTTGGATGCTGGATGGGCATGACCCGAGTACAATGGAAGTCAACTGGAAACTAGAGCATCTTCAAGAAAACTGCTTGAGTTCCCCATTGACTTCCATTATACTCCAGTACTTGAGTTGCGCCCATCCGGCATCCAACTGATCGTTCCGAGCACCCGAGCATGGTAATGCTCACTTATCAATAGTTAACATCTATCTGTAGGATGGCAAATAACCTACTAATCCATTGAAGTCTGAAAGGGTCTTTAAAATGCCTAGAACATGGTTCTTAGGCAATGAATGGAGTGGTGGAGTGCATGTGGGACCACTCATCCATTCTGATGTGGCATTTTAGAGCCCTGTTCTTGGGATCTGTTAGGGTGCCATAGAGTGGATCCCCATTGATCAGCTAGCAAGTTATAACCTATTCTTTGTGTAGGTAATAACTTTCAGTGTTGAGAATAACTTTTTAAGGAGAGACCATCAATGTTTTCTTGCAAATCCCATTCCGCTTACTTATGGTATTGTTTATTTACATGTAAAAGCTTTCATAAAGACAGATTGATTTTCAATCAAGTATTCACCTTTACATCAGACTTCATGGGCAAGTTCATCTACCAGAAAGTACATTTCTACATTGACATCATCTGTAACTATCTAAAGAATAGTTTGTTGAATCAAAATGTCAAAACGTGGAATGCCCCTTTCAAGTAACTCGTTAAAATAAAAGCAGGACATGAATCTATTAGGTTAAACTTTCTTTTTCTTTGGTCAGTTACATATTCTAGTTGAAAAGCCATATAGTGCAATATAATAGTATTACTAAAAACCTTTATAGTCTACAGAAAAGGCTGAGAAGAAATAATCCACAGGGGTTTAGTCTACATGGGTGTGATTTGTGGTAGTTAAGCTCCACAGGTGTGGCACATGTGTGGTCCCCTGGGGTGTGGTTCATGAGGGTGTGGTCCACAGGGGTTTAGTCCTCATGGGTGTGGTCCAAAGGGGTTTAATCTATGTGGTTGTGGTCCATGAAGGTGTGTCCACAGGGGTTTAACCCAAAAGGGTGTCAACCTGGAGGGCTGTGGTCCACATAGGTGTGGTCCAAGTGAGTGTAGTACACAGGGGTGTGGTCTGTGGGCATTATTTCAATTATGTCCATGACGGTGTGGTCTACGAGGTTTAGTTTACAGATTTGTGGTCCGTAGGTATTTAGTCTGTGGGGCTGTGGTCTATAGGGGTGTGGTCCACATGGGTGCAGTCCAAATAGATGTAGTCCACAGCACTGTGATCTGTGGGGGTGGGAGTCCACAGAGGTGTGGTCTACAGGGGTGTGGTCTGTGGGGTGTGGTTTTTCACTCAGCAAACATTGTGATCAAAGCCAAGCTTCTAGGGTGGATACAACACTATTTGATTCAAAAATAGATGTGCTCTAACTTCATTGGATTTTAAAACGTCAGACCCTTAGGTGACTATTCTGCGGCCCCTGGCACTTGTCTTGTCTCTGCAACATGAAGCAGTGTAAAGGGTAGCAGAGGTTGCAAAAGAAAAAAAGGACAGGAGACTTCATGTATGGAGCTATGTACAATCTATCTGTAAAGCCCTATCATATATATTTTGGAGAATTCAAAGAACATAACATAGATGTTAACTGGAAGAGTCAGACAACTTGGAGCATCCAGTTCCCTGGCACATGCATTCATGCTCTCGCAAAGGAAACATGGAAATACTGAACACCAAGTGTTATTAAAGACTGTCCTGGGGAAAAAAAAACACTTTAAAAAGGGCTCAGTGGGAAAAAATAAATCTAATTTTGGGGAGTTCGTTCACTTGAACGGCAGTCAGATTTATGGGACTTTGCTCTCACCTGTCCTGGCCATCAAATCTCTCTACACTATGAGTCATACATGGTCCTACCTATGAGGTCATACGAGGTGGCGCATTTCATGATATGGATGAACGAGCACTACCTTGCTTGGGTGCTCAGCACTCGTGATGAGCAGTTGGATGCTCGAATGGGTGTGACTCAATTACCAAGTATAATGGAGTGTCAATGGGGAACTCAAGAATTCTTCTGGAATAATGCTCGAGTTCTCCATTGAGATACACTGTACTGCAGTACTCGAGTCATGCCCATCTGAGCATCGACTGATTATTACGATTACCGAGGACCCGTACATGGAAGTGCATGATATCACAACATGCGTCAATACCTAGGAAGAACCGGGGCAATGATGAAGAAGAGACCAGAGCAGGTGAACTTAGGAAGTTAGTGGATGATAAGTCAGATAGCCAACCCCAATGCATAATAAACAGCTTTTTTATAAGGCAAATGAGGTTTATTCCATTTACAATGAATACATTGGATGGTGAATTTGAGCAAAGCTGCCAAATTCTGATTTTGGCAGCTTTGTCCTCTATGGCCAGTGACTGGGTAGAATGGGCATTGTCAAGATGGTACAATAGACCTCCTAAGACCAGGAGCGGCTGGGGATCAGTAAAGGTGAGTATTACTTCTTTTTTGTATAAACTATATATTATATACTCTGACAACTTTTAGAAATATTTTATTTCCCCAAGACAACCAATTTAATGAAAGAGGTAAATAGTTCCTAAAAGTAGGAACTATTGAAAATATAAAAGTCCAGGTCCAAGGTCAGACAAGTTGGCATTGTTGGGAGACCAACTTACCAGATGATGGTGGAGTTGATCTTCTAGAGCTAGGTACCACATCACCCAAACTGGAAGAAGAATTTGCCCCGGTTTTACTATTAACGAAGAAACAGATGGAATCATGTCACTTCCTATAAATCTGCATTCATACATAAATATGTCATCCGGACAATAATGAAATGGTAAAATTAACTATTTGCCTATAAAAGATGAAACGCACAACATTCTTGGAGTTCTTCTATTGTGCCCCCACGGTGCGGAGATTCTTTCCTGTAAAATCACATTGAGCTTTGTGGTCTCTCAATATGTGAATGAAACAGAAGAAACTATCTGGCACTTTAAACCCCTGCCAAATCCCAAATATCATAGCGGCCAAAAATAATCTGATCCCAATAGGGGTCTCTGAACTTGCCTGAAACACGGAGACAATTATTTATGGGAAAAAAGATCATTGCATAAAAATATATTGTTTACTTAGCAAATCAAAATGTACAGGCTGCTTATAAGAGTAAGAAATGTCCGGAGAGCCAAGAAAGAAGAAAAATATACACACAACCAAGAAAAGCAACTGCAAGATACATAATACATGCTTATATGGGATGGCAAATAAACTGAGTCTGACATGTCCCACTACTTGGGAATCATACAATGTTACAGTATAATTCATTGTATTGCTCTTACAGTATTGCTATGCAATAGGTTTGCCTTTCTTAGAATTGTGTTTCCTCTCCCTTCCTATAGCTGCTCTGATGTCACTAACCCCTTCATTCTTCTCCATGTTAAGTTCTGTCTTAATAGCTGCATTCTTTTATACCTCTCACAGAATAATGTATTTTACCTGTATTGTACAATAAACTCAAGATTTCGGTAAAGAAAAGGAAACTACACCTTCTGGATTCTTCATTCATGCCCTTTGCAGCTGAGTTAAAGCTATCTGACGACACTTCTATGTACATCCAAGTATGTTCCATACAGGTGAAGTGATAGCCTAAGCACCCAACAGAAGCAGTGTATTTGTGAAGATAGGATACATATCTATGTATTGTGTTTATATTTATCTTTTAGTAATTACTTCAATTTGCAGACAAGATGTTTCGGGGTGATTGCCCCATCGTCAGTGCAAAGTATGAGATCTGCTCTAGCTGTATGAGAAGCTAACTGGGGTCTAATGGGTAAGCTTTTGTACTTGTGGATAGTGACATGCCAGTAATAAGGGGACTTAAAGGCTGAAATGCTGCTCTGGGAAATAATATACGAATAAGTCACTCTCCACAAGGAAAAAAGCTTACCTCTTAGACTGCACTTAGCCGCTTGGATGGGCTTGATTCAAGTACCAAGTATAATAGAAGGCAATGGGAAATGCAAGCAATTTTACAGAGACTCTTCAGTAGTCATAGCGGGTGCCATTGTTACCTGAACGGTGACCTCAGCAAGTCACCGCACACCTGGAGCAGAGCTGGCGGTGACTGACATGTGGGGCAGCTCATCTGGTCACCATGGAAATTAAGTCAGGTGACCAGATCAGCTGATGCGATTGCTATGGTGATCAGTTCAGCTGACCGCACACGTCACTCACCACCATGCAGAAGTGAGAAGAACGCGGGAAGATGGTCCGCTGCAAGCAAGCAGCAGAGACACGGTAAGATGATCTGTGTATGCCTGTGTGTGTAGGATAACGTAGAACACAATAATTAGTGCATTTGCACAAATGCTTCTGCACTACATTAAACTAGAAACACATCCGAAGTATTATCGAACATTCGCCAAATTTCCCAACTTAAGCAAAATGTTCGAATTCGAGGTGACGAATCGAATTGGCCGGGATCAGGACGAATTTGAAATTGGCGAATATGTTCAAGCAAAGTTCACTCATCACTACTATTCAGCAAAATGTTTGACTTTCCCATTGACTTCCATTATACTTGGTTCTCGAGCAGAGCCAGTCCAAGCGTCTGACTTGCTCAATTCGTGTACCGATCAATCGAGCATTGTAGTGCTCGCTCACCACTAATCAGCATCCTTAGAATGGAGGCCCAAGAAAATTCAAGGCTGTAGAACCATAAAGGGCCTGTCACACGTGTCAATGTCGCCCGCGATATCGCTCATGCGTCACAAATTATTAATCGCCTGAGCGATGTGGAATTATCGCAGGTAAGATGTCACACGCGTCAATATGACCCAGCGATGCGGTGATGTCGCCATCTTGCGAGCGATTTTATTTAGTCGCTTGTACGATGTCAAAATAGAAAATACGTCGCTGAGTTTATGGTGGTGTCACACCTGGCGACGTCGCTAGCGACATCGCCGAAAAAGTGACGTATCAGCGATGTCGCTAGCGACATCGCGCTGTGTAAATGAGCGGCGCGACCGCGTTTTATCGCTGGTCGCAGGTTGACAGGTTTACGGGAAGAACCGTAAACCTGTCAACCGGCGACCTGCGATAAGGCTGGATCGCGCCGTGTGACATCGCCAGATCGATGTCGGCGGCGATCCAGCCTATACAGCAGCGTTGCCCAGCCCAGCGAGCAATGTCACCGCCTGCATCGCTGCGGTGTCGCCGGCCGCAGCGATGCTGTGTGACAGCTGGCCAGCGATGTCGGAAGCGAGCGGGCACCCGCGCATCGCTTCCGACATCGCTGGCCAGATCGTGCTGTGTGACAGCACCTTTAGTGTCACACGCAGCGATGCACAAGGTCTACTGAGCGATGAGCGACAGGTTTTACATCTGGCAGTGAAACCTGCGATCGGCGATCAGCGACATATCACTGGTTGCATCGCTTGGTCACACGCTTCAATGTCGCTCCTGCGTCACTTTTACGTCGCTCGAGCGACTGAAAATCCGTGACGTACGAGCGACATTGACAGCGATATCGACGCGTGTGACATCCCCTTAAGGTGTGCACTAGATTGAGAAATCTGCAAACAGCAGCTATCGTCTGTAGGGGAATGAAGCATTAGATGGCACCATACCCATCAGTGGATGTCTGGGGTCCTCTATAGTGGATGGGTTGGGGGAGAGCACACCAGCTATAAAAGCTATAAATCATAGATAGAAACCATTTAGTACCTTGTGTAGAATTTTCCCTGTTTTGCCTTTTGTTCATGCTGAAGCCTCATGTTTTCGAGCTTTACCGGACTTGGGATAAATCCTATTTCACAGCCTTCTTTTACCAGCCGACCTATCCACCAGTCATTGTTAAATTTCTAAAAAACAAAAATATTTAAAAAATAAATGATGTGAACAACTTTGCATGAGAAGCGTATATTGACCAGACAGGAGCATAGCTATAGGGGAAGAAGAGGCAGCCGCTGTGCCCCAATGCTCCTCTGCCACACAACACTCTGATATTATACATGGCACATGCTAGGTGGTGGCAATGTTATATATAATGTAATAGAATCCAGGAAGTTAAAAAGGGGTTACCCCAGGAACAACAATTACTGTCTAACCAGAGGATTGCTTGGGGTTGGACCCTTGTGACAACCATCGATCACACCAACCTTGGTATAGGAATATAACCACAGCAGTAATCAGTGCTGCGTCAATTTTTATGGTTGGTGGATGTCCCAGCAGTTAAGCCCTCGTCACACACAGCGAGATCGCTAGTGAGATCGCTGTTCCGTCACACGCGTCAACATTGCATGCAATTTCAAGTGCAATTTGCTGGTTGCAGTGAAATCATGGACACATTGTTCTATTTGTCCACGGCCACAAAATAGAACAATGTGTCCATGATTTCACTGCAGCCAGCAAATTGCTGGTGAAATTGCAAGCAATGTTGACGCGTGTGACAGTGCCTAATCTCTCTCTCTCACCCACAAAGCTCTCCACAATCTCTACATCTCCTCCTACTTCTCTATCACCCTATACTTGCCTTTCGTTTTGCAACTGATCTAAGGGCCCTTTCACATCAGCGTTTTTTCCAAATCGCAGCAGATGTGGTGAAAAAACTGCATCTGCCGCGATTACCGCATAACCGCGACACTTGCGGTACAGTTGCGGCAAGCCCCATGCAATGTCTATGGGGCTTGCGGTAAGTGTGCGGCAGGTGCGGAAAGTGCGCTTTCGGCACTTGCGGCAGGTGCGGCCGCGAAAAAAAACGCGTTCAACCGCGTTTTTTTTGCGGCGGCACCTGCCGATACCGCACTTGCCGCACCTGCCGCACACTTACCACAAGCCCCATAGACATTGCATGGGGCTTGCCGCAACTGTACCGCAAGTGTCGCGGTTATGCGGTAATCGCGGCAGATGCGGTTTTTTTCACCGCATCTGCCGCGATTTCAAAAAACCGCTGATGTGATAGGTATTTTTAGGTGGTTGGTTCCCTTTAAATAGATACTGACCAATGATGGGTCATGCACCTTTACTGGTGCATCTCTGTGAATTAGAATATCAGCAAAAAGTAAATTTTTTTAGTAATTCAATATATAAAGTGAAACGCATATATTATATAGAGTCATTACAGACAAAGTGATCTATTTCAAGTGTTTATTTCTGTAAATGTTGATGATTATGGCTTACAGCCAATGAAAATCCAAAAGTCTTTATCTCAGAAAACTAAAGTAGGGAGGATGAAGGGTTAAACACTGCACTGCCGTATTCCATGAGACATCAAAGGGTGAATATAATATTGCTTTATTAGTCAATGTGTTTCATGGCTCCCAGAAATGTCCTGAAACATGGTAATATGATATTGATTTGTCCTGAGGAAGGGGCCAGGGAGCCATGAAACCTGTTGACTAATAAATCAATATTATATTCACCCTTTGATGTCTCGTGGAATACGGCAGTGCGGTTTTTAACCCTTCATCCTCCCTCCTCTATATGCACCACGCTGGGGACTGCAGCATCCGTGATCTGCTGTTATAGTGGTTGTGACTCTCACAACCACACAAGGTGAAGCCTCTGACACCTATTTAGGTCATATTTTATCTCTCAGACCCTTCATCCTCCCTACTTTAATATTCTGAGATAATGATCTTTGGGGTTTCATTGGCTAAAAGGCCACTTTATACACATCAACTTATCTGTCCAACTTCTGAACAACTTACTGGTTGCAGTGAAATCATGGACACATTGTTCCATTTGTACACAGCAACAAGATAGAACAATGTGTCCATGATTTCACTGCAACCAGTAAGTTGTTCAGAAGTTGGACAGATAAGTTGGTGTGTGTAAAGTGGCCATAAGACATAATCATCAACATTAACATAATTAAACCCTTGAAATAGATCACTGTGTGTGTAATGACTCTATATAATATACAGTGCCTACAAGTAGTATTCAACCCCCTGCAGATTTAGGTGGTTTGATAAGATGCAAATAAGTTAGATCCTTCAAACTGCAAACGAGAGTAGGATTTATTAACAGAAGCATAAATCTTACAAACCAAAAAGTTATGTTGCTCAGTTGAATTTTAATAAATATTAAACATAAAAGTGTGGGTCAATTATTATTCAACCCCTCAAACCACCAGCATTCTGTTTGGTCCCCTAAAGTATTAAGAAGTAGTTCAGGCACAAAGAACAATGAGCTTCACATGTGTGGATTAATTATCTCTTTTGCCAGCCTTTTCTGACTATTTAAGACCCTCCCCAAACTTGTGAACAGCACTCATACATGGTCAACATGGGAAAGACAAAGGAGCATTCCAAGGCCATCAGAGACAAGATCGTGGAGGGTCACAAGGCTGGCAAGGGGTACAAAACCCTTTCCAAGGAGTTGGGCCTACCTGTCTCCACTGTTGGGAGCATCATCCGGAAGTGGAAGGCTTATGGAACTACTGTTAGCCTTCCACGGCCTGGACAGCCTTTGAAAGTTTCCTCCCGTGCCGAGGCCAGGCTTGTCCGAAGAGTCAAGGCTAACCCAAGGACAACAAGGAAGGAGCTCCGGGAAGATCTCATGGCAGTGGGGACATTGGTTTCAGTCAATACCATAAGTAACGTACTCCACCGCAATGGTCTCCGTTCCAGATGAGCCCGTAAGGTACCTTTACTTTCAAAGCGTCATGTCAAGGCTCGTCTACAGTTTGCTCATGATCACTTGGAGGACTCTGAGACAGACTGGTTCAAGGTTCTATGGTCTGATGAGACCAAGATCGAGATCTTTGGTGCCAACCACACACGTGACGTTTGGAGACTGGATGGCACTGCATACGACCTCAAGAATACCATCCCTACAGTCAAGCATGGTGGTGGCAGCATCATGCTGTGGGGTTGCTTCTCAGCCAAGGGGCCTGGCCATCTGGTCCGCATCCATGGGAAGATGGATAGCACGGCCTACCTGGAGATTTTGGCCAAGAACCTCCGCTCCTCCATCAAGGATCTTAAGATGGGTCGTAATTTCATCTTCCAACAAGACAACGACCCAAAGCACACAGCCAAGAAAACCAAGGCCTGGTTCAAGAGGGAAAACATCAAGGTGATGGAGTGGCCTAGTCAGTCTCCTGACCTTAACCCAATTGAATACTTGTGGAAGGAGCTCAAGATTAAAGTCCACATGAGACACCCAAAGAACCTAGATAACTTGGAGAAGATCTGCATGGAGGAGTAGGCCAAGATAACTCCAGAGACCTGATCAGGTCTTATAAAAGACGATTATTAGCTGTAATTGCAAACAAGGGTTATTCCACAAAATATTAAACCTAGGGGTTGAATAATAATTGACCCACACTTTTATGTTTAAAATTTATTAAAATTCAACTGAGCAACATAACTTTTTGGTTTGTAAGATTTATGCTTCTGTTAATAAATCCTACTCTCGTTTGCAGTTTGAAGGCTCTAACTTATTTGCATCTTATCAAACCACCTAAATCTGCAGGGGGTTGAATACTACTTGTAGGCACTGTATACGTTTCACTTTATGTATTGAATTACTTAAATTAACTTTTTGATGATATTCTAATTCATTGAGATTCGCCTTTATATCATAACTCTTATATATTATAATGATAGCTGGACCATCCATGAAAAGCATATTCCACCTATTGCATCCCCCTTATTGCTTTATAGATTGTAAGCTTGCAAGCAAAAACGTAATGAAGACAGCGGAAGAAAAAACAACAATGTTGAAAGTTTATATCCAGTCACAGCCGAGATTGTTGGCCCCCTTGAAATAGTTCCAGAAAATAAAGTATTTCTCCAAGAAAAGTCTTGTAATTACACTTTGTTATGCACATGGTTATTTCCTTTGTGTTTATTTGAACAACCACCAAAAAAACTGGGAACAAAAGGATAATTGGACGTAATTGTTTTTCACCAATAAAATGTGTTCGTTTTAATTGTGGTGTGCTCTCTTATGCCAGTTCTCTTCTCTGTTTGCTATTAGCACCAACTATCCGTCCAGATGTGAATGAAATGAAATACTATGGAGGAGATCCTGGAGGACCCCACTGCTAAAACAGACAGAAAAAAGCTAGACTGCAGTTTGCCAAATTGTACATGAGTAACCAAAATCTTTCTGGGAAAGTGTCTTGTGGACAGATGAGCCCAAGATAGAACTTTTTTGCCAAAGCACATCATTTTACTGTTTACTGAAAAACAAATGAGTCCTACAAAGAAAAGAACACAGGACCTACAGTCACATATGGTGGAGGTCAGAAAAAAGAGCACAGGACCTACAGTCACATATGGTGGAGGTCAGAGAAAAGAGCACAGGACCTACAGTCACATATGGTGGAGGTCAGAGAAAAGAGCACAGGACCTACAGTCACATATGGAGGAGGTCAGAGAAAAGAGCACAGGACCTACAGTCACATATGGTGGAGGTCAGAGAAAAGAACACGGGACCTACAGTCACATATGGTGGAGGTCAGAGAAAAGAGCACAGGATGTACAGTCACATATGGTGGAGGTCAGAGAAAAGAGCACAGGACCTACAGTCACATATGGTGGAGGTCAGAGAAAAGAACACGGGACCTACAGTCACATATGGTGGAGGTCAGAGAAAAGAGCACAGGATGTACAGTCACATATGGTGGAGGTCAGAGACAAGAGCACAGGACCTACAGTCAGATAAGGTGGAGGTCAGAGAAAAAAGAACAGGACGTACAGTCACATATGGTGGAGGTCAGAGAAAAGAGCACAGGACCTACAGTCACATATGGTGGAGGTCAGAGAAAAGAGCACAGGATGTACAGTCACATATGGTGGAGGTCAGAGACAAGAGCACAGGACCTACAGTCACATATGATGGAGGTCAGAGAAAAGAGCACAGGACCTACAGTCACATATGGTGGAGGTCAGAGAAAAGAGCACAGGACCTACAGTCACATATGGTGGAGGTCAGAGAAAAGAACACGGGACCTACAGTCACATATGGTGGAGGTCAGAGAAAAGAGCACAGGATGTACAGTCACATATGGTGGAGGTTAGAGACAAGAGCACAGGACCTACAGTCACATATGATGGAGGTCAGAGAAAAAAGCACAGGACCTACAGTCACATATGATGGAGGTCAGAGAAAAGAGAACAGGACGTACAGTCACATATGGTGGAGGTCAGAGAATAGAACACAGGACCTACAGTCACATATGGTGGAGGTCAGAAATGTTTTCTGGCCGTTTTGCTGCCTCTGGCACTGGGGGCTTTGACTGTGTGCAACACATCATGAAATCTGAAGATTATCAAAGGATTTTGGGTTGAAATGTAGAACCCAGTGTCAGAAAGCTGGGGGCGTCCTAGGTCATGGGTCTCCAGCAGGACAATGACCCCAAACTTCAAGAAACCTCAGAAATGGATAGAAACAAAGTGCTGAAGAGATCTGAAGTGGCAGCAATGAGTTTGGATCTAAATCCCTTTGATCACCTGTGGAGGGATCTGAAAATTGCTGTTGGGAGAAGAGAAGACGCCTCAATTATGAGAGACATGGAGCAGACTACAGAGAAAAGGCCAAAATGTTAGGTGAGAAGAAGCTAGATGGACGTTATAGGAAGAGATTGATTGCAGTTAAAGAGACATCGTCAGGTTATTTTTCAGTATGATACTAATATTACCCTTGAATAGGGCCTGGGCAGACCTTTTAAAACATGTAAAATCATATTGTCAGACCCTGCAGAGAGCTGCTGCATTAGTCCTCTCTATTATAAGCAGAGACAATTAGTCCTGGCTGTGTTAAACTGTCATGTAATTATGCACTCCCTCTCAGCAGCTCTCTCCTTCCTCCTCCCTCTTCCATCTGCTCTCTGAGGACTGTGGTTTCACTTTTAGGAGATCTATTCTGTTGAGGGCAAAAGGAGAGAGAGATTGCAAGTCTACCTTATCTTATCTAGACTCCATCTGTTTCTGTAAGCAGGCATCCAGCTGTAACAGTTTCTATATTGTATTTCACTACTTTGTTGGCTGCAGACACAGAGCAGAGAGGAGGATACAGCCCCCGCCCCCAGTGATCTCCTATGCAGTGATTTGACATGAATATTCATGCTATGGGGAGTGGACAGCAGAGACCTAAGTGGATCACTCACTGTGAGTGACAGATGAAATTATTCTCTTTATTTGAAGTTTACAGAGGATAGGAGAGGAATATAAATAAAAGAAATACATAATTAGAGAGAGCTTAGAGAAAGGAATTAGAAAATGATAGCAGTTACATATGGATTTTTGACCTGACAGTTGTCCTTTAACCAAATATTACGTGGAGGTCAACAATTTTGTCCGGCCCATTTTGTGGGTTTTCTGTGAAATTGTGTCTAATTTAACTTTTCTTCTCTGCTTTTTTGTATTGTTCTAATACACAACTCAAAGGAAATAATCAAGTGTACAATTTCAAGGGTGCCAACGCTTTTGGTCATGACTGTAGTACTAGAACTGGAACACACTGTCTCATAGCTGACCCATGCGGACATAGTGTTGTGGCACACCAGGGTTAATGTGCCACAGTAACATCACAAGGGTTAACTCCCCACACAACACTAGACACTACACTAGCGCCTCCAGGCTAGAAGGGGGAGTTAAAGCTGCTTCCTTATATATTCTGGTGTTGAGAGGAAGTGGGGAAGAGCAGAGTGGTGGGAGGAGCTAATGTTGTTTACCTCAGAGTGGCAGTGACAGTTAGTCAGTTGGAGTTAGTGCAGTTCCTGGGAGGACTGAGGAAGAAAGACTGGCGGTGTAAGGGGCTGCCTTAGGCCTCTCCAGAGCCTGCTACCAACTTCCAGGCCTATCCAGGGTCTGAGGGAAGGAGTAAGAGAAACAGGAGAACACATCTGGGAGACTGAGTTACCTCATAACTCGCCCCGGAGGAATGCACAGACCGGATACCGGATCCGAAACTGTGACTGACACACGCAGCACAGTAAACATCGGGATAGTGGAGGTTATATATCTACACTGTACGTCAGCAAAGTAACACGGCGGGGTCAGAAATACAGAGGAAAGACTCAAGTTGCCTAGCAAAGGGGGTACCTGTGAGGAGAGACAGGCGAACAGTCTAGCTGAAACGGTAGCAGGGCCACACACACAGCGCAGTAGTGGGAAGCTGAGGACCCGGCCAGGGTGGGAGCAACCCAGCCCCGGTACAGACTCCGTGGACAGTACTTGCTCAACAACAACTCCAGTAAAGCCTTAGAAAACTTCAAAACTGTGACTGTGTGTTATCCTTGTGCTCAAACCCTGAGTGCCCTCACAAACTACCATCATCTCTACTACTATCCCTATCCTGCAACATCCATAGCACCATCTATAGACTATTACTACCATTGCCCCGGGGAACCCAGCTCTACCTGCGGAGAGTCATTACATCCCCAGCTGCCCAACATCATCCCTGGAGGTTCTGCAGCAGCGGTGGTCACCCTGACCACAACTCGTGGGTGGCGTCATGACTTTCTCCCCTGTAAATACCCCCATTACTTGTGGGCTCGGGACACTGTCCGGACCAAGTCTATCCTAATACCCCCTGTGATACCACGGTCCGGTACCGAGTATCCCGTCCCACGCGCTTAGTTGGCGCTGACATTGCTGGATGCTGCTATGTATGTTTGTCTTTAAGAGCTGCATGGTTGATAGTTGTGAAGGTCCTGGCCTCCTGTGTTGTGCTCCGGAACTGCATTGATTATGAGGTTCAACTGCTGGTTGAGGGGTTAATGTGTGACTCACCTGAACTCCCCTCCCCCTAGCCGTTAAGTATCCTCTCTTTCCACCAGGTGGTGCTGCTGATAGAGTTTCAATCTATGCCTTGAAGCAGTGCTGTGCAGACCTGTGTGTTTGTGTTGCTGAAGTCCTTTCCTTTGGAGTTGCTGTATCTCAGTTCTGTAGAGGGAGGTGAGGGGGGAATAGCGCAGGGCTGGTGGAGGAGTTTTAGGGAGAGGTTGGAGGCCCGAACCTTCTCACCTTCAGAGATACCTTCGGGATCAAGGCCATTCAGGGTTCCTAGACTAGGGTCAGACTAGTCTTCCCTGGTCACCCTGCCAATAACTGCCATTCCCTCATCAGCATTCTCACTACACCGTGACACATAGTCACATAGGGTATATAGAGAAAGGATCAATGGTAGGCAAAAATGACAGCTGCTTTACTAATGAACGTGCAGTCCAGTACCTGGAAAACATGTTATCATGGTAAATAAAGACTAAATAAAAAAAATTGATTTATTATTTCCTCCACATAGGAAAATATTCCACGGCTCCAGACATGAGCAGATATTAGTATTCCATTATAGTCTCACCTCTTTGACGTGCAAAAAATCTTTAGCCTCAAATGAAACAGCCATTCCTGGAACTGGAACCTCGTCATCATGAGCTGCGCTGTAGCCAACATTCGTCCGTACGGCAAATGCAACCGGCTTGGTCTAGAAATAAGAAGATGTAGAGACATTAAATACAATCAATCTATTAATTATAATAAGCCAGTGCTAAGGAACTTTACGGAACGGTCTTTTTACTGTATTTTGCACACCTTAAAGGGGTTTTCCATTGGCGTAAAAGCTATTGTCAATGAACCCAGGTTAGAGTAATAAAATTCTAACCTCATCTGCTGGACTGACTCCTTTACACTAGCTACTGTGCTCCCCGCTGGTCTAAGAGGAGAACGCCATGTGCCCAGGTTGCCAATCATTAGCCGCTGATCAACTGAAGCTTAATATTCCATCCGGTTTAGTCTACTGGGGCAAAATGTAAAAACTGCACCTGTCATGTGCCGCTTCCTGTCGAATGTTGATGCCTTGAGACTCACAGGAAACATGACAGCAAGAACAGTAGACTATTGCGAGTTTAGTGAAAAACCCTTTTAAATAATTATTATTCTTATGAAAATTTGACTTTGAAAATCTGGTAGAGTTTTTGATAAATCCATTTCATAGACCACACTGCTGCTTTGAAATACAGTAATACCTTGACTTACAAGTTTAATGTGTTCCGTGCCTGAGCTCTTAACTCAATTTGCTTTTATGTCAAATTAAATTAAGGAGGACCTGTCACCAACCACACATGGTGATCTAATTACAGCACTGAATGCAGCATGTCTGCTGCATCCAGGCAAGGGGTCCTCCAGCCCTTGAGCCCCCCTGTACCCCGAGATAATACACTTTGAAAGCTTACTTAGTAGAGCCAAATAGGAGGTGGCTTGTGGCTGGAGCCAAAGGGCAGTTTCACTCCCCCTGTATGTTTAATCTGCCCACTGTCGCCTCCCTGATGCCAATCACTGTCTCCCTCGCCTGCTGCATAACACAGAGCGAGGGGTGCGGTTCTGGACACATTGCCCCGCCCCCTGCAGTGACGTCACTGCCTTTCCCCGCCCTGCTCCATGGTTAACATGGAGCAGGGTGGGGAAAGGCGGTGATGTCAGAGCAGGAGGCTGGCCACCCCGCCTCCTGCAGTGACATCACCGCTTATACCCGCCCTGCTCCATGTTAACCATGGAGTAGGGCGGGGAAAGGCAGTGATGTCACTGCGGGGGCGGGGCAATGCATCCAGGACCGCACCCCTCGCTCTGTGTTATGCTGCAGGCGAGGGAGACAATGATTGGCAGTGGTGGGCAGATTAAACATACAGGGGGTGTGAAACTGCCCTTTAGCTCCAGCCACAAGCCACCTCCTATTTGGCTCCACTATGTAAGTTTTCAAAGTGTATTATCTTGGGGTACAGGGGGGCTCAAGGGCTGGGGGACCCCTTGCCTGGATGCTGCAGACATGCTGTATTCAGTGCTGTAATTAGATCAGCATGTGTGGTTGGTGACCATGCGAAACACGTTACACAAATCTGGAATAGTGGCCTAAAAAAGGTGAAGAACCCTTAAAGAAAACCTGTCACCCCTCTGGTGCTTTCCAGTAGGGTGTTAGACTCTTAAGACTTTAACAGATCATATGTGTTTTTTTTCACAGCCAAAGGCTTTGGATATGGGCAGAACTAATGGTGGTGTCAATGCTGAGCTATATGTGAGTATCCTACACGACAAGTTACATCATATGCTCAAGAACTATAGCGATGAAAAATATGCATACATTGAGATTGGCAAAGAAATGGTTTAATGACTATAAAGTAGAGGTGCTGGATTAATGTTATGCACATATAAACTCAGAGAGGTAAAAGAAAATATAAAGCCTAAACCACTAAAGCCGCTCCTACACCCTACTAGTTTCTGTACAGACTAGGATGTCCCTAGTTGCACAACTATAAACCACAGCTCAGATCTTGCTCCCTGAAAGGCCATCGAGTTGTTTCTCATTCCTTCTAAGGAACCAGAGAGAAGGTCACTACACACAACTAAGAAGGATAACTAAAGTGTACAGGAGTAAAAAAATAGGGGGGGGAACAAGAGGCGCAATAGTGCCCTATCACTAGTGACACTAATGTATGCAGTGGGTATGAATTCACTCACCTAGCACAGTTGTGAGACCCACAACTGGTGTAAAAGCATTTGGCATTAAATGCAGCTGCTGCAGGACTTCCACCTTCCACATGCACGTGGGAATCATCCAGAAGTTACCTCAGGGGAAATGGTGTATCAGTGTCCGCGCTGCTGAAATCCCAAGAAAACGATCCGGAAACCATATGTAGGTTGCATCAATCATCCATTTATTCCTTTCCTACGCGTTTCAACACTGTCCTAGTGTCTTCCTCAGGGATCCCTGAGGAAGACACTAGGACAGTGTTGAAACGCGTAGGAAAGGAATAAATGGATGATTGATGCAACCTACATATGGTTTCCGGATCGTTTTCTTGGGATTTCAGCAGCGCGGACACTGATACACCATTTCCCCTGAGGTAACTTCTAAAGTGTACAGGGGTAGACAGAAACCAAAGGTGAGCAAATATAGAGCATGTGGACAAGTGGACAAAGGAGAAATAATAAATACAAGTAAGGGTAACCTTTTACCAACCTAACAGAAAACAGAATGAAGAATGAAGATGAAGGAAAGGCTGATGAGCAAACACAAAATAAAAACAACTTGGTATCTGCCTAACAGAGATCGCTTAGCTGTAGACCTGGAACTCCTTAGCATAAGTCCACACAGAAATATATGAAGCGAAGAAGGCTGGTATCAGGAGTGTATAAATAGCTCCACCCGGGATGTAATAGGACAGAGACAATAAACAAGTGAGAACACCTGATAACTGCAAACCAAAGGTAACACATGCATCATCATGTGGACAGAGACTGACCAGATTGTGACTCAGTAGAGAAGGAAGCCTTCCATACAGAACAAGTTCACTGGATTGAGTCCCGAACCCGAGAGATGACACTAGCGCATCAGGAGCTTCTGCTCCGTTTGTTTTTTTCATGAATTTTAAATATTTTCATTGTTTGTCAATATTGAATTGTTATTCAATAAAATTATATTTTTGTATTATATACAAGTGCATCTAAATAAATTAAAATATCAACAAAAAGTTAATTTATTTCATTAATTCAATCCATAAAGTGAAACACATATATTATATAGAGTCATTACACACAGAGTGATCTATTTCAAATGTTTATTTCAGTAAATGTTAATGATTATGGCTTACAGCCAATGAAAACCCAAAGGTCATTATCTCAGAAAATTTTAAAAATGAACACAAAACACCTGCAAAGGCTTACTAAGCGTTTAAAATAGTCCCTTAGTCTGGTTCAGTAGCCTACACAATCATGGGAAAGACTGCTGACTTCACAGATGTCTAGAAGGCAGTCATTGTCACACTCCACAAGGAGGGTAAGCCACAAAAGGTCATTTGCTAAAGAATCTGGCTGTTCACAGAGAGCTGTATCCAAGCATAAAATGGAAAGTTGAGTAGAAGTAAAATAAGTGGTAGAAAATGCTTCCCTCTGCCCACAAGCTTTTAGGAGATGGAGATTTCATTTTCCAGCAGGACTTGGCCCCTGTCCACACTGCCAAAAGTACCAATACCTGGTTTACTAACCACAGTATCACTGTGCTTGATTGGCCAGCAAACTCTCCTGACCTAAACCCTATAGACAATCTATAGAGTATTGTAAAGAGGAAGATGAGAGACACAAGACCAACAATGCAGATGAGCTGAAGCTGCTGTCAAAGCAACCTGGGCTTCCATAACACCTCAGCAGCTACAGGTTGATTGCCTCCATGTTATGCCGCATTGATGCACTAATTCATGCAACAGGAGACCCGACCAAGTACTGAGTGCATTTACTGTACAGACTTTGCATTAGGCAATCATTTATAAGCTAAAATCATTTTTTCAGTTGGTCTTATGTAATATTCTAGTTTTCTAAGTTAATGAATTTTGGGTTTTCATTAGCTGTAAGCCATAATCATCAACATTAACATAAATAAACACTTGAAATGGATCACTCTGTAATGACTCTATATAATATATGCTTCATTTTATGTATTGCTTACTGAAATAAATGACTTTTTGGTGATATTCTAATGTATTGAGAACACTTGCATCTTGTTTGGTGTGAACTATATTTTTTTATGCACAGCTGTTTCTTCTTTTTTTGGTTTACCATGCTTACGTTTGTGCACAGATTAGTAGCACCCCATTCATACTGTCACTGTGTCCACTGCGTTTTGTTTTTCCCCTTGGTCTATAACATATGAGACAGAACGACTGATTGATACCAGTGTGGTCCTGTAATAGAAGCCCACGGTCAAACAAGTCAACCCATGACATTTCTTCTCTCGTAAAACTAACAAGTGCCTCAGCAGCACAGCCACGAAATGAAGACCACGTACCGTTACCGAGTGCTGAGGAGCAGCGTGCAGAAAAGTCTTCAATGCTCTGCTGACCCCATAACTGCAGAGTCCAAAACCTCCTTCATTATTACCATCAGCACAAACACTGCGCCCCCGTCAGGAGCTTCAAACTCAAGCAACTATAATCAGCCATACATCACCAAGCCAATGACTGGTTTTAAACCTGCCGCCACTGGACTCTGGAGAAGACGTGTTTAGTGCAAGGACAGGTCACACTTCTCTATCTGGTGTCTGATAGACGAGCCTGGGTGTAGTGAATGCCAGGAGAATGTTGTGCTTGCTTCATTGTGCTTGCTGTTAAATTTAGTGGAGGAAGGATAATGCTATGGGCTGTTTTTCTGGAATCGCCCTCAGCCCTTTAGGTCTTGACTTTGGCATGCGAGACATTGTGGACAATTGTAGCTTCTAGCTTTATGGGAACAGTTTGGGGAAAGCCCTTTTATGTTCCTCATGACTGTGTCCAGTGCACAAGATCTATAAAGACATGGTTGGAGGAGTTTGAAGGAAGAACATGACCGTCACAGAGCCCGGACCTCAGCCACATCCAACACCTTAAGGATGAAGTAGAGCAGAGATTGTGAGCCTGGCCCCTCCTCCATCAGGGCCTGACCCCACAAATGCTCTTCTGGATGAAGGGTCAAAATGCCCCAGACGCCCCCAAAATCTTGTAGAAAATCTTTCCAGAAGATAGGAAGCCTTTATATCTGCAAAGGGACCAAGTCCATATGAATGTCTATGGATGTATAATGGGAGATCAGAAGATCTCCTGTAGGTGTAATGTGTTGGTGCCACAATATTTTTTGTCTTTGTAATGTAGATTTTTAATGTTACGCATGGTGTGTAGAATATATTAATATATAGACTGGTGAATGTATTTGTCACGATCTCCACACTGCTTTTTCCTTTACTAGGTTGTTGTGAAGATTGTCAGTCTGGGCTGGCTCTGTGCTGCAAATCACCTGCATTTCAGCTCACTTGATTGGAACCCTACTTAAGCAAGCTGGCTGCCCTATTCGTGTCAATTGTGCATTTGCCTGTGGATGTGTAGGATTGATCTCTCTAAGCTCTGAGCCAGACCCTGCCTGATTAGTTACCTTACCTGGACCTGACTCTCTGCTTGTGACCGGATTCCTCTTTCTGCCTGTTCCTCTGTGTTCTGTTTCGTCCCTCTGGTTTCCTGACTTCGGCTTGAATTGGACTTTGCTTCTGGCTATCCCTAGCTGTTTCTGCACCATTTCCTGGACCTGACCCCGGATTGTTTTGACCTCTCTTTACTACCACTAAGTAGTAACATTATTATATTTACTTTCCGTTATTACAGTCTGTTTTCTACACCTCAGAGATTAGGTATTACTATAGTGACACGCGTCACAGTATTCTAGAAACAAAGAAGAAGCACAAACTAATCTAATGTGAAGTTTTTACAAACAAATACTAAAAAATCCAACCTTCATCTAGTGTTTGACACATCAGCGTGGAGCCAATAGATCACCTAATCATTTATATCCTATAACTTAGTATCATGGAAGGTTTTTGGACAGTCACTTCCTGAACAGACGTACCGTAAGTCTTCTATGACGGCCGTTATATATTTTCGTAAAACCTTCTGGCAACAAATGTCAAAAATAGAAACAAAACTTCTCTAAATTTAGATTGGAGATTTCTGAGAGAAGACGGCACTAAACATTTACATCTGCAGCCTACGGAGCAAACCT
Source organism: Allobates femoralis (assembly GCA_033576535.1). Classification (NCBI taxonomy): domain Eukaryota; kingdom Metazoa; phylum Chordata; class Amphibia; order Anura; family Aromobatidae; genus Allobates; species Allobates femoralis. The sequence continues at coordinate 539,913,646 of JARQOC010000005.1, forward strand.
TTGAGTGCGTTAATCAATAACATATTCTATAGTGATAAATCTAATAAACGCGTCCGTTAGGATTTCGGATTGTCTTGGATTTGTCACAGAAGTGCAAATATAAAGGTGCACAGACAAGATGCATCTGAATAGAAGACCCATTCTTTACATGCGGCTTAAATACACGATCAGCCCTACCAAATTAGGAAATGCAGAACTCTCCGCTAGTGGGGAGACGAGAGGAATCTGCAAGAGAAAAGTACATGACATGCAAGCAGCAGGGGGATACAACGAAACAGTATAAACATGTGCAGAACAGAGAGATAACTAATGCTAATGGGACTAGGAAAATGAGGAAAACGTATCTTTCATGACTGTGCTACTGCCACGACAGAGTGATGAGACACCCGGTGTGCATCGAAAAAGGGAAAACTAAGGAAAAGTAATAGGGGGCCCTGAACACTCACTTGAGACTGAACCCAGTACTCCCTATTGTCCCTATACAGGACCTTCCCCCCCATCTCTGGTTGACCCAGGACTAGCCTTGGTTACTGAGTAGTGCAGCAAGACACTCTTCTTACTACTACAATAAGATAACACTGTGAAAGAGACAAGCAAGCGGTAACAAAACAACAAACGGATCAAAAGCTTCCACAAGGGGGGGCGTGGCCTGACCTCTGACTGAGATGGCTGCTTAGCACAGGAGCTCTGAGACCCACGGACTTTGAAGCAACATTAAGCGACTTGCAGAAGCTGAAACCCGGCCTATCCTACACTCAACCCCTCAGGAGACTCTGGCCAGTGGAGAGGGTGAGTTTGATCCCTGATGGTTGAAGATCAGCCGACTTGTGACTCCCAGGGAAGACAGGAGTGCAATCCGTTGCCATCCTCCAGCATCCATTGGAGACCTGGGGTGTGCCTGACCCCAGCCAGCTGAATCTACCGGGCCAGGCCTGGTGATTATTTTGGCCCCAGAACTGTTTCTTGGCCACACGTTGCTGATTTGGAAGGGACCCCCCTCCCCCCGGCTGACCACGAGGCTTTCCCGCCATAAGGGATCGGGAGTCAGCGTGGCGCTGAGGAAGGTGGACCCCTGCTGCTCTGACGAGCTCTCCTCGCCTCCCTGCACTGTCGCGGCGATCTGAGAGGAGCGGTGAGTCACTGCATAACGCGGGCGTTTACACGGTGCTGTGAGCGGGTGCACCCGGGAGGTGGCGGGGACCGGCCCGGACTGTGCGGCTGTGTGCGGAGCGGAGACGGAGTACAGCACTGTGAGCACCAAAACAGGAGAGGTGCTTGATATAAAACTCCGGAGGGACTAGTCGGTACATGTAGGACTTGCACAATAGAGGTACTGGGGCCGGGAGGAACGGAGACAGAGTGGAGGAGGAGAGAAAATCCTTCCTACACATTTACAGCCTGAAGAGACAGCCTTGAGGAGAAGCAGGAGAAGTACATAGGAGGCTTCCTGTTTAACCCTTGCCATACAGCAAACCCTTTCCTCCACTGCTTATAGTAACACCTTGCTCTGCGAACTGCTTGTAACTTGTCTTAAAACACCTGCCTGACTGAACCTTATTAAGAACTACATAACTCCCAGCCAGTTATCATCAACAAGTGACACTTTCACTGAGTCTATTACGCAACCGATGGGCAAGACTCGCCCAGGCCCGCATCGCTCTCACAATAGATTGACAGCCTTTTTTGCACCATCCCGCGCTCACCCAGTGGAGGCACCCAAAATGGCACACCGTCTGTCGTCCCCGCAGCGCTCCACGCGGTCTTCCCGCCGCAACTCCACGGCCTCAACATCCTCTGCTTCCTCGGGCACAACTGCGCTGGCTGAAGCACCGGTCACTCACACAGCTATGAGAGACCTATTGGCTGGGCTCAGAACCTCATTGCAGGAGGATATGCGGTCCATGATGGAAGGATTGAGGGGAGAAGTCACAGATCTAACGTCCCGTACTACGCACTTAGAAAACAAAATGGGAGAGTTGGTGCGGTCACATAATGAACTGCTGGACGCTCACTATGCTTTACAAGACAAATTAGAGAAAACCACTCTCAAAACACAAGACCTTGAGGATAGATCTCGTCGAAACAATGTAAAACTGCGAGGCATCCCAGAAAGTACGCCCGCCACTGAATTGAGAAAGTTCTTACAAATGTTTATTGCTGCTGTCCTCCCAGATATGAGATCTAAAGACATTATCATTGACCGGATCCACCGCCTTCCGAGACCTCCGCAATTGGACCCTACTCTTCCCAGAGATGTCCTCGCTAGGATCCATTTCTACGAAGTAAAGGAGGAGTTTATGCGAGCAATCAGAGCAGGTGCTACAGTGCCGGAACCCTATCATAACATAGCGGTCTACCCAGACCTGTCGGCCGGTACTCTTGCACGCAGACGATCCTTTCAAGAGGTTACTAAACTGTTGAGGGAACGCCGGGTGGATTATCGCTGGGGATACCCTATGAAGCTCATCATCAAAAGGGACAATGTCTCGCACGTGTGCCACTCTCCGAAGCAAGCAGAGGACCTGTTGCGACGATGGGATCATTCACCGAACAGACCTCCACCAGGAACCGATGAGGACGGTCAAGCAGAATCGGAGTCTGCTGAGCTGGCTGTGATACACCATCTGGAGCCGATTTGATTGATGCGGTGAACTCGCTTCTGCACTTAATCTTTTAGTCCGTGGGGCCTCTATTCCTGCCATTTCTTCTTTTGTTTCTGATCTTTTTCCACTTATTCTTCTTTATATTCAAACTTATTTTACCCCTCTCTACAACGCTTTACTCTATCGTTTAAATTGCTCACATAACTCTCCTCTCTGACCTACTATTATCTTTTCCACATCCACATCTTCTTTCCTTCTACTTCACTGCCCTTTTATCTCATTACTCTCTCCCCCTTCTGCCTACTCTACTCTTTTACCATTCTCGATCACTATTCTCTTTATCATCCATCTTTTCACATTCTGCCAAAATTGGCGGGATAGACTGCCCCGATAGGTGCACTTGTTCTTGCACCCTTGAAAGGTGACTTGAGATAGTCAACCTTTTTTATATTCTCTTAGACAACCCTTAGTACTGAGAATATTGTTCCTTTAAATGTTCACTAGTCCATAGTTGATACGCTGTGCTTAATTGTAATTTTTCTTTTATTTGTAAATTTCCCCACTATTCTCCCTACCTCTACTTGTTTGCTTGTCTGGTTGTTTGTTTTCCTGTCTTTCCCTTGTATTCCCTACTGTGGCCCCCCTAACCCCCCTCCTGGGTCGGAACCATTTATAACTACTGTACTTGATTTAACGTGCGCGTTGTATCTCGACTTAATCACATCTCTCTTCCATCATCAGATTGAATAGCCGCTGGACGTGCCATCATGAGCATTAACTGTGTCACCATTAATGTAAATGGGCTAAACTCGCCTGTGAAGCGTTCCCTGGCCTGGTCGCAACTCAGAAAACTTCAGGGAGATGTCGTGTTTCTCCAGGAAACCCACTTGCTGAAGGATGACAATTACCGTATGTCGTCTGCTTTGTTTCCTTACCAATACTTTGCAAATGCTGAGGTAAAGAAAGCAGGGGTGGCTATCTTTATTCGTAGATCTCTTTCTTTCAGACTTGTTGACCAGATCTCGGACCCTCAAGGCAGGTACTTAGTGGTGGTGGGGTACATCAATGACGCACTGTATTCGCTGGTCTCAATTTATGGCCCCAACTCAGGTCAATACAGATATTTCCGCTCTATGTTTCCCAGGCTAACGTCTCTGTGTAAAGGTCTTACAGTAATGGCGGGCGATTTTAACTTCCCAGTGTGTAAACGCTTAGATTGTTCATCTGTCTCCAACTGCCGTGGTGATATGGGTAAGCTAATTTCAGCCTCCCATCTTCACGATATATGGCGTTACACCCATGGAGAGGAGAGGGACTACACCTTTTTATCCTCACGTCACCACACGTACAGTAGACTGGACTACTTTTTGATTAACGACCTCCTTCTCTCTAGATGTCAATCATCCACAATCGGTAACATCACTTGGTCGGACCACGCCCCAGTCTCCCTGCAGATAATAGACTCCGCTCAAGTGGCCCCGACCTCAATCTGGAGACTGAACGACTACCTACTAGCTAGTTCTGACAATATTACTTTGATGTCTGACCAACTGAAAACGTACTTCTCCCTTAACGACAGTGCACAAACAAACCCTGAAATCAATTGGCTAGCCCATAAAACGGTGATCCGGGGAGCATTTATTCAGCTAGCCTCCAGACTTAAAAGAGAAAGAGAAGCCCAGATTAAATCGCTCACGTGTAACTTAACGAATCTAGAAACTCAACACAAACAGACGCCCCTAGAGTCCACACATGCGGAACTTTTAGAGGCTAGGCGGCAACTCCGCGCCTTACTACTAACTAAAATGGAATTTAACCTGAAAAAAAGCAAAGCCAAATTTTACGGAATGGGGGATAGAGCAGGCACTATCCTAGCCAGACGTATTAAGAAAAAACAAGAAGCTTCCAAAATCTCCCATTTGATTACAGCTACAGGACAAAAAATAACCAACCCCTTATTGATAGCAGAGGAATTTCAAAAATACTACGGAAAACTGTATAACTTGCACTCTGATGCACAGACACCTCAGCCTTCGAAAGAGGCAATAAAAGAATTCCTAGATAAGATACAGCTACCCTCTCTAACGCCGGCCCAGCAATTAGCCTTAAATGCCCCCTTCTTGGACTCAGAAATCCAAGAAGTTATCAAATCCATGAAAAAAAGCTCGACCCCAGGACCTGACGGTTTCTCTTACCAGTATTACACCTCTTTTAAAGACCTACTCTTACCGCACTTACTAGCACTATTTAATTTTTGGAGAAGTTCGGGAGAGATCCGTCCTGAGGGCCTTGAAGCGTTAATCTCTGCGATCCCGAAGCCTGGCAAGCCCCTGACGTCCCCAGAGAATTTCAGACCAATCGCTCTTTTAAATTGTGATTTAAAAATATACGCAAAACTCTTAGCAAATCGCCTCATGGGTGTCATCACCTCCCTGATTGGAATGGAGCAGGTAGGGTTTATACCGTCCAGGCAAGCATCTGATGGCACTAGACGTATTATTGACCTTTTGGAGATTATGGAGAGGAATGGTGCCCCTGGTGCACTCTTGTCTCTAGACGCGGAAAAAGCGTTCGACAGAGTGCACTGGGGGTATCTTGAGGAAGTGCTTGGGAGATTCGGTCTTATCGGAGATATTAGATCGGCCATTATGGCATTGTACTCTTCCCCCAACGCGAGGGTACGAGCTTCGGGTTTTGTCTCCTCTGCGTTGCAGATAACTAATGGCACACGACAGGGATGTCCGCTGTCTCCGCTTATTTTCGCCCTGATAATGGAGCCGTTGGCGGCCAGAGTAAGAGGGGAGCGTGGTATCTCCGGTACGGTAATAGAGAAGGTCGAGCATAAAATGGGGCTATATGCGGACGATGTCATCTTTGTCTGTTCTAATGTAGAGGAGACCATTCCCAGAATAATGACATTACTTGATGAGTTTGCTGCAATCTCATACTACAAGCTGAATGCAGCTAAATCGCTTCTTTATCCCATCAATATCTCCCAATCACAAAAACTTCTTCTTCAATCAAAATTCCCCTTTGTGTGGTCCCCCTTGGGGATTCCATATCTGGGAATTCAAATAACAAACACCAGGGATATAGTTCGACGCAACTCCGAAATTCTATCTGGTGAACTCAGAACGGGACTGGACGCTCTTAAACCTCTAAACCTTTCATGGATTGCCAGGATTCAGATCGTAAAGATGACATACTTGCCTAAAATTCTTTACTACCTAAGATGTATCCCATTACTCTTCCCTAAACGTTTCCTATCCTCCCTACAATCGCTTCTGAATCGGTTCATATGGAATAATAGAGTTCACCGAATAAGAGACAAAGTACTCATGTCCCCGGTAGCCTCAGGAGGAATGGGAGTCCCAGACTTACCGTATATACTCGCGTATAAGCCGAGTTTTTCAGCCCAAAAATTGGGCTGAAAAGTTACCCCCTCGGCTTATACGCGAGTCACTATACGGGCGCCCCCCCCCCCCAGAGGTATACAGGCCCCCCCGTGCTCCTTAAACCTGTAAAGGAAGAGGATTATACTTATCGCTGTCCGGCTGCCGTCCCCGCTCTCCATCGCGCTCCTCCATCTGCATCGCGCTCCTCCATCTTCCGGCTTCCTGTCGGCACCGACAATGACGTCATTGTCGGCGCAGAACACAGGAAGTCGGAAGCCGGAAGATGGAGGAGCGCGATGCAGATGGAGGAGCGCGATGGAGAGCGGGGACGGCAGCCGGACAGCGATAAGTATAATCATCTTCCTTTACAGGTTTAAGGAGCACGGGGGGGCCTGTATACCTCTGGGGGGGGGGGGGGGGCTGTATACCTCGGGCTGCTGCTGCATATAACATGGGCTGCTGTATAACATGGGGCTGCTGTATATAAAATGGGGCTGCTGCTGTATAACATGGGGCTGCTGCTGTATAACATGGGGCTGCTGTATATAAAATGGGGCTGCTGCTGTATAACATGGGGCTGCTGCTGTATAACATGGGGCTGCTGCTGTATATAAAATGGGGCTGCTGCTGTATATAAAATGGGGCTGCTGCTGTATATAACATGGGGCTGCTGCTGTGTATAACATGGGGCTGCTGCTGTGTATAACATGGGGCTGCTGCTGTGTATAACATGGGGCTGCTGTATATAACATGGGACTGCTGCTGTGTATAACATGGGGCTGATGCTGCTGTGTATACCATGGGGCTGCTGCTGTATATACCCTGGGGCTGCTGCTGTATATACCCTGGGGCTGCTGCTGTATATACCCTGGGGCTGCTGCTGTATATACCCTGGGGGCTGCTGCTGTTTATACCACTGAGGCTGCTGCTGTATATACCTCTGGGGCTGCTGTATACTACCACTGGGGCTGCTGTATATACCTCTGGGGCTGCTGTATACTAACTACTGGGGCTGCTGCTGTATATACCACTGGGGCTGCTGCTGTATACCTCAGGGGCTGCTGTATACCACACTGCTGAGGGCTGTATACCTGTGCTGGGGTCCACCCTCGGCTTATACACGAGTCAATAGTTTTTCCCAGATTTTGGGGGCCAAAGTAGGGGGTCGGCTTATACACGGGTCGGCTTATACACGAGTATATACGGTACATCTTTACTACTCTGCAATACACCTATCGGCAGCAAGAACATGGTGGTCAAATGAAATGGGCCCTCTGTGGAAACAAATTGAGGCATCCTTTGCACCACGTAACTCCACCAGAATATTGTTAGAAATGACTCTCCTTGCCCCAAGACAAGACACAACATTACTGAGATCTATGACAGCCCTACTGGATGTGTGGAGACGACATAACCGAAGTACACTAAATTTTTTACATCATTATATCTCGCTCTTAGCGGTGGAGCAATCGGTGGAGTCCCTTTCCCTCTCCCTCTGGAGAGACAGAGGATTGACAAATCTTCGCCAGATCAGAGAGGGGACTGGGGTAAAATCCTTTTCGGAGCTGATGACGTCTTTTGATGTGCCCCGCAGTACTTTTTACCGCTACTTACAGACTCGGCATTTTATTGACTCTGTGCATCTCCCAGTTGTGGATGCGGGGGAACTTGATGGCACGCTCCAGAGACATTTCAAATCTGCTCACTCGAACGACCATGGGATATCACTTCTCTATCGAGCACTAACAAATGCTAATAACTCAACCAAACTCCCATACATGCTGAGGTGGGAACGATATTTAGCATTTGACTCTGATCTCTCTTCCTGGCAAGAAGCTGCACTGCGAGCCTCTGCATATTCGAGATGTATAAACCATTTTGAACAAATCAAAAAGATACACATGGACTGGTACCTTACTCCATGGAAAATTTCACGATTTTCAAAACAGTTCCCCCAGACTTCACCGAAATGTTGGAAACAGTGCAATCAGATAGGCAACACACCGCATCTCTGGTGGTACTGTCCTAAAGTGATGGAGTTCTGGAGGGACATTGAGACCCTTCTTATTGACCTTACGGGCATTACATTCGAACTCTCTGCACCTCTGGCGGTGTTAAGCATAGGCCTGAACGATTGGCCGTCGCCAGTCCGTCCAATGGTGGCAATTGTTCTGGCAGCCTCACGTAGGTGCCTGGCGAGCCTCTGGAGAGAATCATCCTTGCCTTCCAGGGGAATGGTGGTGGAGGCAATCAACACCCATTTCCAATATGAAATACTACTGGCCCACGATTCCAAGAGGTGAGAGAAAATCCGGGCGTGGTGGGATTTGTGGACTGACTCGCCTTGCAACACAGTAGTGGCTTAATTATGACGAGAGACTTACTCGCCACCTCTTTAAAAACTTATCTGTATAGAGATGTAGCCTAGCACTGAAACTTACCCCAGACTCCGAGTACCACAAATGGTAGTTGAGGAATTTCTAACAATCTACGATAAAGAGACTTGGGTGGGCTCCCTCCCCTTCCCTTCTCTAACCCCTTGTGTGTTGTGTCCCCCCCCTACCTAGTGTTAAATGTCATGTTAGTTATTTGTCCTTTCCCTGATACATTTCCCCCCCCCTCTATTATTTTTACTTCTATAATCCTTTCTTGTGATATTTTTCCCGTTTAATTGGTAGTTTCCAAGATGTTAATGGTGAAGAAGCTGTACCCGCCTGGTTAGGGAGGCTTCTTCACAATATTATTGTGAAAACTGGACTGGATTCCAGTGTGTTTATTAGTCTATTCTTCAAGTTTGACTTGATATTGTCATTGTCACTACAGATTGTTAATGATTGAAAATTTCAATAAAAATTGAATGGTTTAAAAAAAAAAAGCTTCCACAAGGACAACTTCTCCTGGGAGGTCAGAATGGAAGAACTATAACTGGCATATGGGAGAGTGAGTTTAAATAATGAAAGAGAGTGGCAGCAAGGTGCAACAGCTGAGATTAGAGATGTATGGAATCTCAGCAGGATCAAAAAGGACCTCTTAACCTCTTCATCACCAAGTGAAAATAAATCCGCTCAACTCCACCGCTGTTAATTGCCGAGCTGCATCCAAAGATGACCTGCGAGCTGGTAATCGTTGTGACCTTCCAATCCCAGATACCATTCTCAGCCAGATATGACACACTCATGACAGCTACACATCACTCATATACTGCATGTATCTAGGCTCTAAAGACATGTTTATTTATTTAATTTGCACTATTTTTAAGGGGAATCATCTGTCAGTAGGGTCAATACTGGTAAGTTGTCTATATGGGCATGTAGGGTCCTAGGAAGCTTAATATAATGATACCTTGATATCTGTGATACAATGTTTTATTCCAGAGAAATCAACATTTTTCACAATAAGTAAATGATTTGATAATATCTATGGGCCAGACATAGATCTTCCCTGGGAATCTGCCCCCAGAAAGGATTATACATGAAAGGTATTACCAGTGTGAGACATGTAATGACTGACCATCTGCTCTCCTGATCTACATGTCTCACACTGGTAATGCAATGAGGTTTCTTTTCAGCAGTTAATAATATTTATTTACAGTGTTCCATGTTATAGAATGGGAAAGTATCCACAAAAATGGACTGCATATGGATGGTCCGTGCATGCTTAAAGTCCATGTCCAGGGTCCCACGGTGACCCAGAGGGTCTGGTTGAATTAAGGTCATGGCTCCTACTTGCCACTACTCCTGCAGATCCAGCTTTCTCCAGATCTTTTCTTTTTTTACTCTCCTCTCTGTAAAATCAACATGGCTACAACCTGTTTTAAACTCCCAAACCCCTCCCCTAATGGGTTGCCTATATGAAATCTAAACCCTTCCCTGCCTGGAAGGTACCAGGGAAGCCGTCACTAAAATACCGGCCACTAGATGGCCACATCACATCTCTTATACTTAAAACATATAATGTACCTTCTCAACCTTCACAATAAGACTTATCACATTTAAACACAATATACGTTACAAATAAGCATATTTCAGATATCTTTCCCTCTACACATTTTCATCTTTTTAGGTGGCTTCACACCTGGCGACGTCACTAGCGACATCGCCGAAAAAGTGACGTATCAGCAATGTCGCTAGCGACGTCGCACTGTGTAAACGTGCGGCGCGACCGCGTTTTATCGCCGGTCGTAGGTTGACAGGTTTACGGGAAGATCGCGCTGGATCGCGCCGTGTGACACTGCCAGAGCGATGTCGGCGGCGATCCAGCCTATACCGCAGCGTTGCTGCGGATCGCTCGCTTGGCTAAGCCCAGCCCAGCGAGCGATGTCACCGCCCGCATCGCTGCGGTGTCGCCGGCTGCAGCGATGCTGGGTGACAGCTGGCCAGCGATGTCGGAACCGAGCGGGCACCCGCGCATAGCTTCCGACATCGCTGGCCAGGTCGTGCCGTGTGACGGGACCATTTCAGTTGTAAAACAATGTCGTCAGGGCTGGGGGCAGGCGGGCCCGACACCCTCTTACAATGCAGTAGAGCTAGGAGAGCTGCCCTTGCCCATACCAGGCTCTCTATAGAGATTGTGCATTCACAGTGAGGTGTCAATCACAGCAGGGTGTGTGTCGGACTGCCACGTGTGTGACATTGCAGTCCAGTAATGGTAATCACCAGGCGATTAAGCCTTTAGTTTACGTAAACAATTGCACACACACTGATAAGAGAAGCCCAGATGACTTTTGTTTTTTTAACTCTTACAGCATGCTGTCACCAGCTTATATAGCAAAAACCTCCTGACAAATTCCCTTTAACACTGATGCGGGTGCAATGTGATTTTTTACAGATTGCACTAGGTGTATTTATACACAGATGAGAGTGAACCCCAAGATGATGTAGCTTTTTGGTACGCAATAATTACGGCCGTTATCTTCTGGCCATTTTACATGAGTTTGCAATAATATATAAGTCAAAATTCTTCTATAATTTTCTGTCGGTCAAAATTCTTCTATAATTTTCTGTCGGTAGATACCAGTGGGCAGTTCAGGTCCGGTAATTCATAACGATTTAGAAGTACCACAAATATCAAAGAACAACACAAGAGAAAACAATCATCTAATACACCCAGCAAATGAAAGACTTATCGATTCATTATCTTTCCGAGTTCTTAACAGTCCGGACTGCTGTGTCCTCTAATAACACTTATTACTTACATTATCATTATGGCTGGCAGACAGACACACGTCACCCGGCTCATAGATTCAGATGTTCCTGGCAGTGATTTCATAACCCATTCTTATGAATAAAAATCAGATCTGATAGTAAAGCAGTGGTATATACTGTAATCTATATGGTATGGTATAGCAAAGAGACGTTCCAGATCAAGTATGCACAGCAGAGAATGTGTCCATGCTGCTTGAAAATGGTACTTGGAGTCATGGGAGATGTATCCCCTAAACCTCCCCTTAAAATCGTTCCTATGAAATAGGCAGACATTAGGGTTGGATTAAGTTGGCCACAGCAGGCTTTTATTGAACAAACAACAATATAAACCATGTACCCAAAATTTAGAGGGGTGGTCCTCAAAGCCCCAACCGTACGACAGGTATAATATGACCAAGTTGTCTCTTATCTCTAGCAGCTTCACACCAACTCCAAGGTACCTGGTAAGCAACCTGGCAAAAACACATAAACCTTTACCCTCGAGCCCTTCAATCCCTTAACCTAGGATTATTTCAATTACCCCCTTCCACTTAAATAAGTCTACCTTGAGAGTCCAGAACCCTATTGTTTACTTATACTAAAGGTTTTCTCACCTGGCGATTGTCATTACAGGACTACTTTGTCATGAACATGGCAGTCCGAGATGCCCCTTTCTGTCACTGTCAATGTACATTCTAATAGAAGCCTGGTGTGGGCGGGGGCAGCTCTCCCAGCTCCGCTGTGTTCCTGAAACTAAATTCTTTGATTGTGTGAGAACTGCTGCAGCCAGTAATCATTGTGATACATCATTGGATTCAGGGTTTCTTTGCCTATGTTACGTTGCTGTCAGATGACTGATTCCCTTTCAGTAGAATACATATATCGATGGATTGTGTACTAATCAACAGCTAAAACATTATGTAAGAACATAAGTAATCTGGAGTCATAAAAGTCTGGAAAAGTTGCCCTTTTTAGCGAGCTCTTAATCCCTTGTTTTCTAGGTATATAAGTAAGCTCCAGCTCTGAAAATAGCATCTACGTCATTGACCGTGGAAAGATTATTCATCTCACATATTTCAAAGGAAGGAACCTTTGGACTCAGACTTGTGAGAGCGCACAGCGCACAGTTTTTTCTCTTTTTGCTCTTATTAAACCAACAGTTCAAAAACTTCTCCGCAATAAAAGTCATAAAAAAACCTCCAAAGCGAAAATAGACCAAGAAAAACCTCTCTGGGCATTGATGATGCATCTCTCATATAAAGAGATGGGTTATTATTTCTGTACTACTGAACTGACACCGAAGAACTCGTTTCTTCGGCTCATAATGTGATACCGTCATCCACTGCCTCAGTCAATAAAAATAAAAATAAGTTGCGGGGTAATACGGTGTTAAGGAGACCACTAGTGAACTTGTATATTTTCAGCTTGTAACAGATAAGGAAAGAAGCTTGCATTTTTCCAGAAACAGCGCCACTCATATGTGCTGGCTGTATGTGGTATTGCAGCTTTAATGTGTTTTCAATGACACTGTGAATGGAAACAAGGAATGTGTCCCCCAGGTTATTGCTATTCCATCTGCGAGAAACACAACATAGAGGCAGAGACCCTGATTCCAGCGATGTGTCACTTACTGGGTCTGAGAGATAAAATATGACCTAAATAGGTATCAGAGGCTTCACCTTGTGTGGTTGTGAGAGTCACAACCACTATAAAAGCATATCACGGCTGCTGCAGTCCCAAGCGATGGTTCATTTGAAAACCACGCTGCCATATTCCACAAGCATCAAAGGGTGAATATAATATTGATTTATTAGTCAACGCTTTCAGGGCTCCCTGGCCCCTTCCTCAGGACAAATCAATGTCATTCATTGTCATGTTTTAGTGCATTTTCTGGGAGCCCTGAAATGCATTGACTAATAAATCAATATTATAGTCACCCTTTGATGTCTCGTGGAATACAGCAGCGCAGTTTCTAACCCTTATCCTCCCTACTTTAATTTTCTGAGATAACAAACTTTGGGTTTTCATTGGCTGTAAGCCATCATCATCAACATTAACAGAAACTAAACACATGAAACAGATCACTCTGTGTGTAATGACTCTATATAATATATGTGTTTCACTTTATGTATTGAATTACTGGAATAAATTCACTTTTTGGCAATATTCTAATTCATTGAGATGCTCCTGTATGTACGAAATCATATTTCCAAGTCAAAGTTGTCTATAACATTAAAGGGAACTTGTCACCAGGTTGTTGCCATCCGATCTGAGAGCAGTATAATGTAGGGCCAGAGATCCTGATTCCAGTGATGTGTCACTTACTGGGCTGCTTGTTGTCATTTTGATAAAATTACTGTTTTCTCTGCTACAGATTGAGCAATTCTTTGAATGTGGAGCTCCAGAACCCCGCCTACACTTCTGATTGGCTGTGCTGTGTACACTTATCACTGGTAGGGGCGGGGTTATACAAAGTTTATGAATATAGTTGACTACCTGTTAGAGAGGCCAAGTCGTCCTTTAATAATAATCTCCAGCTGATTAAACAGTGATTTATCAAAACAACACTGAGCGTCCCAGTAAGTGACAAATAACTGGAATCAGGATCTCTGGCCCTACATTATGCTATTATAAGATTAGATGGCAAAAAGCTGCTGACATATTCCCTTTAAGGGGATCCCTGAAAAAGAGCATGGTACTTCTTTTTGTGGCATTGTTGGGCAAAGTATATATAAATATCATGGGCAGTGACCAGTCTGTTCAGTGTCACAGGGCCCCCATCAGTATGTTACCCTGTGCCAACTAAGGATGGCACTGTTACACTCTGCTTGTAGTTTCCTTGTAGAGTCCTTAGTAGGACTTTCTTACTGCACGATGGTCAGCATAGAAAGATTCTATTACCGGCATCAGATGATGGGTCATGTGACTATTTAAAGAGAAGGGGAGTGGTCATAAACCAGCATCATCTGACCCAGAAACTTCCAGCAAGGAAAATGTAATTTTAACTACTTAAATCCAGAGTCTGGACTAAACGTGCGCACATACCCTAATACAGTTACTGAAATCCATACATGACTTTCCTGGAAACTGTAATGAAAGATGCAATATTGTTGATAATGTTGTATATTATCGCTATAGGGAGATATAATGATCTTCACGTATAATCCTAATTACGGTACATCGTCTAGACATATATGTTGCGTGTGCGTAAATAGAACTATATGTAGTCATCGGATCTGTATTTATTTTGAAACCAAGAGACAGAACCTCGTAAACCACACAAGACGAATGATCCTTAGCAGACGTGTAAGTGACGATGACATCAGTAATGTACGCAGGGCAGATATAGTATTGTGCGCTGACGGTATCATATAGTAAACAGTCTGTGACCTTGTGATATATGTCATTCCCATTCACTACAACAATCCTACAAAAAGCACGCCAACCGTGCTGAGGGATAATACCGTACATATCCATGACATTCCCTATATTGTTATGTTCCCTGTTCAGTCATTTTGGATAATGATGAAGCAGCAGACGAAGGCTCTGTTCACACTGGGGATGTGACTCCCATTAATGATGGAAACTACAACATCCCTGAAGAATGTTATTTGCAACAGGATCTATGTTTTTTGAGTCATACAAGAAACAGCTAAAACATTCCAGTTAATATAGCCTTGGAGCCGTAGCACACATGAAATGAATGAAGTTTATTTTTAAAAAGAATTTATCACAAAATAAACTATTGTATAAAGTCTATTTTTTGTGTTATCTGTATAAAAAAAAAAAAAAGCAGACATTTTGCAATTTTCACTTCTTTTCAGCAGCCTCATTATCATCACAGGCAGGCAACGGGAAAAACATCTTCGTACACCATAAAAAACACCGGATTCACCATTAAAATAGTGATATCAAAGCTCACTTCCTCCTGTACAATGACTGATATCACCTCTATATACAGTAGATAACACAGGATCCACCATTCACAATAGGTGATGTCACAGCTCACCTCCTCCTGTACAGTGACTGATAACACCTCTATATACAGTAGATAACACAGGATCCACCATTCACAATAGGTGATGTCACAGCTCACCTCCTCCTGTACAATGACGGATAACATCTCTATATACAGTAGATAACACAGAATTCACCACTCACAATATGTGACATCACAGCTCATCCCCTCCTCCTGTATAATGACTGATAACACCTCTATATACAGTAGATAACACAGGATCCACCATTCACAATAGGTGATATCACAGCTCACCTCCTCCTCCTGTACAATGACTGATACACCTCTATATACAGTAGATAACACAGGATCCACCATTCACAATAGGTGATGTCATAGCTCACCTCCTCCTCCTGTACAATGACTTATAACACCTCTATATACAGTAGATAACACAGGATCCACCATTCACAATAGGATATGTCACAGCTCACCTCCTCCTGTACAATGACTGATAACACCTCTATATACAGTAGATAACACAGGATCCACCATTCACAATAGGTGATATCACAGCTCACCTCCTCCCCCTCCTGTACAATGACTGATAACACTTCTATACACAGTAGATAACACAGAATCCATCATTCACAATAGGTGATATCACAGCTCACCTCCTCCTGTACAATGACTGATAACACCTCTATATACAGTAGATAACACAGGATCCACCATTCACAATAGGTGATGTCACAGCTCACCTTCTCCTCCTGTACAATGACTGATATCACCTCTATATACAGTAGATAACACAGGATCCACCATTCACAATAGGTGATGTCACAGCTCACCTCCTCCTGTACAGTGACTGATAACACCTCTATATACAGTAGATAACACAGGATCACCATTCACAATAGGTGATGTCACAGCTCACCTCCTCCTGTACAATGACGGATAACATCTCTATATACAGTAGATAACACAGAATTCACCACTCACAATATGTGACATCACAGCTCATCCCCTCCTCCTGTATAATGACTGATAACACCTCTATATACAGTAGATAACACAGGATCCACCATTCACAATAGGTGATATCACAGCTCACCTCCTCCTCCTGTACAATGACTGATAACACCTCTATATACAGTAGATAACACAGGATCCACCATTCACAATAGGTGATATCACAGCTCACCTCCTCCTCCTGTACAATGACTGATAACACCTCTATATACAGTAGATAACACAGGATCCACCATTCACAATAGGTGATGTCACAGCTCACCTCCTCCTGTACAATGACGGATAACATCTCTATATACAGTAGATAACACAGGATCCACCACTCACAATATGTGACATCACAGCTCATCTCCTCCTCCTGTATAATGACTGATAACACCTCTATATACAGTAGATAACACAGGATCCACCATTCACAATAGGTGATATCATAGCTCACCTCCTCCTCCTGTACAATGACTGATAACACCTCTATATACAGTAGATAACACAGGATCCACCATTTACAATAGGTGATATCACAGCTCACCTCCTCCTCCTGTACAATGACTGATAACACCTCTATATACAGTGGATAACACAGGATCCACCATTCACAATAGGTGATGTCACAGCTCACCTCCTCCTCCTGTACAATGACTGATAACACCTCTATATACAGTAGATAACACAGGATCCACCATTCACAATAGGTGATGTCACAGCTCACCTCCTTCTGTACAATGACTGATAACATTTCTATATACAGTAGATAACACAGGATACCCCACTCACAATATGTGACATCACAGCTCATCTCCTCCTCCGGTATAATGACTGATAACACCTCTATATACAGTAATAACACAGGATCCACCATTCACAATAGGTGATATCACAGATCACCTCCTCCTGTACAATGACTGATAAAATCTCTATATAGAGTAGATAACACAGGATCCACCATTCACAATAGGTGATGTCACAGCTCACCTCCTCCTGTACAATGACTGATAACACCTCTATATACAGTAGATAACACAGGATCCACCATTCACAATAGGTGATATCACAGCTCACCTCCTCATCCTGTACAATGACTGATAACACCTCTATATACAGTAGATAACACAGGATCCACCATTCACAATAGGTGATGTCACAGCTCACCTCCTCCTGTACAATGACTGATAACATCTCTATATACAGTAGATAACACAGGATCCACCATTCACAATAGGTGATGTCACAGCTCACCTCCTCCTGTACAATGACTGATAACATCTCTATATACAGTAGATAACACAGGATCCACCATTCACAATAGGTGATATCACAGCTCACCTCCTCCTCCTGTACAATGACTGAGAACAACCTCTATATACAGTAGATAACACAGGATCCACCATTCACAATAGGTGATATCACAGCTCACCTCCTCCTCCTGTACAATGACTGATAACACCTCTATATACAGTAGATAACACAGGATCCACCATTCACAATAGGTGATGTCACAGCTCACCTCCTCCTCCTGTACAATGACTGATAACATCTCTATATACAGTAGATAACACAGGATCCACCCTTCACAATAGGTGATATCACAGCTCACCTCCTCCTGTACAATGACTGATAACACCTCTATATACAGTAGATAACACAGAATCCACCATTCACAATAGGTGATGTCACAGCTCACCTCCTCCTCCTGTACAATGACTGATAACATCTCTATATACAGTAGATAACACAGGATCCACACCTTCACAATAGGTGATATCACAGCTCACCTCCTCCTGTACAATGACTGATAACATCTCTATATACAGTAGATAACAGGATCCACCATTCACAATAGGTGATGTCACAGCTCACCTCCTCCTCCTGTACAATGACTGATAACACCTCTATATACAGTAGATAACACAGGATCCACCATTCACAATAGGTGATATCACAACTCACCTCCTCCTTCTGTACAATGACTGATAACACCTCTATATACAGTAGATAACACAGGATCCGCCATTCACAATAGGTGATATCACAGCTCACCTCCTCCTCCTGTACAATGACTGATAACATCTCTATATACAGTAGATAACACAGGATCCACCCTTCACAATAGGTGATGTCACAGCTCACCTCTTCCTGTACAATGACTGATAAAACTCTATATACAGTAGATAACACAGGATCCACCATTCACAATAGGTGATATCACAGCTCACCTCCTCCTGTACAATGACTGATAACACCTCTATATACAGTAGATAACACAGGATCCACCATTCACAATAGGAGATATCACAGCTCACCTCCTCCTGTACAATGACTGATAACATCTCTATATACAGTAGATAACACAGGATCCACCATTCACAATAGGTGATATCACAGCTCACCTCCTCCTCCTGTACAATGACTGATAACACCTCTATATACAGTAGATAACACATGATCCACCATTCACAATAGATGATATCACAGCTCACCTCCTCCTGTACAATGACTGATAACACCTCTATATACAGTAGATAACACAGGATCCACCATTCACAATAGGTGATGTCACAGCTCACCTCCTCCTCCTGTATAATGACTGATAACACCTCTATATACAGTAGATAACACAGGATCCTCCTCCAAACATACAGAGTCCTTTCAGCATGTGCTGCTCACTCTTGCAGGACCTGGCTTGACTGACCATATGACCCAGAATCAGTCACCTGATATCGGCTGAGACACACACATGGGAGGTATTTGAATGGCTAAACACACCCACATTCTCATTTATCTGTAACACCTGAAATTTAAATATTTGAATGCTTTTAATAGCCTATGGAGCTACAAGTCCCAGAAAGAACATTCCAGGTTTATATTACAGAGAACAACCAGCTCTGCAATACACGCTGGTCATTAACCGGTTGCCATCTTACAACATTAACAAACTGGAGCAAGTTAAGAGAAGAGCAACCAGAATGGTGACTGGTCTGTTAAACATTTCCTATACAGAACTGCTCCAGGATTTCGGAATGTTTAGCTTGCAAAAAAGAAAAGAGGGGAAGACTTAATAGCTGTCTATAAATATCTCAAGGGCTGTCACACTGTAGAGGGATCAGCTTTATTCTCATTTGCACAAGGAAAGACCAGAAGCAATGGGATGAAACTCATCAACTTTTGTCAGTGAGGGTGACCAATGAGAGCAACAGGCGGCCACGAGAGGTGGTGACTTCTCCTTTAGTGGAAGTCTTCACACAGAGGCTGGACAGACATCTGTCTGGGATGGTTTAGGGAATCCTGGTTTGAGCAGGGGGTTGGTATTAATCGGATGCCACACTATGTTATCCGATATTTTTCTATTTTTTGTTCTACCCATAGACTCAAGGCTGGGATCACACAACCGTATTTTCTCTCAACAAAGTAGTCCAATTCTGCTAATCACACTCTTATCAGACTGTGATCAAAGTGAGATCGGAGTGCAATCAAAGTAGGATTAGGCCCCTTACACGCAGCGTTTTTGCTGATTTGTAGTAGATCCGGCAGATTTGCTGCAGCTGCCGTGTAATGACTACATTTGCGGCAAGCCTCATTCATTCTTTATTGGGCTTGCAGTCAGGTGCGCCAAGTGCGGTTGGACGGATTTGGCACTTGCAGCTCATGAAAAAAAACTGTTGCTAGCTGCAGATTTTTGACCTGCTGCAAGTGCCGGATTATGGCAAAAACCGCATTTGCCGCACCTGACTGCAAGCCCAATAGAGAATGAATGAGGCTTGCCGCAAGTGCAGCTGTTACGTGGCAGATGAGGCAAATCAGCCAGCTCTGCCGCAAATCAGCAAAAACGCTGATGTGAAAAAGGCCTTAGAGTGAAGTCAGAATGTGATCAGAGAGGAATCAGAGTGTGATCAGAGTGCGATCAGAGTGCGATCAGAGTGTGATCAGAGTTAGATCCGAGCGAAATCCGAGTAAGATCAGAATGAGATGAGAGTGCGACCAGAGTGAGATCTGAGTGTGATCAGAGTGCAATTAGACTGCGATCAGAGTGAGATCAGAATAAGATCAGAGTGAGATGAGAGTGAGATCCGAGTGCAATCACAATGAGATGAGAGTGCGATCAGAATGAGATCAGAGTGCAAACAGAGTGAGATCGGAATAAGATCAGAGTGAGATAAGAGTGAGATCTGAGTGTGATCTGAATGAGATTAGAGTGCAGAGTGAGATCACAGTGAGATTAGAGTTAAATCAGAGTGAGATCAGAATAAGATCCGACAGAGATTCGAGTGCGATCCGAGTGAGATCACAGTTAGATCACAGTGAGAACAGAATGCAACCAGAGTGAGATCAGAGTGAGATCAGAGTGAGATCAGAGTGGGATCTAGAGTGGGATGCTTATGAGGCCATTGATTTTCCAGTTAGAAGATTGGAGGCCGCTCTGAACCCGAACCGCGAAAGTCAGATATCTGATACTGTCCTACAATGCATGATGTTTGAACTTGGGGATGGACCCCACTCCATTTTAATGCAACTATATCTATAGTAAATCAGACACTATAATAAATACACGCCACACATTATTTTGGATGTCAAATGGCCACAGCTTTATTTAAATCACAGGATTACCAATCCCAGTAGGAGTCAGGTGGAGTGCTAGTACATTGGGATTCACAAGTACTGTGATCTCCCCAGCTGTCTGACATCCAGCACCAGTACAGACAGCCATAAAGGGGGGCGGCACGTATTGGCTGCTATTCGAGCAGAGCCAGTAAACTTCCAGGGCTCCAATGCCCCATTATCCTCACTTCCGTGCTTATTCACTGTGCCCGCCCCAGATGACATTACCATCACGACATCCTCCAGGCTGGTCACCAAAGCCAAGCCTGCTCACCACCACCATGAGGTTTTACATCCTCTATTAGTTAAAATGAGTCCACCTTAACTTATCTGCAACTTCCACCTGACTCCGACCCCGCAAAGCCGTGACGGGTTATAAATTCCAAGCCACAGGACACCTTATTTTTTTGACGTTTTATCAATTAGATAACCGTATAAAAGGTGCCCTGCACAAACATGAAGGGGTCTAAAGTTAGCACCTCCGACTCACAAAGAGCCATCCTACAGCGCTCAGGAGAGGAAAACCCTCTGTGGAGGAAACCTCTAGGGAACCATGGCTGAAGGATTGCCCTTCCCTCGGGCTTAGAAGGTTAATGCCAAAATTAACTTTTCATAGAAATGGTGTGATTAAACCTGGTACAATACAAACCAATGCTCATGCAACACATAAATAACATATTCAACACCTTACAACTAATGGATAAATATAATATTCCAGATTAGTGACTATCACAGTGTAGGAGGGAGGGTAATATTCCTTCCACAATGTCTGTTGAAAGAATGAAGAGTTATGGCCACTTTACACACACCAACTTATCTGTCCAACTTCTGAACAACTTACTGGTTGCAGTGAAATCATGGACACATTGCTCCATTTGTACACAGCCAGAAAATAGAACAATGTGTCCATGATTTCACTGCAACCAGTAAGTTGTTCAGAAGTTGGACAGATAAGTTGGTGTGTGTAACGTGGCCCTTAGGATGCAGCCCTAGACTTGTAGCCCCACCCTCCAGTGAGTCACAAAGCCGCACCCATACAGCACAAACCTGCGGTGCCCCTCCCTCTAAAGCAACCTTTGTCTTGATAACATCTACACAGACACAGCCACCTTAAGGTGACTAGCACCTGTTACGTACGGGCTGCCTATGCTCATGAGTTCTGCTGTTGCTGTTTTTGGATTGAGCCTTTTTTTCCTATTCAGTGTGCCGCTCTGCAGGTGAGGTTGCTGCCGGTGTGTGTGATGGCTTTGACTCATGCTTGGGTGAGCTGAGGGGCGTGCCTGAGCTGGTTGCTCCCCACCCCTCAGCCACAAATGGGTCAGCTCACATCCACCTGATGTTGCTAATTCAGTTAATTCAATATAATAATAATAATATTTATTAATTTATATAGCGCTATTAATTCCATAGCACTTTACATACATCAGTAATGCTGTCTCTCTTGGAGCTCACAATTTAAATATCCTATCAGTATGTATTTACAATGTGGGAGGAAGTCGGAGTGCCCGGAGGAAACCCACGCAAACATGGGGAGAACATACAAACTCCTTGCAGATGTTGTCCTTAGTGTCCTTGGTGGGAATTGAACCCAGGACCTCAGGACTGGACTGTGACCTGTTGTGAGCAGACGCTGATCCAAAGTTGCTGCTTTTTCTCTCCATTGTAAGCTGCTTGGTTCCGTGGTCCGTGGGTGGAGGTAGAGCCTTATGCCTAGGGCTTCTCAGGAGCTTTAGGGACTTAGGCTGGTGGCTTGGACCTCCTCACCTTTAGAGGTACCTCCGAGATCATGGCGATACTGGGACCTCAGTATCAGGGCCAGAGTAGGCTTCCCTGACCCCCTACGTCCAGCTCCTTGTTACCCTGGCCTCCAGGGCATGACAGCGCCACAACAGCCTGGAGGTTTCTTTTTCACTGTGAATTCACTACCTATGTGGATCCATAGTTGGATAACTACATAGTTCTCCAGAGTGAGCCTGGAGAATTGATTCCTTGAGAATCTCAATGTGCATCTATTGCTAACTGCAGGTGAGCATAACTACATTATAAAAAAAGTCACCTTTGCTAAAAACGTATTACGCCCAGAGGAAGCGCCGCACTTGTCTTTTTCCTTTTCCCAAATTCAGAGTTCTTTAACTTCCTCTAAATAATAATAAAACCAATAATATACATGGTTACAGAGCACACACATGGTCACTCTCCATTGTGCAGACATCTACTGTGTTTTTTGTCCCACAGGTTAAAGGAGTCTGAAGTCACAGATGTTCTTTTTGGTGTTTTCACATTCTAGACGTTCGGCTCAAGTGCAGCCGCCTATGAAGGAACACCTTGACACAACAGGTTTGGGAATGGCACCAATCACAAGTGCACATTTACTTATTCATAGAAGCATCTCAACACTGAGCTGCCAATGTCAGTCTAGATTCAGATCAAGAGACAGTAGACGGCAGAGCCAGAAATAGCCTCGGTGACGCACAAGCAGCGTTGACTTAAAAACAGGCCTTTCCTTTTATCCGGGTCTGCTGCTATACGTTAATATTCATCAGATTCTTTTTACTTGAAAGCAGCAAAATAGAATAAAACGTGTTACATTAAACATACACGGGAAACATCGTCAACAGAAACACCGGAATGGCACCTACGTCTTCTACATGTCTTCACTGATCAGAATTGTCACCTAAATAGGAGCCATCGGGGTAACAAGTCCGATCATGACATTTCTTCCTTTTAAATCTTCCCCCATCACCTGTGAGAGATGATACTGAGAAGTGGAAGGAACCACAGCAACTCAGCCACAAAGTGGAGACCCCGTAATGTTATAGAGCGGGGGGCCGAGTGCTGAGGAGCAGAGGACAGAAAAGTCACCAACAATCTGCTGACCCCATATCTGTAGAGTCCAGACCTCCTCTTTAACATCAGCACAAACGCTGCGCCCGCTGGGAGCTTCATGGCCGAGCAGCTGCAGCCGTACATCACCAAGCACAATGCCGAGCGTTGGATGGAGTGGTGGAAAGCTGCCACCACTGGACTCTGGAGGAAATATGTTCTGTGCAGTGATGGATCACACTTCTATGTCTGGGTTTGGTAAATGGCAGCAGACCGGTAACCGCCTGACTGCATTGAACCGGATTTGTAGCTAAGTGGAGGAGGTATAATGCTCTGGGCTTCTTCAGAGTCAGCCTCAGCCCTTTAGTTCGAGTGAAGGGAAATCTTCATGCTTTGGCACAAGACATCGTAGATAATTGTAGTTTACAAGTTTATGGGTACAGTTTGAGGAGGGTGTCCAGTGCACAAAGTCCATACAGACATGGTTGAGGGAGATGGTGGAAGAACATGACCGGCCTCACATAGCCCAGACCTCGGCCCCATCCAAAACCTTTAGGGTGAACTAGAGCCGAGATTGTGAGTCCGACCTCCCACCAACATGAGGGTCTGACCTCAACAATGCTATTCTGGATGGAAGGGCAAAAGATATCCCAAGACACTTCCAAAATCTTGTAGAAAAACCTCCCAGAAGAATGGGCGCTGTTATACAGTAAGGGGGGAACAGAAGAATGGGCGCTGTTATACAGTAAGGGGGAACAGAAGAATGGGCGCTGTTATACAGTAAGGGGGAACAGAAGAATGGGCGCTGTTATACAGTAAGGGGGAACAGAAGAATGGGCGCTGTTATACAGTAAGGGGGGAACAGAAGAATGGGCGCAGTTATAAAGTAAGGGGGGAACAGAAGAATGGGCGCAGTTATACAGTAAGAGGGGAACAGAAGAATGGGCGCAGTTATACAGTAAGGGGGAACAGAAGAATGGGCGCAGTTATACAGGAAGGGGGAACAGAAGAATGGGCGCTATTATACAGTAAGGGGGGGAACAGAAGAATGGGCGCTGTTATACAGTAAGAGGGGAACAGAAGAATGGGCGCAGTTATACAGTAAGGGGGAACAGAAGAATGGGCGCAGTTATACAGGAAGGGGGAACAGAAGAATGGGCGCAGTTATACAGGAAGGGGGAACAGAAGAATGGGCGCTATTATACAGTAAGGGGGGAACAGAAGAATGGGCGCTGTTATACAGTAAGGGGGGAACAGAAGAATGGGCGCTATTATACAGTAAGGGGGGAACAGAAGAATGGGCGCTGTTATACAGTATGGGGGGAACAGAAGAATGGGCACTATTATAAAGTAAGAGGGGAACAGAAGAATGGGCACTATTATAAAGTAAGAGGGGAACAGAAGAATGGGCGCTGTTATACAGTAAGGGGGGAACAGAAGAATGGGCACTATTATAAAGTAAGAGGGGAACAGAAGAATGGACGCTGTTATAAAGTAAGGGGGGAACAGAAGAATGGGCGCTGTTATACAGTAAGGGGGGAACAGAAGAATGGGCGCAGTTATACAGTAAGGGGGAACAGAAGAATGGGGCTGTTATACAGTAAGAGGGGAACAGAAGAATGGGCGCAGTTATAAAGTAAGGGGGGAACAGAAGAACGGCGCTGTTATACAGTAAGGGGGGAACAGAAGAATGGGCGCAGTTATACAGTAAGAGGGGAACAGAAGAATGGGCGCAGTTATACAGTAAGAGGGGAACAGAAGAATGGGCGCTGTTATAAAGTAGGGGGGAACAGAAAAATGGGCGCTGTTATAAAGTAAGGGGGGAACAGAAGAATGGGCGCAGTTATACAGTAAGGGGGGGAACAGAAGAATGGGCGCTGTTATACAGTAAGGGGGGAACAGAAGAATGGGCGCAGTTATACAGTAAGGGGAACAGAAGAATGGGCGCAGTTATACAGTAAGAGGGGAACAGAAGAATGGGCGCTGTTATAAAGTAAGGGGGGAACAGAAAAATGGGCGCTGTTATAAAGTAAGGGGGGAACAGAAGAATGGGCGCAGTTATACAGTAAGGGGGGGAACAGAAGAATGGGCGCTGTTATAAAGTAAGGGGGAACAGAAGAATGGGCGCAGTTATACAGTAAGGGGGGAACAGAAGAATGGGCGCTGTTATACAGTAAGGGGGAACAGAAGAATGGGCGCATATATACAGAAGGGGAACAGAAGAATGGGCGCAGTTATAACAGTAAGGGGGGAACAGAAGAATGGGCGCTGTTATACAGTAAGGGGGGAACAGAAGAATGGGCGTTTATACAGTAAGGGGGAACAGAAGAATGGGCGCTGTTATACAGTAAGGGGGAACAGAAGAATGGGCGCTGTTATACAGTATGGGGGGAACAGAAGAATGGGCACTATTATACAGTAAGAGGGGAACAGAAGAATGGGCGCATGTTATAAAGTAAGGGGGGAACAGAAGAATGGGCGCTGTTATACAGTAAGGGGGGAACAGAAGAATGGGCGCAGTTATACAGTAAGGGGGAACAGAAGAATGGGCGCTGTTATACAGTAAGGGGGAACAGAAGAATGGGCGCTGTTATAAGTAAGGGGGGAACAGAAGAATGGGCGCAGTTATAAGTAAGGGGGAACAGAAAAATGGGCGCTGTTATACAGTAAAGGGGGAACAGAAGAATGGGCGCAGTTATACAGTAAGGGGGGGAACAGAAGAATGGGCGCTGTTATACAGTAAGGGGGAACAGAAGAATGGGCGCTGTTATACAGTAAGGGGGAACAGAAGAATGGCGCTGTATACAGTAAGGGGGGAACAGTACAATGGGCGCATTTATACAGTAAGGGGAACAGAAGAATGGGCGCTGTATAAAGTAAGGGGGGAACAGAAAAATGGGCGCTGTTATAAGTAAGGGGGGAACAGAAGAATGGGCGCAGTTATACAGTAAGGGGGGAACAGAAGAATGGGCGCTGTTATACAGTAATGGGGGGAACAGAAGAATGGGCGCAGTTATACAGTAAGGGGGAACAGAAGAATGGGCAGTTATACAGTAAGGGGAACAGAAGAATGGGCGCTATTATACAGGAAGGGGGGAACAGAAGAATGGGGCTAGTTATACAGTAAGAGGGGAACAGAAGAATGGGCGCTGTTATACAGTAAGGGGGAACAGAAGAATGGCGCAGTTATAAAGAAGGGGGAACAGAAGAATGGGCGCTGTTATACAGTAAGGGGGGAACAGAAGAATGGGCGCAGTTATACAGTAAGGGGGAACAGAAGAATGGCGCATGTTATACAGTAAGGGGGAACAGAAGAATGGGCGCAGTTATACAGTAAGGGGGAACAGAAGAATGGGCGCTTTATACAGAAGGGGGAACAGAAGAATGGGCGCTGTTATACAGTAAGGGGGAACAGAAGAATGGGCGCTGTTATACAGTAAGGGGGAACAGAAGAATGGCGCTGTTATACAGTAAGGGGGGAACAGAAGAATGGGCGCTGTTATACAGTAAGGGGGGAACAGAAGAATGGGCGCTGTTATACAGTAAGGGGGAACAGAAGAATGGGCGCTGTTATAAAGTAAGGGGGAACAGAAGAATGGGCGCAGTTATACAGTAAGGGGGGAACAGAAGAATGGGCGCTGTTATACAGTAAGGGGGGAACAGTAAAAATGGGCGCAGTTATACAGTAAGGGGGGAACAGAAGAATGGGCGCATTATACAGGAAGGGGGAACAGAAGAATGGGCGCAGTTATACAGTAAGGGGGAACAGAAGAATGGGCGCTGTTATAAAGTAAGGGGGAACAGAAGAGAGCTGTTATAAAGTAAGGGGGAACAGAGAATGGCGCTGTTATAAAGTAAGGGGGAACAGAAGAATGGGCGCTGTTATACAGAAGGGGGGAACAGAAGAATAAGAATGGGCGCAGTTATACAGTAAGGGGGAACAGAAGAATGGGCGCTATATAACAGAAGGGGGAACAGAAAATGGGCGCTGTTATAAAGTAAGGGGGAACAGAAGAATGGGCGCTGTTATACAGTAAGGGGGGAACAGAAGAATGGGCGCTGTTATACAGTAAGGGGGGAACAGAAGAATGGGCGCGTTATACAGTAAGGGGGGAACAGAAGAATGGGCGCAGTTATACAGTAAGGGGGAACAGAAGAATGGCGCTGTTATACAGTAAGGGGGGAACAGAAGAATGGGCGCTGTTATACAGTAAGGGGGAACAGAAGAATGGGCGCTGTTATACAGTAAGGGGGGAACAGAAGAATGGGCGCTGTTATACAGTAAGGGGGAACAGAAGAATGGGCCAGTTATACAGAAGAGGGGAACAGAAGAATGGGCGCTAGTTATACAGTAAGGGGGGAACAGAAGAATGGCGCTGTTATACAGTAAGAGGGGAACAGAAGAATGGCGCAGTTATACAGTAAGGGGGAACAGAAGAATGGGCGCTGTTATACAGTAAGGGGAACAGAAGAATGGGCGCTATTATACAGTAAGGGGGAACAGAAGAATGGGCGCTGTTATAAGTAAGGGGGAACAGAAAATGGGCGCTGTTATACAGTAAGGGGGAACAGAAGAATGGGCGCAGTTATAAAGTAAGGGGGGAACAGAAGAATGGGCGCTGTTATACAGTAAGGGGGAACAGAAGAATGGGCGCAGTTATACAGTAAGGGGGAACAGAAGAATGGGCGCAGTTATACAGTAAGGGGGAACAGAAAATGGGCGCAGTTATACAGTAAGAGGGGAACAGAAGAATGGGCGCTGTTATAAAGTAAGGGGGGAACAGAAAATGGGCGCTGTTATAAAGTAAGGGGGAACAGAAGAATGGGCGCAGTTATACAGTAAGGGGGGAACAGAAGAATGGGCGCTGTTATACAGTAAGGGGGAACAGAAGAATGGGCGCGTTATACAGTAAGGGGGAACAGAAGAATGGGCGCGTTATACAGTAAGGGGGAACAGAAGAATGGGCGCATTATACAGTAAGGGGGAACAGAAGAATGGGCGCAGTTATACAGTAAGGGGGAACAGAAGAATGGGCGCAGTTATACAGTAAGGGGGAACAGAAGAATGGGCGCAGTTATACAGTAAGGGGGAACAGAAGAATGGGCGCTGTTATACGTAAGGGGGAACAGAAGAATGGGCGCAGTTATACAGTAAGGGGGAACAGAAGAATGGGCGCGTTATAAGTAAGGGGGGAACAGAAGAATGGGCGCAGTTATACAGTAAGGGGAACAGAAGAATGGGCGCATTATACAGAAGGGGAACAGAAGAATGGGCGCTTATACAGTAAGGGGGGAACAGAAGAATGGGCGCTGTTATACAGTAAGGGGGAACAGAAGAATGGGCGCTGTTATACAGTAAGGGGGAACAGAAGAATGGGCGCTGTTATACAGTAAGGGGGGAACAGAAGAATGGGCGCTGTTATACAGTAAGGGGGGAACAGAAGAATGGGCGCTGTTATAAAGTAAGGGGGAACAGAAGAATGGGCGCAGTTATACAGTAAGGGGGGGAACAGAAGAATGGGCGCTGTTATACAGTAAGGGGGGAACAGTAGAATGGGCGCAGTTATACAGTAAGGGGAACAGAAGAATGGGCGCTATTATACAGGAAGGGGGAACAGAAGAATGGGCGCAGTTTATACAGTAAGAGGGAACAGAAGAATGGCGCTGTTATAAAGTAAGGGGGAACAGAAGAATGGGAGCTGTTATAAAGTAAGGGGGAACAGAAGAATGGGCGCTGTTATAAAGTAAGGGGAACAGAAGAATGGGCGCTGTTATACAGTAAGGGGGAACAGAAGAATGGGCGCTGTTATAAAGTAAGGGGGGAACAGAAGAATGGCGCAGTTATACAGTAAGGGGAACAGAAGAATGGGCGCAGTTATACAGTAAGGGGAACAGAAGAATGGGCGCAGTTATACAGTAAGGGGAACAGAAGAATGGGCGCTATTATACAGGAAGGGGGAACAGAAGAATGGGCGCTGTTATAAAGTAAGGGCGGAACAGAAGAATGGGCGCTGTTATACAGTAAGGAGGAACAGAAGAATGGGCGCTGTTATACAGTAAGGGGGGAACAGAAGAATGGGCGCTGTTATACAGTAAGGGGGAACAGAAGAATGGGCGCTGTTATACAGTAAGGGGGAACAGAAGAATGGGCGCTGTTATACAGTAAGGGGGAACAGAAGAATGGGCGCAGTTATAACAGTAAGGGGGAACAGAAGAATGGGCGCAGTTATACAGTAAGGGGGAACAGAAGAATGGCGCAGTTATACAGTAAGGGGGGAACAGAAGAATGGGCGCTGTTATACAGTAAGGGGGAACAGAAGAATGGGCGCAGTTATACAGTAAGGGGGAACAGAAGAATGGGCGCAGTTATACAGTAAGGGGGAACAGAAGAATGGGCGCTATTATACAGGAAGGGGGAACAGAAGAATGGGCGCTGTTATAAAGTAAGGGGGAACAGAAGAATGGGCGCTGTTATACAGTAAGGGGGGAACAGAAGAATGGCGCTGTTATACAGTAAGGGGGGAACAGAAGAATGGGCGCTGATATACAGAAAGGGGGGAACAGAAGAATGGGCGCTGTTATACAGTAAGGGGGGAACAGAAGAATGGGCGCAGTTATACAGTAAGGGGGAACAGAAGAATGGGCGCAGTTATACAGTAAGGGGAACAGAAGAATGGGCGCAGTTATACAGTAAGAGGGGAACAGAAGAATGGGCGCTGTTTATAAGTAAGGGGGGAACAGAAGAACGGGCGCTGTTATAAAGTAAGGGGAACAGAAGAATGGGCGCAGTTATACAGTAAGAGGGGAACAGAAGAATGGGCGCAGTTATACAGTAAGAGGGGAACAGAAGAATGGGCGCTGTTATAAAGTAAGGGGGAACAGAAAAATGGGCGCTGTATAAAGTAAGGGGGAACAGAAGAATGGGCGCAGTTATACAGTAAGGGGGGAACAGAAGAATGGGCGCTGTTATACAGTAAGGGGGGAACAGAAGAATGGGCGCAGTTATACAGTAAGGGGGAACAGAAGAATGGGCGCAGTTATACAGTAAGGGGGAACAGAAGAATGGGCGCTATTATACAGGAAGGGGGAACAGAAGAATGGGCGCAGTTATACAGTAAGAGGGGAACAGAAGAATGGGCGCTGTTATAAAGTAAGGGGGAACAGAAGAATGGGCGCTGTTATACAGTAAGGGGGGGAACAGAAGAATGGGCGCGTTATACAGTAAGGGGGAACAGAAGAATGGGCGCAGTTATACAGTAAGGGGGGAACAGAAGAATGGGCGCAGTTATACAGTAAGGGGGAACAGAAGAATGGGCGCTATTATACAGGAAGGGGGAACAGAAGAATGGGCGCTGTTATACAGTAAGGGGGGAACAGAAGAATGGGCGCTGTTATACAGTAAGGGGGGAACAGAAGAATGGGCGCTGTTATAAAGTAAGGGGGGAACAGAAGAATGGGCGCAGTTATACAGTAAGGGGGGAACAGAAGAATGGGCGCTGTTATACAATAAGGGGGGAACAGTAGAATGGGCGCAGTTATACAGTAAGGGGGAACAGAAGAATGGGCACTATT
This sequence comes from Allobates femoralis, assembly GCA_033576535.1. Classification (NCBI taxonomy): domain Eukaryota; kingdom Metazoa; phylum Chordata; class Amphibia; order Anura; family Aromobatidae; genus Allobates; species Allobates femoralis. The sequence continues at coordinate 539,944,805 of JARQOC010000005.1, forward strand.
ATACAGGAAGGGGGAACAGAAGAATGGGCGCAGTTATACAGTAAGAGGGGAACAGAAGAATGGGCGCTGTTATAAAGTAAGGGGGGAACAGAAGAATGGGAGCTGTTATAAAGTAAGGGGGAACAGAAGAATGGGCGCTGTTATAAAGTAAGGGGAACAGAAGAATGGGCGCTATTATACAGTAAAGGGGAACAGAAGAATGGGCGCTGTTATACAGTAAGGGGGGAACAGAAGAATGGGCGCAGTTATACAGTAAGGGGGAACAGAAGAATGGGCGCAGTTATACAGTAAGGGGGAACAGAAGAATGGGCGCTATTATACAGAAGGGGGAACAGAAGAATGGGCGCTGTTATACAGTAAGGGGGAACAGAAGAATGGGCGCTTTTATACAGTAAGGGCGGAACAGAAGAATGGGCGCTGTTATACAGTAAGGGGGGGAACAGAAGAATGGGCGCTGTTATACAGTAAGGGGGAACAGTAGAATGGGCGCAGTTATACAGTAAGGGGGAACAGAAGAATGGGCGCTATTATACAGAAGGGGGAACAGAAGAATGGGCGCAGTTATACAGTAAGGGGGAACAGAAGAATGGGCGCTGTTATAAAGTAAGGGGGGAACAGAAGAATGGGAGCTGTTATAAAGTAAGGGGGAACAGAAGAATGGGCGCTGTTATAAAGTAAGGGGGAACAGAAGAATGGGCGCATTTATACAGTAAGGGGGAACAGAAGAATGGGCGCAGTTATACAGTAAGGGGGAACAGAAGAATGGGCGCTATTATACAGGAAGGGGGAACAGAAGAATGGGCGCTGTTATAAAGTAAGGGGGAACAGAAGAATGGGCGCTGTTATACAGTAAGGGGGGAACAGAAGAATGGGCGCTTTTATACAGTAAGGGCGGAACAGAAGAATGGGCGCTGTTATACAGTAAGGGGGGAACAGAAGAATGGGCGCTGTTATACAGTAAGGGGGAACAGAAGAATGGGCGCTGTTATACAGTAAGGGGGGGAACAGAAGAATGGGCGCTGTTATACAGTAAGGGGGGAACAGAAGAATGGGCGCTGTTATACAGTAAGGGGGAACAGAAGAATGGGCGCAGTTATACAGTAAGGGGGAACAGAAGAATGGGCGCTATTATACAGGAAGGGGGAACAGAAGAATGGGCGCTGTTATACAGTAAGGGGGGAACAGAAGAATGGGCGCTTTTATACAGTAAGGGCGGAACAGAAGAATGGGCGCTGTTATAACAGTAAGGGGGGGAACAGAAGAATGGGCGCTGTTATACAGTAAGGGGGAACAGTAGAAATGGGCGCAGTTATACAGTAAGGGGGAACAGAAGAATGGGCGCTATTATACAGGAAGGGGGAACAGAAGAATGGGCGCAGTTATACAGTAAGAGGGGAACAGAAGAATGGGCGCTGTTATAAAGTAAGGGGGGAACAGAAGAATGGGAGCTGTTATAAAGTAAGGGGGAACAGAAGAATGGGCGCTGTTATAAAGTAAGGGGGAACAGAAGAATGGGCGCATTTATACAGTAAGGGGGAACAGAAGAATGGGCGCAGTTATACAGTAAGGGGGGAACAGAAGAATGGGCGCTATTATACAGGAAGGGGGAACAGAAGAATGGGCGCTGTTATAAAGTAAGGGGGAAGGGAACAGAAGAATGGGCGCTGTTATACAGTAAGGGGGAACAGAAGAATGGGCGCTTTTTATACAGTAAAGGGCGGAACAGAAGAATGGGCGCTGTTATACAGTAAGGGGGGGAACAGAAGAATGGGCGCTGTTATACAGTAAGGGGGGAACAGAAGAATGGGCGCTGTTATACAGTAAGGGGGGGAACAGAAGAATGGGCGCTGTTATACAGTAAGGGGGGAACAGAAGAATGGGCGCTGTTATACAGTAAGGGGGGGACAACTCCTCTTATCTCAGAAAACTTAAAACATGGTGTCTTAGAGATAATATATTGATGGCCGACCTTTGGTCAAGACAAGAGGACACACACTGGAGCACTGTGGTCCCTTCACTGCAGGACAGTATAAGGACTACATTGAGTCAGAAACATGTAAGGGCATATATAGTCTTAGTTTTTATGACTTTTTAGCCATGGTTCTTCAATAAATATGGGATTTTTATCCATTCTAACATTTTTATTTGCCAACCTCTCTATACTCGCTCCTCTTCCCTACCCCCTGTTTATTATTATTTGGGGTCTTTCTTGACCTTGGATCATAAGAAACATCTTTTCTCGATAATCTTGGTATTTTCAATTTAGACTCCGATTCGAATCTGCAGAACGAAACAAGTGAATTTCCCGAAACTAATCTTGTGAGATTCGCTCATCTCTACTTACAACCCCTTTAATTAATAAAGAGACTTTGCTATATCACCAGTCTAACGGGAAAAAAGTGTTTCAGATCCCTGTTGGTAACACTGCACCTTACCAGGCCGATGAAAGATTAATAAAGTACAATAGTTTCTACGAACAAGCACATTGCTCAGTACCACGGGAAGCATATACGCAAATTTTTTTGTTAAGTAGTTTTTTAAGAAAAGCTAGAAATGGATTCAGCAGACATCAGAATATTGTGACTTTTCTTCTTATTTCCTATTCTTTTTTTTGGTGCAAAAGAATATTGCCAAAAATGATAATACGGTAATAATAATAATAATAATAATAATAATAATAATAATTCCTGCATGAGGCATTTTCTTTTCCTGTGGTTGTCTACAATTAAAATTCATCATTTCATATTATTGAACTATTTTTCTCTACAAGCATTGCATACATAAAGCCCAAATTAGGCTATGTCCTTAAATAGGTTTTCCACTACTATTGTGATCCCCTTTCTTTTGTCCCAACTCATCCTAACACTTTCCCAATATACTTCTGCTACCTACTCTGCTCCAATAAGCTTATCTCTAATGGTACCATTACACGCGGCTACATTTCTAGGGTGTCAACAGGTAACTTACTGGCTGCAGTGAAATCATGGAGACAAGGTTCTATCTTGTTGCTGTGTACAAATGGAATCATGTCTCCATTATTTCACTGCAGCCAGTAAGTTACCTGTTGACACCCTAGAAATGTAGCCGCGTGTAAAGTGGCCATAAAGGTACCTTTACACGCCGCTACAGAAGGTTGGAAACAACCGGGTGTTTCACGTGCACGAGCACGTACCAACGGTTGAAAACGGTACCCGATACCGCCTTTACACGCCGCTACAAGGTGCTCTACAGAAGGTTTAATCTATCTCTGGATGCACCGCCAGGTGCCTCAAGTTACCTTCTGCAGGGCACCTTCCCTCATTTACACGCCGCTACAGAAGGTAATATCGGAGGACCTGGTGCAGCAGGGACAACACATAGGCGTGCCAGAGTTGTGGATTATGAGACGCTTGTACGATGATTGGACAAAGCAATAGCATCATGATTGGGCAGCCAGTGCAGGAAGGCTGGCTAATACATGACGCTCAAGCAATTGTGTAGTGTGACTGGTCAGCTCCTTAAATATGCCGCCCTATGCAGCGACAACCGTATCGCAGGAGCTTCCACCAATGATCGCTGAAGGGGGGCGGTATCCCGGAGGCTGTGTCACGCCCCAGGGAATTCACTAGGTGGCGAAAAAACCTTACCGTACCTTATTTAGACGCCGCTACCATCGGGTTGCAATCAGCCTGTTTTAGAGCACTGCTCTGAAACAGGTGCCGAAAGTGACGGGTGGCAACAACCTACTTTACACGCCGCTACCTCGGGTTGATTTGACGGTGCAAGATACATTTGTCTCCGAAACCCGGTTGTTTTCAACCTTCTGTAGCGGCGTGTAAAGGTACCTTAAGAGGCTAGTAAATACTTTTATTGGTAGCTTTGATCTTCTGGGATGTAGATCTGGATATGTGTGCCCTGATTGCTGTCACTCACAGAAAGGCAGCCCCGGCTCATCAGTGACATGCCCAGATCATATTTCACTCTCCTCTTAGCCCCCACCAGTGATGTGCCCTGCTCAGTTTATCCTATTCTGGTCTGCAGACCAGAAGGATGAAATCCACAACAATAATAAGGGTTTTTACAAACCTCTTAGGGAGAAGCTTACAGGAGCAGAATAAAGGTACCATCACACGGGGCGATATTGCCAGCAACATCACCAGCAACTCACGGGAGCGAGCACTTTTTTGGCACACTGCCATGGTTGCTGCTGCGATGTCACATGCAGCGATATTGCCAGCAACACATCTTGCCGGCAACTATCACTGCGAGGGTTAAACTCTACCCTGGCAGCGATCCATAACATGGGAGTCTATGGGGGAAGTTGCCGGCAACATCGCTGTTGCGGTGTCACACAGGGCGATGTAGGCAGATCGCCTGAGCCACATCGCCAGGTTTCCCAACATGTTTCTTAGGCAACTTATCGCCTTATTATCGCCCTGTCACACGCGACAACTCATGAGCGATGTTGCCGCAACTTAGCCACGCCCCTAAGTTGTCGGCAACATCGCCAGAGAGATCGCCCCGTGTGACGGTACCTTAAGTATCACAAGTATATTGAGAAAGTTAGGTAGGACAAAAGAAAGGGGGTAATATTAGTAGGGGAAACCTCTTTAAAGCCTCATTCAGAAGTCCTTTAATCACATAGGTCTTCTTTCATTTCGCGGGTAGAACATGTACTAGTTATAATCTAATCTATGGAGGTGTTCATGTCTTTGTATTTTTTTGCACCATGTTTCTTGGAGACGAATATGCTTTTGATCTGACTCATGATCAAGGTTACACACATAAATATAGGAGTCCGTGACAATGGTGGCATCAGTGTGCAGCTGGTGATTAACATTGCAAAGGATAAGAGAAGCTTTGCAGTTTGGACAGTATGCGCTGCATCCGGACGCATCAGGATTTTTCAGGCAACCCAAAATCGCAACACGATGTGGCCGGGGGGTTGCTCAAAACGACACACTCGTCTGCATCTGTCTAAAACCTGACGCCACCTGCTGTCCTTGAAACCCCATGTTAAGTATAGGGACACATGCCTGATCAGGATGCTTCAGAATTTCAACAGATACAGGAGCAACACCGAAATACGCTAGTGTGGAAGGACCCTAAGCATGCCGGTGACCACCTGATGACCTAAGAAGATGCTGGTGCGTCGGGTGATTAGATTGCTTAAAAATAATTATTATCGGCAGCACATTGTCTTGTGTAAACAGTGTATGTGCTGCCGAGAGAACACGATGCAGCATGAAGAAGGATGATCAGAACATGATTATGGGCCAAAAGTTAGGTTAACTATTACTTATATACATGAAGAGAGCCTGCACTACCTGAAAGTAGCTTGAAGTATAAAGTGTGCATTTGTGCTAATTCAATCCTACCTGTGTTATCATTGTAAAACTGAAATTTTTGGTAAAAAATTGTACAATTTTATGAGGCACTCTGCCACGTCACGGTAAATCTCATCAGGGTGATCCTGATCCTACTCTAAATCTTCTGTCCGCTTCCAACTTGCCAGGATAGTAGCGTGTGAATTAGGGCAGAACAGACACAGTGCCTTCAGCAGATGCCACAGGCTCCCAGACATTTCAGAACTGACCTGATGAGATTTGCCGTGATGTGGTAGGGTGGCTTATAAAATTGTACAATTTTTTGCCACAAAAATCTCAAATTTATAACAATTATACAGTTCGGATTGAATAAGTGCAGTTGCACACTTTATACTGCAAGCTGTAATGCTGGCTCTCTTCATGTATTTTTAACTATTACTTATACTACTCCAAGATTACAATGATTAGTTCATATCAATGTTAACCCTTCCCGCCCATCAGCCAGGTCAGTAGTCTCTTGCCACTGGACACGAAACTCCCAATTCTCATATCTTCCGGGATCCTCAGAGCAGCTTTGGATTAGTTAGACTGATGCTACATCATTAGTGTGGTGTGACTCGGCCCAATGTGTACACTCCCCGATGCTCGCCCCTGTGATCATCACAACTTATTTCGATATAACAGCATCTTCCTTGTCCTCACAAAACTCATTTCAGGGTTTCTCAGTCTAAGCATGAGGTCCACAGTTTGGCATTAATTCAGTAATGATATACGACCCCATTACTGGAGATCAGGAGACTCTGTTCTTTGCACGTTTCGCTAGTACATTGCCATCAGAATGCTGTGTTATTGCCTTCAATCACCAAAATGTCATATTCTGGAAGAATAATAAATGCTAATACCAGAACACAACATAATGCTGTAAATGTGAACCAGTCACTGAAATACGCAGAGGACGTTATTTCCAGTAGGTGCATAATTTCGCAGGGATAGTGAGGGGTTTGATTTGCTACCTATGGCGATGCCAATTTAACTACAGTGCTCAAAAAGTGAATTTTTAATCAATATCTCTCTGAACACAAGAACAAATCCCAAAATATTGACAAGACTGAGTTTCATAAAACATGTTTTTAACCCACAACATGAATGTAAGGTAATAATATAACTTCTATTATAAAATATTCGGTTTTACTCAAATTAGCTGATGCAGAAATCAATACGACCCACATCAACATCTACTACATCTAGTAATTTGTGAGGCAATGCCACCACCATGACTCACTGTAGGCATCAAGCCTTTAGAAAAATACATGATGCCTACAGTCAGGCATGGTGGTGGCCATGTCCTTATGTGGGGCTGAGAACAGAACAAAGCACTGAGTTGCGCATTCGCCAGTTTTACTTCCAGATTATTAATGCTTTTTTGACCTCTCAAGGCGCATGCACATTACAGTACTTTACTCTGACCTTAGCGGGGAGGAGCGGGATGCTCAAGATTAGGATTAGGATTGTTGTGTGGATGACAAAGGATGTGTCACCAACATGAAGCAAACCCGGACGACGTCGATTGCATGGAGTGAGGAGGTGCTAAGGAAGACCAATGACGCCCATCGGATCGAACCCCGCCATGAGAGCAGTATGAAAGGTATTTTTGGGGAATGCAGAGAGTTGCCAATTTACATTAAAAGTGATGCTAAAGGCAGTGACCTTAGTTTATATTAAGAAAACCTTATAACAGGTTCCCTTTAAAATAAAAAACTTAGTTGTCACCCTCCCAAGATCTTGGACTACTCCTCCCCTGCTCGTGGGAACTCATGCCATCCAGGTCACCGGAGCCGCTAAGTGCAGTGATTGGCTGCAGCTGTCATGATGGCTGAAGTCATGACATCACCGTTGCAGCCTGTGGATCTGCAGCGCTGGACCTGGGGAGGGTGAGTAACACTTGGGCTTATTATTTTATCCTGATGGTGTAGGGGGAAGCTTTTCTCGGAAAACCAACAACACAGTTTCTCAGGTCTGTATGAAAATTGTTATTTCATCTGTAAAAGATCCTGAAAATATGACCTATTGGAGTTAATGTGAGTCCTTGAAGACTATAACTGAGGAACAATGATATCATGTAATTTGAGTTAGGATGACAAGAACACGCTCAAGAAAGCAAATAAAGTTTCCTGATTTCTACAAAAGAAAATCCTAAAGCCATGCCCCCTCCTTCACCTCCTCATGTAGCTGCAGCAGAAGCCCACAGTCAGCCATGCTCTGATTCATGCTGCCTGCATTCAGCCAGGCTCTGATTCATGCTGTTCGCAGTCAGCCAGGCTCTGATTCATGCTGCCCGCAGTCAGCCATACTCTGATTCATGCTGCCCGCAGTCAGCCAGGCTCTGATTCATGCTGCCCGCAGTCAGCCATGCTCTGATTCATGCTGCCCGTAGTCAGCCAGGCCCTGATTCATGCTGCCCGCAGTCAGCCAGGCTCTGATTCATGCTGCCCGCAGTCAGCCAGGCTCTGATTCATGCTGCCCGCAGTCAGCCAGGCTCTGATTCATGCTGCCCGCAGTCAGCCAGGCTCTGATTCATGCTGCCAGCAGTTTGGACAGCGGGAATCAGGTGACATGCTCCCTTTATATGGATGCTGGGCTGCAGCACATGAATCAATGAATCTGAACAAGGAAAAAGAAATCTGTGAGTTGAAGAATTCTGTGAATTGTTAGGGGTCTTTGGTACCAACCCCACTGCCCCATAATACACCCTTATTATAAATGGCACATGTTTATGACGGGGGACCTGGTACAGATTTTACGTTTGGACCCGAGAGGCTCCCAGATCCTGATCTTTGTGCCACCGAAGCTCTGCACAAGCATTAGATAATTATCTTATACTAGCTGTGAGCCCGATGCAAATGCATCGGGTGTCTAGAATATTTTTTTTTTTTTTTTTAGATTTTCAAATAATAATCCAATATAGTAGATAGAAATTTTTTATTTTATTATTTATTTTGTTTTGTTTTTTTACTATTTTTATTATTATTAAATGTATTTATTATTTGTTATTTTAAGTAAATTTATTTGTATTAAAATTATTTTATTTTATTTAAAAACCGCATCTGCGGCGCGGTTGCGGTAATCCCCATAGAAAGTATAGGGGGACTTGCGGCAGGTGCGGCAAAACCGCACCTGCCGCAAGTCCCCCTATACTTTCTATGGGGATTACCGCAACCGCGCCGCAAGTGCTCGCACTCAGCCAGCGACTCGCAATGCGGCGCGGTTGCGGTAATCCTTATGGGGATTACCGCAACCGCGCCGCAAGTGTTCGCACTCAGCCAGCGACTCGCAATGCGGCGCGGTTGCGGTAATCCTTATGGGGATTACCGCAACCGCGCCGCAAGTGCTCGCACTCAGCCAGCGACTCGCTGCCGCACCTGCCGCAAGTCCCCCTATACTTTCTATGGGGATTACCGCAACCGCGCCGCAAGTGTAGCGACTCGCAATGGCCTCGCGGCCATTGCTCGCGCTACACAGCGACTCGCAATAGATCCCCATTGAAAGTATAGGGGAGATGCGGCAGGTGCGGCGGCTGAGGTAGCGACTCGCAATGGCCTCGCGGCCATTGCTCGCGCTACCTCAGCGGTAAATCGCTAACTTTGTGGCCGAGCCTCTGGTTCTATTTTCGGCCAGCGACTCGCAATGGCCGCTTCGCGGCCATTGCTCGCGCGTGGTGATGTCACAGCGTGACATAGCCACGGCGTTTTCGGGTCCGACATGAAAATGCCTACGGCAATTATATAGTAGATTATGATATATCAGGGCATAACATTCAAGATAGGAGATGAATGGGAACAGGAGGAGAATCACTGTGCGTGCACTCCTCCATTGTGTGTGTACACAGCCCGTCCTCCCCCAGACTGCATGACAACACTGCACGGCCCTCCTGTCACACGCCAGCCCTGATGACACCATTAATCTCTTTGTATCATTCAGCCTCACCTCTCCTGTCACACCGACCATTTTACCCTTTCTCATTTATTACTGCATCTCCTGTATTTCAAGCCCTGGTGATGGCAGCAGAATAGAAATATACAATTACATGTTATACCTGCACAGTCAGGTGCCTGGCAGTGACATTGTAAGGGCAAAACTAGGAACAAAACACAGCGCTGCGGCCCCTTCCTTCTCTGGATCGATGGAGAAGATAGAGATTGGACCTCCACAATCAAAGCGGTGCCAGTTCCTGACAGTTCATGAGAAGGGAAAACGCTATTATGAGAATCCAGAACTGGCACCAACTTTAGGCAAACCTGTAAAATGCATGTGTCATGGCTTGGTCTGGGGATTTGAGCTGGTGACCGGTGTTTTCGTGGTTGGTTCCTCCATTTGCTGGGCTATTTTTCTTCCTTGTCCTAACATTAATGGTTCTTTCATTTTTTCTTTTCTTTTCTGGGTTTTCTCATCTCCATGTATATCTTATTTTTCCGGAATTTTTTTCCCCTATCACATTCTGGGCTGGTTTATATAGGTTCACCTCTCACTGCACTTTCTTGCTGGCTATATCTCTAGGTGGACTTTTTTTTTCTGACAGTTTCAGCACTCAGCTAACGGGTTTACCTTTGAAGTAAACACTAGATGAGGGACTGATGTGAACTGGTATGTTTTCCTTACCAGACCCTAATGTTTTCACCTTATTTGAATTTATGTCAGGTTATCTCACACTGTTGCTGCACACTATCCTCTCCCCTTGTTGGCAGTGTGTGGCAGCCTCCCCTCTGGTCCTTCAAGAGGCATTAACAACCGATAGTTGGCCTTTTAGGGATCCAGGTCTGAGGTGGTGCTGTTAGCTGTTTGGCTAGTGTCTTGAAGTCTGTACAGGGACCAGTTGTGGGTGGCCATTGCTTCCCTTTTAATTTCCCTGTGTGTGAGAGATTTATGTTCATAGTAGCATGTAGGGCTCAAGAGTAGAGCCTATTCCATGCAGTGCGGGTGTTTGTTGTTTGGACACCTGGTACGAGAGACTAACTGTTGTGAATGGAGGTAGTTTCAATCACATCAGTTTATCCCTTAAGGCCCAGATACACACACAGATAATTGTGCAGAGATTGTTGGCAGATCTCTGGTTGTAGTGAAATCATGGACACATTGTTACATTAGTACACAGCCACAAAATGGAGCAATGTGTCCATGATTTCACTGCAACCAGAGATCTGCAAACAATATCTGCACAAATATCTGTGTGTAACTGGGCCTTTAGATGCTGCGGTCAACACTCACTGCAGTATTTAAGAGGTTGGAAATGGGGCGCCAACAGTACTTTCATCTCAAGTAGAAGCCTATTGAAGGCCCCTGTGTCTGTGTTCCTACACCTAAGAAGCCTGACCTGCCACTGGGCTTAATATCAGAATAATAATTTTACAATACATTGCAATATTACAGTGCTGCAGATTATTATACACTCAATCACAGGTTGAAATCCCATAAAAGGACTAATAAAAAATGCAAAAGCAATTACAAATATTAAAATAAAAAACATAAAAAATATATAAAACTTCACATTATCCTCCCCCTTTTTTCTGTAGCATTATTAAAACCTAAAAATAAAAATAATTAACAAATTTAGCATTCTCACGTGCGTTAACTGGCTGAACTGATAAAATATTGTACTACATTTCCAGTAAAATCACCTATTGTGAATGGTGGATCCTGTGTTATCTACTGTATATAGAGGTGTTATCAGTCATTGTACAGGAGGAGGAGGTGAGCTGTGATATCACCTATTGTGAATGGTGGATCCTGTGTTATCTACTGTATATAGAGATGTTATCAGTCATTGTACAGGAGGAGGAGGTGAGCTGTGATATCACCTATTGTGAATGGTGGATCCTGTGTTATCTACTGTATATAGAGGTGTTATCAGTCATTGTACAGGGGGAGGAGGTGAGCTGTGATATCACCTATTGTGAATGGTGGATCCTGTGTTATCTACTGTATATAGAGGTATTATCAGTCATTGTACAGGAGAGGTAGGTGGATTCCTTGTTATCTACTGTATATAGAGGTGTTAATCAGTCATTGTACAGGAGGAGGAGCTGAGCTGTGATATCACCTATTGTGAATGGTGGATCCGTGTTATCTACTGTATATAGAGTGTTATTGGTCATTGTACGGAGGAGGAGGTGAGCTGTGATATCACCTATTGTGAATGGTGGATCCTGTGTTATCTACTGTATATAGAGTGTTATCAGTCATTATACAGGAGGAGGAGTGTGATACCTTTTGTTATCTTGTAATTGTATATAGAGGTGTATCATCATTGTACAGGAGGAGGGTGAGCTGTGATATCACCTATTGTGAATGGTGGATCCTGTGTTATCTACTGTATATAGAGGTGTTATCAGTCATTGTACAGGAGGAGGAGGTGAGCTGTGATATCACCTATTGTAATGGTGGATCCGTGTTATCTACTGTATATAGAGGTGTTATCAGTCATTGTACAGGAGGAGGAGGTGAGCTGTGACATCACCTATTGTGAATGGTGGATCCTGTGTTATCTACTGTTTACAGAGGTGTTATCAGTCATTGTACAGGAGGAGGTGAGCTGTGATATCACCTATTGTGAATGGTGGATCCTGTGTTATCTACTGTATATAGAGGTGTTATCAGTCATTGTACAGGAGGAGGAGGTGAGCTGTGATATCACCTATTGTGAATGGTGGATCCTGTGTTATCTACTTATATAGAGGTGTTATCAGTCATTGTACAGAGGAGGTGAGCTGTGATATCACCTATTGTGAATGGTGATCCTGTGTTATCTACTGTATATAGAGGTGTTATCAGTCATTGTACAGGAGGAGGTGAGCTGTGATATCACCTATTGTGAATGGTGGATCCTGTGTTATCTACTGTATATAGAGGTGTTATCAGTCATTGTACAGGAGGAGAGTGAGCTGTGATATCACCTATTGTGAATGGTGGATCCTGTGTTATCTACTGTATATAGAGGTGTTATCAGTCATTGTACAGGAGGAGAGTGAGCTGTGATATCACCTATTGTGAATGGTGGATCCTGTGTTATCTACTGTATATAGAGGTGTTATCAGTCATTGTACAGGAGGAGGAGGTAGCTGTGATATCACCTATTGTGAATGGTGGATCCTGTGTTATCTACTGTATATAGAGGTGTTATCAGTCATTGTACAGGAGGAGGAGGTGAGCTGTGATATCACCTATTGTGAATGGTGGATCCTGTGTTATACTACTGTATATAGAGTGTTATCAGTCATTGTACAGGAGGAGGGACTGTGATATCACCTATTGTGAATGGTGGATCCTGTGTTATCTACTGTATATAGAGGTGTTATCAGTCATTGTACAGGAGGAGGGTGAGCTGTGATATCACCTATTGTGAATGGTGGATCCTTGTTATCTACTGTATATAGAGGTGTTATCAGTCATTGTACAGGAGGAGGAGTGAGCTGTGACATCACCTATTGTGAATGGTGATCCTGTGTTATCTTGGTTATACAGAGGTGTTATCAGTCATTGTACAGGAGGAGGTGAGCTGTGATATCACCTATTGTGAATGTGTGATCCTGTGTTATCTACTGTATATAGAGGTGTTATCAGTCATTGTACAGGAGGAGGAGGTGAGCTGTGATATCACCTATTGTGAATGGTGGATCCTGTGTTTATCTACTGTATATAGAGGTGTTATCAGTCATTGTACAGGAGAGGAGGTGAGCTGTGATATCACCTATTGTGAATGGTGGATCCTGTGTTATCTACTGTATAAGATGTTTATCAGTCATTGTACAGAGGAGGAGTGAGCTGTGATATCACTATTGTGAATGGTGATCCTGTGTTATCTACTGTATATAGAGGTGTTATCAGTCATTGTAAAGGAGGAGGAGGTGAGCTGTGATATCACCTATTGTGAATGGTGGATCCTGTGTTATCTACTGTATATAGAGGTGTTATCAGTCATTGTACAGGAGGGGAGGTGAGCTGTGATATCACCTATTGTGAATGGTGGATCCTGTGTTATCTACTGTATAATAGAGTGTTATCAGTCATTGTACAGGAGGAGGTGACGTGAAGGAGGAGGTGAGCTGTGATATCACCTATTGTGAATGGTGGATCCTGTGTTTATCTACTGTATATAGAGGTGTTATCAGTCATTGTGAAGGAGGAGAGTGAGCTGTGATATCACCTATTGTGAATGGTGGATCCTGTGTTATCTACGTATATAGAGGTGTTATCAGTCATTGTACAGGAGGAGGAGGTGAGCTGTGAATCACCTATTGTGAATGGTGGATCCGTGTTATCTACTGTATAAAAGTGTTATCAGTCATTGTACAGGAGGAGGGAGCTGTGATATCACCTATTGTGAATGTGATGTGATCCTGTTGTTATCAGCTTATACAGAAGGTTTTGTTATCAGTATAATTACAGCAGAAGAGGATGAGCTGTGATATCACCTATTGTGAATGGTGGATCCGTGTTATCTACTGATATAGAGGTGTTATCAGTCATTGTACAGGAGAGTAGGTGAGCTGTGATATCACCTATTGTGAATGGTGATCCTGTGTTATCTACTGTAATAGAGTTTATCAGTCATTTACAGAGGAGAGTGAGCTTGACATCACCTATTGTGAATGGTGATCCTGTGTTATCTACAGTATATAGAGGTGTAATCATCATTGTACAGAGAGGAGAGTGAGCTGTGATATCACCTATTGTAAATGTGGATCCTGTGTTATCTACTGTATATAGAGGTGTTATCAGTCATTTACAGGAGGAGGTGAGCGTGATATCACCTATTGTGAATGGTGGATCCTGTGTTATCTACTGTATATAGAGGTGTTATCAGTCATTGTACAGGAGGAGGAGGTGAGCTGTGATATCACCTATTGTGAATGGTGGATCCTGTGTTATCTACTGTATATAGAGGTGTTATCAGTCATTGTACAGGAGGAGGAGAGTAGCTGTGATATCATCTATTGTGAATGGTGGATCCTGTGTTATCTACTGTATATAGAGGTGTTATCAGTCATTGTAACAGGAGGAGGAGGTGAGCTGTGATATCACCTATTGTGAATGGTAGATCCTGTGTTATTACTGTATATAGAGGTGTTATCAGTCATTGTACAGAGGAGGAGGTGAGTTGTGATATCACTATTGTGAATGGTGGATCCTGTTATCTACTGTAATAGAGATGTTATCAGTCATTGACGGGGTGCTGTATTCACATCCTGTCTGTGAAGTAAAAGTGACTACTAAAACATTATCTGTAAAAAACAGGACACATGAGTGTAATAGCAGCCTTACTGGTCGTATGAGAAATTAAAAACTTTTAACTGAGAAACGAAGGAGAACGTTTATCTTAATTCTTAGATGTGTGTAATTCTTAGTCTGATTTGTACTACAGTCTCTGGGGATATTAATAGTTCAGTGTTTGAGAAATTACCATCCTTTCCCATCTGACAGTGAAATACAGTAATCCTGATAGAAATAAGTGGTTTGCAAAAATAACTTCTCTTTCACTGACTATTAACATGGAGAGTAATACATCTGCAATCCATGAGCAGCCCCGGCCTGATCCCTCGCCTTCCATACGCTGCCGTCTCTGTGCCAAGCTCTCGCAGCTGCCCGACGGAGACAGGAAATGTTCTGTGACAATCACCACCTTCGCCTGAAATTACTGAGTAATTAGTAAATGCGGCTCTCTAGAAATTGTCATATTGCTTCCACAAATAGCAACAAACCACGTGTCGCAGATTCGGCTTTGCAACGTATCCGTGCGACTAAAATATAAATGCGGCGACAAATTCCCATAGAAACAAGGAGCGTGTCGCTGCATAACAAAGAGAAACAAATCTTAACCACATAATGTGTTACATCAGGCTGTTTGCAGCTTACGTCTATATTATACCTGGGAGATACAGTATACGGCGTGACACACAGAGTAATGACTCTTAGTCACATCAGGCCGAGAAGAACGTGATAATGAATTCCATTATTTTACGTAGCAGCATAAGACAACCACTTCAGCTTCCAGAAGGAGCTGACACCCAATTTCCAAGCACCCTAAATGGCATCGCTGCTTAGTCATGATGTGTGCAGTGTGAGGTAGCAACTGGCTTTATTGTAAATCTCTGCTATGCATCTATATCTTGTTGTTCCACAAATCTGACCGTGTATTAAGGGCTGAACAGGGTAGTCAGAAAAAGTTGGGAGGGTCTGACTAAACAATACCTCCCATAGGTGTATCTAATGCAATATAGTGAGGGCGCTGTGGAGTCACATGATCTCTGAAGTCAGGCAGGTCCTGGAAGCTCAGACTTCCTGTTTGTAGCACCTGGTGCCAGAGTTCCTGAGAGTACAGTATGGGGCTCAGGATCAACGACAAGTGCCGATACGAAGAAAGTCCAATGACCTAGTTGTGGATCCCTGTGAGAGCCTTCCTGGATGTTGAGACTGGCTGTGTCAGTCTGTGCAGGCTGCCAAGATGCTGAGCAAGTAACCCCAGAGAAAGGGGATTTACAGTGGGTTTGAAAGTATTCAGACCCTCTTAAATTTTTCACTGTTTCATTGAAGCCATTCAGTAAATTCAAAAAAGTTAAATTTTTCTCATTAATGTACACTCTGCACCTCATCTTGACTGAAAGAACTAGAAATGTAGATATTTGTGCAAATTATTAAAAAAGAATAACTGAAATATCACATGATCATAAGTATTCAGACCCTTTGCTCAGACACTCATATTTAAGTCATATGCTGTCCATTTCCTTGTGATCTTCCTTGTGATGGTTCTACTCCTTCATTGGAGTCCAGCTGTGTATAATTAAACTGATAGGACTTGATTTGGAAAGGCACACACCTGTCTACATAAGACACACAGTGCATGTTATACCAAATAAGAATCATAAGTTCAAAGGAACTGCCGAAGGAGCTCAGAGACAGAATTGTGGCAAGGCACAGATCTGGCCAAGGTTACAAAAGAATTTTTGCAGTACTCAAGGTTCCGAAGAGCACAGTGGCCTCCATAATCCTTACATGGAAGAAGTTTGGGACCACCAGAAGTCTTCCTAGATCATGGCGAAAGAGGTAAAGAAAAACCCCAAGATCACTTTGTCTGAGCTCCAGTGATGCAGTAAAGAGATGGGAGAAAATTCCACAAAGTCAACTATCACTGCAGCCGTTCACCAGTCGGGCCTTTATGGCAGAGTGGCCTGAGGGAAGCCTCTCCTCAGTGCAAGACATATGAAAGCTGCATAGAGTTAGCAAAAAACACATGAAGGACTCCCAGACTGTGATAAATAAGATTCTCTGGTCTGATGAGACAAAAATAGAAGATTTTGGTGATAATTCTAAGTGATATTGTAGAGAAAACCAGGCACTGATCATCGCCTGCCCAATACAATCCCAACAGTTAAACATGGTGGTGGCAGCATCATGCTATGGGGGTGTTTTTCAGCTGCAGGGACAGGATGACTGGTTGCAAATGAAGAAAACATGACTACGGCCAAGTACAGAGACATCCTGGACGGAAACCTCCTCCAGAGTGTTCTGGACCTCAGACTTGGCCGAAGGTTCACCTTCCAACAAGACAATGACCCTAAGCCACAGCTAAAATGACAAAGGAGCAGCTTCACAACAACTCTGTGACCATTCCTGACTGGCCCAGCCAGAGCCCGGACCTAAACCCAATTGATCATCTCTGGAGAGACCTGAAAATGGCTCCACCAACGTTCACCATCCAAACTGATGGAACTGGAGAGGATCTGCAAGGAAGAATGACAGAGGATCCCCAAATCCAGAGGTGAAAGACTTGTTGCATCAATCCCAAGAAGACTCATGGCTGTACGAGCTCAAAGGGTGCAAATACTCAATACTGAGCAAAGGGGCTGAATACTTATGACCATGTAATATTTCAGGTTTTCTTTTTTAATAAATTTGCACAAATTTCTACATTTCTGTTTTTTTTCAGTCAGGATGAGGTGCAGAGTGTACATTAATGAGAAAAAATGAACTTTTTTGAATTTACCAAATGGCTGCAATGAAACAAAGAGTGAAAAATGTAAAGGGGTCTGAACACTTTCCGTATCCACTGTATGTGTGTAATGACTTAGCTCAGTGAATGAACTGTGCGGACGTATCTGTGGGTAAAACGGACTAGAGGACATAAACATTTCTGTAATGCGTGCGGGCATACCCACCATTGAAATGATGAGGACTGTGTATATAATTTCTGTTTCAGTAAAATCGCAGCACAATACATAAAGTGTGCTGACAAGTTGGTTTATGGCTGTTAATAAACCAGTTGGACTGAGTTAAACAAGAAACATGTGCTTCAGTTCTGCTGCCAAACGAGTGTACCCCACTACATTCATTGAGCACTGCCTCACAGCAGGTATTACGTGTCTTACAAAAAGCATCATGTAAATTATTTAGTTCATTTCCTATAATATTATTATTATATTAGTATATTATTATTATTATTATATTATAAATAAATTGTGAAAAAACACATCTGTTTACTGCCATTTTATTGCGGTTTTTGATACTTTTTTTCCGGCGGAAACGCAACAAAAATCACACCCGTCATTATAATTAATAGGGCTGTCCACTACTTGGACAGTCACTTCTTAAAGAGCTTTTCCCGCAAACAAAGATCCTTTTAATCAATAGATCTTGGAGTAATAATAAGTTCCACAATGGGATGTGATTAAAAAAAATGTTGCTGTGATAAGATTTTATATATGTGTGTAGCACCTGTTGTGGAACCTATGAATGGAGTCCCACAGACTTTCAACTCCACAGATATAATTCTAGGCAGTGCAGCAATAGACTCATTAATAATTCCCAAGAGACACTGCTCCTCTCTGCCTCACAGTAGAGGAGGAGTAACAAAGAAAGAAACGGATTGGCTGAGAGGGTTGGTGAAGAAGGGGTAGGGAACTGTACTGTGCGGAGCGATTCAGCCATATTGGAAGAGTGATAAGCCTGGACTAAGCACTCAACGTTCTACAGCTCTGTATCCGGAAAGACGGAATCCTGGAGCTGCAGCACAATCACACTGCAGACAAGCTGCTCATAGGAGATGCCACCCTCCTCAAGGTTTTTCACTAAAAAGAAAATTCCTGCCTGCAGCTCCTAGCAAAATTAAATTGGATCTTGAAGTCTCAAGTTGGAATCCTTTGTGAGTACTGGCTTGCTACACCAAGAAGTGAGTAGCTACTGAAGGGATGCATACTTGCATTTTTAACGGCTGCAAGTTAGCGGGTGGGCTGGTAGGCGTGATTTGGTATCAGTGGGTATAGCTCAGCATTTGCGAAAGTAGTAAGTGTTCATTTTTAAGTCCACGCAGTCGTGGAGTTGACTATAATAGAAGCGGGGATCTGGGGGTAAGACCCATAGACAGTGGGGTAGTGGGTGCAGGGAAGGGTCTAAGACCCTACTTGCATAGTTAAAGTGTACCAGTGGGCGTGACTGGCTTAGTTAGTGGCCATCCATCCTTTAAAATTAATCATAAATTAACATTTATTTCTTTGGAAAATGTCAAGTCACACCTACGGACACCACCTGAACCGCTCACGCCCCGTTAACTGGCTGTTCAATCTGCAAATATGTCCAGTAGGACTTGAAATTCTGTTGGTGAAGAAGTATAGTGAAGTATACTTAAATAAAGGAACATTGCTGGGACTTGTAGCTTTACTGTTTTAAAAGTATGCTGAAACTGATTACAAGGCTGCCTAAAAGGGACTTTTGATTGCATTAACCAGGAGTTTAGATATTACTAGCCCTGGAGGGAATATAGTTTTTAGTACCTTAAAATGTAACCGCTTTTATTGAATAATAATGTAGAGCAAGTGATTATAATAATCACTCAAGGTACCTTTACACGCCGCTACTGGAGGATGGATACAACCCGCTACTTCACGTGCACGAGCACGGCCAAACGGTTACAAACGGGAAACGCACCACCTTTACACGCCGCCACAAGGTGCGCTACGCTACGTTACATCTATAGCTAGCTACATCGCCGGGTGTCTCAAGTAGCCATCTGTAGCTCATCTTACCTCATTTACACACCGCTACAACAAGCTAATATGGGCGGACCTGGTGCAGCAGGGACAGCACATAGGCGTGCCACAATTGTGGATTACAAGACGTCCGTACGCTGATAGGACAACGCAAGAACATCATGATTGGGCAGGCATCGCAGGAGGCTGATTAATACAGCACGCTCGAGCGATTGTGTAGTGTGACTGGTCAGCTCCTTAAATATGCCGCCCTATGCAGCAACTACCAATCGTCATGCAGGAGCTTCCTCTAATGATCGCTGAAGGGGCGCGGTAACCCGGAGCCTGTGTCACGCCCCAGCTACATTCCAGCTACATAGCCTGGTGTCCAGACATCCCTTCTGTAGCTTCTTCACACGCCGATACAGCTCGCTGCAATCGGCTTTGTAGCCATCTGTTTTTGAGCAGTGCTCGGAAACAGATGTATCTGTGGCCGGGTGCCTCCTACCGTCTTCACACGCCGCTACTACGGGCTATATTGACGCTACGAGCTACATTTGTAGCCTGTAGCGGGTTGTATCCATCTTGTCGTAGCGGTGTGTAAAGGTACCCTCAGATATACTTCATAAATGAAAACCTTTCAAAAACCTTCCAGAATACATCTCCACTAGGCTGTTTCTAAACCTGACATATGCTGGTTGTCAGGTAAATCCGTCTTCAGTTCCACACACTGAATACAGCCATGTAAGGGTGGAAGGGCCTACACAGAGTTTACACTACAGCTGATCCAAATCTTAGGTTAATATAGGCATATTCCTGTATGGTCAGACACATCCATTACACAGTACATATCAGGGACACATATATAAGATTATCTCAGCACAGGAGATGTGGTATGATCAGACCATGTCCCTGTACGGTCAGACACATCCATTACACAGTACATAGCAGGTTCACATATATAAGATTATCTCAGCACAGGAGATGTGGTATGATCAGACTATGTCCCTGTACGGTCAGACACATCCATTACACAGTACATAGCAGGGACACATACTGTATATAAAATTATCTCAGCACAGGGACATTTTTTTTAATCACATCTAATTGTGGAAATTATTATTATTCCAGGATCTATTGATTAAAAGCAATTTTAAAATGAACTTGTTTGTGGGAAAACCTCTTCAAATACAGTATTCCCAAGTGTAAAACACCTGCACTGAGATTTTGCAACGCTCACATGACATTGATATGGGAGCGCTGCAGCCAATCAGCAGCTGCTAGTGGCTGATGTCCTCGTAGAAAACGTGGACATCCAGGAGAAGTATGAGCACTGCAGCCCATCAGTGGCCGCACGTTGATCGCAGAGCTCAGGCGGTTCAACAATGTCATGTCATAATGGAAGACTGAGCGCTGACATGATTGCAACTGTGCAGGTGTGGGAGGGGGGTAAAGAAGTGCACATGCATTTTTGGTGGTATTATCGTGTGGTCTTGAGGCATTTTTCGTTATGTTTTATGTCCGTTTTAAATTGTAATATGGGTGTAGCATTTGAGTGTACTTTTGGCACGTTTCCGCTACAAAAAATATTATCAATTCGATGTGAACATACGCTTTAAAAAAATGGCTTTCAACGCAGTTCTGAATGACCACATAGGCTTGGATTCCTCAAGATCTGCACGCTGGTCTTGATGAGGGGGCAGGGTGGAGTGCGAGTCTCCGAATTCACGATTTAGGAGCTGCATGCTCCTCTATGTGCGCCTCGCCACAAACCTTACATCACTCCCTGCTGTAGTAACATTTGAGGTGTAGCGAAAGCCACTGTTTGGTATGAATTTTTACCCGCCCTGCCCTAGTTCCAGCCATTTTGTCGAAGCTGTCAAAAATGGTGCGAGAATGCCATAAATTACAAAGTATTAACGCAGCCTCCTATTATGACGCACTTTTGTGACTTTTCAAAGCTTTTTACATTTAAAAGCTTTCAAGCATCAGGCCTATAGTTCTGCAGATTTTTTTATTTGACTTTTGATAGGGATTTTTTCCAAGTATAGTGTGAGGTGTAGTAAAAGGGTATGTATTTATTAAGACAATTAAGCAGGAAAAAAGTCACCTAAAAACGCTATAAAAACCCAACAATATTTACGGGTGAAAAATGTATCAAAGAATTGACATGATGCTTTAGAACTTGGAATATCTGAAATTACGGAATTGCATTGATGATCGCTATGGCAACAGACGGTTCACAGGTACTGTGTAGCGTATGGATGGCGGTAGATGCCACCTCATGACTGGAGGCCCTCGGCCCCGCTGTGCACCAGTTGTCTCCCAGTCAGCATCTGTGTTAGCTTTACAGAACGCCTCCGCTACCTCAAGTGAAAACATTTCAGGCGCAGACATGAGGAATAAAAAAGGCCTTGGCTTTGATGTGATTTCTTCAGCTTCTACTGTGACAGCTATGCCAGAGGTAATAAATATTGTATGGAGTCTGTCCCACAACCACCGCATCTCGGAGCTGCATTCCCATAGCAACCCTGCGCTAGATTGACTTGTATAGGAGTAAATATACTCTGTGAGTGTGCTGTCTTCTTATTTCCAGATCTTTTCCGTTACAAGTTGCCTCATACATCCAGAAACCACTGATCGGCCCATCGTATACTAGCGGGAACAAGGGAATAGGGTGACAACTGTTATAGGCCGCGTCCTGTGCAGACTCTCCGTGACATCCCTAAAACAATCGTTAGCCTGCCAACAAAACTGGCCTGGCAAACCCGCCAAAAGGGGCGTGTACTTCAATATTTAATTGGTCCAAACATTATATCTGAAATCATACCTGTCTCAAGATATATGATTACCAACTTCAAGAGATATGGTTAAAAAATATTCTTTATTAGATAAATCTAAAAAGGTCTAAGGACCTACATGCAAGTGAACAAACAAACAACAAAGTAGAACCGCATCGGAATCATGTGAACAAACCTCCTACCAAGTCCCTAATTTCTTATTTAGCCTACCTATCAATGGAGATTTAACACCCTAGGGTTTGGGTGTCCCCACTCCTTGGCCCTAAGTCAGATAGAGGTTATTGAGATTAGCGTTGACTCCTGAGGCAACTTAACTTATAGTGCAGTCCGATGACAGCTGGGTAGCCTTCAGGGGTGTCATACACAGATTCCCATTGTTAGTTCATGGAGGAAGATTAAAATAGTGTGTTTCTCCACGCTTGACGCGTTTCACCTGATCTTACATCATGGGGTTCATCTGAAGATGGAGAGCGTGTTTGAACTTGCCTTGTTACTTTTTATCTCAAGGGATCAAAAGTTAAGAGCCTGGAGAGAACCTAAGCTCATATCCGGAGATGAAGAAGATAGTACGACATCCCACAGCAACAAGTCAGACTGATATCTACCATAGGGGCAATTAAACCAGCGACCCAGGTTTAAGTTGTAAAGATGGATCAACTATGAGTAGGCTTTCCAAAAGCAGAGTGATGGAATAAAACACTCACCTTGGGCAGGTGACCGGACTGGACAGTCTCTTGTGTGAAACCATCCCTGGGAGGCTAAATTATCCTGGCCTGAGTAACAAGGCAAGTTCAAACAATCTCTCCATCTTCTGATGAACCCCATGATATAAGATGGGGTGAAACACGTCAAGCCTGGAGAAATACACTATTTTAATCTTTCTTCTTGATCTAACAATGGGAATCTGTCTGTGTATCACACCCCTGAAGCTGCGATGTTGTGTCCGGGATTAAAAAAAAGGAATTCTGCCGGATCCTCCTGGACAGATGAAAACCGGATGGCAAAACACTGCCATCTGGCTCCATCTGGCCCCATGGGAATACTATGGGGCCAAAATCGGATCCAGGGCTGTCCGAATCGCAAAAACTGTGGTGTGAAGCCGGCCTAACCAGAGCCAGCATGGGATTGTAACTAATAAATCATGTCAGACTAACGTAATTTCCTTTTATGACAGAGTAACTGTTTGGGTGGATCAGGGAAATGCAGCAGATATACTATATCTTGACTTCAGAAAAGCATTTGACAAAGTATCTCATACCATTCTTATTAATAAATGACCAAGTATGGGTTGGACAAGGCAACTGTTAGGTGGATTTATAATCAGCTTAGTAATCGTACCCAAAGAGTCGTCATAAGTGGCTGCACATCCAGTTGGAAGAATGTCTCAACTGGGGTACCACACGTCTAAGTCCTGGGCCTTGTGTTCAACATCTTTATTAATGATTTAGATGAAGGAATTGAGGGGAACTGATTAAATTTGCTGATGACACAAAGCTAGGAGGGATCGCTAATACTAGAGAAGAGGAAGATGATTCAAGAAGATCTAAACAAACTGGAACAGTGTACAGCAACTAAAAGAATGGTTTATAACAGGGAGAAATACAAAGTCCTATATCTGGACAAAAAACAGAAAAAAGCATGTATGGAATTTGGGGAATAAGGCTAAGCAATAGTACATGTTAGAAAGACTTGGGTGCACTAATAGATCACAGACTCAACATGAGTCAACAATGTGATGCAGCAGCAAAAACCACAAACGCAATTCTGCAATGTAGAAACAGAAGCATACAGTCTGGATCATGTGAAGTCATTATCGCCCTCTACTCCTCATCTGGATACTGTGTTCAGAGAAGAGCGACCAGAATGGTGACCGGTCAGCAAACCATGTCCTATGAGGAACCGTTACAGGATTTAGGAATGTTTAGCTTGCAAAAAAGAAGACTGAGAGGAGACTTAATAGCTGTCTAGAAATATTATATGGATTAACTGTCAGCAAGCGTTCTGTTATCTTAGGTGTAGAGTTTCTGCTTCTCTCCTATATGTACTGTATTTTCCAGCGTATAAGACGACTTTTTAACCCTTGAAAATCTTCTCGAAAGTCGTGGGTCGTCTTATACGCCAGGTGAAGGGCGCCACCTACTGGGAAGAGACATCGTGGCATCTGCGGGGAGGAGGCCAGCCGCCCACGATATGTGCACTGGGGCCGGCCGCTCTCTCTGCCTTTAATTCTCCGGGTTATAAAAATAATAATAGCGGTCAGTGTACAGCGCTGGGAAGCAAAACCGCAAGGCTGGCAACTTTTTATAATCTATCATATCACCATCTGTGGATTGCTGCAGGAGCTGCTCAGGGTTGCAATCACTGCCGGGAATAGGACCTGCGGTGACACAAGATCCGGTGACATTGTGGTCACATGATCGGTCGGGGGAGTCAGTTGACCGAATCCAGGAAGTAGACCGTGAAAGCACTCCCGCCAGTGTCTACAGCGTGTGCGCTTTACCGGAGATGTGTAGGGGTGGACAACTCTATCAGGTGAGGCGATAACCCTTCCTACCCATCACCCCACTTGACTACTTGGGAGACTATAGGCTGCATTATACTATATGGAGGTCTATAGGGGTGCATAATATTATATGGAGAGCTATGGGGGTGCAACATAATATATGGAGGACTAAACTGGTGCAATATACTATATGGAGGATTTGGGAGGAGCAATATTCTATTTGGAGTTTTAACGTATGTGCATTGGAAGAGGGGTAGTCTTAGAGAGTTTGGGATATACTCGGCATATATTTTAACTGGAAAAGTTGGGGTCGTCTTATATTCCCAGTTGTCTTATACGCTGGAAAATATGGTATGTGGTAAGAAAACAAATCACTTGAAACCATCAAAAGCATCACAGAAACATGGTGGCTACAAGTGAGCGGAGACCCAAAAAGAGGTTACAAATTATTACATTAAACCGTAAATTTGATCACAAGAGGTCGCTCCACGTCTTATCAGAATACCCTGAGATCTTGGTTTCCAACAAGCAAAGTCCCAAGATCCCTCTTCCCTCCCTGCTCCATCCATCCTGATCTCCAGCCATTATATTCCATTCCCGTTCTGTGATGCACCGGCAGACATGCTGATAACAATATGTCAGATGCTGTACCTTGGCTTTCTCCAGCTGTGCCTGGGCCTGACGCTCTGCCTCCCTCCGCACGGCCTCCCTGTCTTCCTCCAAAGAGACATCAGAATCAGATGGACGGCTGGTATAGGAGTCCGCCGAACCCTGGGGAGAAGAAGGAGAATATTATAATGGCTGTGCATAGAGTCTTACAGAAACCACCATTGGGATTAATAATGTGGAATAAATGAGGACTGGAGCTAGTCGATTATACGAGCTGTTTTGACTATTAATCACGAGGCGTGTAATCTCGCTGAAGAGAGATCTCTATTCTCCCTGTCTCTGTGCTCACTTGTGCATCTCTAATGTGATTCCAGATCAAAACAGACCATGTAACACATGCTATTAAACCAACAGTTAAAGGCAAACATAAAACAAATGTGCTGTGTTGGCTGAGCGGCTCCTGCCTGCCAATCACAGTTCATAGTCAGTGCCGCCCGAGGCTTCACAACAGATTCTCTGGCCCTCCGTATCTATCTAGTATACTTAAAGGGGTTGTCTATTTCCAACACCTTGAAACGTAAGAATCTGATTTATCTGTGGAACAAAATACTGTACCATTGGGTGCCCATTGTCAGCAATGGTCATCCAATGACTTTATAGCGGAGGTGCCTCTGTCCAGAGATGGCATGACTCTAGTTAAAAGCAATCAAAAGGGGCATCATGGCCTAGGGACCCTTTATATTTGCTCAGTGTGATGTGGGTTTGACTGATTCTTCATTCTGGAGAGCTAATTTGTTTACTTTTCCTTATGAAGCATATGTTGTGATTATGAATTTCTATACCAGTTGGGTCTCGTTACTTAGAACCAATACCCTCTCTACATATCAATATTAGAGGAAATAAAAAAAGTTATATTTGTGCTGCCCTGGTCTGGCAACTAATCTGCACCAGGGCAGAATTGACTTCTGTGGCCGGCATCCTCTGCCTAACTTCCTGGGCTAAGATGGGTTCACAATGTTGCATGTGGCCTCTTCACTGGTGGCAAGTATGGTAGCCACAGAATTAAGGATGGGCTGCCAGGTGGTCTAGACTAGATGGCGGACCAGGTCAGAGAAAACATTTTACTCAACTCTAATAGACACCCACATTAAGCAGGCTATGTCATCGTGAACATTTATGGTAACGTCTATTTTGAGAATGGGGACTCATCTACTAATACAGGTATCTCAGGTATTCACAGGACCCATCTATTTCATGAATAGGGATCCATCTCTTCCACCACAAAGAATAGAGCGGGGGCCTCAGGTATCCACAATGCTAATCTATGTTAAGATCAATGACCCATCTCCCACTGCAGGGAATGAAAACGTGATCTCCGGTATCCACAGGACACATCTATTGCAAGAACAGGAGTCTATTTCCCACCTTAAAAAATGGAGTGGTAGCCCCAGGTACAGCCACAGGACCCAACTATTTTCAGAATGGAAACCCATCTCCGAATACAGGGAATGGAGAAGTCCTGGATCTATCATGAGATCAGAGATCCATCTCTTACCACAGGGTATGAAGAGAATCCTCAGGTATCTGTAGGTGCCATCTATTTTGATGACAGAGACCCATCTTCACCTCAAGGAATAGAGAGGTGAACTCAGGTACCCACAGGACCCATCAATTTTGAGAACAGGCACCCATCTCCCACCTTAGGGAATGGAGAGATGATCTCAAGTATCCAAAGGTCCCATCTATTTTGAGAACAGGGACCCACCTCAGGGAAAGGAGGCATCACTTCAGGTATCCATAGGACCAATTAATCTTGAGAACAGGGACCCACCTCAGGGAAAGGAGGCTTCACTTCAGGTATCCATAGGACCCAATAATCTTGAGAACAGGGACCCATCTCCCACCTCAGAAAATAGGGGGGGCACCTTTGTCATTCAAAGGACCCATCTATCTTGAGCACAGGAACCATCTCCTACCTCAGTGAATGGAGAGGAGACCTCAAATATCCACAGACAGGACCCATCTATCTTGAGAACAGGAATCCATCTCCCATCTCAGGGAATGGAGAGGACACCTTAGGTATCCACAGACAGGACCCATCTATCTTGAGAACAGGAACCCATCTTTCACCTCAGGGAATGGAGACATGACTGCAACACAGGGCACCATTTTTTGCATTTTTGAGACAGATAAAGGTCCCAGAGAGGGGAGAACATCTTGCGGATATATCATACAAGTTGGAAATGAAAGTACTACTGTCAACAGGAGTGGGAGAGAAGTCCTGGACATAAGAGCTTACAATCTATCAAATGTTATAAAAACATGAAATCAAGAAAATAATTATTAGACCGCATGCACAGGAGCTTACACTCAAATGTAGACCCTCTCTATCAGAACTATAGAGGATGTCCAAGCTCTGATCTCTTCCTATAGATTATTAACAATTTTGTACACTGCCAATAACCAGGACCCCATTGCAGGAGTCCCTAGTGTCATGTCGCCCTTATAGAGAACCCCGCGGAGAGGTGTACATACAATATTACAGTACACGAGACATCGGTGGCTATCCCCTATATTACAGGGCTATATATAGCATCGGCTCGTAATAGCCCCCATCACCGCTCTCCTCCAGGTAGATATATAGACGGAGCTTACACAAACATCAGAAGTCTTCAGGCGTCCTCCTTTGGTTCTTTTTAAGAGTCTAATCCAGGAGGCCTTCATTAGCCAGACGGGTTAATTATTGTGCCCGGCGGAGGCACCCTGTGCAGATCCTTCCCAAACAAGTGCACGGATTATCCCGAAGAACAGCATCGCCCTCCCTGTCCATGACTTCTCCTAATCTCCAGGACCGACCACACAGGGCAACTTCAGCAGAAGTAACGGGCGAGAGGTCGTGATTCCTTCTCATTCCAATCACAAGAGTCCATTTATGAAGGAACATAAAGGTCATTTACAAGAAGAAGAAGAAGAAGAAGAAGTGCAAATATGTCTCCTTGTCCTCATCATGGATGGAGAGATGCTGAGCACACGGCATCTCAGCTGCTGGTGCCAGGTGACTGCTCAGCTCCGAGACCGGAGTCTACATGACTCCCGGAGAATGGAGCCTCATAGAAAGACAATCACAGGCAAAATGTATTCAGTGACATTTCCAAGTGCAAAGTTCAATCAATCTCTTTAGGGATCTGGTTGGGGGACGAGTCTGGCAGCACTGAGCATGCTCCGCATCCCGCCTTACGCAGTTGCTCACATCACACAGAGCTGCTAGTCTTTGTCAGATTGCTTTTCTGCATCTCAAGGGTACACAGCTCGAAAATAGCAAGATGCAGGCAGGACGGAGCCAGGAGAATAGGCATCACATGCTACACACCTGGACTCATGATAGATACATAGATAGATAGATAGATAGATAGATAGATAGATAGATAGATAGATAGATAGATAGATAGATAGATAGAACATATAGAGAGATTGAGACAGGGAGAGAGAATAGATGAATGTAATCTACTAAGACTGGAAATGACATCGATGATATATATTATTAGCAAATTTAATTTTAGAATTATAGTTACGGTAATTCTATTATGTCAACTATATAAAAATAAAATGTTGAATGTACATCTATTAATGTACCTAGCTCATATTAATCTATCTTTATTTTATCCAATATCTATTTATATCATACATGTATCTATGTATTATTCGTTTACCTAAAATATCTACAGTACCTATTTTATTATCCAAATACCTCATTATCAAATTCAAAGAAGCTTTATTGGCAGGACTAAATACATATCAGTTTTGCCAAAGCAACTTATTTATCACCTATCTTGTCTGATTATCTATTTCATATCTATATATCTATTTAACTACATACGGTATCTACTTATCTCAATATTCATCTACCTCATTATCTCTATTTCTCTATATCTAGCTCATTTTATCTATCTATCTATCTATCTATCTATCTATCTATGTATCTCATTATCTATGTATCTCATTATCTATCTATCTCATTATCTATGTATCTATCAACAGTATCTATCTATCTATCTATCTATCTATCTACAGTATCTATCTATCTACAGTATCTATCTATTTATCTATCTATCTATCTATCTATCTATCTATCTATCTATCTATCTATCTATCTATCTATCTATCTAAAACAGAAAAAAACCTGCACAGCACTCACAGACTAATGTGAACCGGTGCCAGCAGGGCTGCTGGATCAAATAACTAGAAAAAAGTACTCTGCAGCACTCAGCTACTACCAATGATGTACATATGCTGACAAGCTATATATATATGAGAAAAAAGTTTAAAAACTTACATTTTTTTCAAAAAACTCAAAATCTTATCTTTTTATTTCTGAAGTTCTTGATACACACATTGGCTCATCGACTGCGACAAAGTGACTTCAGGTCCGATGAGTCCTAACGCTGACACCCAAGTCCTCCTTGTCCAAGGAGGACTTGGGTGTCAGCGTTAGGACTCATCAGACCTGAAGTCACTTTGTCGCAGTTGATGAGCAAACAGAAATTGGCCAATGTGTGTACTAAGAACTTTAGAAATAAAAAGATAAGATTTTGAGTTTTTTGAAAAAAATGTAAGTTTTTAAACTTTTTTCTCATATATATATAGCTTGTGTTAGCATATGTACATCATTGGTAGTAGCTGAGTGCTGCAGAGTATTTTTTCCTAGTTATTTGATCCAGCATCCCTGCTGGCACCGGTTCACATTAGTCTGTGAGTGCTGAGCAGTTTTTTTTCTGTTTTGTATCTTATGGAGTTGCTGGCTCCATGCTGCAATTTGCACCCTCATTGACCACAGGTGATCTAGGGCGAGATGGGGTCTGCCCACTGAGAAGTGGGGGGTGGACAAGGAGGACTTGGGTGTCAGCATTAGGACTTTGTCGCAGTCGATGAGCCAATGTGTGTATCAAGAACTTCAGAAATAAAAAGATAAGATTTTGAGTTTTTAGAAAAAAATGTAAGTTTTTAAACTTTTTTCTCATATATATATATATAGCTTGTTAGCATATGTACATCATTGGTAGTAGCTGAGTGCTGCAGAGTATTTTTTTCTAGTTATCTATCTATCTATCTACAGTATCTATCTATCTATCTATCTATCAAATATTCAAGATGCAAAACAGCTTTATTGTCAGGACTAAATACACCTTAGTTTTGCCAAAGCAAATGTACAATAGGGAATAGGGACTGTGGGGATGATGGATGGGGGAAGATCCAGTGTGGAGGTTATGGAAGTCCATGGGATATCACAGTTCACTTACTCGAAGTCTATGGCATGCGCTCATATACTGTGCTGCTTTTTCCACTGCTCTCTCTTCTTCTTCTTGTCTATCTATGTACATCTATCTATCTATCTATCTATCTATCTATCTATCTATGTACATCTATCTATTAGTACATCTCAATGAATTAGAATATCATCAAAAAGTTAATTTATTTCAGTAATCAATACATAAAGTAAGACACATATATTATATAGAGTCATTACACACAGAGTGATCTATTTCAAATGTTTATTTCTGTAAATGTTGATGATTATGGCTTACAGCCAATAAAACCCCAAAGTTCATTATCTCAGAAAATTAAAGTAGAGAGGATGAAGGGTTAAAAACCGCGCTACTGTATTCCACGAGACACCAAAGGGTGAATATAATATTGATTTATTAGACAACACGTTTCACGGCTCCCAGAAACGTTCTGAAACATAATAATATTACCGTACATTGATTTTTGATGATATTCTAATTCATTGAGACGCAATAATATCTATCTAAAACCTTCCAAAATTATCTTTGCTTCTTGTGTACAAAAGCGCTGTGGAATATGTTGGCGCTATGTAAATAAAGATTTATTATTATTATATTATTATAATGATATGAAATAATGGTAAAATGGATTTTAATCAACTTATGCAATGTTTCGACTCAAAATATCAGAACCTTTCTATACATATCTATAAAAAAATCTTAAATCAATAAAAAGTGTGGACTTTATTAGCCCATGTGGCGATGTTTTGGTCCTATCATAGAACATTCTGTGATGAACTGAAACATGGTCACATGGGCTGATAAAGCCCACACTTTAGTGATTTATGGAGTATTGCCTCTGTTATATTTTTTTTATATTTATGGATTATGGGATTGTTGGTCCAGGATATTTTTTGCATTATTTTTGCATTTGGTGCTGGTGTTCTATTTTTTTATCTTTCTATTTAGATTTCTTTTTAAAGGGAATCTGTCAGGTGAAAAATCCATATGTAACTGATATCCTTTTCTAATTCCTTTCTCTAAACTCTCTCTATTGATGTATTTCTATTATTTATGCTTCCTTCTTATCCTGTGTAAACTTCAAAATAAAAGATTCATTCCATCTGTCAATCACAGTGAGTTCTCTGCTGCCAACTCCCCAAGGAATGAATATTCATGCATCACTACAGTGCCCTCTTTTCTGATCTGTATGCTATGTGACTCATTGCAGAGTCTGTGGACAGAGAAGAAAGGAGGGGGGAGGAGGTGTGTGCTTAGCTGAATCTCTGAGGTCTTCATGTCTTTGTGTGTATGAGACATATGTGTAGTGTGTGCAATGTGAGATATTTGTTTGTGATGAAGAACATTTGATCATTTGCTCAGCAGATTATTATTATTATTATTATTATTATTTATTTATATAGCACCATTAGTTCCATGGCGCTTTACATGGTAGGAGGGTAGACGAGGACAAGTACAATACATTCTTGGAGTCCATACAAACAAGAACAGAAGGGAGTGGGAACCTGTCCTCGAAGATACACACATTACATGCCTGCAGGAAAACCAACCTTCATATAATAGAAATCTTACAGATGCCACACAGTACAGCACAAAACACCTCCCCCTCCAAGCACAGAGCATGAGGGGAGGGACAGAACACCAGCTTGGGTGGGTGTGGATATTTAAATAACACTTATACAGCAGCCGGACTATTCGGCTGTGAATATTAAGGAGAGGACTAATACAGGAGCTGCCTGCAAGATGTGAAAATGCTTATAGCATGGAATCTAGAACGTGTACAATAATCATTTTACATGTTTTTGAAAGGTCTGCGCAGGCACTATTCAAGGGTAATATTAGTAACATACTGAAAAATGACCTGACAGAGACCATAAAACTGTCTACAGTACAATGCATAGTTATTAGCACCTTACATGTAACAATTCTATTGACTACCATAACATTGAAATGATCATCTTATATATAAAACCCGAAGGCCAACTTCCGTGATGGCCTGTGCCCAGACCGGAACCGGAAGTTCCAGACCCACCTACGCGCTCACCGCGAGCCGCTGTCAAACCTGCATAGTGGCTCGCAGTGGGCGCTAAAGCGCCACCACTCGCCGCTATCCCGCCACCACTCCCCCACACAGAGCCGTCTCCTCCCACCCACATCCGGGAACCGGCCCGCCCCGGCCCGGCTCACACTCCGGTGTGCGGCCTCCGCCGGCACCGCCCACTCTCCTCCTCCATCAGGGACCACCATTCCGCCACCGGCCCCGCACACAGCCCCGCCGACAGCCCGGTGAGTGTTCTGCCCCCCAGCCTCCCCTCTCCTGTGCCCCCCAGCCTCCCCTCTCCTGTGCCCCCCCAGCCTCCCCTCTCCTGTGCCCCCCCAGCCTCCCCTCTCCTGTGCCCCCCCAGCCTCCCCTCTCCTCTGCCCCCCAGCCTCCCCTCTCCTCTGCCCCCCCAGCCTCCCCTCTCCCCTGCCCCCCCAGCCTCCCCTCTCCTGTGCCCCCCAGCCTCCCCTCTCCTGTGCCCCCCAGGCTTCTGCTCTACTCTGCCCCCCAGCCTCCGCTCTCCTCTGCCCCACAGCCTCCGCTCTCCTCTGGCCTCCAGCCTCCGCTCTCCTCTGCCTCCGCTTTTCTCCAGCCTCCGCTCTCCCCTGCCTCCGCTCTCCTCTGCCCTCCAGCCTCCGCTCTCCTCTGCCCTCCAGCCTCCGCTCTCCTCTGCCCTCCAGCCTCCGCACTCCTCTGCCCTCCAGCCTCCGCTCTCCCCTGCCTCCGCTCTCCCCTGCCTCCGCTCTCCCCTGCCTCCGCTCTCCCCTGCCTCCGCTCTTCTCCAGCCTCCGCTCTTCTCCAGCCTCCACTCTCCCCTGCCTCCACTCTCCCCTGCCTCCACTCTCCTCTGCCCTGCAGCCTCCACTCTCCTCT
Source organism: Allobates femoralis (assembly GCA_033576535.1). NCBI lineage: Eukaryota > Metazoa > Chordata > Amphibia > Anura > Aromobatidae > Allobates > Allobates femoralis. Next base: position 539,978,253 of record JARQOC010000005.1, read on the forward strand.
GCCCTCCAGCCTCCGCTCTCCTCTGCCCTCCAGCCTCCGCTCTCCTCTGCCTCCGCTCTCCCCTGCCTCCGCTCTTCTCCAGCCTCCGCTCTCCTCTGCCTCCGCTCTTCTCCAGCGTCCGCTCTCCTCTGCCCTCCAGCCTCCGCTCTCCCCTGCCTCCGCTCTCCCCTGCCTCCGCTCTCCCTGCCTCCGCTCTCCCTGCCTCTGCTCTCCCCTGCCTCTGCTCTCCCTGCCTCCTCTCTCCCCTGCCTCCCCTTCCTCTGCCCCCAGCCTCCCCTCTCCTGTGCCCCCCCAGCCTCCCCTCTCCTCTGCCCCCCAGCCTCCCCTCTCCTGTGCCCCCCAGCCTCCCCTCTCCTGTGCCCCCCCAGCCTCCCCTCTCCTCTGCCCCCCAGCCTCCCCTCTCCTGTGCCCCCCAGCCTCCCCTCTCCTGTGCCCCCCAGCCTCCCCTCTCCTGTGCCCCCAGCCTCCCCTCTCCTGTGCCCCCAGCCTCCCCTTTCCTGTGCCCCCCAGCCTCCCCTCTCCTGTGCCCCCCCAGCCTCCCCTCTTCTGTGCCCCAGCCTCCCTCTTCTGTGCCCCCAGCCTCCCCTCTCCTGTGCCCCCCAGCCTCCGCTCTCCTCTGCCTCCGCTCTCCCCTGCCTCTGCTCTCCCCTGCCTCCGCTCTCCCTGCCTCCGCTCTCCCTGCCTCCGCTCTCCTCCAGCCTCCGCTCTCCTCTGCCTTCGTTCTTCTCCAGCCTCCGCTCTCCTCTGCCCTCCAGCCTCCGCTCTCCTCTGCCTCCGCTCTTCTCCAGCCTCCGCTCTCCTCTGCCTCCGCTCTCCTCTGCCTCCGCTCTCCCTGCCTCCGCTCTCCCCTGCCCTCCAGCCTCCGCTCTCCCCTGCCTCCGCTCTCCCCTGCCTCCGCTCTCCTGTGCCCCCCAGCCTCCCCTTTCCTGTGCCCCCAGCCTCCCCTCTCCTCTGCCCCCCAGCCTCCCCTCTTCTGTGCCCCAGCCTCCCCTCTCCTGTGCCCCCCCAGCCTCCCTCTCCTGTGCCCCCCAGCCTCCCCTCTCCTGTGCCCCCAGGCTCCACTTTCCTGTGCCCCCAGCCTCCCCTCTCCTGTGCCCCCAGCCTCCCCTCTCCTGTGCCCCCAGCCTCCCCTCTCCTGTGCCCCCCAGCCTCCCCTCTTCTGTGCTCCAGCCTCCCCTCTCCTGTGCCCCCCAGCCTCTCCTCTCCTGTGCCCCCCCAGCCTCCGCTCTCCTCTGCCTCGCTCTCTTCTGCCACCGCTCTCCCCTGCCTCCCCTCTCCTGTGCCCCCAGGCTCCCTTTCCTGTGCCCCCAGCCTCCCCTCTCCTGTGCCCCAGCCTCCCCTTTCCTGTGCCCCCAGCCTCCCCTCTCCTCTGCCCCCCAGCCTCCCCTCTTCTGTGCCCCCAGCTTCCCCTCTCCTGTGCCCCCCCAGCCTCCCCTCTCTGTGCCCCCCCAGCCTCCTCTCCTGTGCTCCCAGCCTCCCCTCTCCTGTGCCCCCCAGCCTCCCCTCTCCTGTGCTCCCCAGCCTCCCCTTTCCTGTGCCCCCCAACCTCCCCTTTCCTGTGCCCCCCAGCCTCCCCTCTCCTGTGCCCCCAGCCTCCCCTCTCCTGTGCCCCTCAGCCGCCCTCTTCTGTGCCCCCATTCTCCCTTCCTGTGCCCCCCAGCCTCCCTCTCCCTGCCTCCGCTCTCCCTGCCTCCCCTCTCCCCTGCCTCCCCTCTCCTCTGCCCCCCAGCCTCCCTCTCCTGTGCCCCCCCAGCCTCCGCTCTCCTCTGCCTCGCTCTCCCTGCATCCGCTCTCCCCTGCCCTCCAGCCTCCGCTCTCCCCTGCCTCCGCTCTCCCCTGCCTCCGCTCTCCCCTGCCTCCCCTCTCCTGTGCCCCCCAGCCTCCCCTTTCCTGTGCCCCCAGCCTCCCCTCTCCTCTGCCCCCAGCCTCCCCTCTTCTGTGCCCCCAGCCTCCCCTCTCCTGTGCCCCCCCAGCTCCCCTCCTGTGCCCCCAGCCTCCCTCTCCTGTGCCCCCAGCCTCTCCTCTCCTGTGCCCCCCAGCCTCCCTCTCATGTGCCCCCAGCCTCCCCTTTCCTGTGCCCCCCAGCCTCCCCTTTCCTGTGCCCCCCAGCCTCCCCTTTCCTGTGCCCCCCAGCCTCCCTCTCCTGTGCCCCAGCCTCCCCTCTCCTGTGCCCCCCAGCCTCCCCTCTCCTGTGCCCCCCCAGCCTCCGCTCTCCTCTGCCTTCGCTCTCCTCTGCCTCCGCTCTCCCCTGCCTCCCTCTCCTGTGCCCCCAGCCTCCCTTTCCTGTGCCCCCAGCCTCCCCTCTCCTCTGCCCCCCAGCCTCCCCTCTTCTGTGCCCCCCAGCCTCCCCTCTCCTGTGCCCCCCAGCCTCCCCTCTCCTGTGCCCCCCCAGCCTTCCCTCTCCTGTGCCCCCAGCCTCCCCTCTCCTGTGCCCCCCAGCCTCCCCTTTACTCTGCCCCCCAGCCTCCCCTTTCCTGTGCCCCCCAGCCTCTCCTCTCCTGTGCCCCAGCTCTCCGTCTCCTGTGCCCCAGCCTCCCCTCTCCTGTGCCCCCAGCCTCCCCTCTCCTGTGCCCCCCCAGCCTCCGCTCTCCTCTGCCTCCGCTCTCCCCTGCCTCCCTCTCCCCTGCCCTCCCTCTCCTCTGCCCCCAGCCTCCCTCTCCTGTGACCCCCAGCCTCTGCTCTCCTCTGCCTCCGCTCTCCCCTGCCTCCGCTCTCCCCTGCCTCTGCTCTCCCCTGCCTCCGCTCTCCCCTGCCTCCGCTCTCCCTGCCTCCGCTCTCCCCTGCCCCGCTTTTCTCCAGCCTCCGCTCTTCCTCTGCCTCCGCTCTTCTCCAGCCTCCGCTCTCCTCTGCCCTCCAGCCTCCGCTCTCCTCTGCCTCCGCTCTTCTCCAGCCTCCGCTCGCCTCCGCTCTCCTCTGCCTCCGCTCTCCTCTGCCTCCGCTCTCCCCTGCCTCCGCTCTCCCCTGCCTCCGCTCTCCCCTGACCCCTCCCTCCTCTAACCCTCCAGTTTCTGCCTCCTCCAGCCTCTGCCCCCTCCAGCCTGTGCTGCACTCACTGCTGACCACTGAGCCACCGCACTCACTGCTGACCACTGAGCCACCGCACTCACTGCTGACCACTGAGCCACCGCACTCACTGCTGACCACTCAGCCACCGCACTCACTGCTGACCACTCAGCCACCGCACTCACTGCTGACCACTCAGCCACCGCACTCACTGCTGACCACTGAGCCACCACACTCAGTGCTGACCACTGAGCCACCGCACTCACTGCTGACCACTGAGCCACCGCACTCACTGCTGACCACTGAGCCACCGCACTCACTGCTGACCACTGAGCCACCGCACTCACTGCTGACCACTCAGCCACCGCATTCACTGCTGACCACTCAGCCACCGCACTCACTGCTGACCACTGAGCCACCGCACTCACTGCTGACCACTGAGCCACCGCACTCACTGCTGACCACTGAGCCACCGCACTCACTGCTGACCACTGAGCCACCCCACTCACTGCTGACCACTGAGCCACCCCACTCACTGCTGACCACTGAGCCACCCCACTCACTGCTGACCACTGAGCCACCCCACTCACTGCTAACCACTGAGCCACCGCACTCACTGCTAACCACTGAGCCACCGCACTCACTGCTAACCACTGACCCACCGTATACTCTGCTAACCACTGAGCCGCCTGTATACACACAATTAATTTCACAGCACTCCCCTATTACTAAATAAACTATATATAGATTCTAGACTACCCGATTCTTTAGAATCGGGCCACCATCTAGTAAATGATAAAGTGTTACAGTCTTGGCCAGTGTTGGGGTCCGTGCACACTATATGGTACAGACATTTCTGCACCATTTCTGTACCTCTTACATTTTACGTGTTTTTGCCGAAGCGTTTTTGGTGCATATATTTCCCATTCATTATCGTGTATGACATCTGCTGCAATTTATGCTGCCTGAATGGACATGCTTGAGATCAGGCCATGTGCACACACTGCGTTTTTGATCTGGTTTTTGTCCTGAGTTTTTATACTGTGGAATTTTCAGCAGCAAAATTGGAGCAGTTTTTGGAAAACCCAAAGCGTATCGTACTTTTGACTCGTGTTTTATGCTTTTTTTGGTGGAGAAAACGGACCAGTGAAAAACGCAGCGTCTGAATAGAATTCATTGACTTTGCTGGGCATCACAGGAAGTGATCTGCTTTTCATGCAAAATCGGATCACAAAAAATCGGATCGAAAACACACAGTGTGAACAGGGCCTACATCTGCTAGGAGAACATACTCATTGTGTGCAGGAGACTTCAGGATTCTCATTCCTGGAATCAGGATTCTTTTTAGGTTTTGTGAGAAATCTGCACTGAAAAACGCAACAAAAATGCAATGTATGCACACAGCCTAGAGACACACCTAAGGCCGGCTTCACACCATGGTTGCAGGGATCCAGGGCTGTCCGGTCTATTCCTATGGGGCCGGATGGCAGTGATTTGCCATGCGGTTCCCTGCTGTCAGGGAGGATCAGGCAGAATTAGTTTTTTTTTCCCCTGGACACAAAATTGCAGCGTGCAGCGTTTTTATGTCCAGGGCAAAAATCTGACAAAATCGGATCCTCCTGGATCTGCTGCCCTCTAACATGGGAGCCTATGGGCGGAGGATCGCACCGGATCCAACAGGAAATCATTCCAGTTCCTGGACACCGGGTGCTGAAGTTCAGCGGCAGTCGGCGATGAACTTCAGCACCTGGTGAGCTCCTGGCTGAAATTTCAGCACTGGACAGCGGCAGCAGCTGCACATTGCCGATTCCGGGAGAAAACAGGACCGGACCGATTCTGTTTGTCCGGAGCTGTGAGGCTGTGTTCGATGCATCCAGCAAAACACCGGACAGAACCTGACAACAAAAATCTATGGTGTGAATCCGGCCTTATAGTGTACCGCGCACACTCACAACAAATCAGAGTATAAAATGTGACCCTCCATCACAGACATAAATTATATAAAATTTCCATCTAATAAATGAGTATCAATAGAAAATGATTGTATCTCTAACCAAGCATCAGCTCCTCTGCACCTGCAGTGAATGTATCTGCTGTGTCCGATGGAGGAAGCCCCTTTATGATACCCATCGGCATCACTATGGTGTCTCCAGACAAGAACGGGCAATTATCATCCTTTCTCTTTCCTTCTAGTCACCTCATTCTGGAATATAGCCATTGCTGTGAAATCAATAAAAATGACCTCTAAAAACCCTGTGAACTCCCATGACATTAAATGTACAGCACTCGCCGGTCTCCGCTGAACACAGATGATAATTGCCCATATGTTCTCAGTGCAGAAATCAAGTACTAAGAAATAACACAACAATCTATAATGGTGATGCATCGTGTCGTATCCACATCCAAGTGTAATACAGGAATAGGCAAGTTATAGAAGGAGTGATGAAGAGGAACACACCAGATCTGCCCTTGGAAAAAATTTAAAGGGAATCTGTCAGCAGGTTTTTACTACGTAAGCTGAGGACAGCATGCTGTAGGGGTTAAAAAACAAAAATGTCAGGCTCTGTGCTGATTGTTTACTTAAACTAAAGGCTTTATCCCCTGATGATTTTTATTACAGGACTACATTGTCATGTACAGGGCAGTCTGACACGCCCCCTGCTGTGATTGGCACCTCACTGTCAATGTACAATCTCCATATAGAGCCTGGTGTGGGCGGGCCCAGCTCTGCTATGTCTCTGAAATTAAATGCTTTGATTGTGTGTGAACAGCTGCAGCCAGTAATCTGAGTTATACCTTGTTGGATTCAGGGTTTCTTTGCCTACTTTATATTGCTGTCATATGAGGCAACAAAAGATTCTCTTTAAAAACAATATCCAGGGGAATGCTATGTATGGTCCTTTAATCTGGCACCAATGATCTGAAACGTTCAATATTCAGCCATTTGTTTGTACCTTAAAATTGGTATACAAGACTGAAAGCAGGAGAGTTTTGTATTATAATTAGTTAGGGATTTACTCCTATTAGAAGACTTTTGCCCAATTTTGTATGTACACATCCTGTGTCCATAAATGACGGACTGGCTCCGGGTCTCCCAGCCTCATCGGTATATATGAGTCTTTCGAATTCTGGTCCGGAGACCCGCAGGCGGTCAGGCACACGTTCTATACTCAGACCGTCACACCAGAGGTGTATATCTGGCCTTCGGGAGGGGTCACATTGAATATTTTTTAATGTGGATTTTTCATCATATAAAAAAAACAACTTCAAAAACTCCTTGAATAATCTTCCATGTGATCTTGAACTGGATCCACAAACCTCAGATTCTGCTCCAAAATCTGCATGAACAAAATCTTCAAATACTCTTGAAAAAATCCTTACATTGGTTTAAGTTGTGAGAAGATTCTATAGTGCACTGGTGAAAAGTGCAACAGATCAATTGTGGAGGAGCTTTGGCCTTAAAACTCCAAACTTGCCGAATCAAAGATAAAAAAACCCGCACAGATTTTTTGGCAAAAATTAAGAGATGCTGAAAAAAAAAAATAAAAGTAAAAAACTCAATATGGACATATCCATAAAGTCTTTACACATCTGTGTCCTTGCTTCACTTTATACCTTATACAGGGCAACATCCACAAAGAGATTTGCAGTGAAGGCATCTAGGTCTACCATGTAGAAATGAATAGAGCCTTATAAAGAAAATCTGTCCTCAGTATTTTAGTGTGTAAACCAATGCCACCACCTTTCTGAGCGCCTGTACTGCATTACACAAATATGTCTATCGTCCTGTAACTTCCCCTGTATACTCTAGGGGGGGCTAGGAGGCAGATGTATAACTACAATAGAAGCAGGGGTTCAATGGAGCCTAGGAGGCCCCAAAAGTCCCTTTGTCCTATGGAAAAAGATTTGCAATAATTGGGGGCCTCATTGAAGCTTTCGCATCAGGGCCCATGAACTTCAAGTTACACCACTGCCTGGAGGATACTCTGTATGTTAAAGTTTTATTAATTTGTATGTAAACTTTTTATGTGATCAATCTGTATGTGGCCACCTCTTGGCCGAGATTATGACTGCTCCCAGGTTTCCTGAGGTAGGGAAGTAGTTAAGAATAGTAGTACACCCCTTATGGGTTGGGTCTAGTTAACAAAATCTGGCCAGTAGTATAGTTTTAGCAGGAGAGTCCCCAAAGAGAAAAAGTGGAAGTACACTGCTAAATCAGGTGGAGAAAAGTCCAGCATTTAATTCATCCGGACATGGGATTGGAGTACGGGAATTGGAATATGGACCCAAGAGGTGCAAGAGTGTAACCCATCTGCGTTGGTGCTTGATCCCTGCCTTAGGCGGGTCTCCAGGACACAACTGACCCTCTGGTACCTGTTGCAGTGGACTTCAACATAGACTTGAGTGAATGGGTCATTACGGTGCTAGCAGTTAATGAACTTTCTCTAAACAGTTTTACTCTGAATGGATCCCAGTGGGTTGGACACGAATGGAGCCATAAGAGTCTGAGAAACACTGTGTTGTTGGAAAGAGCGAATGAGGGACTAGAGTTAGCCGGAGAGGTGCCAGAATGAAAGGAGTGGTCTGCCTCAAATTATACTGAAGTAAACCACCCAGTGAAAGTAACACTGATGATGTGGTACTTGTGATATTTTCAATTGTTCAAGTAAAAGACTGCACCGATTGTAGACACCGTGTCTGCGTTGTCTCTTGAAGAACGAGACTGAATACGGAACTGTTGCACTAGGGAGACGGTCGGGGTGAGCGCTGCTAATCCAGGGATGACCAGCAGCTGAGGTTCAGCCTCACCCGATACTACTACCTTTACCTCGCGCCTGCCAACGACACCACCAAAAATACCTTTTCATTTTCTCCCGCACTGTATATTAATACTTTTGGTCCGGTCTGATGGGCATGGCACCAACAATGACACTTGGAGTGAACCATTGTCCTCATCCTGGGACAGTGTGCAGACACACATACTAATTTTGGAAAGCGTTTGCGTTACCAAGAGAGGGTTGTCAATCAAGATAAGAGACTGGATTTAATATGCCAACAGAATGGAGCAGTGCACAAAGGCATAGGTCACTCCAAGAGAGTGCTATCAATCAATATAGGGGTGTGGCTTTAATACTCCAACAGAATGGAGCAGTGCACAAAGGCATAAGGTCACTCCAAGAGAGTGCTATCAATCAATATAGGGGTGTGGTTTTAATAGTCCAACAGAATGGAGCAATGCACAAAGCCATGGGCCACTCCAAGGGAGTGCTATCAATCAGGATAGGGGTCTAGTTGTAAATACTCCAACAGAATGAAGCAGTGCACAAAGGCATAGGCCCACTCCAAGGGAGCACCAAAGCGCCTTCATTTGCATATTAAATAAAACTAGATTTGTTTCAGCAAATATAAGTTATCCTTTATATGCCTGTTGTAGGTTTTATAACAGCTATGTCCTCTATATAAATTTAAGTACCGTAGTTTAACTGGTATATTTCGGGGGGACAGACTCACTTTAAATTTATTCCTCCAGAAGAAGTCCACATTTTCTGCTCACTGTCATATCCAGCTGTATCTAGATTAAATATAACTCTTGGCAACATCAGACATTACTTCTGCCAAATATTTTTTCTCCTAATTTCTTCGGCCTCGGGACATTTTTCTGTCCTTTGTTGACAGATCTGGACTCCTAAATGCACAATAGTTTAATTTATGTAATATTCTCATTATTCTGGATATGACTTTAATACCCTTAAAACCCTTTAGTGATTGCGATGAAGACATGACCGGAGACATATTTATTAACGTGGAGACTGCTTCTGACATGTCCCCTCTCATTATTGGATGAATAGAATACTAGACATTCCTTAAAGTAAACTGGACAAAGAAGTTCTCATAGCTGTTATTATTTTGATACTACTGCAATAGGTAAAAAACTAAATCTCTGCACCTTTCTATTTTTATATACTATTAAATATACTTTATAGCGGGCACCTGGACTGAAAAAATATGGGAAAAAGTGACCTATTGACCTCTATGGGAATAAGTGGTGAGTACACTCCGTAACAGCAACCACTATGTAAATGTAAGGTAAAGAATGTTTATACCGTGTTAGCCAGTAAATAGAAAAATATTACAATCTGAGAGTCCTCAGGGGTTGATACCTTTTAATGGCTAACTGAAAAGATGGTAAACATAGCAAGCTTTCGAGACACCATGGCCCCTTCATCAGGCAAATAATAACACAGATTCTGAAGACACACATATATACATCAAGCAAATGAAACAAAACAAACAACAACAGCCTTAGATGTTATAGTAAATGCGACAGGTGATGTAAAACAGAGTCAGGCTAGGAGGAAAAGAGAGGCTGGGGAATTGAAACTAAAAGTCTAAGATAAGCGGAACAAATTGTATAATGGTTATATGGTTAGTGGAACTGAGAATACTTAGGCTGCTTAGGCTTACGATTTTGTTAAATCCGATGCTGTCCGATAAAAATCGGACAACATCGGATCCAATATAGCCCCATGTTCTCCAATGGGGATCGGATGTGCACTTAATGGCATCCGATCCGATTCTGTCCGATTTTTTTCAGGAGCCAAAATCGGAGATTTTCATCGGACAGCATCGGATTTAACAAAATCATAATGTGAAAGCAGCCTTAAATGAGTTGAGGAAAGCAATAAAAGGAAGCGAGGGTGCTCACATAAGAATGTCAAAAGTTCATTGTCCTCAAAATGTAGTGTGTTGGAGTCTGTACCAAATGTACTGTACATCAAATGCATTTCTCAGGTATTTCTCATTATGTTGTGTTCCAGTACCATCTGCTGATTAAACTATATGGTTTATATCACTGTGCATTGTGAAAATCTGACATGTAAATTGGGTGTTGTCTTATTGGCCGGTGACCCAATCACAAGGCTCAATAGGTGGAGCTGTGTACTGGAAATTACCCAGTTCTGAACAAGATGCCACATGGAGCAGAGCACACGTGGAGCTTCTCTTTACCACAAGATTTCCTGGCAGGCCCCAAGGCCTAGGATTTTCCTCAGTCTTCCACAGACAGTATGCTAAAGGCTTTCCATCCTGGATCCTCGCTGTCCGGAGCTACATGTGCTTCTCCAGACAGTAGGGCATGCTGAGTATACCGAAGAACCTACTGCATGTGTTCCATCGTAACCTTTCTCTATTTGCTTCAAGTACTGTTGCCCATGCCGTGGATTAGCTGTATAATTACCCCAAGAGTTCAAGGTCTGTACAACCCTCTTGCTATATATAATCTTCGGCGGTAAGCCACAAAAGACTCTGAACCTTCCTATAACAGCATACAAATATTCCATCTAATACATCTAAACAACCCCAATTTCACATCAGTATTCAACTGCACACTGTATTTGCTGTGGCCTACCCACGTGAAACTGTGAACGATTTTCTCCATTTTGCATTTCACTGTTCCTGCTAAAGTAAAGCAAGTGTTATTCCGGAGACCAGTGTCTGTGGTCATTCTCGTCTGCAGACGCTGCGTGGGTGCGGACAACAATTGGTTGCAGTGGTGACATCACGTCAACAGCTTACATCAGCACTGCCACCAATCAGCTCAGCGGATCAGTGGACAATATGAGCTGTGGATCTCAGTGATTGGCTCCAACAGTAATGTGAGCTGGCGATATGACATCACATCTGTAGCTCGGTCCAGTGGCAAAGAGTCAGTGTTAGACCCGGGGAAGATGAGTAACTGCTCTATAAGTGTTTGGGGTTGACTTTTCTTAAAAGGAATCTATCAGCAGGTTTTTGCTATGTAATCTGAGAACAGCATGAGGTAGGAGCTGAGAGCCTGATTCCAGCGATGTATCACTTACTGAACTGCTTCCTGCAGTTTTGCTGTATATATAGTAGTGCTATGAAGGCTGAGGTGTGTATTGCCCCGCCCACACCACTGATTGGCAGCTTCCCGTGTACAATGTGCATGCAAGCAGCCAATAAGTAGTGGGGGTGTGGTTACACAGATTAGCTTGACTGTTCTGCACATGACACTTAGTCCTGTAGTGATAATCTCCTGCAGATAAAACACTGATTTTAATGAAACTACAGCAAGGTACTCAGCAAATGAGCCATCCCTGGAATTAGAATCTGTCCCTACATGATGCTGCTCTCAGATTAAATTATAAAACCTGCTGACAGATTCCATTTAAAGTTGAAAACCCAAATGCTCAATACAGTACAGTATGGTGCTGTCTTTTTTTATAAATGTAATATACTTTCTATGAACGTTAATTCAGAATTGACTGATAATCTGGCACCTGTCTGGTCCGAGTGAGGCTGGATTAAAACAGTTTTATTCTAAATCATAATAAAAAGTATAATTGTATTGTAAAATATTTCTAAAGGTTTACACCACAGAAACCCTGCCTGTACATGGATGTAATGTAGACTTAGTATATTGAATTTATTATGGGCAGGGATTTCTCCATACATGTCCACCTAGCGGACAAAACGCAGTAAGGTGTAAATGAACTACAGCTGGGAGTGCTGCTGTGAAGTATAATGAAGCTGTATCAGTATCGCCTCCTTTACTGTCACAGCGACCTCAGGCTTAATTAGAGCCAGAGCTACTGTGAAATCAATCCAGACGCTGCGCAAATCCATTCATAAATCCTATACCGTGCAATGCAGAATTGGACCTTGCCGGATTTTACTGGATAGAAATCTAGCTCTTTCATTTGGTGAAACCCCCGTACACCTCTGCTGTTAGTCTGCTAATTAACGAAAGAGAATGATGGCAACCATCACCACCAATGGCTGAACACACATAGCTCCAGGTAATGTATACATATTGTGCACACTGGTGTCGCGCCACATACTACGGTGTGTCCGGATACAGTTTGTGACAATAGCGCCCGGACCAAAGGTGTCTGGCGCATATCACAAACTACAAAACAGGGGGGTCAAATACTACAAGGAGAGCCCTGCTCATAGGGGACAGTGGAAAGGGAGACCCCTTTCACTCACTGATCTGCCTATACGGGGTTCTTTCACCCTGTCGCCGAGCAGGATACCTAGACCCTCCCTGTCCCCAATGTTAACCCTCACTAGAGTGATGGCCGGTGAGAGCGATAGTTCCAACAAGGAGTTAAGGAAGACAGATAGGGTAAACACCAATACGATTTTGTGGCTGCTGCCACTCTCCTAGGCAGCAGATGGCTTAGCAACAGTCAGCTCTCTAGAACAGCTCCTTCCACCCAGGCAGCTTGGATAGGAATCGCGTTCAGTCACCAGCAAGGAATGCTGGATTATGTGACCATATAAAGGAGATGGGAGTGGTCACAAAGTAGCCTCACCTGTGTAGATCACCTAGAAGCTTTGCTAGCAACAGAAACTGACATTAACTCCTACACTGCCAAAGGAAAGAAACAAGTTTGATATAAAATCTCAACAAGGAAATTCAACTCAGGTACCAAACTTGTCAAAAGTCCAAGGCACAGGAGACAAAGTCACAACTGGTTACAACTTTTCTGATGGTGGATTAGGGCTTAATGTCACTGGTTCTGGTGAGCTAGGGTAAAATGGAATGTTCATATTTCATTTCCTGTTAATATAGGATAACATGGATGGTTAATACCTAGCTGTCTAGTCTTAAGGCCCCGTTAACGTAGCGATATCGCTAACGATATCGATGCAACGTCACAGGTTTTGTGACATTGCAGCGACCTCGCCAGCGATATCGCTGCGTGTGACACATAGCAGCTAGCGGCCCCCCGCTGTGAGATCGCTGATCGTTACGGAATGGCCTGGACCATTTTTTCATCGTCGGTCTCCTGCTGGCCATGCTGCATCGATGTGTGTGACTGGGGAAATGACCAACGATCTCCATGTTATGCCCGTTAGAGTGACAGATCCCAACGAACGTCGGGGTCACCGCATAGGTCAGTAGATCTCCCTGTGTGGCATCTCACCAGCAACCACGTAGCAACATTCCGGCGATCCCTGCCAGGTCGTACCGTTGTTGGGATCGCTGGTGCATCGCAAGTGTAACGGGGCCTTTACTATAATCTTCCCTGGTGCAAAGATCTGTAAGCTCCCCTGAATTCTGTTGTTTAATTCCATTATGCATTTGTCGTTGTGTCACTCTATTGCAGAAGACGAACACAAGGAAAAGGGACAGAGCTTCCTGGATCAGTGCAACTGATAACCACAGTTGTCAGGCAATGATGGCTTTCAACCCTCTATGACACATACTGCCAATCACAACTCTGCAATGTCTAAGGCTGCTAGATCAGACACTCATTCAGAGAAACTTTGGAGGAAATGCCCAGATGAACTGCAAGCAGAGATTTCACATACTGCACTCCAAAAACAACAAATGTGAATATCTTTTCAATGGAGCATCACAGGAGAAAATGGAAAAAACTGCTGAATCCGGGGTGCTCAGGGATTTTTTTTTTTAGAAGGTATTTAACTCATTTTTGCAGTCACTGGCCTCTTTAATAGCTTTTTGTCTTATATACTGTATAGGAGGGTGTTCAAATCTTGTACCAATGGTGGTCCAGGGTAAAATAAAATGTTCTATTTCCTTGTATTCTAGGTTAAAGCTAACACTTAATACCTGGTTACTTAAGGGGATGTCACACGCGTCAATATCGCTGTCAATGTCGCTCGTACGTCACAGATTTTCAGTCGCTCGAGCGACATAAAAGTGACGCAGGAGCGACATTGAAGCGTGTGACCAAGCGATGCAACCAGCGACATGTCGCTGATCGCTGATCGCAGGTTTCACTGCCAGATGTAAAACCTGTCGCTCATCGCTCAGTAGACCTTGTGCATCGCTGCGTGTGACACTAAACTCAGCGATTTATTTTCTATTTTGACAACGTACAAGCGACTAAATAAAATCGCTCGCAAGATGGCGACATCACCGCATCGCTGGGTCATATTGACGCGTGTGACATCTTACCTGCGATAATTCCACATCGCTCAGGCGATTAATAATTTGTGACGCATGAGCGATATTGCAGGCGACATTGACACGTGTGACAGGCCCTTTAGTGTACTACAGGGATTTCCAATTCCAAGCCTCTAGGGCCGCAAACATCATGTTTTCAGGATTTCCTTAGTATTGGAATCATTACCAGTGTTAGTGATTCTATTGTCACCAGTGCAATGCTAAGGAAATCCTGAAAACCTGACCTCTGTGCGGCTCTCGAGACCTGGAGTTGGAGACACCTGGCGTACTGTATAGGAGAGTGTTCATATCATGTTCCCTGGGGGTCTACAGTGAAATAAACTGTTTAAATGTTATTTCTAGGATAAAATTGAAGGTTAATACCTGGTTATCTGGATTCAATACATAGGAGGGTGCTCATGTCTTTTCCCCTTGTGTTCTAGAATAAAGCGGGAGATTAATATCTGATGTGGAATGAAAATGAGTGTTTTCATATGTTGTTCCCTGGTGGGCTAGGGTAAAATACAGGTTAATACTCACCTCCGGGACTCCAGCATGAGTCATGTGGTGCCTTGTGTGGGTGTCTTATAGGGCAGTCAGTTTGGATTTCTGTTCTGCGCTGATCACACTGCATAGAGGACAGAACGATGAACCTCACAGTTATTTTCTTGAAGATATTACTGTATAAAAGCTCCGACCGGTCCGTAACGAGGTTATATTATGAAGGCTGTCTTCAGCTGTAACCTACAATCCTGTAGACAATTGTAATGTGGCGTTGGGGACTGCGGCAGCAGTAGTAGTTGTTTTGGTCGTGGGGCTCGTGGCACCCTTGCCCCAGCACACTACAGACACATAATAATTTAAAGAAGAATGGCATACCCCCATAACGTGGCGTATGGTTATCGGGCCTTACATGCAATGGCCAATGCATTAACTAAGATTCTCATTTTCATGTTGTTTCATGAAGCAGTTTCTGCAATGTCAATTTTCATCTTCAAAATTTGCAGTAGTTTCTTATATGTTAGTCAAACACTTCATTATGTCACATATTGTGTTCAGTGTGCAGCGGATCACTTTCTAATACACTACAGACACAGTTTGTGGAGGTTCACTTTCTTTGTTCTAAGTCTTGGCCACAGGCCTTTCTCCACTCCATGGATTATCATGCAAGGTCACAAAAAAATAAACCAACACAGTTAAAAACTTGAACTTTACTAGTAACAAAGTCCACAATATACAGGATAGGGCACATGCTTATTCGTATTTCAGAATCCTCCATCTTCCCACTGACTGGCCTCTGCTACTAAATTGCAGGCTACACCTCCAAAATCTTCTGGGAAGGGGATGGAGTGGCCCTATCCCCGACTATCCCCTCTACTTGGGTTGATGAGTTACATTGTGGTGAGGGTCACTTCACCCAGCCAAGTGAAACGGTATGTGGTTCCTGCCCTATAAGCTGTTTCTGGATAGCCCTTTCAGAGAGTGGCCGTACCACCATCCACATGTTGTCTATTTACTTGCTGAGAGTGGGCTCAGCCACCTGCTTCTTACTTCACCTTCCTCCGCCTGCACCATAGCATGGACTCTGTCTCCTTCTCTTCTAGATCTTGCCTTCTTTGCCTTTCTGCAACCACTGGAAACTCTCTAATCTCTTCACTTTCTCCGCACACTTTTCTCTTCACACTGTACCAGGAATCACTCTACTTTATATATCCCCTTCCAGTGGGCCGGCTTCACTTTAACTCCTTAACTCTGTTTTCTAAGCCCTAGGTTCCTCCATAACTGACATTGTTAGCCCTAGTGCACCTACGGTTAACAAGCAATACCGCACCTATTTCGGGAGTAACACATCTTCGTCACTATGCACGTAGTTATACATTAACTACACATCGTATAAAAGAGCATATAAAACCATACAAAAGCAGTAACAGTCTTCAGGGGTCAGAATTTTTCTCTCTGGGATTTCCCACCTCCTTACACAATAAATAGTGTGATTCTCATAAGGAACTTCTACCCCATTCAAACAGGACGCTGTAGATCTCTGTACTTCAAAAAATGGAGGTCCTAGCGGTGGGGCTCCCATAACGTGCATCCTCCTTTATCAGGGAACAGGGAGCCTTGTCACCCACCCTACTTGCCAAAAACTACATCTTATAGTGCAAAAAATACACTATACAGTATATGAGTAAAGAAAATGTAAAAAATCCTAGAAACGTACGTCAGTAGTATGTATTTGGGATAATTTAACGCTCGGTATTTAATAATTTTACGACTTGCATTAACCATGGTCATTAGTAACACTTGAACTGCAGATATAAAAGTTTGTGACCTTCTGAAACACATTAATTTGTATTTATTTCTTTTTTAGAAACCAGAAATTAACGAGACTCTTCAGCTAAAACAAACGACAACGTTCTACAGTCCTGTCCTATGTGAGGATCCTCGGAGCTTCCCAAGTCATGAATCACACAGAACTGTTTATGTGGACTGCTAGCACGAGTCCCGGCCTTCAATTGAAAACATATGTCTACCGCAGAATATTTTTCGAAATAATCAGCTAATGAAAAGCGGCCTGACGACACCAGAGTGCTGCTCGGATTTTGTTTAATGTACATTGATTTTTTTTATGTCCATCGTTTCCTACTTAGACGTCAACATACAGAGTCCCAGTCCGATGTCTGGTTTACAGCTAGAATTCCTTTTCCAATGACTTGGGAATACTCAGATGTCAGGGATATACTTCGAGCACAGAAAGCAGAAAGGCGTGAAACAAGTGCAGAACTACTAGTTTAAGCAGGAAATTATTTAACGTGAACCCCCCCCACCTTTGGCGTAACTTGAAGCTCATGGGCCCCGATGTGAAAGCTCCAACGGGGCCCCCAATAGTTGCAAATCTTCAATAGCAATAGTCTGGTTCTACAGGCTAAGGGGACTTTTGGGGCCCCCTAGGCTTGAGGGCCCAGGTGCTATCACAACCCCTGCAACTATTGTAGTTACGCCCAGTTTCCCCCCATTTATCTGCGATTAGTAAACAGTGCAAGAAAGTACAGTTTCGCATTGATGTCACCATGTTTTACTACTGTAGGATTACCAGGCTTGGGATGAAGGTCTCAGTCACTGTAGGTGACTGCAGTCTTCTGAATCCTGACAGCGAGCAGACAACATGTGCTAATGGGCATCCACATGACCACAAGCATAATGTTTTGCATTCTAGGGGTCACATGAAGACTAGACATGCTTGTCTTCCTCTCAATAGTAGTGTACTGAGAGAAAAAAGCACGTCTAGTCTAAATGTCAACAGAAGTATGCAAATATTTGTATACGGTCACGTTACGCACTGGTGCTACTAGAGGATAATGACAGCATGTACACCGCACGCTGTTAGGATTCAGAAGTTTGCAGTTACATAGCAAGACATAAAAGGGTTGTCCGGTTCTCCCAGCACATGCACTGTGTGCTACGAGGATTATCCGGTTTCTGAGCCAAGAACACCAGTCACATGACCGCAGTTGTGCAATATGTATGTTCCAGACCAGAACCCGACTAGTGGGCGTGGAGTATGGAGTGGGCTTGTCTGACTAGTGGGTGCGTCCTTGCTCAATACATTTGGATCAACAAGGCCATGCCCACTAGTCGGGCTCTAACCGGTAATACGCATATTGCACAATTGTGGTCATTGACTGCCGTTCCCAGCTCAGAAACCGGATAATCCTCGCAGCACAGTGTGATGTGCTGAGAGGATTAATAGGTCTGCAGTCAAATACAGTGATTGCAGACTTATCATTTTAGACCGGACAACCCCTTTAAAAATGTTACCCTTTAGCTTTTAGTTTAGTTTTATTTTTTCACCCTTTTCTTTCTCTTTTTACCTATGCAACATATGAAAAATTATCTGGTTTCCCGGACACCATCACAAAAGTTGCTGTTGATGTAATATTGGATGATCAAACGTTCACAGACCCAGGTCCAGAGTCAGCCATGTGAACCTATTACCTGCCCATAATCCTTGACACCTCCTCTAGTTTGGAAAGATGCCAACATATAAGAGGAGATTCGAAGGAATCCGGTTTGGCAGGTCCTGTGAGTCTCTACTCTAGGAATTATGTTTTTTTTATTTTTATACTTTCTTCTTATTATTTATCCTTTATGGGACTCTACTATAGTATATATAATTATGACATGTGTTTTCTAATAGCTCGGCTCATTATCACATTAACTCTAATATATAAATTCACATGTGGCATCATTTACTCCGCATATTTGATCAGAGTAAATCCATGGTGAAATCTGATGAACGTATTTTTTGTTCGTGAGCCGTGTAAGGTGGACTGTGCCCGTATGCTTCTATTCCTGAAGACACCAACCGCGTTGTATTATAATAGTGTGAACCATGTATTTATCTGCACTGTGCAGAATTATTAAGCAAGTTGTATTGTAGAGGATTATTTTTATTATTGATCAACAACTATTGTGGCACCCTGTGCCAGGTCACCACAGACTTCCTTGGGACAGGAGGGATTTCTTACAGCGAGTAACCCACTAACACACAACACCCTTTCACCCCAGGCCTGTAGGGGGAGCTCCACTGGTTGCCTTAAGCCAGTTCCCCCTATAAATACAGGTCCTGGAGGAAAACACCAGAGTGTGCAGTCATACAGAACTGTGAACAGCTGAGTGAGCTGAACTGGTACTGGAAGCGCCATACCAGAGACCAATGAGACAGTGGTAGACCCACAGAGTAGGGGTCGAAGGCAGAGGAGAGAAACTTGCTACAAGAAGGGGGCAGAGGAGTCATACCGACTCACCCCATCAGAGTTCCGGTCACTGGGTCCTAGCTACAGGGATGTAGAGAATAGGCCCTGCAGAGAAACCAGCACTACAAGAAGGTTTAGCTTCCAGGACACCCGAAGCACCAACCAGTGAGAGCCAGGAGTCAAGGCCATGACAGGAATCCCATAGAAGTGCCCTCAGTGCAGCAAACCCGGGTGTAGAGAGTCATACAGATAGAGAAGTTACGGTCTGGTCGGGTTCCAAGCCTGCCAGACTCTGACAGCATAACAGAAACAAGGAGGCCTACAACCCTACTCTCTGTGGAAATCCTAAAGTGTTTCTCTCACCTCCGGACGAGTGTACCCGTACAGAACACCAGTAAAGGTACCAAAAGACTTCTATGTGTGCGTGTCCCTCCTTCCATCTGCACCACACTGACCGCGCTACCCTATTACCCTCACTACAACTTACAGCCCCGGGGACCCCCGCTCGTCCTGTAGGGAGCAGTTCCACCTTGCTGCCGCCCATCACCCCGGAGGCCCAAGCAGCACTGGTGCCATCACCGGAACCCTACAGGTGGTGTCACGACAGACATTTTATTATTTTCTTGGCACTCCAACCCCATTTTATCTGCATCCCCCGGGCCCACGGCCTCAGGAACCACTACCCGTGACTTCCCCCAGAGACCGCGCCTGAGTGATCCGAGTACCCACAGGGCCTGGGCTGGACACTATGTTCTCAATCACCCCAAAAGACTCAGAAATATCAAAGCTTAATATTTTTGGAAGTTGAAGTGTTTACCGTAGTTTTTTTAGATTTGGCTATCATAGGAGGATATCTGTTTGTGCAGGTAACTATAATGGTACCTTTACACGCCACTTATGCGGCGAGAAATATTGACGGCGATATGTCGCCCTGGAACCATCGCCGTCAGATTGCCTCCCAATTCCGGCGTGTCATTTGGGAATTTGGCGGCGATATGTCGCCTTGCCATGGTCCCTGATTTCAGTGCATGCTCTGAAGTAGGCGGCAGTGGCGAGGCGACATATCGCCACCAAATTCACCAAATTTACGCCGCAATAGGGAGGCAATCTGACGGCGATGGTTCCAGGGCGACATATCGCCGTCAATATTTCTCGCTGCATAAGTGGCGTGTAAAGGTACCCTTACTGTGCAGAATTATTAAGCAACTTAATAAAAACCAAATATCTCACTTGTTTATTTTCACCAGATAAACCAATATAACTGCATATAATTTAGAAAAAAACATTTCTGACATGCAAAAACAAAACACCCAAAAAATGAGTGACCAATATAGCCACCTTTCTTTATGATGACACTCAGCAGCCTCCATCCATAGATTCTGCCAGTTGCTTGATCTGTTTACGATCAACATTGGGTGCAGCAGCCACCACAGCCTCCCGGACACTGTTCCCAGAGGTGTGCTGTTTTCCCTCCCTGTAGATCTCACATTTTAGGAGGGACCACAGGTTCTCTATGGGGATCAGATCAGGTGAACAAGGGGGCCATGTCATTATTTTTTCTTCTTTTAGACCTTTACTGGCCAGCCACGCTGTGGAGTAGTTGGATGCATGTGATGGAGCATTGTCCTGCATGAAAATCATGTTTTTCTTGAACGATACCGACTTCTTCCTGTACCACTGCTTGAAGAAGTTGTCTTCCAGAAACTGGCAGTAGGTCCGGGAGTTGAGCTTCACTCCATCCTCAACCTGAAAGGTCCCACAAGTTCATGTTTGATGATACCAGCCCATACCAGTACCCCACCTCCACCTCGCTGGTGTCTGAGTCGGAGTGGAGCTCTCTGCCCTTCATTGATCCAGCCTCTGGCCCATACATCTGGCCCATCAAGAGTCACTCTCATTTCATCAGTCCATAAAACCTTTGAAAAATCAGTCTTAAGATATTTCTTGGTCCAGTCTTGATGTTTTATCGTATGTTTCTTGTTCAGAGGTGGTTGTTTTTCAGCCTTCCTTACCTTGGCAATGTCCCTGAGTATTGCACATCTTGTGCTTTTTGATACTCCAGTGACGTTGCAGCTCTGAAATATTGCAAAACTGGTGGCAAATGGCATCTTGGCAGCTTCACGCTTGATTTTCCTCAATTCATGGGACGTTATTTTGCGCCTTTTTTGCCCAACACTCTTCTTGCGATACTGTTGGCTATTTGCCATGAAACGCTCGATTGTTCGGTGATCACGCTTCAAACGTTTGGCAATTTCCAGACTGCTGCATCCCTCTGAAAGACATCTCACAATTTTCTACTTTCCAGAGCCCGTCACATCTCTCTTCTGACCCATTTTGCCTAAGGAAAGGCATTTGCCTAATACCGTATATACTCGTGTATAAGCCGACCCGTGTATAAGCCGACCCCCCTACTTTTGCCCCCAAAACCTGGGAAAATTTATTGACTCGTGTATAAGCCGAGGGTGGACCCCAGCACAGGTATACAGCCCCCAGCAGTGTGGTATACAGCAGCCTCCCCAGTGGTATATACAGGCCCCAGCAGTGTTACAGCAGCAGCCCCAGTGGTATATACAGCAGCAGCCCCAGTGGTAGTATACAGCAGCCCCAGAGGTATATACAGCAGCCCCAGTGGTAGTATACAGCAGCAGCCCCAGTGGTAGTATACACGCAGCCCCAGTAGTATATACAGCCCCAGTGGTAGTATACAGCAGCCCCAGTGATATATTAAGCCCCAGTGGTAGTATACAGCAGCCCCAGTGGTATATACAGCTCCAGTGGTAGTATACAGCCCCAGTGGTAGTATACAGCAGCCCCAGTGGTATATACAGCCCCAGTGGTAGTATACATACAGCCCCAGTAGTAGTATACAGCCCCAGTGGTAGTATACAGCCCCAGTGGTAGTATACAGCAGCCCCAGTGGTAGTATACAGCCCCAGTGGTAGTATACAGCCACAGTGGTAGTATACATACAGCCCCAGTAGTAGTATACAGCCCCAGTGGTAGTATACAGCCCCAGTGGTAGTATACAGCAGCCCCAGTGGTATATTCAGCCCCAGTGGTAGTATACAGCCCCAGTGGTAGTATATAGCCCCAGTGGTAGTATACATACAGCCCCAGTAGTAGTATACAGCCCCAGTGGTAGTATATAGCCCCAGTGGTAGTATACATACAGCCCCAGTAGTAGTATACAGCCCCAGTGGTAGTATACAGCCCCAGTGGTAGTATATAGCCCCCGTGGTAGTATACATACAGCCCCAGTAGTAGTATACAGCCCCAGTGGTAGTATATAGCCCCAGTGGTAGTATACATACAGCCCCAGTAGTAGTATACAGCCCCAGTGGTAGTATACAGCCCCAGTGGTAGTATATAGCCCCAGTGGTAGTATACATACAGCCCCAGTAATAGTATACAGCCCCAGTGGTAGTATACAGCCCCAGTGGTAGTATATAGGGCCCCAGCAGGGCCCCCCTCATAATTTGGCGCCCCCACCTCACTTTCTGGGCCCCCCCGCATGCAGCGCTGCGCATATACATTACCTGTCTAGCAGCTGTCACCTCCGGTGGCGGATCGCGGCTCCCAGCTCCGGGCTCCATCTTCCTCGCTGTCTTCCTGCTTTGTGACCGGGGCTCATCGCGATGACGTCATCGCGACGCCGGGCCGGTCACCTGACAAGCAGGAAGACAGCGAGGAAGATGGAGCCCGGAGCCGGGAGCCGCGATCCGCCACTGGAGGGTGACAGCTGCTAGACAGGTAATGTATATGCGCAGCGCTGCATGCGGGGGGGCCCAGAAAGTGAGGTGGGGGCGCCAAACTTTGAGGGGGCCGTATTGACTCGCGTATAAGCCGAGGGGGGCACTTTTCAGCCCAATTTTTGGGCTGAAAAACTCGGCTTATACGCGAGTATATACGGTAATTAAGCACACCTTATATAGGGTGTTGATGTCATTACACCACACCCCTCCTCATTACAGAGATGCACATCACCTGATTTACTTAATTGGTAGTTGGCTCTCAAGCCTATACAGCTTGGAGTAGGACAAGATGTATAAAAAGTATCATGTGATCAAAATACTCATTTGCCTAATAATGCTGCACACAGTGTACAAGTGCATCTCAATGATTTAGAATATCATCAAAAAGTTAATTTATTTCAGTAATTCAATACATAAAGTGAAACACATATATTATACAGAGTCATTACACACAGAATACCGTAATCTATATCGTGTTTATTTATGTTAATGTTGATGATTATGGCTTACAGCCAATGAAAACCTAAAGGTCATTATTTCAGAAAATTAAAGTAGGGAGGATGAAGGGTTAAAAACCGCGCTGCCGTATTCCACGTGACATCAAAGGGTGAATTTAATATTGATTTATTAGTCAACGTGTTTCAGGGCTTCCTGAAACAATATGCATTGACATTGATTTTTTATGATATTCTAATATGTGACGTAGCACTGAAGAGAAGAAGGATGTATATAGAATAGTGTATAGTAGGTTACACAGCTTGTTCAGCTACTTGCTCTAGGGTAGTGGGATCAGCCTCTAGGCTTAGAGGGGAGACTCCATCTTAGTTTTAGTTAGTATAGTGTATACAGCAGTAGCCATGTGCAAGCCGACTAAATACCTTAGGTCACAGCTAGTGGGTGTTTGTGGGAACTGTCACCCTAACATCGGTGGATGGGGAACAGAGCTACCGGAAAGGACTCCAGAAGGGGGACGTATAGAGAACTACCTCCATCCCTCTGTTACGATCTTCGGGCCTCGGAATAGATTCCCCTGTCAGTGAACGTCCTCAAGAGGAAGCTTGGCATAGACCTGGGAGAACAGGTCAACGCAGTAATGGACGTTAGTGGAGGAGGTTCTGGTTGATGGTTGTATCCTTTGTGTCTTTGTGTCTCTGTGGGTGGGACGTGGCCTTAGGTCGAAAGGGGACTAAAGGACTCTAATGTGCGGGAGTGAGGTGTAAAGCGGAAAGGAGGAGCACAGACTAACATCATCAGTGGTACCAGGAGTTATGGAACAGTGTAAAGGAAAAGTGTGCCGTAAAGCCAAGTGTCTTGCTAAAGACTTGTTCAAGTGTTATGTGCGCAGTCTTGGAGTGTTTGCGGTACTGTGCAGAACGTTCAGTAAAAGACTGTCTAAAAAGATCGGTGTCAGTAACTCCCAGTGGATGGATCCTGACCTGAACCAAGGTATGGCCACAACCACAAAGACCACACACCCAGCCGGGATCACCGCAACCAAAACTCCTGTTGCTCTATGGGAATGGCCTGGGTGTGCACTACAGAGGGCAGTCCCTCGCCTGTGACCTCTACCTCTGACCACCCTCACAGCTGTCTGTGGACAACCCAATTTTAGCCTATGTGCTACTTTTACAGGTTTATGTGATAAAGAATTGCAGCGTGGTCCAGATTTGCCCGTATTTTAAAGATAAGAATATTGGATACTCAACAGTAACTAGTAAATGCAAATAGTAAAAATGACTAGGCAATGTAAATACAAAGTGGAGCATCACTTTAATGAGTCGTTATACAAGTACAATATAAGGTATATCCTGAAGTACTGATGCAATTCGGCTTTTTAGAGCATTTAATCCCCTGCCAACATGTTCTTTCCAGTGCAGACACTGAACCTCGCTTGCTCATTTATATAGTGAGTTTATATTACACAGTATACACATGAGGCTTAATGGTGGCAAAAGTCATATACATAAAAACGATGAAATACCAGGCAAAACCTTTTAAGGCTTGTTAGATTTTGTGCAATACGAACGCAATACTTTGCTACCATAGCAATGTAAAGAAATACCCAGGCCAAAGCAAAGTAAATTGTCCGCACTCCATGAGCTCCTTCTCCCTCGCTATACCCCCTAGTGCAAATAATAAGTTCAACCCAGCGAGGCCGCTGCATTTTTGAGATATATTTTTGGAAATGCATCTTTTTTCATTTCCAAGTCTAAAATGATATACCAATATGGGTCCAGGATGGGGGACATCACTATAGGAAGGGGGACATTACCACATAATAACAAAAGGAGGGAAGGGCCAACACTTATGTACTTATGGGATGTAGAGTGCCACAAGGGCCCGGCCCATACATCTGATCAACATACAGGGGGAAGGGGGACAGGACCAAATTTTGCACCGGAGCCCATTGGACAAATAAAAGCAAATGAGCCATAAAAATCTGCATTTTTTTATTACATCTTTACCAATTCGTAAAATACGGTGCCCCAATTTCGAAGTAATTGAGACAAAATCTGCTAAAGTAATAAAAAAGACAAAAAAAAAAAACTATGGGTACTTAATCCCCCAAATGATGAGTTGTGTTAATTCTCAAACATTAGTAATAGTCTTACGATTTAAAGAACTCTAGTTGGTAGACGGTGGTACAGGATATGGGGTTTGAGGTCTAATGTAGGTCTGGTTGAACAAGGACGTCTTCAAGATCACTTACAGGAAAACAAATCTTATTGATCTCCTTCCTTCCAAGTAACAAAAGTTATCACAGCTGCAATCACTGCATGACTGACAACATGGGGGTCTATATCAACACTCTCCAAAAGTATCCGGAACAAGAGAAGGTTCTATAATGTCTCAAGGCGACATTTCCTTGTGTTGTCTTCGTGTGTCAAGTTGCTTAACTACTCTGTGAAACAAAGGTTGTCACTCAGCTTTAGGCCTTATATATACAAGAGAACAATGTTTATTGAGTCTGTACAGAGCCTAAAGCCCCGGTCTCACATAACGATGTGTCAGCGATGCCGACAACGATCAGCATCGTTGATGCATCGTTGACACATCGTTATCAGGTCGCTGGTGAGCTGTCACACTGACAGACTTCACCAGCGACCTCTGGGCACCAGATCGTTGGTACCCAGCGTCCGCTCGTTCCCTGCATCCTGGGAGCGGACGGACGCTGGTAACCATGGTAACAGCGGGTCTCTCCTGCACTTAGAGACCCGCTTGTTTACCATGGTTACCGGCACCCGCCCGCTTCCGAGTTGCGGGGAGCGAGCGGGTGCCGACCTCTCCTATCCTGTCCCTCACTATTCTCATCTCTCCCTGCTATTTCCCTGTTCCCTACTCTATCCCCTATCCTAAACCCTAATCCTATCCCTCTCCTTGTTCTAAATAAAGAAATAACCCCCCCCCGAGGCTCACCGGCTTCAGACGCTCCCATACCGGCATCTCTGTAATGGAGATCTCAGGGGTAAAGGACCTGTGATGAGGTCACAGTCATGTGACCCGCCTATACTGTATACTGTATAGTATAGGCGGGTCACATGACTGTGACCTCATCACAGGTCCTTTACCCCTGAGATCTCCATTACAGAGATGCCGGTATGGGAGCGTCTGAAGCCGGTGAGCCTCGGGGGGGTATTTCTTTATTTAGAACAAGGAGAGGGATAGGATTAGGGTTTAGGATAGGGGATAGAGTAGGGAACAGGGAAATAGCAGGGAGAGATGAGAATAGTGAGGGACAGGATAGGAGAGGTCGGCACCCGCTCGC
Organism: Allobates femoralis; assembly: GCA_033576535.1. Lineage (NCBI taxonomy): Eukaryota > Metazoa > Chordata > Amphibia > Anura > Aromobatidae > Allobates > Allobates femoralis. The sequence goes on from JARQOC010000005.1 coordinate 540,004,467, forward strand.
TCCCCGCAACCCGGAAGCGGGCGGGTGCCGGTAACCATGGTAAACAAGCGGGTCTCTAAGCCCGCTTGTCACCCTGGATGTCATGTTACAGCGCTGCTGTGCGGCGCTGTGACATGGCGGGGGATCCTGACAGGTCGCTGATCGCTGCCCCCGCCGGTCACACACACCGATGTGTGGTGACCAGCTGGGGGGGCCAACGACCAAAAAATGGTCAGGAGCCCTGTGCAACGATCAGCGACCTCACAGCAGGGGCCTGATCGTTGCTATCAGTCACACGCAACGATATCGGTAAGGATATCGTTCCTACGTCACAAATAGGACGATATCGTTACCAATATCGTTATGTGAGACCTAGCCTTAAGGCACTTAGCATGGCACTCTATAATGCATCTGTATGAGAGCCGATGAGGCCTCCGCATGCCATCCTGTTTCCTCTACATGGCACCCTTGCTGCATCCATATGGCATCGATGTTGCCTCAACATGGCACCCTATGTTGCCTCCATGTGGTATTCTATGTTGATTCGGTATGGCACGCTACGCTGCCTCTGTATGGTGCCCTATGTTGCATCTGTAGGGCACAATTTGTTGCCTCCATATGCCACCCTATGTTGCCTCAATATGCCCCCCTTTTATGCCTCCATATGGCCATCTATGTTGCCTCCATATGACATTTCATGTATGTACCTTCTGTATGGCACGTCTAGTTGCCTCCGGACAGCAAATTATGTTGCCTTTGTATTGATTTTGGAACGTTTTAGCCCAATCCCCTATCCAACCTAAGATTATTAATTCTTATTATTTATTGTTATAGCGCTATTTATTCCATGGCGCTATACATGTGAAAAGGGGCATACATAGACAAGTACAATAAACATGAACAGTACAAGGCTCACACGACTATAGAAGGAGAGGGGACTCTGCCCATGAGGGCTCACAGTCTACATCGGATGGTTGAGGATACAGTAGGTGACGAGAGAGGACCCTGCCCACGAGTACTCGCAGTCTACAAGGGATGGGTGAGGATACAGTAGGTGAGGAGGACCCTGTCTGTGAGGGCTCACAGTCTACAAGGGATGGGTGAGAATACAGTAGGTAAGGAGAGAGGATCCTGTCTGAAAGGGCTCATAGTCTACAAGGGATGGGTGAGGATACAGTAGGTGAATAGAGAGGACCCTGCCCACGAGGGCTCACAGTCTACAAGGGATGGGTGAGAATACAGTAGGAGAGGAGAGAGGACTCTGCCTACGAGGGCTCACAGTCTATAAGGGATGGGTGAGGATATGTGGCGCCCCACCAGTCTGGTAGCCGCAAAGGGGTACTGTACTCAATAACAGGGTGTGGTATCTCAGTCCAATAGGATAAAGGGATAGTGAATCCTGGCCCCACCTAACACACCCACACACCCTAGGACCCAGGGGACCATGGGCGAACCCGGGGGGAGGGCCCAGCCACAAAAGGGGACAAGGGAAGAACAGACAGTAGAGAGTTAGTTAGTGAGTTATTGAGTAAGGAGTAAGCAGTGAGAGAGTGACGGAGGTAGAAGCCAAGTGTGCAGGCGAGAACGGAGAGAATCCCAGGGGCACAGGTGGAGTGAGAACAGCCTGGGCACCCAGATCCGGGACTAGGATAGTCGGATGGAGGGGTTGGTCGAGAACCAGGAAACCGGCCCTGAGCGTTGCATATTTGCCCTTCGGTTGTGTGTGCAAATCGGGTCCGGGGCTGTCAGGTTCACCCCGAACAGCCCCGGACCTAATTGTACCGTGATGTGAAGCCAGTCTAAGTGACAATCTCATAAGAACTGTATTGGCAACCTATTACAGCTTGTAGAAAGCCATATGTTCACATGCATTAGGGCATAAAGTGACCATAAGTACAAGTGTTGCTATAATTTGGCTAATTCCTCATTAGCATGGCTTACGAATATATTCGGGAAAATTTATGAAATGGTCCAAAAGATCATTTTTCTCCGTTGCTAACAGCAACCAATCACAAGGAAGTTTTCATTTAATTTTCTGCTTTTGAAAAATGAAAGCTGTTCCGTGATTGGTTGCTATGAGCTAAAAGACAAAACCAAAGCCACAGCTGCTTCCATTTCATTGAAAAATGAAACTGACTAGTTGTAATAGGCAACAAACACAGCTTTCCTTTTAATAGTAAGCAGGTCAGTCAGGGCACTTAGCAGGGCCAAAGTCACGGTTAGTTTTCCATCCAGGAATGGCGATTTCCCACCAGGGGTGCACAGCCAAAGCACCAGCAATAGCAAACAAAGGAAAAAGGGAGGGCGGCACTCACCGGGTAAACGAGAAAGTCTTATTTATTCCAGAGTTCCGGAAGCAAACAGGGTGCAGGGAGGGGGCAAGAGGAGCCGCCGGACTACGGCACCGTTTCGCGACGCGTGTCGCTTCTACGGGTGCCTGGACCCGTAGAAGCGACACGCGTCGCGAAACGGTGCCGTAGTCCGGCGGCTCCTCTTGCCCCCTCCCTGCACCCTGTTTGCTTCCGGAACTCTGGAATAAATAAGACTTTCTCGTTTACCTGGTGAGTGCCGCCCTCCCTTTTTCCTTTGACAGCTTTCCTTTTAGATTTCATTACCGGATATTTCTATAAATGGATGGAGATCAGCAGTAGCTTTACGAAGTTGAGATCCAATCCATGTTTACTTCTGTTTCCTTTATAAACCCTCATTGCAAATAAATGCTGTTGAAATCAGTAGGGCATACCGACAATAAATAACAATAGCCGGTTTCATATTCTTCCTTTATTGTACGATGTTTCACCATGACATATCCCATTATGACTTCCAGGCCCCCTAAGGCCAATAAAACTTTTAAAAATCAGATTAAATAGGAAATTATGGTTCCCAGTGGTCTGAGAATAGGACCCCATAAATAGAAATTAGTAGTGTGAGCAACAGAAAGCGTCAAGGAACATAAAAACACACGTGTGCCGCGAGATGAAGGGTTATAGCCTTGGCAGGTACTGAAATGAGGGATTCAGTGCTGTGGAAAAGATTCACATTAAGCAACGTGGACGGTGACCACATAGGGCAATATAGCGTGGTCACCTCTGACGGTAAAGACAAAAACACATTAGGGCACGGCCATGAATGAACGCCGACTATTCATTGGGAACGACCTATTACATACTTACCTTGTGGCATCTGTCATCAACTTCCATCTGGATGCCCACATATCCCAGAAATCAACACTCTGCCGGAAGCCATGTTAGCACATCCATGTGATAACCACTAGCGGTAGTGGCCCCACGCACAAAACCACAAGCAGTGCCACCAATCTGCTGCCCATGCAACCGTACTCTGGATGAGATGATCTAACATTACAGGACCTGTGGTGTTGTCATGGTCATGTGATCAGTCATGTGTACAGGAGGAGCCAGGTGCATGTGACTGATCACATGACCGTTACACCACAACAGGTCCTGTGTGCATTTTGAGGGACAGACAGGCTCAGGGAGGCGTGGAGAGGTACAGACAGGCTCAGGGAGGCGGGGAGAGGTACAGACAGGCTCAGGGAGGCGGGGAGAGGTACAGACAGGCTCAGGGAGGCGGGGAGAGGTACAGACAGGCTCAGGGAGGCGTGGAGAGGTACAGACAAGCTCAGGGAGGCGTGGAGAGGTACAGACAGGCTCAGGGAGGCGGGGGTGGTACAGATAGGCACATGGAGGTGGGAAGGCAAAGACAGACAAAAACAGGCACAGGGAGGCAGGGGGCCACAGGCACACAGAAAGGCAGGTGGCCAAAAACAGGGAAAGGGAGATATGGGGGGCACAGAGAGGTGCAGGGGGGCAAAGGGGCAAAGACAGGCACAGGGAGGCGGGGCACAGACGGAGAACGCACAGCAGGGAAGGCCAGAGAGAGAGTGCACAGCAGAGGGGACAGAGAGAGTGTACAGTGGGGCAGAAACAATGCTCGAGGGGCAGAGAGAGCATATGTGCACTTACTCATGTGCCAACCATATTTGCACTTTTAGGTGTACAAAGATGGTGGTGGTGTGACACACCACACCCCGTCACCACTTCCACTGCAAGATTAAAGTAATTACAGGATTACATCGGAGAACCTGTTGGGAGCTAATAAAGTGGATAACTAGATGTCTCTGCCTATTTTGTATGCAAAAAAGGATTATTCTCTGTGTGTGTTGTTTTTTCTCTTTAATGAAAGTTTTGCTAATTGCGGCTGTCATACTGACGGCTGACATTAGCAATATGGCTTGACGTCAGCTGTCAAAAAAAGTTGACATCAACCCCTTTATTATCCAGTATGCCACTGCTACACAGCAGCTGGAGGAGTGGTGTAACCACCAGTTTTGGTGTCTCTCACAGAGGCGCCAATTCTGGTACAACTGATGCTGCAATTTTCAACGTGGGCCCAGAACATTAGAACCTCACCACCACGCTGAGAATTTCAGCCCTCAGCTGCCGGGATACCTTGGCTAGCAATAGAAAATATGGCAAAGCCCCTGCTAATTTTTTTTTTTTTTTAAACATGTAGTTAAATAGTTGAAAAAAAAAAAGCTCTGCTGTACTTTTCATTGTAACATCAGGCAGCAGGGGTTGACCGCCAGTAGTTGCTTGGTTTACCTGCACAGGCAAGAGAAAATACAGCGAAGCCCTACACATTTTTTTACCAGGAAAATAAACACTTTATTAATAAAAAAACATTTTGGATCCAACTTTATTTTTCTTTCAATGGGAAGAGGGTCATGTGACACATCAAACTTATTGAGAATTTCATAAGAAAAACAATGGTGTGCTTGGTTTTAACGTAACTTTATTCTTTCATTAGTTATTTACAAGTTTATGACCACTTCTAAAATGTGTTCAAAGTGCTGTCCATTGTGTTGGATTGTCAATGCCACCCTCTTCTCCCACTCTTGACACACTGATAGCAACACCGCAGAAGAAATGCTGCACAGGCTTCCAGTATCCGTTGTTTCCGATGCTGCACATCTTGTATCTTCACAGCATAGACAATTGCCTTCAGATGAGGGATGAGGAGAACTTTATTGTGAATGGTGAAGTTAAGAAACAAAACCAGCGCTATTGGTCTGACACTAACCCACAGTGGATAGATCCCTCCAAGACTGCTGGAACACAAACATTGATGGTATGATGTGGTATATGGGGTACAAAGATAATGGGGCCATTCTTCATCAATGGAAACCTCAATGTCACTGGATATCTGAATCATGTAGCAATTTCAGATATCCTCGTCTCATTAAAAAAAATAAAGTTGGATCCAAAATGGCTGACTTCAAAATGGCCGCCATGGTCATCACCCATCTGGAAACGTTTTCCCCCTCCCATATACTAATGTGCCACAAACAGGACGTTGATATCACCAACCATTCCCAACTAAACTCCAGCTAGCCAGGCAGAATACAGATCCTCATGTAGCTCCATCAATGGAAAAATTAAAAAAAAACAGTTACGGGTTTTGAGATTTTTGTCTAATGTTGAAAATGAAAGAATTAAGCCACTAAAGAAAAACCTGAAGAAGTTTAATATCACCGTAACTGTACAAATCTGGAGACTCAGGCTTCCAAGTATCGTAAATGTTGAAGCACAACGAACGCCGTAAAACTGAAACTAGAAGAACAATGGCGGAATTACAGGTTGTTGGTTTTTTAGCATTTCACAGCACTAAGAACTTTTTTCCTTTTTTATTCAGTACAGTACAAGGTAAAATGAATGGAGTCATTGAAAACTGCTAGTCATCCGCAAAACCCAAGACCATAACAACGATAAAATGAAAAATGATGAAAGAAGAGGGGAAAATCTAAAGAGAAAAAAATGAAAGTTGGCTGCGTCCATTAAGTGAATCTGTCAGCAGGTTTTTGCTACATCATTTTAGAGCAGCATATTGTAGGCAAAGACATCCTGAATACAACAATGTATCACATAGATTACTGGCTGCAGCTGTTCTGACACAATCAAAGCATTTAGTTTTAGCCATACAGCAGAGCTGAGAGTGCCCCCGCCCACACCAGGCTCTCTACAGAGATTGTGCATTGACTGTGAGGTGTCAGTCACAGCAGGGACGTCGTCAGACTCCCATGCATGAGACAATGTAGTCCTGTAATGGTAATCATCAGGTGATAAAGTCATTAGTTTACATAAACAATAGCACACAGCCAAATAAGAGAGGCACAGAGATAAGATAGGTTTCACATGATGAGTAATTTTTAACATATATTTTGCCATGAATACACCCTAAAGGTGTTGTCACACCTGGCGACGTCGCTAGCGACATCGCCGAAAAAGTGACGTATCAGCGATGTCGCTAGCGATGTCGCGCTGTGTAAATGAGCGGCGCGACCGCATTTTATCGCTGGTCGCCGGTTGACAGGTTTACGGGCAGAGCTATAAACCTGGCAACTGGCGACCCGCGATAAGGCTGGATCACGCCGTGTGACATCGCCAGAGCGATGTCGGCGGCGATCCAGCCTATACCGCAGCGTTGCTGCGGATCGCTCGCTGGGCTGAGCCCAGCCCAGTGAGCGATGTCACCGCCCGCATCGCTGCGACATCGCCGGCCGCAGCGATGCTGTGTGACAGCTGGCCAGCGATGTCGGAAGCGAGCGGGCACCCGCACATCGCTTCCGACATCGCTGGCCAGATCGTGCTGTGTGACAGCACCTTTGGGGTCTGAACTTCCTGTTTCGGACAGCTGATAGATATAATCAGGGGGCGACCAGGAGCACCCCAATTCCACAGCTCAGATTGAAGGCATCATCAAACCAGACAACATAGGACAATTAGCCGCTGATCTATCCTATGGTGAGCTGAATGCTTTCTCTTGCTTGGGGCGAATTTACAGGCAAGACTTTAGGATATTTTCTATTAGTAAATTAAAGCACAAGTGGGGGAAATCTATCATGTTACTACGCCAGTTTTCTGGCATCAAAAAATTGCATTGGTATTTGTACAAAACATTTGCACCTATTTGACCTTTTACATCAGCTGTGTTATTTTTCTAATAAAAGGAAAAAGAAAAACAACTCCCATTATAATGTAACCTGATTTATTTTAGCAACAGAAGCTTATAAGTAATTTGTCATGAGCTTGGGCTTTTACTAGTGTGGTAAAACGGGCTTCAGATACTAAAGTTACCACTGGACTAGTCACTCAATTTGAATGACATCTATGTATATTGTATATCTCTATCTATCTACCATATCTATGTATGTAGCTACCATATCTATCTACCTACTATACCTATCTACCATATCTATGTATCTATCTACCTACCGTATCTAGCTATCTCCCATATCTATCTGTCTACTGTATCTATGTATCTATCTCCCGTATCTATCTATCTACCATATGTATCTATCTACCGTATCTATGTATCTATCTCCCGTATCTATCTACCATATGTATCTATCTACCGTCTCTATATGTCTACCGTATCTATCTACCATATCTATCTATCTACCGTATCTATGTATCTATCTCCCGTATCTATCTACCATATCTATCTATCTACCGTCTCTATATGTCTACTGTATCTATCTACCATACTACATGTCAGCATGAGCAGCAACTACCATAAGATACAAAAAAGAAAAACTCACAGCACTTTTTTTGTATCTATGGATCTGCTCCATGCTCAAATTTGCAACCTCAATGCCTGACTGGTGATCTAGGGTCTAGATGGAGTCTGCCCACTGAGAAGTGGGGGGTGGAGAAGGATAGGGATATCAGCGTAGGACTCATCGGACCTGAAGTCACTTTGTCGCAGTCGATGGTCAAACAGACATTGGCCAATGTATGTACTAAGAACTTCAGAAATAAAAAGATAAGATTTAGAGTTTTTGGAAAAAACATAAGTTTTTAAACTTTTTTCTCATATACATATAGCTTGTTAGCATTTGTACGTCATTGGTAGAAGCTGAGTGCTGCAGAGAACTTTTTCTATCTATCTATCTATCTATCTATCTATCTATCTATCTATCTACCATATCTATGTATATATCTACCATATCTTTCTATCTACCGTATTTATCTACCGTATCTATTTCTGTCTGTCTATCTCTCCCATATCTATCTATTCCATATCTCTCTATCCACCTTATCCATCCACTGTATCTATTTACCCTATCTATCTATCTATTTATCTATCTGTATATAAATATATATATATATATCTCTATATGTCATTTTAAATCAAATATGAGAAAACAATCCACCTCACTTGACCATAACTGTGCAGAAAAATACACTTTTTATTTCATCAGATTAAAAATGAATCAGAGTAAATGTCCGCCATGTAGTGGTTGATGCGTTTCAAGGCAAAACCTGATTATGGTCAATTTAGAGGCATTTTACCTTGAAACGCGTCAACCACTCATGTTGGACATTTAAAAAGTCTATATTGAAGACGTGCCGGATTGTTTATTGTGAATCTACTCCCCTCTCCTCTTGTGTCAGTCATCACTGTTGCGCCGGGATTCTATTCGTGAATCATCGTAACCAGAAAGTAAAGGAAACAATGAAAAAGCTGAAGAAAGATGTAAAGAATATCATTGAAGAGCCAAGTCGTGCCTGGCAAACTATAAAACTGTCTACGTGGGCTGATGTAACGCTCTTACCTCATCAGATTCCTCTCCGCCATAGAGGTACATTGCTGTAGTCCCCCAGCAAATAGACTAGGAAGCCTGCACTTCCATCAGGAGACGCACAAAGAGTTCTTGTTGTGGTTCAGCTGGAGACGTCTCGTTCCCACGCTCAGACTTTTCTCCAAATAATATACTGGACCTATAGATTTGTAGGGATGGATGTATGGCAATGTCAGCCTGTGCAACAGGCAGCGGCGGGCTCAGGGCAGCATTGCCTGGGAAGGACATATCCGTTACTGAGGGATGGGAGGATTTACTTAGGAAAATAATGCAGGGATCTGGTAAATGAAGGTGGTCACATGGCGCAGGCGGGACGAGATCATTGGCTGCTGTGGACGGTTGGAACTTTCACAGACTACTTAGAAGTTTTTCTTCTTTTCCAGGGTGATGACAGACTCCAGTTACTGACTGAGCACTATAGGGACTCTTCATTTACACTAAAGACGCATTCACGTGAAGCATTGGGGGCTTACCAGGCAATATTAGGAAACTGCAAAGAAAAGAAGTATTGATGGACTGTACGCCATCAAAAAATAGAGCCAGATTATAGTTTGCCTTTGGAGATTATTATTATTATAGCACAATTAATTCCATGGTGCTTTACATGTGAAGGAGGGTATAGACAATACAGACAAGTACCATAATCATGAAGAATACCAGACACAGCCAGGTACAGGAGGAGAGAGGACAGTGCCCATGAGGGCTCACAGTCTACATGGGATGGGTGAGGATACAGTAGGTGAGGAGAGAAGACCCTACCCACGAGGGCTCACAGTCTACAAGGGATGGGTGAGGATACAGTAGGTCAGGAGAGAGGACCCTGCTCACGAGGGCTCACAGTCTACAAGGGATGGGTGATGATACAGTAGGTGGGGAGAGATGACCATGCCCACGAGAAGGGTATGGACAATAATGACAAGTACATTAATCATGAACAATACCAGACACAGACTGGTACAGTAGGAGAGGGGACCCTGCCCATGAGGGCTCACAGGCTACCAGGGATGGATGAGGATACAGTAGGTGAGGAGAGAGGACTCTGCCTGCGGGGGCTCACAGTCTATAAGGGATGGGTGAGGATACAGTAGGTGAGGAGAGAGGACTCTGCCTGCGGGGGCTCGCAGCCTATAAGGGATGGGTGAGAATACAATAGAGACATGAAAGCTGGTCATGCATCTGTTTAGTGTGGCACCCCGCCAAGCAGGCCTCACAGAGGGGTACAGCACCCGTAAAAGAGGTGCAGATGCTCCAGCTGCAGGTGGACCCTAGGATGATGGGTGGGACCCATCCCCAACATTCCCACATTAGTTTCCACGGTGGGAGGTTACCCGGGAGGGAATAAAAATCACCTCTAGGGGGAACAGAGAGGTCTTTTGGTCTTTGGTCTTTGGTCCTAAGTTTTGCTGCTAGGTCACTCGGCTGTGGGACCAGGGGGAGAGATGGAAGAGGAAGAGAGAGTCTAAGGAGAAAGAGAAGGAGCTTTCCAGGAGAGCAGCCGGTCTGGGAAGAGGGGCCATTGAGAGGTTCTCCCAGACAGCTTACAGGGCACCGGAGCCCGCAGACTGCTGGAGCTACAAGCACGACAAAGAATCTGGATTCCCGTGGAGTCTTCAAGTCTCCTGGGCACCAGAGCAGTGCACAAGAAGGGTACCAGGCACCGCCAAAGGAACGAGCGGCCAGCCAGTAAAGGGTTACCCCATGGTAGCGAAGGTGAGAGAGGACAGGAGGTCAGGCTGGATTTCAAGTCACCAGGTTTCACACCAAAACTGGAAAGCAGGAAAGAACAGACACGGGTTAGTTGAAGAAGGCACACCAAGGGGTCCACCATACCACCTGGGATCCACTGGCAGCCACCCATTAAGCTACCTGTTCTTGTAACATCTGAAGTGCTGAACTGTGAACTTTGTATGATGCCGATGCAAGTTAACAGTAAAGTACCTGGAGGAAAAAATGACTTTGCCTCTGCCTGTGTTTCCTTTTGCATAAACTTGTTCCCCATACAGGAACACTGCCCCGGAGGTCCAGCCCTACCTGTAGAGGACTTTGCCAACTAGCCACGATACCATCTACCTCCGGCGGACTGTGGCGGCGCTGGTGACACCTCACCAGAAACTACAGGTGGCGTCACGACAACTTGTAAATACAATCCCCTGTAAATATACCCCTTTTCAAAGAAGTCCCCCAGGACACGGGATCAGGTGTGGCCACCACTCCCCGTGACACAGGAGCGTTAACCTCTTGGAGCCTGGGGCTCGACATTAGTTACTGCAGCTTGCAGGCTTGTTGGAAGTTCCAGTTCCTCTAGGCTCTCACCTACCTCATTCAATAACACGGTATTCTGCTGAAAATTAATTTAGTCTGTATTGACTCCAGTCTAACTTTTCCCTTAGGAATCAGCTCAGAGGAAGCCTTTTAGACAATGTTCCTTTCCTGCCAGCACCAGGTAGACCCTTTCTCAAAGTCTCTGCTGAAGCTCACCACAACCGTACCAGAGAGATCAGTTGCTTCCCAGTCGCTACATTCAACTCGCGGGATTATTTAGAGGGTGCAATCAATTCTGAGCAATTACGAAGAGGGGGCCTGAAGTTCCCGCGTTTCTTTTTCTCCTCTCTTGGGGACTCTCCTGTTTATTCTACATTGGAAGACCTTTCTATAGACTGGGCCCCACGCCTAAGGAGTATCAATAACTATTATGAATAACCTTATGTAACTGAAAGGGACCGGGGAGCAGCCTTTACCTTTAACCACTAGGTGACCACAAACACATAGTTAAACACACAGCTCTTATGCACAGACATAAAGATATTGTACCCTCCTGGGTGGGGCAATAGCATCCTAATCAGCAGGTATTATGCATGTTTTTGGGGTTGCAAAGTCATGAACATCACTCACCTCCATTGCAGAAGTGAACAATGTCCGAATAATCTTGTAAAAATTAATGCAATGCAAGAAAAAAAGGGATTGTACTCGGACCTATGTTATTCAATGAGGCAGTGGTGATCTGCAATATTTTTCCTAGCTTGCTGCGGGTGAGCGCCTAAATTAGATGAGACTCACGTTTATAGCCCCCGTCACACCAGGCGACAGGGCTGGGGATGTCGGCGGCGACTGGCGGGTGAGCGCATGTTCTTGGCACCCCGCCAGCGTCGCCGTCCCCCGTGCCGGCGATCTGTCAGGCGGCATCGTCCCCGGGGTGTCTGGATACCCCAGCGGCGATGCAGGACAACCTACTCCCACCATTGTATAACAAGGATGAGTGCTGTTTGTTTTATTGGGTAGCACATGCCCCAATATTACACTATGGAGCCATGCCTATCAGCGATTTTTTTCTCATGCCGATTTGGCATTAGGAAAAAAAAAAATCGCTGCATGCTGTGATTGGTAGCGTATCTCAGATCATGCCCACCCATACAATTCAATGAGTCTTTGCAATATCAAACTGTACTGTTTTCATGTGATATTCATCTGACTTTGTTTTTTGGTCTCCCCTAGGGGATGTGAGCTTGTGATCTTTCGGTTACCCATACTCTATACTGCAATATTGCATTATCGTAACATATACCGTAATAAAAAGGGCCTTAATGAAGCTCAACCATAGGTTTGAATTCACGGGAACACCAAGATAGTGACCATGAAGGTGCTGGACAGATTTTACCATGCAACTGCACCCTTGGTGCTATTAAAGATTGACAACAATATGCAAATGATTAAATAACTACTCCAGTCTGTGCCGGTAATGCAACGTGTTGTCTGTGTAATACGGCTGGCACCTGCCTTGTGTGAAATGAATTCAGCACTTGAGTGTCCTTCATACAACCACACTCCAAGTGTGTCACATTTTTGGAAGGAATTAGGGTGCCGTCACACCTGGCGGCGGCACCGGAGATGTCGGCGGCGACTGGCGGGAGCGCGCACGTTTTTTGTGCCCCGGGGAGACATCTCCGGCGATGCCCCGGCGAGTTGACAGGCAGCATCGCCGCTGGGGTGTCTCAAAACCCCAGCCGCGATGCAGTACAATGGGAGCCTATGGGGCGATGTGGTTTCACATCAGTGAGCACTCAGGCGAGCACTCAGACGCCGACATCGCCCCTTTACATTAGGCGACGCAGGGGCGAGATCGGCGCCAATAAGCCACGCCCCTACGTCTCCTAATACATCGGCGGTGCCGTCGCCAGGTGTGACGGCACCCTTAGGGTACCTTTACACACGGCTACATTTGTAGCTTGTCACCAGGCAACTTACAGGTTGCAGTGAAATCATGGATACATGATTCCATTTGTACACAGCAACAAGATAGAACCATGTATCCATGATTTCACTGCAACCTGTAAGTTGCCTGGTGACAAGCTACAAATGTAGCCGTGTGTAAAGGTACCCTTAGAGTCGAATTCTAAGATTGCTTCCTCCAATAAGTGGCACTAAACAATCCATTCTCTTCCATACTACTTTATGTTGTGGAGAATTATTAAGACTTTATGAAAGAATACATAATTTGGCATTGGCATTTTTATAGGTCAACAAAACGAGAACTTGATCATTTTGTTCTTCACGAGTCACGACTGAGCAAGAGAGCACTACACATTAATTTCTTAAAGCATATCATCCATACTTGAATTTTCCACTTGGCTCAAGAAGCCCACTGGGCGGCCAAGAAATAGGAGATGGACCATGATTTATGCAATTGAAGTCAAGGACATAAATACAAGCTGATTCACTCGCTACTTTACCAGGAAAAATTGCTGTAACTTCTAAAACAGACGGTCAACTGTACTGAGACTTGGACCATACATACTTTGGTTCATAAGAAATGAGAATGCAATGAACCTCAATAACAGCGAAGGGAAACATCCTCACGCCATGTGGTCTCACCGACTCGTTACGCCACCGGTCATGACCACTACAAGATGGACTTGCTACACCACCTTCTGCATCGGTAGTTTTGTGGTGCTCGCATTTCAATCCTGACAAATTCCTTCTTCATTTGTTAACAATGTATAGGTACAGCTTGGAGGAACATGTTTTCATTGTGAAAACTTATTGGAAGACTGTGTCCTTAAAAGGGACCAGAATGAATTTTTAAGGAAATTCGGAGGTCGAAATCTACCGCCCAAACAATGTATTCTGTCATTGGTGAGTAAGCTGGAATGTTCAGGAACATTACTGAATGGGCATGATGGAGGACGTCCAAAAATGTATGAGGGTACAATTCAAGATGTGAAACAACGTCTTATGGCATCTCCACATAAATAATTGCACCGGTTTTCCCAGGGAACAGGCATGTCCACATCTCAACATCTCAATGAACAGTCAAGAAAGGTTGTTTTTGCCCATACAGAGTCACTGTAGCTCAGGAATTGAAAGTACCCAAGCAAAAGAAAAGAATTTGTTATTGGCCTTGTTCACACATATCAGCGTTAACGCAGGGTGCAATTGAGTGCAGCTGCGTTTTTTCACTACACTTGCGTTTTTTTCCCCCAGTCCAAAAAACTGGGTGCTGGAAAAAAACGCAGGGGTTGTTTCCAAAAACGCATGCGTTTTTTTAACATGGGGCCCTTTGGGAAACGCATGCGTTAACGCCGGGCACATATAGGCACCTGCGTTAACGCATGCGTTAACGCTAGTGTTTTTAAAAGGCACATAAAGGCACCCTGCGTTAACGCTAGCGTTTTTGCCTGCGTTTTTGAGGAAAAAATTACAAACTCCAAAATGGATTATAATCCTTTCAGACACACAAGGGACATTTTTTGGCACTCTTAAAAAAAAGCATGTGGTTTTAGGAGTGCTAAAAAAACCGCAAATTGTGTGTGAACATGGCCATTGTCAGTGGTTCCAGACCTCATTGACACCCCACTCAAGGTTCACAAGACGCTACGGCATTGTTCACACACATGCGTTTTTTTGCCCATCTCTGCGTTTTTTGGGCTGTTAAAAAAAACGCAGGTGCGTTAGCGCAGGGTACATTTGAGTGTACATGCGTTTTTCACCTGCACTTGCGTTTTTTTTCCCCCCAGTCCAAAAAACGCTGCATGCAGTGTTTTTTGGGAGCTGGAAAAAAAACGCATAGGTGGTTTCCCAAAAACGCATGCTTTTTTTAACATGGGCCCCTATGGGAAACGCATGCTTTAACGCAGGTGCCTATATGTGCCCTGCGTTAACGCATTCGTTTCCCATAGGGCCCCATGTTAAAAAAATGCATGTGTTTTCTAAAAAACGGATGCGTTTCTATAACATGGGGCCCTATGGGAAACGCATGCGTTTTTAAATGGCACATTTATGCACCCTGCGTTAACACTTGCGTTTTTGCCTGCGTTTTTGAGGAAAAAATTATAAAGTCCAAAAAGGCTGTATTTCCTTTCAGACACACAAGAGACATTTTTTAGCACTCCTAAAAAAACACATGTGGTTTTAGGAGTGCTAAAAAAAAAAACGCAAATTGTGTGTGAACAATGCCTACTTCATCTAGAAAAAGTTGGTCTTTGGGGTGCCATTTCCAGATGGCGCACATATGAACCCATATTTCTTTACGCAACAGTGACTACAACGGTTTAGATGGAAATCATCCAAACCTTCGTCAATCAGCTGCACGATAAGGCACTTAGTATGGGCTACTTCCAACATTATGAGGTCGGTTGTCAGTATGACAGGGGTTGAAACCTTCTTTGATGACAGAGTAATCTTCAAGGAACTGTGACCACCAAGATCGCCCGATTTAACACAGTCAGATTTTTTTCCTTTGGGTCCATTTGAAAGGTCGGGCATACAGTAACAAGCCACAAGCATTAGATGCACCCTGAGGGAACATACAGTGAGATATTCACGCTATGACCGCAGACGTCCTGTGGAATACATTCAGCAAGATGGAATGGAGTGTGCAGGCATGTTTGGATGCAAACGGTGGACATTGTCAACACCTGCTTTAAAACATCATTTTCTCATGAACAAAGTATGTACCTCCAAATTTTAGTGCGGTCGAACATCTCTTTTAGACGTTGCAATTTTTTCCAATAGAGAAGCGAGTGAATCACCCTATACGACCATACGAAAGATAACAAATGTGTGATATATGGATGTTCCAGTGCTGGGTCCTCCAGCAAAGTGGTCCAATATACTCTCTTTGATGAATACACGGAATGTCACCCTTGCACACTACTGTCCTAATTATCACCGATAGAACTGCAGGCAACTGCAAAGTACAGATGAAGTTTAGGGCCATCTTCATTCACTGCATTACACTTCAATGCATTGTATTACATATGTTCTTAATAATAATAATAATAATAATAATAATAATTTTATTTACATAGCACCAACGTATTACGCAGCACTTTACAATTCGGAGGGAATCTGTACGGACAATATGAGACAATACAGAGTAACAAGAGGTAACAGTAACAAATGATGTCATATATGGTCCAGCCATCAATATAATAATTAGGGGATTAATGTAACGCTGCATGAATCAGTCACCGGTCGGGATCTGTACAAGTGCAGATAAAGTGCTATATTATGCATAGGGGACAGACAGACAGTCTGCAGGGCAGACAGATGACACAAGAGGCCAGGTTTGGAAAAGGGAAGATAGTTAGACAAGTGAGTTAAGGTGATAGGCCAGAATAAAGAGATGCGTTTTTAAGGCTCGCTTAAAACTATTGGTATTGGGAATTAATTGAATTGTTATTGGTAACCCGTTCCAGAGAATTGGTGCAGCTCGTGAGAAGTCCTGGATATGGAAGTGGGAGGTTCGGATTGTAGATGATGTCAGTCTTAGGTCACTTGCAGAGCCCTACTTCCGTGAAGGGCAATAGACAGAGATGAGAGACAAGATGTAGGGCGGAGCAGAACTGTAGAGGGCTTTGTGGGTGAGAGTGATAATTTTACATTGTTCTCTGTAGCGGATTGGCAACCAGTGCAATGACTGCCCTAATTAAAAGTATCACAGGCAGTAAAGCCCACCTCATTCTCCACATTTATATATACACAGTATAGCTGGTCTGTACAGGGTGCTATATATAGACATAAGCACATGTGCTACACAGGATCTCTTTGATATTTATAGCTATCTTTACATATAACTGTGTATTGCAGGGAAAGGCTTATTAGGCTGTCCACTGTAACTTTTACCCTTATATGACATTGATTCGTATACTTGGGCACTTGCACTTTTTGACCTCCTCTTTTTGATATACCTGGTATGTGAAACCGTACATGTGGTTGGATTATATTGTATGTTCCTTTTTCCACCCTCCCCCTTTTTACCTATGTAAGCACGTCTTTAATAAAATATATATATTTTCATTATACCCTATGGTCGCTCTTTTCTTCTTCTCTTTAAACAATGACTGCCCTAGTATAGAGGCATCGGTGAAGCGGTTGGAGAGGAATATGATCCTTGCTGCTGCTGCATTGAGGATGGATTTTAGAGGAGAGACTTTAGTAAGAGGGAGACTGATTAATAGAGAATTGCAGTAATCCAGGTGAGAATGAATACGGGCAACAGTTAAGAGTTTTTGCAGAGTCAACAGTAAGAAAAGGTCGAATTCTAGAGATGTTTTTGAGGTGACATGAGCGAGCGAGAGATCGGATTTGGGGAGAGAAGGAGAGATCCGAGTCACATAAAACCCCAAGACAGCAGGCGTACTGCTGAGGAGTAACGGTAGAACCACATACAGAAATGGCAATATTAGGTTTCAGAAGAATATGAGAGGGAGGGAAACACAAGAAGTTCAGTTTTTGACAGATTCAATTTAAGAGTCATGATGTTAGAGACAGCAGACAGACAATCACTGGTATTTTGTAGTAATGTTGAGGTGATGTCAGGAGAAGATGTGTATAACTGGGTGTCGTCAGCATAGAGATGGTGCTGAAAACCAAATCTACCGATGGTTTGTCCAATGGGGCAGTGTATAGAGAGAAGAGAAGGGGCCCTAGGACTGAACCCTGAGGAACCCCAACCGTGAGGGGAAGAGGAGAGGAAGAGGAGCCGGCGAAAGATACAGAGAAGGAACGGTCAGAGAGGTAGGAGGAGAACCAGGAGAGAGCGGTGTCCTTAATCCCGATAGAGCAGAGCAAATAGAGAAGGAGCTGGTTATCCATGGTATCGATTGCAATCAAGAGATCCAGGAGGATGAACAGGGGGTAGTGACTGTTAGATTTAGCTGTTAGTAGATCATTAGAGACTTTAGTGAGGGCAGTTTCAGCAGTTTCAGTAGAATGTAAGGAGCGGAAGCCAGATTGTAGAGAGTCAAGAAGAGAATTGTCGGAGACATAGCGGATCATGCGGGAGTGGACCAAGCGTTCCAGGAGTTTAGAGATGAAGGGGAGATTAGAGACAGGTCTGTAGTTAGCAGCAGAGTTCTGGTTGAGGGATGGTTTTTTAATACTGGATGTATGCTGGCATGTTTGAAGGAGGAGGGGAAAACACCAGATGAGAGGGAAAGATTAAATATTTTAGTTAGGTAAAATGTGACAGCTGAGGAAAGGGATGGAAGGAGATGTGAGGGAATAGGATCACTGGTGCAGGTAGTAGGGCGAGAAGATGCAAGAAGCCGGGTGACTTCTTCCTCTGTGACCGGATCAAAGATCGAAAGTGAGTTGAATGAAGTGCAGGAGGGAGGAGAAAGCATGATGTTCTGAGGCTGTGAGGAAATTTCCTGTCGTATGTTGTCAATTTTGTCCTTGTTCTTCTATCCTTTCATCCTTATGTAAAAGAATGTATAGAATTTTATAGATTCTAAAGATGAAAAAAGCCCCGATGAGAAAGCAATCTGCTGCTAATGTGTGGAATTCTGAGTGGCCGCTCTGTAAGAGGGTGTAATGCAGGGATTAGGTCTACGTCTTATGTCGGCATGCACCTCTGACTATCCCCATAAACCAACAAGCTCCGATCACACAAATTTGCATTTTTATTTTAATAGTAAAAGTAAAAAGCAGCTGACAGACATCCCTTAAATTGTCCTAAAATCCTTAGCCCTTCCCATATCTAAAAAAGACCCCAAGACCCTTTTTTATGTCCTCTATTCCCACTCAAACCCTGTCATGACACCCTCCCTCCAGCATCACCCTAGTCTGGCCTTACTTCATGACTACAGTATATATTAGATATTCACGCATCGATTAGGAGGACCCTGGTCCAGCAGACATGGACACTAAATGATTTGTTAATATCTATTATACAGCATCTAACTTGGGCCAAGGATATGTGGCACCCCATGGGTTAATGTGCCACAATAACATCACATGGGTTCTCTCCCCCATTACATACTGACAAACACTAGCACCTCTGGGCCAGGAGGGGGAGCACAACCTGCTTCCTCATATACTCTTGCCCATGAGGAAGGAGCTCAGACCGTGCAGCACGGTGTAGTGCTGTGAAGAGCACACTGAGAGCAGAGTTAGCTCAGTGCAGACCTAGTAAGGGTCGGAGGAACAGGAGAACTACAGACAGAGAAACACGTCGGGGAGCTGGAGTGATACCTTCACTTACCCCAGAAGAACGCACAGAAACGGACACCGGATCCGGTACTGTGTCTGGCACCCACAGCACAGTGAATCCCGGAACAGCGGGATCTCTAGATGCCCCTAGTACCAGAGCAAAGCAACACGGAGGGGTCAGCACAGCACAGAGGACTCAAGTTGCCTAGCCAAGTGGTACCAGCAGAATACAGAGAGACGTGAGGAATCCCAGCAGCTCAGCTAATAGCAGCAGCCAGGACACACACACAGTGCAGCATAAGGACGCTGACGACCCCGGACAGGGTGGGAAGAGAACTCAGCCCCATTACAGACTCCGTGGACTATAATCTGCAGTAACATCAGCAGTAAAGCTTTGGAAAACAGCAAAACTGTGAGTCTGTGTATGGATTGCGACCTTTGCTCCAGATTCAGCACAGAGAGCTTCCCCCTGCTACAAGCCTGTCAGCTCTGCAGCCTCAGGAGAGAAGGAGAAGTGCACCAGTATCTACCAAACGTGAGTGTGTGTCCTTTAACCCCGTCTCCACCATCTATAACCCCAATAGACTTTAACCCTTACTGCCTCGGGGGATTCAGTTCTTCCCACTGGAACTACACCATCTCCGCTGCCATCACATCACCCCCGGAGGTTCTGCGGCAGCGGCGGCCCCCATCACTGGCCGCACCAAGTGGGTGGCGTCACCCGTGACAAATCCCCTAGTAAATACTGCCCATCTTATTGTGCGGGCCCAGGACACGGTCCGGACCAAGCCACCCGTGACTTCCCCGGCACCGACCGGTCCGGTACCGAGTACCCCCGTCCCGTGGGGGCTCCACAGATATTCTTTTTATTGTCTATGGTTTTTGACCCGTGACTGAAGTATTGTAGAAGCTTCACCCATTGATGAACCTTATATCCCTTATCCTTCAACCCCCTTTTGCAAATCCCTTTCCAAACAAAAATAGATGGACCACCATTTTTGCATTCATTTGGCCAATCGACCTTTATTACTTATTTATTATAACAAAAATTACAGTAAATACTTAACTTGAAGGTGAGAAGGTTCTTTTAGGTCCAAAACCAGGTGGAAACCACTATAATAAATAAAACCATCTGGCAATACCCTCAATTGTGACCATAGGCTCAGGGGGACATCAGTTGCCTTAAAGCTATTAACATTATCAATACCAAGGACTTCACATTAATAAAAACTCCAAATACGTTAGGTTCGAATATTGGTCAATTGCCTAACAACAGGATACCATTCACCAGATGTACAACCACCACATCACAATTTTTGCCACCAGGAACCCCTTTTTCGCCACTTTCCGAAATGACACAATTACTTCATTCCCCCTTATACCTTATTTTAAAAATTTAAAATTCCGAGTTACCTGTTCCAATGACCACAAGGATGGGAGGGCAGGACCTTATCCTGAAGTCCTACGTTCTGTTTTACAGACCCGCCTTACCCAACCATATATTCCCCCTTCTAGATGACACCCCCCCCCCCATTTTTTACCCCATAAACCTTTGACCCCTGCACTTAGGTACTCTAAACGTGTTACTTTTTTCTTTAACCCTTGCTTGCCCTATAAAGTTGACTCATAGGTTACTATGCCCATGGCTCTGCTGGGCTTCATTTCTCATTTCTACACCACATAATGTTTTGTTATTCCTTGTAAAGCCCACTTTAGTTGCAAAAAGAAAATATTTTGGCATTATAAGATATTTTGGGTGTTACTAAGGAACATTCAAGAAATCCAGTGGGTCTCTACTACTAATATCTACTCCATACTTCTCTGCTCCAGGGTCAAATTTAGGGGAACCTGTCACCACATTTTTCCAATATAAGCTGTGGCCACCACCAGTATTCACATATATACTGCAGTCTAGAATACTATATGTAAGTCTCCAGACCGATCTGTTTAACATAAAAAATAGCTTTTATTGTACTCACGTATGGGCCGGTCTAATTTGATGGGCATCGATGGTCTTGATCCAGTAGCTCCTCTCTTCTAGCGTTCTCTGGATAACGCATCCTATATCCTCCACACAGTGTTCTCCATCGCGCTTCTGCGCACTCTCACTTCTCTCCACCCTCCCGAGGGCAGAACAAAGTATTGTAGAGCGCATGCATTGGTGTTCTTTGACCTTTCCTTGCACATCAAGACTTTGAGAGGGGTGCATGGGCGCAGGAGTGCAATGGGGGAGACTATGTGGATGACGTTCAACACAAGCAGAGAGGAGGCGCTAGATCAAGATCAGAGACACCCATCAGACCAGACCTCCCCATAGGTGACTATAATAAAGTAATTTTATAATTTATAAAGATCGGCTTGGGGATTTCCTGTATTTTTTAGACTATAAGATGCACTGGACCATAAGACGCACTCAGATTTTAGAGGAGGAATACAGAGGAAAAAAATAAGCAAAAATGTGGTTATAATGTACTGTTATGGGGGGGATGTGCTACTGACACTTATGAGGTAATGTCCCCACTTTGGGCTCCTTTCAGGTAATATGTCCCGCATCCTGGATAGGGACCCCTATCCTGGTATATAATTCTCATCCTGGTTATAGCTCACCATCGTGGTATATAACCCTCTATCCTGGATATAGCCCCATTCTGGATATGGTCCCCATTCTAGGATATAGCCCCCAATTCTGGGATATAGCCCCCCATCTCGGTACATTACCCCCGATCCTGGATATGGCCCCTGTGAGGCACCGCCGGCATGGTCCCCATGGCCGGGGCGCATCACATGCAGGATCAGGGTATGATCCTGTTCACACTGGCCGGTTTTATAGTGGATGACGCTGTGTGATAGTGTGTGCTGTAAAGCTGACAGTCATGAGACTAGTGAGCGGCTGTGAGTGGCAGGAGATCGATGAGGCCCTGAGGAAAGGAATGGGTGCTGATTGTTGACAGCCCAGGTGGGTATGTCCTGAGTAATAGCAGCCCAGGTGGATGAGTCAGAGTGGCAGGCACGATATAGGGCCTGCCAGCTGAGTGATTGGGGATTGAAGCTGAGATCCTGCTGAGAGATCATGCTGAGAGATCATTCAGAGACTGGAGATCGTGCTGAGACCAGCCTGAGTGCAGAGCAGTTCAAGGCTCTGGGTTTATGATAGGAGCATGCTAGCTCCATGCCGATGCCTAGGACCGAGGTCGTGACAGCTCCTTGAGTGGGGAAGCCGTGGCTGAACCCGGTGGATACTAGTCCGGGACTGGGGTGAAACACGTCCAGGAAAGGAGCCCTTGGGGGACGCTTGGTGGACCCGTGACCCAGGTAGCGAGACCCGGATCCATGCCTGGTAAGAAAAGCAGTTCCTGAATGCTTGTGTGAACTGTGCACCTTGAGTGTAAATCATGCTAGGCGAGCGTAGCCGCCATTAGGTCCAGTGAAGGACCTGTTGAACCCTATAAGTAGTGTATGGCTTTTTAAAAAGACCCAGCGAGTGAATGTAATATAAGAAACAAAAACAATGTTGCGCCAAACTGCTGATGTTTATGGCATGGGAGCGGTTAAATATATCTAGGGCTCACCTTCTCTAGTTGTACTGACCGCACAACTAGTTTATGCACTGATTTGTTACCCCAAAGGGTTTCCACATCAGCCGGTGTGCTGCAAGCAAGGATAAGCGTGATTTCCAATATGCACACGCTGCTGATTCTCGTGCTTGTTCCAAAGAAGTGGTGATTGACGTCTGATGCGTCCTGGGTGCCCAGCTGCTGAATACCACGCTTCCCAATGGGAGGATACGTGTGCGTTCAAATAAAGATGTGGTATTAGGTTAGCGCTACAAACCACTCCAGGCGATCGTTCTGTATAAATTACCTTAAAGCTTTATTCAATCGATGTGGAATGCCCAGTCTCACAACGCGTTTCGGTGCTAATTGCGCCTTTCTCAAGAGACACCTTTATTTGAACGCCAGCGAGTGAATGTAGCCCTATAGGGGCAGAGGTATGAAGTGTGCCAGGCAGGCATAGACTGCCCTTGGGACTGACTCAGTGTAGTCAGTTAAAGGTCCTGACGAACCGGGATGTATGTGGCCCTTCGGGAGGCGAATGTGTGTAGCCCTTCGGGAGGCGATTTTACGAAGTGTGCCAGGCGGGCATAGTCCGCATTTGGGTCCGACTCAGTGTAGTCAGTTAAAGGACCTGATGAACCGGAATGTATGTACTAGAGGTCAGATGCAGGGGTTAATAGGGCTCCTATAGTAGGGTAACGGATGGTTGTCCCAGGATACTAAGGTTTGCCAATCCCTGTTCTGAACCCAGATGTGCCACAGTCCATGGATGTCTATATGATGTGAGCGTATGAATGGACGCGTGTGGTCCATGGTTGCTTATAGGATGGATCACATACTGTGTGTAAGAACCCGGTCAGGCTGGAGTCCTGATTCCGGGGTAGTATGAAGCTGGGGAAATAAAGCCAGGTGGCTGGTTCCTTCATTGGGACCCATAAGGCCCGTTGATATATGGTAACTGATGTATTGTTAAATGTATGTGAAATGTAGATAGGCCGGAGGCCGTAGCCACCACGGGAGCGGTTGTTAGAGCGGTTGTTAGAGCTCCGATGGGGACAGAGAGGTGGTTAAAGGTCCCGAGTAACTATAAGATGTTATGTGCAATATGAATGTTATGTAATGTTATATGTAAATGTATGGTGTATTTATGTATGGTGTTTATAATCAATGTGATATGTGTCAAACATGCTACCCGGGTTATGTTATTATATGTGAAAAATAAACGGGTAGACAATTGTTAAATTATAAACACGTGTTCTTGTCGTTGTGCAAGCGGGTTCCCCGGGTGCTACCTCACACCACCCTATCGTGATACATGGTCCTCTCATGCTGGATATGCCCCCCACAACAATCTTAGATATAGCCCCATCCATCTTAGATAGAGCCCCCCATGCTGCTGCACAGACAAAAGTAATGAACAATGTAACTTACCTATCCTGTGCTCTCCTCCGTCTCTCCCTACTTGCTGCACTTTGCATCCTGAGTCGCCCTGTGTCCCAAACATCTGATCATGTGACCGGCACAGCACATTGACGTCATTACTGTATGCCCCGATCACATGATCGAATGCCGGGGACACAGGAGGACTCAGGACGTGAAGTGCGGCAAGCAGTGGGAGACGGAGGGGAGCACTGCAGAGGTAAGTTACACTGTTTATTATTTTTGTGTGTGACAGCATGGGAGGCCACAGAGTGATGGTGGGTATACAGTTAGACTAATTTATTATGCGCCTCTCCCCCTGCCCAGCTCACAGAGCCATCTTCAGCACTGAGAGGTGATGGAATGTGGGATGCAGTGCATATTAAATGAGCCTAATAGGTGGGGGCATGTGACCTCCCGCTGCCTCTGTAACCCGCACCAGCCTGCTCCCCCCAGCACAGCCCCACAGTCCGTATATTTAGACTTTCCCCAAATATTTTGGGGAAAAGAAGTGCGTCTTATAGTCTGAAAGATAAGGTATATACAGCATTCTTGAAAAACCTGGTGACAGGTTCCCTTTAAAGCAGTCAGTTCTACTTTACATCTTCTATTTTCACTCCTTAGATCTGGAGTGGACGGCTCCCCCATGTTAGATTACACATGCAGATGTATCATGAGGTCATTTTATGCTAATCTATCATAAGAAATATTTGGCAGATCACTACAAAGAGCAAAGATCTTATTTCTACTTTTTGATCTGCAATTTTTTCCTGCACTGCAATTTGAGAGAAAAATAGAGAAATATATAAAAAAAACATTTTTTTACAATGGACACAAATCTCTGGTGACACTTTCCTACACCCTCATACTATATATCCCCAAGCTTTTAATGTTTCTGACCTTTGACTTTTAACCCTGCTCCATCTTCCTTGTCCTTGCCTTTGGCTGTAAAAAGTTAATTACACTAAAACAACCTAAGTAGCTTAAGGTTATTCAATGACCTCTTTTGCTTTGCAGAATTTAAGGTAAACGCAGTGACTTCCACTAAGCTGATTTTCTATCTTCTGCCAAATGGCACAAATACTAAATATATATTGTTCCTTAAACTCTCTAGTTATTCTTGTAGTTATTGAAATGCAAAAATGCAAATAATTTATCGGAGGTTTAGAAAAAATCTCCCACTTAGACCATATGTGGGGCCAGAACCTAGAGCCTAATTGTTGGATATGCGATATATACCATTGGGAACCCTTATCTTAGTGTCCAAGGTGTCAATTCACTCTGTACACTATATGCATTTTGGCATTCTACGAGACTTTGGAGTATGTCCGGAGATTAAGGTCCAGGCTTTGTGCACCCGATCAAGTAATTCCACACCAAAGTCCCCCAATCATGCCTTTATGGACCTTGTACATCTCTGTGATTCTCCTGATGAAGGGTCATAAAGAACCTGAAACGCGTTGAGAATTAATCACACAAAGGTTTCAATCCTGACTGTGAATGTATTGACTGGTCTGTACGGTAGCACGGTATACAAACCCCTATTTCTACTCAGTGGATTTCCAAACTGTTCCCACATAGTTGGAAGTTACAATTGTCCACAATATCTTGTGCTCTAGATAAGATTTTCTTACACTCAAACTAAAGGGCTTGGGGTGACTCCCCCAAAAAAGCTCATAGTGTTATCCCACCTCCTCAAACATTTCTGCTTGCACAATGCAGTCAGGCAGGCAATGTTCTGTCGTGACCCTGCGGTCTGGTTGCCACAGTGGTAGTTAAGGTCCTCGGTCCTAATACCACGTCTGAGGAGAATTCAGATATCCTATGATGGACTTCCTACGCATGCACACACTTGCAGTCCATGAGTGTTGCTGCTCTGATTTAAGTCTGAGTTTTTTCCTTTAGTTAATGCTGTAGTCTATGCTGTGTGTGGATCTGCAGGTGTAGGTGGAGATGGAGGGGTGAGTTATAGCATTCAGGTGGAGGTGGAGGGGTGTGTCTTAGTATTCAGATCTCCGCTCCCTCAGCCTTGAAGTAGTTTCACTTCCCTCCAATGCGTGTCACAGACAGAGTTCATTCTTTACTAGGACCCCGTGCAGTGAAGACGTGCTGTGTTGTGCCGTATTGAGCTGGGCTGCTGCTGCTGTTCTCTTTCATAGGAGTTGTTGGGCTTTTTCCGGTCCGTGGGTGGAGGTAGGGGCTCTTAGCCTTGGGCTGATTAGGAGCAAAGGGCAAGGGTGGCGGCCTGGACGTTTTTATCTTTGGAGGTAACTCAAGAATCAGGGCGAGCTAGGGACTCCCAGCCTAAGTGTCAGACTAGATCCCCAGTTCACCTTTGCCCATCTTACCAACTTGCTTTCTGATTCCCAATCCGCTATACTACTCTGTGACAGCATGGCATCCGCTGCTCAGCCATGAAATTTACGGCGGGCGCAGTTATTGTTCTGATGTTAACACCAATGGAGAACAGTTATGGAGTCAGCAGAGTGTTGGTGACGTTTCTGTCCTCCTCAGCACCCAGGCCCCGCTCTTTAATGTTACGTTACCTCTACTTTGTGACATGCATAGGTGAAGGGGAAGATTCAGGAGGTAGAAATGTCATGAATGGACTTGTGAACTCGGTGACTTCTTTTACAGAACTGTGCTTGTATCAATGAGTTTTGCACCACCGGCCGTTGTCACATATTAGTGAAGGCAGACAGCAAAGCTGGGGGCAGGAGGTTATAAACCAGGGGCTGGATGTTATACATCGGGGACGAGGGGCCAGATGTTATACTAGGGGGTAGAGAAACCAAGCCTCGAGGGATGCTAACAGGTCAAGTTTTCAGGATTTCCTTAGCATTGCACAGGGGTTAGAATCATCAAGAGTGCAGGTAATTCAATTATAACCTGTGCAAAAATAAAGAAATCCTGAAAAACTGCCTTCATGGCCCTCGAGACTTGGAGTTCTCCGACCCTGTGCTATACATTGGGGTAAGGAGGTGGGGCAGGTGTTATACACCGGTGGCATTGGGGCTGAATGAGAAACCTGAATTCAGTGATTAGATGTATGTCCAATACATTTTGACCATTTAATATATCTATCTCCGTAGTATACCCCTTAGGCATATGGCATATGCCACTATTCATACGTATGAATAACCCAGAATAATAACACCTCACTCTCATTGACATTGACACCTTCACATAGAATGATTTCATTTTTTTTTTATTTTAAATACAACCTTTATTAAACATTGTCTACTATTTTGCTGCTCACTAGTGACTGTAAGTCTCCTTATCTAGTGAAGTGCTTTGCACTGATCCAGCTCCTGGTTTGGTTGAGCTCTCCTCCTCCCTTTCCTCCGTGTTAGAGAAATTAGAAAATATCTACAGTCTCGGGAAAGGAAGACAAATACATGAAGAGGAAACAAGTGTTGGGTTAAAGCTGTGCTGATATACTGGGAGAAACACGTAGCTCTCCCATCCACATTATATTACTGGAGAGACATATACAGGGTGGGCCATATATATGGATGCACCTAAATAATATGGGAACGATTGGTGATATCAACTTCCTGTTTGTGGCACATTAGTATTTGGGAGGAGGGGGAACTTTTCCAGAAGGGTGGTGACCATGGCGGCCATTTTGAAGTTGGCCATTTTGGATCCAACTTCATTTAGGTGTATCCATTTAAATGACTCATCCTGTAGACCTCACATCCAGCCTACATTACCAGGAGAGACACACAACACTCACATTCAGCCTATATTACTGGGAGAGACACAAAGATCTCACATCCAGCCTATATTACTGAAAGAGAGACACACAGAGCTCACATCCAACCTGTATTACTGGAGAGACACACAGAGCTCACATCCAGCCTATATTACTGGGAGAGAAACATAGAGCTCACATCCAGCCTATATTACTGGGAGAGACACACAGAGCTCACATCCAGCCTATATTACTGAGAGAGAGACACATAGAGCTCACATCCAGCCTATATTACTGGGAGAGACACACAGAGCTCACATCCAGCCAATATTACTGGGAGAGACACACAGAGCTCACATCCAGCCTATATTACTGAGCGTAAGACACATAGAGCTCACATCCAGCCTATATTACTGGGAGAGACACACAGAGCTCACATCCAGCCTATATTACTGGAGAGACACACAGACCTCACATTCAGCCTATATTACTGGAGAGACACACAGAGCTCACATCCAGCCTATATTACTGGGAGAGACACATAGAGCTCACATCCAGCCTATATTACTGGGAGAGACACACAGAGCTCACATCCAGTCTATATTACTGAGAGTGAGACACATAGAGCTCACATCCAGCCTATATTACTGGGAGAGACACACAGACCTCACATCCAGCCTATATTACTGGGAGAGACACATAGAGCTCACATCCAGCCTATATTACTGGGAGAGACACACAGAGCTCACATCCAGCCTATATTACTGAGAGTGAGACACATAGAGCTCACATCCAGCCTATATTACTGGGAGAGACACACAGAGCTCACATCCAGCCTATATTACTGAGAGAGAGACACATAGAGTTCACATCCAGCCTATATTACTGGGAGAGACACTTCCACAAAAGTAAAACCTGCAATTTGAATAAGGCTGAAAACTTCATATCATAGGGTATGAAAATAAAGAATGAAGATTGCAATTTTAATAACTATAGGTAACCTCTAACATAATGATTGATACCTTAATTTCAAAGGTAATGACTCACTGACATATGAACATATTCAGCTGTTTCTTGCTTTCTTTTTAGAATTATATTTAGGGAGACCTGATATGTTGCCCATTTCTCCTCTATGTAAACCCAGCCCACATGGCATATGTCCATTGTGATAAAGTGTCTTTATCAAAGGCTGTCATCAAAGTAACCCAATTATTAGTGAATGCTTGCCAACGTTGACAGCTGGCTCTCTGAGAGGTGTATGCTGCCATCCCATTTTGTGCAGGAAATATCCTTCCATACCATTTTTTGAAGCATGTCTCTCTCCTTATTTCCTTCTCACGCCTTATTACCTACCCACAAATCCAGAATTATGCACTTGAAATTCTTCTTTTTTTCCAGGAATTTTTGCACACATTCTGGTAAAGTTGGTAAAGTATGAGGTTATAACTGTGCTTCCATATACTGCTAGTAGCAGAGTAGGAGGAGGGTGGCCTAGGTGGATGTGTTCCTACCCCTGAAGACACCAACCACACTACTGTGTATTGTATTTTGCAGTACTGCATATGTTGTATTGTGTGAATGACTAGCTCCCAGGGCTGTGGGGTACTCCAAACCAGGCTATTTGGTATCTGGGGAGTCACAAGGGTCGAGACCCGGCTTCCATGAACCTGGCTTCAGTTGAAAGGGAGTTTTTGTGAATGGAGTGGCTTAAAATTAAAGTTATTTGTGACGCCACCCGTGGTATGTGGCTATAGGTGGCCACGGCTGCTGCCGAACCTCCGAGGTGATGGACGGGAAGCTGAGATGGAGCTGCTCCCCTCGGGCGGAGCGGATCCCCAGGGCAGTAGATGTAGTAAGGGGTTGGGATGCAGGACGATGGGCATAAATAACAGACAGGCTCACTGTTTGGGGGTTACTCAGTCTTTTATTGGAGCACCCGCATTCCAGGCAGTTGTCAGCGGAGTCCTTGCTTAAGAGCAACTCAGGATTCTCCTCACCCGGTCGGGTTGTTGGCCTCCTACTCTGTGTTTGGGCTCCTGCTACTGCATTTGGTAAGCTGATGGCCCTGTCTCTCCTGTGGGGTGCCGGTATGACAGGCAACTCGATTCCTGTCTTAAGCCTTGTCTTGGGTAGCAGTTTCTGAACTCTCTGCATTGCTTTGCCTCCAGAACAGTGTGGCTGGGGAACCTGGAATCCCCCACCTTCCGGTATTGACAGCCGGCACGTTAAGCCCTGCGCAGTCTCGAAACTCCAGTGTCCGTTCTCTGCGCAGTTCCTCTGGGGTGAGCATGGTGCCGCTCAGCTCTCCAGGTGTTCCTTCGACTCTCCTCAGACCCTAGCCTTAGGGCTATAACCGAGTCAGCGATCCTGAGATGAGCTCAAGCAGCCTCCAGTCCACCAGGATCTCTTCCTCAGTCCTTCTAGGAACTGAACTAACTGGCTCCGCCCCAGACTAGAATTCATAGGGGAACTCATCCTGAACCTGGGTTTGGTCTCCCCCTTTTGGCCTGGAGGCAGAAGGTGTTGTGTGTGGTTTTCCTGCATGATGAGAAGACCCTTCTGTTGCTCTCCAGTGTGACACCACCACCCGGGGGCAGTGATGACACTGTGGCACTAGGACCTTGGGGTGCCACATGAACAATAATGCATAGTGTAAGGTATAGTGTTATAGATAATGTATGATGTAATATGTATTGGATATTTAGTAAGGAAGTTCTGGTGAGTAACTGTTTCTGTCTTCACTGCGGACTGTTCCTGGCTTGTGAGAAGTAACGGTGACGGGCTTGCCAGCAAAAAGGCATGACCTGCACCACACAAGTCTATGCACCCAACCGGGACCACAACCCCCTAATAGAGTGCTGGGGTGATCAAGAACTGTGCCTTGTCCACGACTGATGCCCAATGCACCCTCAAACTCCATAAACAGTACAAGCAAAATGGAGTGTCTAAGGGTAGGTGCAGACGATTCGGAGACACTGCGTCCTGGACACAGAGAAGTCGGTGATATCCGTGAGTGAACACTTCCGTCCTGTGCCCACTAACTGCGTTCAGGGCACAGCGGCTTTTCCCTTCAGTCAGTCGCCAAGATTGCATGTGACCACAGCAGTAAATTGACAAACTGTGGAGAAGCGGCAGCTCGGAAAGCCGCCTGACATGTCAATTTACGCTGCGGAATAAAAAAGCATAGTGGGCATGGGAATTCTGTAAATCTCATCAACTGCTTGTACTGCACATCACAGCATTATGGACGGAGCTCAAACACGCTGTGTCCAGAACGCTGCAAACACTGATCATGTGCACGTTGCCTAACACAAATAATATCAGCACAATACTGGAAATACAGACAAGACTTCATTACCACCCACACTGGAGTGTATTATTTCCCGCAGCACTACCCTGTGCCCGAATCTTCTGACTGGCCGGAAGTTACGTCACAAGCGCTCAGTACTTCTCTGTGAGAGCCGGAACAAGGATCTCATAGAGATGCATTGATTTGTGACCTCCGGTGTCCTCCATATTGCTGCCAGTAAGTCACAATTCTCCAGAGACCAAACAGAATGATGATAGAAATAGGTGAAGTGGTGTTTAAGAGAGTGGGCAAGGAAGTTATATTTAGGCAGGAGACACACTATGAGAGATACTCGAATGAGTCTCGCGTGATTTACCCAGAACAGCCATCAGCTCTGGACTGGAATGCGTCAGATGCATGTGTTTCCATGGAGCGGACACGCTCCTCTCCAGAGAGTCGCTGCCGGCCTGGGTGAGTCATGCGAGACTCATGCGAGTATCCCGTATGGCGTATCTCCGGCCATAGAACATCACTCTAGAGCGAAATAAAAAAATCAAAACACTGGAGAGATGCTTTGAGTGTGGCCCCGATTTTGCCCCAGGTCCAGAAATTGTCAGCAGCCCCTCTGTACGGTGCAGAAACTGCTGAGGTCTTTGCACTTTTTAGACACAAGAGATGAAGCAGAAGCCTCTTCTGTCCTCTTCAGAATTTCTAAATAAAGCATTTTGTTCTGCATGTGTTACATTGCTTGCCATATTGTAACCTGTATATAATTCCTAGCAGACACTATCCATGCCCGAGCAAATAGTTCTCAAAATAAGTATGCCAAACCCATCTACACTGCAAGCAATAATCACCAGTGAGGAGGCAATCACCGGCGGTCACATCCGACATCCCAAAAGCCCCTTTTTTTTATTGCCCCTTCTTATTTCAGGCTAAATCCTACATTCAACCACAAAGACTTAAGGCCCAGTTACACGGTACGAGAGAGTCAACGATATCGCTCAAACGTCACGGGTTTGGAGTCGTTCAAACGTCATCGTTAAGACGTCGTTGCGTGTGACACCGAGATACGACTATGATAAATCGTTGGATAGGTGATTGCAGATTTGAGAACATCTTCTCAAATCAAAGGATCCACGATCAGCCAACGTGCTGCATCGTTGTGTGTGACACCGCGATAACGATGTCGTTCACGACTTCACCCATTCACAACAGTGAACAAGGATCGTTCACTGGGTTGTGCGAATGATAGCTGCTCGCTACATCGTTGGTTCGTCATCCACGATATCTAGACGTGTGACATCTTACCAACGATGTCAAAAAAACCGCCATAGAACTACTGTAAATGATTTCAGCACCCAGTACAGCAGCCTCGAGACTACACAAATGGCGTAAGCACCAGAGACAACTCCTTATAAAGGATGCTGTCCTGTCCCTGGTGCCTACGCAAAGTACGAAGTGTGCTCCTACAAACCCAGGAGTCGGCGGCTGTCATTGTAAAGTATAGGAAAAGCCGACAATAGCGGCGATCATGTAAAATAAAGAATTCATCCTTGACATGCAGATCTCTGTGGACAGCATGTCTCTAGGGGGGGTGGGCACCCCCTAGAGACATGTTGCCCACATCTATTAGTAACATTAACCCTTTGTTCGTCCTTGTGACAGCAGGGATGAACAAAGCATCTGGCTACCGCAGGCATTCACATGTGCCTTGTGGTAGCCGGATGGGCTCCCATAGGAGCCCATTTTAGCAAGCCTGCTGCGGTTTGCAAACCGCTCCGAAAACTGCAGCCTGCATGATTTTTGACGCAGGCTGCAAATCCGGAAGCGGTAACCGCATTGCATGTCTGGTTTTATAATGGGCTCCTATGGGCTGCAGATCCTGATCCGGTTTTGAGCATTTTGCATGCTCAAAACCGGATCAGGATCTGCATTTGCTACCGCAAATGTGACCCTAGCCTCTGACTCCTCAATCTCCCTTAATCCGACTCCACCAGACTCGACAGACCTGATATGGAGGCATGCTTAACATCACTAGAGGCATCTTATCTCTTTAGAACGAAAGATGGGACATGTTGAAATTTTACATGCCTGATCCTAATTTTTATACACAGAACAAACATTGATTGAAAATCTCATACATATTGGTAGGTTCATCCGACCTAAGTATGGTGTGTATGACCACTTTAGAAAACCTTGTTGAGTACAGCACTGGCAAACAAATCATTTCAATTAGTAGGAAACTGCATGCTTATTTTTCTGCGGGAGGGCTGCATTAAGTATCTTTATCTACTGTTAATGCCTATATATTATTATATCTTAATTAGTGATGAGTGAGTATAATCGTTACTATTCGCTATTTGCACACTCGCTATAAAATAATATAAAATATTATTAAATAAAATTAAATAATAATCTGTATTATTTTATTGATGCAAACTTCCAAATTTCCTCCATAACAACAAAGTTCTATTGCACAATATATACACTGATGTCATTAGTGATGGTGGAATCAGTATTCGTGCATGCGCCATCACACGTCTATGAGGCTGATGCAGATAAATAATTGCTATACTCAGGCCGCATGTAGTGGGTGACTTGTGGCAACTGCAATGTAGAGACAAGAGTGAGATAGCATGACCCAAGAATGCTAACTGAGACACAGACTGAGAGACAGTGTCGCAACAAAGACTGATCACCCATCAATGTGTCCCAAGCCGGAGAGAGTCCAGAGGACAAGACAATAGTGACAAGGCCACCAATCTAAGAGGTAATGGGTCAGAATGGACTAGTGTGTGATTCAAGTCGATTTGCCCAGGCGGAAACCCCTTGAGCATCTGCCAGGAAAAGATTCTTCACTGACACTATGGTAAATTCCCTAACTTCCCTCACCTACATGGAGAAGACACCTTCACATGGAAGCATCTGGGGTCATGAGGCGCTATTCTTGCATTAGTGGTCAAACCCCTGTGCTCCCTCCTCTATGATAACAAGAAACGTGGAGCCATGGATAAGGGTGGGTGGCTGTCATAGACTGCTCTGGGTTGTGCTGAAACTCACAGGACCAGAAAGAACAGGAAGAACCCAGTGGAATCTAGAACTGTGTCTGATTACATACTGTAGAACTGGAACTGTCTTTATGCCATTTGCCCACTATCTCACTTATGAAGTCGTAACTGAATAACTGTGAAAACTGTTGAGTAAAGAACTGTTTAAAGTGAACCGGTGATCTCCATCTCAGTCTGACCCGTTATCTGATATTGGCCTCCCGAAGGCAACATGTGGCCTTCTAAAGGCCCCCGTCACACCTGGCGACGGGGCTGGAGATGTCGGCGGCGACTGGCGGGTGCGCGCACCTTTTTGGCGCCCCGCCAGCGTCGCCGTCCCCCATTTAGATGGGGCGACTTCTCCAGCCCCACGCTGGCGAGCTGACAGGTGGCATTGCCGCCGGGGTGTCTGAAAACCCCACCGGCAATGCAGACCAATGGGAGCCTATGGCTCCCATCACCTGACAAGTCGCCGGCAGCTGCTCACATGGGGCGATGTGTGCACATCGCCCCAGATCAGTCGCCTGGTTTCAGAGCACTGCTCTGAAACCAGGCGACCTCCCGGCAGCGCCGACATCGCCCCTTTACATGAGGTGACAAAGGGGCGATGCCGCCGCCGATAGGCCACGCCCCTACATCACCTATGTAATTGGCAGCGATGTGGCTTGGTGTAACGGGGCCTTAAGAGGTACGGCCTACAGTACACAAGTCTACGCCCCGAACAGGACTATGCCTTTCATGTAGCGTGCCAGGGACCACCGCCATGACTACCGCTCAGCGCCACAAAGGACATGAGATCTTTTTGTTTCATAATCAGTGGGGATCCTCATTGATCAGAAATGCACTAATTATCCTTTGGATAGGTGATAAGTTCTGATTGTGCAATATCCCTTTTATTCAATATCAAAACCAGCTCTGATCGCTCCTAACAAAATAACAGCTGCTAAAGAGCATTGTGCCAGGAACAAGGCGAAACTCTGCAAAATAGAAAATTCCTTATTTTTTCCAACAAGTATTAGGCTTCAGTATGGTAAAATCATTATTAAAAGGGTTGAGAATTTTTTCGTTCTCAGGTGTGGTTTGATTAAAAATAATAAATGGAGGATAATGGTACTTACCTTCAGTTCCAGCCCCCTCTGATCCAGCCAAGGTCACTCCGTAGGTCTGTGTCCTTTCCAGAAATGGTGTTTGACCCCGTTCACAGCAGCACTGCAGCCAATTACAGCGGAAAAACATCCAATGGTTCACTCTTCTGGTCAACAAACCACTGCAGTCAATTAAAGGCTGGAACAATGCTGTGAATCCACTGCTTCCAGAGCTGGTATAACCATCTCTCATTCTGCATGTTTGAACCCATAAAAATATTATAGCCTATACTCACCTCCGGTTTCGGCATGGTTCCAGCAATGTCAGAACTTGCGTTCCCATGGCCAACAGGACATTGTAATGGCAAACAAGACTTGCTACCAATCACCTCTGGCCTCCTTCCCCCCCCCCTTTTGCATGCAGGCACGATTAAAAGGAAGTATGTGGCAGCTGCATCACTCATTTCCTGGGAATTACTTAAACATCTGAAGACGTGAAGCCGGTGGGGAGAAGGAAGCCGGCGGTGATTGGTTGCGTGTCATAATAATAGTACCTGGGCCCCGGGAACGTGATTCCTGATGTCACTGTAACCGCGCAGGCACAGAAAGTGAGTATAGGTTTTTTCAGTTCTATTGGGGCGTACATGGGGAAGGAAAGGGAAATTTAATAGAGGGAAGGGAAGATAAAGGAGAAAGAAAGAGAGAAAGTAAGAAAGAAAGAGAGAGAGAAAGAAAGAAAGAGAGAGAGAGAAAGAAAAAAAAGAAAAAAGAAAGAAAGAAAGAAAGAAAGGAAGAAAAAAAGAAGAAAGAAAGAAAGAAAGAAAGAAAGAAAAGAAAGAAAGAAAGAAAGAAAGAAAGAAAGAAAGAAAGAAAGAAAGAAAGAAAGAAAAAAGAAAGAAAGAAAGAAAAATCTTATGTATTGGGTCATTCCATGTCAAGTGATCCAAAAATGAATATTTTTTTTCCCTGACGTCCTCAGATTTTTTAAAAAATTTTTCTATCTGAAGAACAACTTTATCTAATTACAAAAAAAAAGTTTTGAATTTTTTTCTTTATCTGTTAATTTTTTACAGATTTTTAAAGTTTTAAAAAAGTGCGAATTTTGGCCTGGTATGGCTTTACATTTTCTATCATATCTCGGGCTAGAAATAAGATAGAGAAACAAAATAAACACCAATCTACTCAGAACTGTCCAGGCTTTCATCAGATATGTCACAAGAGGATCTTTGTTAATATTTTACCCATGTGATCGCAAGCGCAAAACTTTAAAACGCATTTCCGAAAAATCGGCGCGCTTTAAATATTTCAAAAACTGCCCATGTGTCTGCTTTGCTCTTAGCCACATCTGTACCAAATTTCAAGTTGGGATCGCAATGGGATCATATTTTAACATATTTTACTAGTAAGAGCGTCAATGGGTCATTCCATATCAAGTGATCTAAATATGAATATTTTTTTTTACCTGACGTCTTTAGATTTTTTTTTTTTTTTTTTCCTTTATGAAGTACTACTTTAGTTAATTACAAATTAAAAGTTTAGAATTTTTTTCTTCATCAGTTAATTTTTTACAGATTTTTAAAGTTTAAAAAAAGGGTGAATTTTGGCCTGGTATGACTTTACATTTTTTTATCTCAGGCTAGAAATAAGATAATGAA
This sequence comes from Allobates femoralis, assembly GCA_033576535.1. Taxonomy (NCBI): domain Eukaryota; kingdom Metazoa; phylum Chordata; class Amphibia; order Anura; family Aromobatidae; genus Allobates; species Allobates femoralis. Next base: position 540,041,288 of record JARQOC010000005.1, read on the forward strand.
GTGGGAGAGGCATCATTTTACTCAGAACGGTAACAGCTTTCATTTGAGATGTTACAAGACTATGTTTCTTTATATCAAATTCAAACTATTGACGGGCAATTGTGAAAAAATGACTGATTGTGTTCTTGGTGACTTTTGAATTGACACTATAATAGTTAAATATTTTGCACTTAGGTCCAATGAATGCGTCCATGGGGTCAAGCTGGGACAGAGTCATCACAAATTAGCCTTATTTGCAGATGACCTGCTACTTTACATCTCCCAGCTTCTGGTCTCCATCCCTTCGGTCTTAATGGAGTTTGAACGGTTCGGACAATTGAGCAACTTTAAAGTGAATTGCTCCAAAACCGAGGCACTCAATATTTCTTTGCCTGGAGAATTGGTTTCTCATCTATCTAAACAGTTCCCATTTAAATGGAAAGTAGAAGCCATTAAGTACTTGGGAGTCCTTATACCAAAAGATCTTAAACAAATATTCAATTTAAATTATCAACCCCTTTTGACTAACGCGGAATCGGCATTTACCTCCTATAGACGATTAAAGCTATCCTGGTTCGGGAGAATAAACGTAGTCAAGATGGATGTCTTGCCCCGACCCTTATATACTTTTCAGACAGTTCCTGTTCTATTGGATAGAGGCTTCCTCTCCAAAATGCAATCTATGATCCTTAGATTTGTCTGGGGGAACAAGAGGTCCAGATTGCGAATGAATATCCTATCCTTGCCCGAGACCAGAGGAGGGGTTGGACTACCCAACATACGAGCGTACTTTGAGGCTTCCTCTCTTGTTAGAGCTCTAGATTGGCATTATCATGCGTCCTCCAAGAAATGGGTAGGGGTGGAGCAAGAGGGTTTGGGGATTCCGCTGAAACACCTGCTTTGGATTTCCCCTAAAGACTCCACAGACCTAGTACCTTTGACAGACATGACCAGAAACACCTTGAAGGTATGGCACCTAGTGACGAAAACCCTCCGCTTAAACGACAGACTTAGCCCTTTGACTCCCCTTTTTTCCAACCCATCTTTCCCACCCAGATTTGACAGGCAGAGATTTTTATGTTGGCGGATTGTGGATGACACCCGAGTAGGACAGACTCTGTCCAGTGGTGGTTTGCCCCCGATGGCAGAGCTACAACTCAAAGAACCTACGAGACCTCTTAAGTGATTCGAATTTCTCCAATACAGAGCATACTTATATTCAGCTGACCACTCTTGCAGGGTAAGATTGACGCCCAACGTATTGGAGAGGTTATTCCAACTGGAGGCTCCACCGAGGCGCAAAATATCATTTCTATACCAGGCCTTAGGGTCCATGAGAGAGCAGGGCACCCTTTACTTCCAACGTGCTTGGGAGAGGGAATTGGGGTGTAGCATTTCAGAAGCTAATTGGCAGAAATGCTTTATATTTACTCACTCACTAGCTAGCGCTTGTTCTGCACAAGAAAGAAGCTATAAGCTGCTCACTAGATGGTACTTGTGCCCGACGACACTCCGGAACATGTTCCCTGGAACCCCTGATACCTGCTGGCGCTGTGGGGAAGAGAAGGGTACAATGATACACATTTGGTGGAGTTGTGGGGAAATCCGGCGGTTCTGGTCTGAGGTTTTCAATGCATACGCCCGGATAACAGGTAAACAAGCCGAATGCTGCCCAGAATCGGCAATGGTATCCATTTTTTCCAGGTCCTATTGGGCTACAGAAGAGGGATATTCTCCGCTTTTGCATCTCGGCTGCTCCTGCTGTGATCCCGAGGTTCTGGAAATCAAGCCGGGCTCCATCTCTACTTGATTGGTTCAAAGAATTGATGGACACATATCGAATGGAGGAGCTCGCAGCTGATGCGTCGGGATCTCGGAACAAATTCTTAAGGATTTGGGTTGAATGGATTCTTTTTCACGACTCTGCAGAATTTAGGAGTATCTTTTCCAGCACAGATAATATGGCTCGACCTCTGGCTGATGGGGAGCCAGTGGGATGAGTACCCTTTCTCCTTCCCATACCTCACCCGTCCCCCCCTCCTTTTTTTCTTTTTTTCTTACGTGGCTTTTCTTTCCCAGTATAACTTTTTCTAATGGTTTTTGTTTCTCTTCTCTCTCTCTTCTTTTCTATCTCTCTTTTCTTCCCATCTGATACATTCAGTCTAGGTATTTCCTTTCTACGCCTATACCTTCAGAATTCTAGTGAACATTAGACAGGTATCGAAAACTCTGAGCTGTGAGTAGATCATTAATATTTCGGCCTTCCTTTCCGGTACACCAGTCGATAGACTATTCCAACTAGGCCTCAACGGGTAATGACCCACTTACGTGGTCAACCTGTTAGAAGGGGCCAAGTAATAAAAATCATTCTGCTGGGGCTGCTTGTCCCCTTGACATCAGAACATCTCAAAACCCTGAGAAAGGTTGTATACTTGAGTGTTTGGAATTATATTTAGATTGTAGTATATATTGCACCAGAGATAAGCGCAAAAGTAAATTTGCAGCTTATCTTAAAGTTACTAATAACTTTGTGAATCTCTCTTTTGTATATTTTATATGTCTCAAGATTTTGTTAAAAGATTGAATGTATGTCTTTCATATGTTTTTTCAAAATTTACCGTATATACTCGTGTATAAGCCGACCCGTGTATAAGCCGACCCCCCTACTTTTGCCCCCAAAACCTGGGAAAATCTATTGACTCGTGTATAAGCCGAGGGTGGACCCCAGCACAGGTATACAGCCCCCAGCAGTGTGGTATACACCAGTCCCAGAGGTAGATACAGCAGCCCCAGTGGTAGTATACACGCAGCCCCAGTAGTATATACAGCCCCAGTGATATATACAGCCCCAGTGGTAGTATAGACGCAGCCCTAGTAGTATATACAGCCCCAGTGGTAGTATATACAGCCCCAGTGGTAGTAAACAGGGCCCCAGCAGTTTATACAGCCCCAGTGGTAGTATACAGGGCCCCAGAGGTATATACAGCCCCAGTGGTAGTATATACAGGGCCCCAGCAGTATATACAGCCCCAGTGGTTTATACAGCCCCAGTGGTAGTATACAGGGCCCCAGAGGTATATACAGCCCCAGTGGTAGTATATACAGCCCCAGTGGTAGTATATACAGCCCCAGTGGTAGTATACAGGGCCCCAGAGGTATATACAGCCCCAGTGGTAGTATATACAGCCCCAGTGGTAGTATATACAGCCCCAGTGGTAGTATACAGGCCCCAGCAGTATATACAGCCCCAGTGGTTTATACAACCCCAGTGGTAGTATATACAGCCCCAGTGGTAGTATACAGGGCCCCAGAGGTATATAGCAGCCCCAGCGGTAGTATACAGGGCCCCAGAGGTATATAGCAGCCCCAGTGGTAGTATACAGGGCCCCAGAGGTATATAGCAGCCCCAGTGGTAGTATACAGGGCCCCAGAGGTATATAGCAGCCCCAGCGGTAGTATACAGGGCCCCAGAGGTATATAGCAGCCCCAGTGGTAGTATACAGGGCCCCAGAGGTATATAGCAGCCCCAGCGGTAGTATACAGGCAGCCCCAGTAATGCAGGGCCCCCCCAGCGTCTCTCCGGTCACCTGTAAAGGAAGCTATACTTATCACAGTGCCGCTGTCTGTCCGCGCCCCGCTCGCACCCGCTGTCAGCAGCCGACCGGATCCTCCATCTTGCGTCTTCTTTCTTCCTGTTTCCTGTGCTCGTCGCAGGGAATGACGTCATTGCCCGCGACGAGCACAGAAACAGGAAGAAAGAAGACGCAAGATGGAGGATCCGGTCGGCTGCTGACAGCGGGTGCGAGCGGGCGCGGACAGACAGCGGCACTGTGATAAGTATAGCTTCCTTTACAGGTGACCGGAGAGACGCTGGGGGGGCCCTGCATTACTGGGGATGCGGGGGCTGCTGTATACCGATGTATACATCGGTATGTACCGATGTATACATCGGTATACAGTACTGACTCGCGTATAAGCCGAGGGGGGTACTTTTCAGCCCAATTTTTGGGCTGAAAAACTCGGCTTATACGCGAGTATATACGGTAATAAAAATGAGATTAACCATAGTTAAATATTTTAAAATATGATCCCATCACGATCCCAACTTGAAATTTGGTACAGATGTGGCTAAGAGCATAAAAGACACATGGGCAGTTTTGGAAAATTTTTATTAAAATGTTTTTTTCGGAAATGCGTTTCAAAATGTTGCGTTTGCATTCGCATAGGTAAAAAATTAAAATTAACAAATATACTCTTGTGACATATCTGGTGAAAGCCTGGACAGTTCTGAGTAGAATGGTGTTTATTTTGTTTCTCTATCTTATTTCTAGCCCGAGATAAAAAATTTTAAAGTCATACCAGGCCAAAATTCACACTTTTTTTAAACTTTAAAAATCTGTAAAAAATTAACTGATGAAGAAAAAAATTCTAAACTTTTAATTTGTAATTAACTAAAGTAGTACTTCATAAAGGAAAAAAAAAAAAAAAAATCTAAAGACGTCAGGTAAAAAAAAAATTCATATTTAGATCACTTGATATGGAATGACCCATTGACGCTATTAATAGTAAAATATGTTAAAATATGATCCCATTGCGATCCCAACTTGAAATTTGGTACAGATGTGGCTAAGAGCAAAGCAGACACATGGGCAGTTTTTGAAATATTTAAAGCGCGCCGATTTTTTGGAAATACGTTTTAAAGTTTTGCGCTTGCGATCACATGGGTAAAATATTAACAAAGATCCTCTTGTGACATATCTGGTGAAAGCCTGTATAGTTCTGAGTAGAATGGTGTTTATTTTGTCTCTCTATCTTATTCCTAGCCTGAGTTATGAGGAGAAACGTAAAGGCAGGCAACAGCGAAATTCACACTTTTTCCGAACTTTGAAAATCATTTAAAAAAAAAAAAAATTTTTTAAAAAATGTTTCTCTTCACATTTTGCATTGTCTGACATGCTATTATCAAATAACAAAATCTCAAAAGAATTAAAAATATGAGGTAATAATCATTGGTTCACTTGACATGGAATGACCCTATTGTGGGACGTCTTTACAAAAACAGAAGGAAAGGGAAAGGAACGAGAAAGGGAAAGAAAGAGGCAGAAAGGATGGAAAGGGGGTGGAATCAAAGGGAGAGGAAATTAAATGGAAGAAAGTGTAAGGCGAGGTAATGGAGAAAGAAAGAAGGGAATAAAGAAAAGATGAAAAGAAGAAAGAAGGAAAGGAAAGGGGAAGAAATGGTAAGGACAGGGAAGAGAATGGTAAGGAAAGGGATGGGAAAGAAAGAAAGAAAGAAAGAAAGAAAGAAAAAAAGAAAGAAAGAAAGAAAGAAAGAAAGAAAGAAAGAAAGAAAGAAAGCCTGGATGAAGCTTGGCAGCAAGACATATCAATCCCTTTCTCTTTCTGTATCTTTTGGAAGATATGTGATAAACTGGGAATTATCTATCTTTGGAATAGAAATATGACTCGCCACTCAGGGAACGGGTACTCGGATCTCCGGCGTACTGTTGCGGGAATGCTACGGTGGTCGGTGCTCGCGTCTGTGCCCTTGAGCGGTCAAATAAAGAGGGGATAAAAATAATAAACACAGTGTTGGTGACGCCACCTGTTGGTCCGATGATGGCACCAGTGCTGCTGAGACCTCCGGGGGATGGGCGGCAGCAAGGTGTAGTATCCCTCTACAGGTAGGGTGGTTTCCCCAGGGTATTGGAAGTAGGAATGAAGGAATAGGGCAGCGCAGTCATTGTGGTGTGGGGCTGGAATAAGGGATACACACAAAAGTTACTTTCTGTACCTTTACTGATGAAAACCGGTACACGTCCAGGGATGAAGGGTGCACTCTGGGACTTCCACTTAGAGTGAGGTGTAGGCCTCCCTTTGTCCTTTGCTTTGTCCTACAGCCAGGCTAGCTTGAAACCAGTTCTGACCTCCTGTGCCTCCACACCCAGTTTGCTGCACTGAGGGCTCTCTCTCTCTGGGCTACCGCTATCACTCCTGCGGTCCCTGGCTCTCAATTGTGGGTGCTGCGGGTGTCCGGGAAGCTAAACCTCCGCGGTGTTCTGGAGTTTCTGCAGGGATGGTCTCTCTCTCCCTGTGTGTGCAGACTCGATCTCCAGTGACCGGGGTTCTGGTGGCATGAGCCGGGATGGCTCCTCTGCCCTTGTCTGGAGTGTTCCTCGCCTCTGCCTTCATCCTTGCTCTCTCTGGACCTCACACTGGCCCTGGTGTGCACTGGTGTCAGGCCCAGCACGGCTACAGTAACCAGTTTCAGCTCCCTAGGCACTGAGCTGACCTTCACAGTTCTTGTAGTGATTGCACACTCTGGCTAATTTCCCCCCAGCACCTGTATTTATCTGGCTTAAGGGCAGCCAGTTGAGCTCCCCCTACAGGTCTGGGGGGGAAGGTGTTGGTGTATGTGTGTGTCTCAGCTGTGGAAATCACATTGTGAACCAGGGAGTTCTGTGGCTTACCTGCACAGGACGCCACATTCCCCCCTAGTTACCTTCAGTACTCCCAGATTGAGCAAGGTTTTTGTTACATAACACATTAACAATAACAGGTATTTACAGAGTCTTAAAATGTAAAAATGTACAAAAACCATTGAAAACTGGTAAAAATAGGAAACAGCAGTCTTTACGGCGCTAGTCCATCCGCCCCAGGCTGTAAAAAGGAAAGAAAGTAGCTTTTAGCCACCAATAGTCCTGTGGCTGTAGTCCAGCATTAAACAAGGGTAAAATCCAGGGAAAAAGGGTTAAAGTGCACACAGTAAAGTCTCTGTTGGCTTGGGACATTCAACATGTTAACACACTTTACACTCAATTTCCCTATGGGTGTCTCTGCTTAGGAGGCCAGGTCTTACCTTCTCTCAACCCCAGGCACTTTCTGTTCCCAACTTAATGTACATGGGGCTGTGCCCAGTTCCTCCACCTTTCTAGACATTACTATTCACATTGTTATATACACAAGAAATTATTTACACTTCTCCATTTTGACACTCTTTACACTTCACGCTTTATATCCGAGTGGCAACTGACCAAAGTTACTACGAGTTGATCTGCGTAGTACTGGTGTGTCACTAGTGTCTATATCTGGTGCTGTGCGTGCACTCTCCCCTAGTCTGTTAGATCTACCTGTCTCTGAAATACTGTAGTACTGACGTAGTCTTTCCAGTGGACTGATAGGTTCACCGATTGCAGGAATCTCTGGTTCTGGTACAACAGGCTGCACTTCTTACACTTGAACGGGTTCTTCTTCTCTTCTTAACTCTTCAGGTATGGTTACTTGTTCTTCCACAGGTTGATAGAATGAGAGTACGGGTACTATGACTGCTCCTTCACAATGAGGCCAATCTGCCAGAAAATCTCCTAGTTCCGTGTGGATTACTTTCCCTCTTTTCACTTTAACCGGTGGTGAATAGTAACTTACTTCTTTTTGTGGTTTCAGTTGATCAGGGCATCTCTTTAGATTATCTCTAGATACTGTAGCTGATGTTCTACTGTCATCACGACTGATTACACAGGTTTTGGAATTGTCAAAGTTGGATTGCATGGCAGCATAGGGTTCAGATTCCCATTGGTCATTAATTTATTGGTTCTTCTTTTTCTTTTGAGAACTAATTCACCAGTTATCAAGGGTTCAGCTGTGGCATTCTTGTTGGAGTCAAGTTCTTGTTTACTTCTTACTTGTTCTAAGTTCTTTTCCACGCATTCCTGAATCTTCTTGTATTGCTGTTGACGATGGTAATCCCAATCTTCTTCTGAAGGATCTTGGGCTGGCTCTACAGTTCCCATCTCCAAGTCAATTGGGAGTTTTCCAGGTCTTCCTCTCATCAAATAAGCTGGCATATAGCAAGTGGAACTTACAGGGATGTGGTTGTATATATCCACTAATTCAGGTAGCTTTTCTGGCCATTGGTTTCTCTTTTGCAGTGGTAAGGTCTTTAACATGTTGATGACAATGTTGTTCATTTTCTCACAGAGACCATTTGTTTGTGAATGATACGGTGTGGTTCTTATCTTCTTACAACCATACAATCGTTAGGAATTTTTGGAACAACTGTGATTCAAATGCGTATCCTTGATCTGTTAGTACCTGATCTGGATGCCCGTGTGGTCGACAGAAACAATTCTGGAAGGTCTTGGATGCTACTTCTGCCGTTAAGTTCTTGACTGGAGCTACGACTAAGAATCTAGAGTAGTGGTCAACCATGGTAAGTGCATAAGTATACCCTGTTCTGCTGGGTGTCAACTTCACATGATCCAGGGCGACGATCTCAAGAGGTTTCTTGGTAATAATTGTTTGTAATGGAGCTTTCTGGCTTTGCTGATCTTTTCTTCGCAGGTGGCACGGTCAACAGTTCTTACACCATCTTTCAATGGAGCTTCTCATGCCTACCCAGTAAAAACGGTCCTTCAGCAACATCTCCAGTTTCTTCCACTTGCTCCAAGTTCTTTAGCTTCCTCCCATATCCATACATATATAGGTGCCTGCTACCCCAAATTCACCATTTAAGTTACTTGTTGATGTAGTTTAGCTCTGAGCAGTTCAAGCTCCATCTTCAAGCTTAACAGAGAATTCCATCAGCATCAATTACTGAGCAGAGACATGATCTGTGACGTAGGGTGGACCAGGAGAAGATGAGTATTACAAGAATGCACAAACATACAAGTCAATGTAAAGAACGGCCCAAATTCCTACATCCTGGCATTTGTGTCACACCCAGAATATTAGGATTTAGAGGAGTAGACAAAAAATACTTGGAGAATGTATATTTTGGATATTACCTCTGATCCAGTTACAGAACTTTCCAATTTACTCTTTATTAAAAATCCTCTCCAAGCTTTATTATAGCTTAATATGAAAAAAATACGAACTTTAAAAAAATGATGCTTGTATCACCATTCTTTAAGACCTGTGTTTTATTTTCCCATAAATAAAGCGGTGTATGGGACTGTTGTCTTTGCACTGAGCTGTGGTTTTTATTGACACTATTCTGGGGAAAATGCTATGTTTCGATCATTCCAGGTTTAGGTTTGCAATTAATATTGGAAAAAGCAAAGTAATAAATTGAGAAATATGTATTTTGGGAATAGTAAAATAACCATACCCTATTGCACTTATATGGTAGTCACATGGACCTACCGCAGGCTCTCATCCGCCCTTGCATCCAGTTGACACTCTGTTATTGTGTTGCTGGGGGGGCGATGGGATCCTGTGCACAGTGATTGACATCAGCAATGACATGGTTAATCAGCAGCTATTGGAGCCAGCTCTGGTCGCTGCTGTTAGAGACAGATGTAGGCTGTGAAACACATCTGCCGCCTGCCCAATATCGATCAGGCTCAGCTCTTGAGCGTGCTCTATACACCTTGCACATGATCTGTGATGAAAATGTATGTTGCAGGTTGTTAAATGCTTCTGGTGATTTTTGCTTTTTTTTAATAATATAGGTCATTTTTATTTAATTATTTTTAATTATAAAGCACTTGTTATATGGGTGGGTGATTGCCATGTCCCATGGGTGGGGATTATTCTATGTTTTCTGTGCTGTGTATTGCATTTTCTCTGATGCTAGTGTTGCTAGGCAGAAGCATTGCTCTATTAATATTTTGTCCCTTCCTCTCCCTGTAGCTCTGTGATGTCACTTTTCCCCTCCCTTCTTCTCCTTGTAATCATTCTTGAAGCCATCTTAGTTGGACACATATTTTACTGCTCTGTGCAGAATCACTCTTTTTTACGCACTGCATTGTACATCAATGCAAGATTTTTAGTGAAAAGCATCTCCACTCCTCCTGGATTCTTACTACAATGTCTGTGTGGTTGAGTTAATCTATCTGGGACGAGTTAATCTATCTGGGACGTTTTACATGAACATGAGTACGATCTATGCAGACATCCAGCATAAAGGGAGTTCAGGCATCTATCTCACAACTTTGAAGCCAGCCAATATGGTGATAACATTCAATTTTGGGAATAACCCTTTAAAGGAAATTCGTCAGAAAGTTTTTGCTATATACTCTTATAGCAGCTTGATGTAGAGGCAGAGAACCTGATTCCAGGGATGTGTCACTTGCTCAGCATCTTGCTGTAGTTTCAATACACACACTGTTTTATCAGCAGAACATTATCACTGTCTGACTAGGTCCCACTTGTAAGACAGTATAGATAATCTCTGTAACCCCACCCCCGCTGCTGATTGGCAGTTACATCTGACCTCTGTCAGCAAACTGCCAATCAGAAATAAAGGCGGGGTTATAGACAACCCAGAATTCAAACGGTACACAGCAGAGAAAACAGGGATTCTATCAAAACTACCACAAGGAACCCAGTAAGTGAAACATCGCTGGAATCAGGCTCTCTGTTCCTGCATCATGTTCCTCTCAGATTACTTAACAAAAGCCTGCTGAAAGATTTATTTTAAGAGAGAGAGAGATGCTCTCTGGGGGTTCTGGGAGGCTTTTGCGGTGCCCAGAATATTTGGGTCTGGGGAGATCTCCATTTTATGAGCCCCAGGGGTCTCATCTTGCGAAACACATCGATGCACAATACAAAGAGTCTGCTCTTACAAGACATTGATAAGTCCTTTTCAATTTTCAGAGAACAGTATAATAACACCATTCGCGCTCGTAGGGAACCTCATAATGAATTTCTAATCAGAGAGCAGCCGCATTAATACCTGTTGCTCTCATACACAGATCCACTACTGAATCCTTGCATGTATAATACAATGTTTAATATACAATGAACGTGTTCTAGGAAATCATAAAAAAAACTTCCATAGTTATTGAAGGACTGAGAATAAAAAGGAAAAAAAATAGTACAAGAAGTATTCCCACACAATCCACAGTGATGTCTATTCTCCCATCTTCCAAAGTGTTGTACATGCCCCAGCGATGTATATGCCCTTGGTGTCTCCTGTGTGATGTATATACATCAGTCCCAGTGTCTCCTATGTGATGTAAAGAAAGGAATTTCCGGTGCCACTTCTCAATCCATAGGTCCAAATTTTATTGGCGACGACAAATTAGAAACATCATTGTCCCACACAGGGGAACTCAACGCACCGAGAAACGATTAAGGGAGTCATCTCGAAACGCGTCTGGTGCGTTTAGTTCCCCTGAGTGGGACAATGATGTTTCTAATTTGTCGTCAACCAATAAAATTTGGACCTATGGATTGAGAAGTGGCACCGGAAATTCCTTTCTTCACTGCCGTACAGGTGGAAGCCAAACCGCCACACCCGGATGTCTGGGAGTCCGGGGAGTTGATTGTGGTTGGAGCTGCGTTCCTTTCCCCTTCCCTATGATATACATCTCCTATGTGATGTATACACTTTACAAAACGTATTATCAGAAAGAGTTGACGATGTAAACCTGAGAAGCAACAAGAATTATTATCACCTAACATCATAAATCACCACAGTGGGAGTGAGTTAATTGTTTGACCAAATAAAGTTGGGTCATTTTCTAGTTAATCATTTTGTGCGGTCCCCGAATAATGTAGAAATTTCCAAATGGCCCCCGGCACAAAAAGGTTCCCCATCGCAATAACCAAGAGTCCTATAATACTCTACGTTATATAATCAGAGTGGTCCTTTTATTGAATGTTCTCAGATCTAACCTCTGCCAATTACAGAGGGTCAGAGACCAAAATTTGGAACATAAGGTCGGAATATGAATGTTAAGAATGTTCTGCAGTCAATTTTCTGTGTGAGTGGAAGAGAAAGAAACCTAATTACTCATATATTATAGAAGAGCAAGGTATAATGTAATGTTGTGAGCGCTGCACACAGAGGAATGTTGGCAGCGCTCCCGGCTCGCTCTGGAATGTGCGCTAATAATCTTAGAACCCAAGTGAATCTACGAATATTACGGCCAAGAGAAAGTTTCTCAAGAGTCGGGATGTGTAAATAAACGTCACTCTGTGACCATAGAGCCGCATGTTTTATGTATCTCACAGAGTATTTCTGTACGTAACTTACAACACAAACAAGAGGGGCACGATCACAAATATCCAACACAACCGAGGCAAAAAAGAAGAGAAATACATTCAGTCCAGAGTCGGGATTAGCCCAGTGTCACAGACTGACTTATAGAAAATATGGGAAAATCTATGTTTCCTGCACTTTAGACTCCCACTCACTAAACTCTCCCCTCTCCAGTCCATCCTTAATGCAGCAGCCAGGGTCACCCATCTGGCTAACCGTTACTCGGATGCTTTTTCTCTGTGCCAGTCATTGCACTGGCTGCCCGTACACTATAGTATCCAATTCAAATTGTTTGCTGTCATGCCCTCGGCCGCGGGGTCGGTCTCTGCTAAGCAGGGAGATCAGTCCCTACCATGCAGGTCCGCTGGTTCTGCTCATCCTGTCTGTGGATCTATACCACCATTTGCTTCATTCTCTGTTAGGAACCTGCGCCCTCTTATCAGGTTCCCGGGAATACTCTTAGGATGCGCGCACCGCTTAAAGGAGCAATGAATCTCTTTCCTATTAGGACTCAGAGTGAGTGCTGAGCTACTCTGTGCATAAGAGGCATCCTCCCCCTAAGGGAGGTGCCTGAGCAACTTGTTCACTCACTAGGAAGTTGCCTCTGTCCAGGTCGTACTCTGCAGGGCTCTGCAATAGGAAGTCTGTTGCCTTGTATTATACTAACACCTCTGTCTCCACAGAATCCTTGCTTGCAGTTCCTTATCTTGGATTTCTCAAAACACTCTGGATCCCACCCCAGGCTGGCCAAGCCTCTCCTCACGGAATCACCCAGATACCACTACCAGCTGAATCTGTCTGTCTAGGATTACACTGAGCTCCCAGGTTCTTCTCCACCGACAGAACCAGTGTTCCACAGTCTCTCCGTTTCTGTCTAGTCTGTACGGGTCGCACCTGTGGTCCGGGATTCAAAGAATTTAGGCCTCCTGATGCTGTAACGGGTGAATACCTGTACAGGGGTCACCTCTGACAGTGCTCCACTATGAGTGTACAGTGTCGCGATCAAGAGGGTCCTCCCCTCAGGCACCTTTCCCCTTTTGTTAAACTATCCTCAATAAATAACCTTGGTTAATCAAAAGTCACTCTCCTGTCTCTTGAGTATCGGGTATACAGATACCACTGCACTTCCATTGGTCCAGTGAATCCGCTTTACATCATCACGCCCTGTAGGCGTAACACTTGCTCTCATAAACAAAGCCCTTCACAGTGCAGTGCCTTCCTATATTTCCTCCCTCATCTGTCTATCGCACTACTTGTTTTCTACCTTCTACAAGCAAACTTCGACTAACACCCCCACTAATCCGAACCTCCCACTCCCGGCTCCAAGACTTCTCCTGATCTGCATCAATTTTCTGGAATGCTCCACCCCAAGAAATTAGGACTATCCACAATTTACAGTATTAGACTCTCCCTAAAAACACATATTTTAGAGTGGCCTATCATGCTCCCTAATTGAAGTAATTTATACAGTGCCTTGTGAAAGTATTCGGCCCTCTTAAACTTTTCAACCTTTTGCCACATTTCAGGCTCCAAACATAAAGATATAAATTCTAATTTTTTTGTGAAGAATCAACAACAAGTGGGACACAATAGAATTGTGAAGTGGAACCAAATTATTGGATATTTTAAACTTTTTTAACAAATAAAAAACTGAAAAGTGGGGTATGCAATATTATTCGGCCCCTTGAGTTAATACTCTGTAGCGCCCCCTTTTGCTGTGATTACAGCTGCAGTCTCTTGGGGTTTGTCTCTATCCGTTTTGCATATCGAGAGACTGAAATTCTTGCCCATTCTTCCTTGCAGAACAGCTGGAGCTCAGTGAGGTTGGATGGAGAGCGTCTGTGAACAGCAGTTTTCAGCTCTTTCCACAGATTCTCCATTGGATTCAGGTCTGGATGTGACTTGGCCATTCTAACACCTGGATACAGTTATTTTTGAACCTTTCCATTGTAGATTTTGCTTTATGTTTGGGATCATTGTCTTGTTGGAAGATAAATCTCTGTCCCAGTCTCAGGTCTTTTGCAGACTCAAACAGGTTTTCTTCCAGAATGGACTACTTTCACAAGGCACTGTATATAGTCCATTCACTATTCCTCTGAACTTACTGTAACTCACTATCAAACTCCACCACACCCAAACGCTCTGCACAGATTGGGTGGTGATGACTCATGCAGCCTTTATCTATTCTCCATTTCGTCAAGATGGCTGGACCATCATTGTATATAAATACCTTTACATTGTGCCACCTCAATGTAGATTGTAAGCTCAAAAATATTTCTTGAATCCGTACATTCCTTGACCAAGATACTGCAAAAACACTTGTACATGCTCTCATCATCTCCCACCTCAATTATTGTAATCTCAGGCTCTGTGGACTCCCCTCTAGCACCCTTCCAATCTATCCTAAACTTTGCTGCCCGACTAATACCACCGGTCTCCCTGCTATTCCCCAGTCTCTCCTTTCTGCCAAGCCCTTCATTGGCTCCCCATTTCTCAGAGGCCGTGGTTCAAAACCCTAATTATGACTTACAAAGCCATCCACAACCTGTCTCCTCCGTACATCTGCGACATGGTTTCCCGATACCTATCCTCACGCAACCTTTGAACCTCTCAAGATCTCCTCCTCTCCTCTTATCTCTTCTTCCCACAATTGCATAAAAGATTTCTCCCGTGAATCCGCTATACTCTGAAACTCTCTGCCCCAACACATCGGACTCTCACCCACCGTGGAAACCTTCAAAAGGAACCTGAAGACCCACCTCTTCTGACAAGTCTACAACCTGCAGTGATCCTCAATCTGCTGAACTGTATCCTCACCCATCCCACTCACTCATACGGACAATCTGTTAGTTTTTCTTCCACCACCCAATCATAGTGAAAGTCCTGTTTTTCTCATCCACTTATAAAAAGCAGTGGTGTAACTAGAGTCCAATGGGCCCCAATGCGAAATTTGGACCTTCCTTCCCCCCTTCCTGCATGTTGATCTGAGGTATGGGCTCTTGTAGCTTTCTAAATCCTATAAACACTTATGAATTGCCCCCTCCTCCTTCATTATGTATTAATGTCCCCCATCCTGTTATATATGTCCCCATCCCGGTATATATGTCTTTATCTTGGTATACATTTCTCTATCCTGCTATACTTGGTCCCTATTTTGGGATATATGGGCCCATCCTGGTATACATGTCCACATTGTGGTATATATGGCCCTTATCCTGGGCCTATCCTGGTACATATTCTAGTATACATGGCCCCTATACTGATATATATGGCCCCCATCCTGGTAAATATACCCCAATCCTAGTATATATGACCATTATCATGGTGCCATCCTGGTACATATGGCTCCTCTCCTGGTATATATGGCAATTATCCTGGTATATATGTTCTCATACTGAATATATGTGGAGTGTGCATGTGGCGTGAGCATTATGTGACTCACTGCGTCACAGAGGTCCTTGCAGTCTGTTGGGAGCCAGTGACGATAAGACTGGACAGGGATGCTGGGATTGAAGGTTGCCAACAGGGGGGAAGATGGGAACCTGGGGGTGCTGGGAGCAAGGACGTGTGCTGGGAGAGGGGGTAAGCTGGAAGCAAGGGGGTGCTGAGAACTGGGGGGTTGGTAGTCCCAGCAACCCCCCGCCTCCCAGCACCTATCCTGCTCCCAGCACCAACGCACCGGTCCCAGCACCCGCCGGCTTGCAGCACACAACTCCCTGCTCCCAGCACCCCCCCTGCTCCCAACACACCCTGGCCCCCAGCATCCCTCCCGCTCCTGCAGGCTCCCAGCACACCCCCTGCTATCTATCTATCTATACTTCTATCATCTATCTATCTTTCTATTATCTTTGTATCTATCTGTCCTTCTATTATCTCTATCTATCTTTCTATGGCGGCCGTCACACGCTACGATATATTTAACGATGTCACCAATGATGTCAATATTTGCCTATCGTTCGTACGATGTGAAAATTCAATTGTGGTCATGTAACACACACAGATATCGGTAAGTCCCTTCACCGATGGCTCGCTCCAGCGCTCACCTGGACGACCTAGTGATGGTGTTTTCACATCGCTTGTACGCTGTCACACAGAAGGAACGTGAACGACGCACTGCTCAATGTGAGCGTAGTTGTTGTCCCAGTCTAGCAGATAGGCGTGCTAGATGTTTTGTGTTCACGTCCCTCTCACCATGATTGGTGATCACTACTGCGTTGCCATTGGTCAGGCTTGCATACAAAGCTAGGGCACTATGTGATTGCTCTTGTCCTGTGATGTGTGTCACATAAGTAAAGACACCCCGGAGCCCTAGGCAAAAGGGGTACATGATGGTGGCGAGGGGGGGACCCAGAACTCCTGTAGCCTGGTTGTATGGCAGGGTCTGTGTAGATGTTATCAAGAGATCTTGCTTTAAGAGGAAGGGGTAATGTATGAGAGTGAGGTATGGGTGTGCCTGGTGACTCATTGGTGGGGGGTGGGGCCACTACTTTGAGAAGGACGGCATTCTTTCAAGAGACTTCTTTGAAGAAACATTACCCGCCCTCCCCGCCCTGTGATAGTCACTAGTCTGGATTGTTATATTTACCCATTATTTGTATGGTTATTAATATCTTATTTATTTGTGGTATGAGCATTGGTTTGTATTGTACCATGTTAATTATACAATTTCTACGAAAGTTAATTTTGGCATTAACCTTTTAAGCCCAAGGGAAGGGCAATCCTTCAGCCATGGTTCCCTAGAGGTTTCCTCCACAGGGGTTTTTTCCTCTCCTGAGAGCTGTAGGATGGCTCTTTGTGAGTCAAAGGTGCTAAATTTTGACCCCTTTATGCTTGTGCAGGGACACCTTTTATAAGGTGTAATTGGAAAACATGTAAAAACGAAAAATTACCAAATGGTGTCACATGTGTAGGAATTTATAACCTGTCATGGCTTTGCGGGTCGGAGTCAGGTGGAAGTTGCACATAAGTTAAGGTGGACTAATTTTAACTAATAGAGGATGTAAAACCTCATGGTGGTGAGCAGGCTTGGCTTTGGTGGCCAGCCTGAAGGATGTGGTAATGGTAATGTCATCAGGGGCGGGCACAGTGAATAAGCACGGAAGTGAGGATAATAGGGCATTGGTGCCCTAAAAGTATACTAGCTCTGCTCGAATAGCAGCCAATACGTGCCGCCCCCTTTATGGCTGTCTGGCCGGATGCTGGATGTCAGACAGCTGGGGAGATCACAGTACTTGTGAATCCCAATGTAATAGCACTCCACCTGACTCCTACTGGGATTGTTAATCCTGTGATTTAAATAAAGCTGTGGCCATTTGACATCCAAAATAATGTGTGGCGTGTATTTATTAGAGTGTATGATTTACTATATGTATGGTTGTTAAAAAGTGGAGTGGGGGTCCATCCCCAAGTCCAAACATCAAGTATTGACTCATCATAGCGGCAGGAAGACACACCGGTGCGTTGCAGAAGTGCTATAGTGGACGCTCGTGTGTGCAGTATGGGAACTGCAATGCAATGTACATGTGCAATGCAATGGCTGATACGTTTCCAGGCTCCCTGATAGGCGGAGATCGCATAGGGTCGCTACAGCAATGCTTCCATGGCAGCACACACGGAGCCGCATACGTTTAAACTTTTTTTTGGTGCCACACACCGGCAGCCAATCCGAGCACAGGAAGGTTAACGAATGACAACAGGGGAGGCGAGGCACAGATGAACACCGGGCACGCCTATGTGCTGGATTTCGGCCTCGTTAAATTAACCACTGATTTGCGATATTGACAGTTTAGACAGGACGATGCAGCACATCCAACGACCCAACATCATCTGATATGGGGTCCGGGTCTCATATCTGTGATTAACGATCAGATCACTTATCGCTAGTCAGATCGACCTGTCACACGCAACCAGGTCATTAGAGCGACTGAAAACCCCTGACGTTTCAGCGATATCTTTACAGATATCGTAGCGTGTGAGGGCCGCCTATTATCTATCTATCTATCTATCTATATCTATCTATTCATTATCTATCTATATCTATCTATTCATTATCTATCTATCTATCTATATCTATCTATTCATTATCTATCTATATCTATCTATTCATTATCTATCTATCTATCTATCTATCTATATCTATCTATTCATTATCTATCTATATCTATCTATTCATTATCTATCTATCTATCTATCTATATCTATCTATTCATTATCTATCTATATCTATCTATTCATTATCTATCTATCTATCTATCTATCTATCTATATCTATCTATTCATTATCTATCTATATCTATCTATTCATTATCTATCTATCTATCTATCTATCTATCTATCTATCTGTCCTTCCATTATCTATCTATCCTTCTATCTATCCTTCTATAATCTATCATTTATGTTACATTATTCTTTCCATATAGATGTAGCAGTGATAAATTTGTCCTTTGCTTCTGCGATAGTGCACTGAGTTTTGATATCAGTATTATCGGCACTGTGACGTCGCCATGAGTTGAGTCATATAACAAACTCATCAGAGCCTCATGTCTATGGCATAGCAGATACAATAATTTGAAAGCATTACTATCAAAGACAGAAGAGGGGAGGTATAGAAGTAATGATCGCTCCTCTGGGCTTTTTTTATTCGAGCAGCTGTAACATCCTAGAACCCAGATAATGATGTAGCAGAGACAAACTTGTATTTGTTTTTTACTCCCTGATTCTGCTAATTTCTGCTGTTTGAGTTTTTCTCTGGGGGATGAGAAAACAGGAGCAAATAACAAATTCAGCTCTGCTACATCCATGCATCCATGTCTGTGCTGCTCTTAAAGTGACAGTCCCTGCTCATCACTGATCCTTTACCAAAGTCTCCTCCTCCTGCACAATTCCACTGGAGGGTGTGCTGCAAGCCGGCAGGTGTTGGGAAAGGGAGGGGGTGTTGCTGGGAGTCGGCGGGTGCTGGGAGCGGGTGGGAGTGCTGCAAGCCAGCAGGTGCGGTGTTGGTGCTGGTAGCCAGGGGCCGGTAGGTGCTGGTGAATGTCCTTGTACAGTCAGACACATCCATTGCACAGTACATAGCAGGGACACATATATAAGATTATCTCAGCACAGGAGATGTGGTATGATCAGACCATGTCCCTTTACGGTCAGACACATCCATTACACAGTACATAGCAGGGACACATATATAAGATTATCTCAGCACAGGAGATGTGGTATGATCAGACCATGTCCCTGTACGGTCAGACACATCCATTACACAGTACATTGCAGGGACACATATATAAGATTATCTCAGCACAGGAGATGTGGTATGATCAGACCATGTCCCTGTACAGTCAGACACATCCATTACACAGTACATAGCAGGGACACATATATAAGATTATCTCAGCACAGGAGATGTGGTATGATCAAACCATGTCCCTGTACGGTCAGACACATCCATTGCACAGTACATAGCAGGGACACATATATAAGATTATCTCAGCACAGGAGATGTGGTATGATCAAACCATGTCCCTGTACGGTCAGACACATCCATTACACAGTACATTGCAGGGACACATATATAAGATTATCTCAGCACAGGAATATTTTTTTTTTAAACATCCAATTTTGGAAATTTGTATTATTCCAAGATCTATTGATTAAAATTAACTTTCTTCAGGGGAAACCCCCTTAAAAGGAAGCAACCACCAGGATGTAACCACCTGTAAATCAGGGCAGCAGGTGACTTACGAGTGCAGCATGACATCACTAGTTGTATTTTTTTTATTCCTCCCCTGTGGGCTTGTCTTTCTTCTGTAAATCACAATCCCCCCTGGATGAGTCTGGATGAAAGGGTGGGGTTTTGGCAGAAAGACAAACCCAAAGGGGAGGAATTAAAAAAAACAAATAGTGATGTTGACCCACCCAGGCCCAGGGGACTCAGATCTCAGGCGCGGTTTGGGAGTCACGGGTAGTGGTGCCTGAGGCTGTGGCCCTGGTGGTCAAGGAAAAATGAGGAAAAAGAAAATAATAAAAATGTTTATTCGTGACGCCACCTGTAGATTCCGGTGATGGCACTGACGCTGCTTGGGCCTCCAAGGTGATAGGCGGCAGCAAGATGGAGTAGCTCACTACAGGAGGAGTGGGGTCCCCAGGGCTAAGGGCTGCAGTGATGGAATAGGGCAGCACAGTCGTTTCTGTACAAAGTTGGAGTAGGGGAGTGCGGTCGGTGTGGTGCGGGATGAGTGGAAGGAGGGACACGCACACATTAAAGTCTTTTGGTACCTTTACTGTTGACTGGTTACAGGTACACACGTCCGGAGTGAAGGAAAACACCTTGGGATCTCCACAGTGAGTAGGGTTGTAGGCCTCCTTATTTAGCTGTTCTAAGTCTGGCAAGTAAGAAACCTAACCGGACCGTTACGTCTCTTTCTCTCCACACCCGGGTTGCTGCACTTAGGGCTCTCTGTTGGGCTACCGCCATCTCTCTCCACGGTCCCTGGCTCTCAACTGTTGGTGTTGCAGGTGTCCAGGAAGCTAAGCCTCCTCGGGATACTGATTTCTCTGCTGGGTCTATCTCCTCTGTCCCCTGCAGACTCGGACTCCAGTGACCGGTACTTTGGTGGGGTGAGTCGGTATGGCTCCTCTGCCCCCGGTAATGTGTTTCTAGCCTCTGCCTTCGATCCCTACTCTGCGGGTCTTGCACTGACTCTGGTGTGTACTGGTCTGGGCCTAGCACGGCTTCGGTACCAGTTCAGCTTACTAGTCTATGAGCTCCTGACTCGCCGCAGGCCCGTGAACTCCGGTTTAGACAGGCTGTAGCTCCTTCCTCCTTGTCAAGGGTGGGCCGCGCCTGCCGGTAGTGAGACCCGGTTGAGTGCAGATCAAAAGTCGAAGACGTCTTGTAGGAACAGATTAAAGGGGTTAATTTATTCGTGACGCCACCTATGAGTAGTTCGGTCAGTCTGACCGACGCTGCGGAACCTCCGGGGGATGGACAGCAGCAAGATAGAACGCTCCCCACAGGCTGAGCGGTGATCCCCGGAGGCTGGAGCTGCTTAAGATGTTGTGCAGCAGCTGCGGTTACCTTGTGTGCGGATGGATGCAATCATAAGGAAGCACGGACACTGAAAGTCTCTGTAACGGGTCTTTACTGTAACCAGCAGGCAGTACATTGCATACAGTTAATGGGTAGTGGACCGGGTGGACTCAGCAGTGATAGGTGTCCCTTAGAATGGAGGAACACTGCGGATTTCTATCTAGGTATTTGCTATTGTCGCCCAGGAATACCAGATCGGGTACGGGGAGGCTGCTTCAATCCCTATCCAAGATGTACGTTATGGATGTTTTGGGGAGCCTTGGGTCCCTCGGTGGGTACACCGCTGGTTAGACGACTGGAAGTTGGCTGGTGGTGGGGTGCTTCTGTGAAGCTGCTCCTCCACGCTTCTGGTTCGCGTAGCAGAGGTGAACTGCTGCCAGCTTCGGTACCAGTGAACCGGTTGTAAGTTGGGCACGGGGGTCTTTTGGAACCCGTGGTTGGTGATGCCCGATCCCGGTTGTTGAGGCCTCAGGTGCTAACACCCAACCGGTGACGGCCCGGGGGCTGCACGAGGTGCAGAGCCCCCGCTCCTACTCCAAGTTCAAGTTTGTGTCTTGTCTAGACCCGACTCCAACTCCAACTGTTCTAGACTAACTGTACTTCTCCTACACACTAACCTTGCACTCCGCCCACCAGGACCTTGGATTGGCCCTCTATGTTAAGTGATGCATGCAGGGTTTTGGATCTCTCAGTTAACCATATGACTGCTGGGTCGGAGAATATTGCTGCTGCATTTATGGCTGCAATACCCTCCTGTGACGCACTCGTTGCGGGGCGCCACACTCCTGCAGCTCTTCTAGCGTCTGCACACACTCGGTCTGACTCCGCCCCCAGCACCTGTATTTATAGGGGGAACTGGCTTAAGGCAACCAGTTAGGCTACCCCTACAGGCCTGGGGTGGAAGGTGTTGGGTGAAAGTGGTTTACTCACTGTGGGAAATCTTTCAGTGTCCCAGAGAAGCCTGTGGCCACCTGGTACAGGGTGCCACAATGTCATGCTGCACACATCAATCACCTGCTGCACTGATTTACAGGTGGTTAATTCCTGGTAGTTGGTTCCCTTTAAGTGTTTGAGCGAGGAGTCCCATTATTATGGGATGGATGCTGAGTGTCTCCCATATTGTAGGATCTTGCTCTTTGCCTTTTTTAAATTGATTTCAGATGTGTATAATATGCCTTTATATTTTTGCAATAATAAAATCATGTATTTTTTGTCATTTTTGGGCGTGCACAGCACAGATATGTACGGTGATTCCCTGTTTTTTGGAGTCATTTACGGCTTGCTACACTTTGTTGCAGCTCCTCAGTTTCTATTGTTTGTGATTCCCGTCCTTTTGTTTGATATGGTGAGGGATTATATGGATTAGCCATTGCTTGCTCTGCAGATCACTGGCTGACCTTCCTTGCACTAGTTTGGGTAGGTCCTACCCACCACACTTAGGTGCACTCCACAAGCCCGCCATTCTGGAGATGTTCTGACCCCGTCGTCTGGAGTCTATACACCCTAAAGTCGCTCAGACCCTTTTGATTGCTCATTTTTTTCCTGCTTCTAAAACATCAACCTCAATGTTCACGTGTTGCCTCATACTTTCCACATTACACACATCATCATAGTTCTTCCCTTCACCTGCTGGTGGTATTAATGTTCTGGCTGATGGCTGTGTTCTATCATGGGGCATTACTATGGCTCTGTGAGGACTCCTGGCTGCTGCTCTCTGTGCTTCAAAATGATTGTTTTGTTGTAAGGAGATTTAGGCAGATTACGTCAATCATGGATTTAACAAGAGACACAAATACCATTCCATCTTAATATTGAAAAACAGCTGCTAGTTCCTTGTCCTCAGTCACCAGACTCAGAACTCCGGCAATTTCAGACCTAAAATATGATCAGATTTTAATGCTGTTGCGTAACTACGGTACTATATTCCCATACGAATAGATGTAGCAGAGGAAAAGAAGTCATTTAAAGGGAATTCATCAATAGTTTTTATTCTATTCCTTCCGGGAGCTGCATAGTGCAGGGAGGGGGTAGAGGCCTTGATTCCAGCGATGTGTCACTTATTGAGCTGCTTGATAAAATCTTTGTTTTCTCTGCTGCAGATCTGAATGTTCTGCTGAAGTAAAGCAGCTGTTATCCCCAAGACCGGTTGTCTGTGGTCATTCTGTGGACGCTGTGTGGGGGTGGATAGCAGAGAATGGGATAGCCCCCATTACCAGGGCTATTACAGAAACCTGGTGACAGATTCTATTTAAAGGGGTTTGCTGTGACTTTAAAGGGGTTGTCCATTAATAATTGATGACATCTGTAGGATGTCCTAAATATTAAAGTCCAGAATAAAACATTCACATCGGATAAATCACCACATTGTACATGATGATACTATGATGGTGGGTTTACACGCCGCGATATCGGCGTCCAACTCCGACCCAACTCCGACAAAAAGTCACGTGGTTCGGGAGTTGGACCAGATATCGTTCCTGCATCGTACTGTTTGAATGTACAATACGATGCAGGAACGATGGTAATCCGATATCGGGGGTCGAATGTGCGTGCTATTCAATCGCCCGATATCGGATGCCTGTTGGAGCCGGATCGTTGCGTGTAAACATCCAACTACGATCTGTACTCGCACCTCACCCATTAACTCCCATTTTAAATGGTCGTTGCTGGGTTGGTGGGCGTACACATCGCAGGGACGTTGTTTTCCGATATCGCAGCGTGTAAACCGCCGATGCGATATCGGGAAAAGTGCTCAAAAAATGCGCGCTCCGGCGCCGTTGTATAGCGATTTCGCCCCGATATCGCGGCGTGTAAACCCACCATGAGGGATACCTCTGTCTTAACCATTAACCTTCAGGCCCCTTTCACACTGGCGTTCTTTGAAAATGTGTCAGATCCGGCAGATTTACCACATCTGCACTTGCGGCACACTTGCGACAGGCCCCATGCATTGTGTATGGGGCTTGCGGCAGGTGCGGTTCTGTCGATTGCGGCAGAGGCGGTACTTGCGGCAGCGAAAAAAAACTGCTGCTGACCGTGTTTTTTTTCGCGGCGGCAATTGCCGTATCTGCCGCAACCGGCAAAACCGCACTTACCGCACCTGCCGCAAGCCCCGTAGACAATGCATGGGGCCAGCTGCAAGTGCGGCCGGTAAGCAGCAGATGCGTTAAATCTGCCGAATCTGCCACATTTTCAAAAAAAGCCAGTGAGAAAGGGGTCGAACTGCTACACCTACTAAAATAACAACAAGACCACTTCTTTGGAGGAATGACTGCAGTATTATTAAACATCAAGTATATACATATATCCTTCTCACAGCTCAACATGCCGCCCCTTAATTCAAACATAACCGATATAAATATATACATTCCAATAACCATAACCCAACCACCGACAGGTCCGTCCCAGAAGACACCAGATATGCTATCCCTTGGCCGTGACCAAACCGAGCACATCGGCCGTGACAAAACCGACCTGGGGTATTAACGTTCCATCATTAAAGACTCCCCCCCGAAACTTGCAGGACCTACGCCCACAAGTTCACAAATTCCTTTTACGAAGCCACTACCCCATGACTGACTTCATATCAGTAACTGAAATTGGTACTCCCAGCCCCTGGAGTCGGACCTATTCCCCCGCTGTGACAAACGGAACTTCCCTTGTAGACAAATATTTTTATTATTATATATTTCCTTTTCCGTCTCTTCTTTAATAGTTTGTGTTTTTTTTTTTAAATTTTTAATTTTTTTTTTACAAATTATTAGGATGGGCGGGCGGGCGAGCCAAAGGATCCACCGCAGTCGCAAGAGGAGGTACCTTAATCCCCCTTCCTCTATATACCCCCTATCCAGCCAGCCCCCTGATCCTCCCCAAAACACCCTATCTCATTCCACCAATCCCAGGACCCTACAGAATGTACTCCAGTCTTTAAACCTTTAACCCCTTCAGACCCCTGTCCCCTCCCGATTGTCATGGGCTCATTCACCCCTATGGGGCTCTCTGGCCCTTCTATACAAGCTGAACATATTAATAAATGGATCTCTTAGAACTGATGAGGTTCGGGTGCTATGAAAGCTCATGTTAGACTGGCCGCATAATCCTGATGAGCACTTTATGAGTCCAGCTAGAGTCAGAAAATGCTCATCTTTATTATTAGGTGCGAAAACATTAATAAAGGCTAAATATGGATTTTTACAGTAGGTGCACCAATCTCATCAGGTCTACAATGTGTTTAAGACTGGCTTCACACCACGGTAGAATCAGGCCCGGGGCTGTCCAGTGTAAACCAGACAGCCCCAGACCCGATTTTGCTGTAATGCAGCCCTATGGGGCTGGATGGAACCGGATGGCAGCTATCTGCCATCCAATCTCCATCTGTCCTGGAAAATCTGGGTGAATTCAGATTTTCCTTCCAGAGACAAAAACGTTGCTTGTCACGTTTTTGTGTTCAGGGCGAAAAATCTGCCCAAATCGGATCTTCCTGAATTTGGAGCGATCCGGATCTCCCTACCATGGAGTCTATGGCGCCAGATTGCCCAGATCCAGGAGGATCCGGGAACCAGACACCGGCGACTGACGTTTAGCAGCGAGTGCTGCTATACTTCAGCTGTCCCTGCTGTGATTTCATGACCATGAGTAGCTCTCCGCTAGCCACGATCTTGAAATTGCAGCAGCTGCGGCTGCTATTGTGGCGCCCCACGTAGTCAAGCGTCACAGTGGGGTATTGCACCCGTAAAAGAGGTGTAAATTCCCCAGCTGCAAGTGGATCCTAGGTTGGTGGGTGGGACCCATTCCTGCACTCCCACATTAGTAGAATGGTGGGAGGTTACGCGGGAGGGAGATATATTCACCTCTAGAGGGAACAAAGAGCGGTTAGTTGGAGGAGGATAGGAGTCGGGAGAGTTGAAAAAGAGTGTGGAGCGAGGCGGAAGATTTACCCGGACAGCTCCACGCTGATCTGGAGGAAAGGAGAGAGAGGATCCTGAGGGGATCCTGAGAGAGGGCGCCCGAAAGTGCGGGTCTGGGCCCTAGAGAAAAAAGGGGGAACCCCAGCGTGGAGCGACCATACTCCAGAGGACTCCCCATCCACCACCGGAACGCCGGGCCCGAGGAAACGGCCAGAATCTACATCTGCATTCGTCAACCGGCTGCTGTGGTCTGTTCACCAGCTGCGGCACCCTGCCAGATGGAGCGGTCTGCCTGCTTCCTCACCACGAGAATGAGGAGCCCCAAGTCTACCTACAAGGAGCCATTGGGTATAGACTCATCCTAGGCGGGGAAGAAAGGACACGGGTTCATTAACTAAGGAATACCAAGGGTACCACCATTCCACCTGGCATCCACTTGCAGCCACCCGTAGAGCTACCTGTTTGCATACCATCTTGCTGAACTGTGGACTCTGTATTTTACTGCTGACGTTTACAATAAAGTACCCGGGAGAAAGTGACTTTGCCTCTGTGTTGTTATCTTCATCAACCTGCTTGTTTACATGAACGCTGCCCTGGGGGCCCAGCTCCACCTGTAGGGAGCTTTGCCATATCAGCCGCATTACCATCACTCCGGAGGACTGTGGCAGTGCTGGTGACCCATCACCAGGTACTACAGGTGGCGTCACAAGACAAACTCTAATCCCCTGTACATAACCCCTTATTGAAGTGTGACCCAGGCCACGGGCTCAGGCGTTGCCACCCATGACATCCCATTGAAAACACCCACTGAGCCTGATACCCAAGTACCCCAGGGCCTGGGGCTCGACACTATCAGCGGAACTGGACCGGAGGGCCTGTTTGCAAATCGGGTCCGGTGCTGTCCGAATCACATCGGACCTGATTCTACCGTGGTGTGAAGCCAGCCCAATCACGTGTGTGACGCCTGCATTGTGGAATCTGGTAACGCATTCACTGTAAAGTACAGGACACAGAGAACATAACATTACAGCAACATATGGGTTTTCTGTTGCTGGATACATAACATGTTAGAAATGAGTGTAATATGTGTAAATGTATTGCACTGCTGGTGCTGCTGTAGTAAAAGCCTCATGGTCCATTAGGCGGCACCTAGTTGGTGTTGAGCAGCGATTCTTGCATACATTTCCATCGCGTTCTGACAGCACTTCGGTGAAATCAGCCATAAACACCGTCAGAAATCATTACTGCTTTGTATTTCTCTTATGCAACTGCAAGGTCATTTATGTCTGAAATGATGAGACCAGGCAGCATGTGAAATGGAAAAAGACAAAGACATCAATCTCTTCCCGCAGACACATCCTCCACTCTGCATCTTTATATCTTAACGTCTTCCCGCACTTTCCTATTCATTTACATGACGTGTATATAAAACTAAGGGCTCAGTGCATTATTGCATTTGTGCCTTTTTTCATCCAGGTTTTTGGTGTTTTTCACCCCTTTTTATTAGTGCCTTAGGCTAGGGTCACACTACCGCTTGGATTCCGTCCAGGGAGGGTTCGTCAAAAAGATAGATTCCGGCAGCATTAACGCAGTGTTACTGTAGTGTAACGCTGCCTTAATGCTGCCAGTTGAAGCCTATGGGGGACCGACTCCAGAGTCGGATGTTTGGATTAATCTCGTGCTATTTCATCACATGACGCAGAAGCGCGCGTCATGTGATGTGTTTGGAAATAGCGCAAATTTCAAATTCCGGCTCTTAGATGCCGGTGTTTGACTGGCTAAGGGTCGGTCCCCCATAGGCTTCACTTGGCAGCGTTAAGGCAGCGTTACAATTAGGTAACCTGCGTTAATGCTGCCGAATCTTTTTGGCAAACCCCCCTAGACAGAATGCCAGAGCCAGAGTGGCCCTGGCCTATGAGAGCCAGAACGAGGCCAGAACGAGGCTCCAATAGAGATGTATTGAAAAGGGGCAGTCTACAAGGCTGTGGAGTCGGTAAGCCAAACATGCGAGTCCGACTCCTCAATTTCCCAGAATCCGATTCCAACTCCACCAAAATGGACACCGACTTCGACTCCTCAACTCCAACTCCACAACCATGGCTGTGGCGTCAATAAGCCAAACCTCTGACTCCAACTCCTCAATTTCCCTGAATCGAATCAGACTCCAAATCCACCAAAATGGACACCAACTCCATGACTTCGACTCCACAGCCTGCGTTCGGAGCGTTCCATGAAACACTGGAGCTGCCGGCTGGTCACATTGCATGGCAGATTGCGCAGAGTGCCTCTGGAAAAAGATGACGCGCTGGAAGGTGAGTATAAGGCTGCTTTCACACTGGCAAATCTGCAAATGCATGTGCACTCGT
This sequence comes from Allobates femoralis, assembly GCA_033576535.1. Lineage (NCBI taxonomy): Eukaryota > Metazoa > Chordata > Amphibia > Anura > Aromobatidae > Allobates > Allobates femoralis. The sequence goes on from JARQOC010000005.1 coordinate 540,069,611, forward strand.
TTTGAAACTAATGACCATGGATTCGTTATGGCCTCCCATGTTATCCTATGGGACGGATTGGTCCTATATGGCCATCAGTGTGTGGCAGTTTTGTAGCGGATCCGTTAGTGTCTGCGTTTTTCATGCACCCAGAATCAGAGAGTGTTCCGTTTCTGGGCTTCCTTGAAAACCGGACACAACGGACAGACACAGATTCACAGGTGTCCGTATGAAATTAACATGGAGGTCTATGGAGGACGCATCTGTGAAAAAAAAAGGATCCGTGAAACAGATCTGTTTTGCTATACTGAGCATGCTCAGAAGTGAGGTACAGCTCCTCCCAGCCCTATCTCTGGTGACTGATGACGGATCCGTTAAAAAAAAAAGTTCCTTGGGCATCTGTGGCACCCCTGGGGTAAGTTGCCACAGGAACACCTGGTGCACGGAGGGATTTCCACATCAGGTAAACTTACACATGCAACACCTTCCACCCCAGACCTGAAGGGGGAACTCTACTTGCTGACTTTAGGCAAGGTCCCCAATAAATTCAGGCCCGGGGGAGGAGTTAGGCACTGCAGTTCCAGGGAGGACTGTAAAGACATCCTGGTGAACGGAGAAACACTAGGCCGGTGCCAGTGAGGGAGCCTAGCCAGTGTAAGGGATCCAAGAGTCAGGGTCAGAGGCAAGGCGCACCAGAAACAGAGTGGGGGTAGAGGAACCATACCGGTTCACCACAGGAAAGCAACTCATACACTGGGAAGCGAGTCTGCAAGGGTCCAGTTCGCCCAGCAGAGAATACCGGAGGACCAGGAGACGTCAGTCTCCTGGTCAATATAATCACTGCAAAGGAAGCAAGCACAATAGGGTCTTATCATTTAAAAAAAACAGAGCGGCTCTGGAGCCATGATATTCACTGGTCACCTTATCGGGTTGTGTAGCACACAACCACATGAGAAACACGTAACAATGGCCTCCACGTGCAATGTGGTTCTCACCGCCTGCTATACAAGTGAGGGACACAGGAGAGGTCAGGGCCAAGTTTCAGACAGGCCAAGACTTTAGCACACAGTACAGAGGAGGCCTCACAACTCATCGGGTGTAGAAATCCTGAACTGCCACCCGACCACCATGGGCAGTACCATCTCATACGCAGACAGGGTGCAACATTGCTGTAATACAGCAGAGCTCAGTAGGGCTGCAATAAATGTGTTTGTAAGAAGTCAAATTTCAGTCCTTCTGTTCCTTGTCTGACACTGGTGTAACCCCCCCCTTTTATTTAAAAGGTTGGAGGTGATTATCTTCCAGGCAACATCCTCCCCATAGCCTGGAAGAGGTAATTTATAAAGTGATAAAAGATGATTTCTCCACAATGAGGCATCTGATATGAGGCATTGTGGTAGGATTATTTTCAGCAGTTTATAACCTGTATATTAATAGTTTAGATAGGTCAAAGTGGTGAGAGACTGCCTTTAAATTGCAACACTTAAAAAGGATTTTCAATGTGGGACAGAAACAGCACCCCTCCGTCCATATGTTGTGTCTGGTATTGCATCATGTAAGTGAATTTTGCTGACCTGCAATATCTTTAATTATCACTTTCCATAATTTTTTTAAAGTATTAATATTGCTTTCAAATGCCAAAAAAAACAAAAATTTCTGGCTGCTGACTAAAGGCCTGATATAAATTGGCATTCACTATATTTTAATGACTTTCATTGGTTTCTGTACATTTTTTCATACTTTTTTTCCCCGAAGACTCATAACTTATCAGCAGGGGTGTAACAACCGCACTCGCAGGGGTCGTGACCGCCTGGAAGGTAAAGTGGGCCCAAGGACTCCAGTGCCTGCATCAGCTGGATGTGCGTCGTAGGATGAAATGTATCGCAGCACAGAGATTTGTTGGGTCTTCGCACTGTGATACACGCTGCCCGCCAAAGACTCGTGGCAGCTGAAGTCGGCAGTCCAACGCATGACAGTGACATCATCCACCTTGGCATTCACTGTGCACTGGATACAGGGAACTCTGGGTGACATGGGAGCGGAGTAATGTTAAATAGAATGCTTTTTGTTTTTAATTATATGTTAGGAACAGAATGGGGACATACAGTGCCTACAAGTAGTATTCAACCCCCTGCAGATTTAGCTGGTTGACACATGCGGAATTAACTTGGCATTGTGACATTTGGACTGTAGATCAGCCTGGAAGTGGGAAATGCACTGCAGCCAAAAAGATTTTTCCTTTTTTTTTTTTTTAAAAGCGTTAAAAGTTAATTCAGCGGGTCATTTATTATTCAACCCCTCAAACCACCAGAATTCTGTTTGGTCCCCTAAAGTATTAAGAAGTAGTTCAGGCAGAAATAACAATGAGCTTCACATGTGTGGATTAATTATCTCTTTTGCCAGCCTTTTCTGACTATTTAAGACCCTCCCCAAACTTGTGAACAGCACTCATACATGGTCAACATGGGAAAGACAAAGGAGCATTCCAAGGCCATCAGAGACAAGATCGTGGAGGGTCACAAGGCTGGCAAGGGTACAAAACCCTTTCCAAGGAGTTGGGCCTACCTGTCTCCACTGTTGGGAGCATCATCCGGAAGTGGAAGGCTTATGAAACTACTGTTAGCCTTCCACGGCCTGGACAGCCTTTGAAAGTTTCCTCCCGTGCCGAGGCCAGGCTTGTCCGAAGAGTCAAGGCTAACCCAAGGACAACAAGGAAGGAGCTCCGGGAAGATCTCATGGCAGTGGGGACATTGGTTTCAGTCAATACCATAAGTAACGTACTCCACCGCAATGGTCTCCATTCCAGACGAGCCCGTAAGGTTCCTTTACTTTCAAAGCGTCATGTCAAGGCTCGTCTACAGTTTGCTCATGATCACTTGGAGGACTCTGAGACACACTGGTTCAAGGTTCTATGGTCTGATGAGACCAAGATCGAGATCTTTGGTGCCAACCACACACGTGATGTTTGGAGACTGGATGGCACTGCATACGACCCCAAGAATACCATCCCTACAGTCAAGCATGGTGGTGGCAGCATCATGCTGTGGGGCTGTTTCTCAGCCAAGGGGCCTGGCCATCTGGTCCGCATCCATGGGAAGATGGATAGCACGGCCTACCTGGAGATTTTGGCCAAGAACCTCCGCTCCTCCATCAAGGATCTTAAGATGGGTCGTAATTTCATCTTCCAACAAGACAACGACCCAAAGCACACAGCCAAGAAAACCAAGGCCTGGTTCAAGAGGGAAAAAATCAAGGTGTTGGAGTGGCCTAGTCAGTCTCCTGACCTTAACCCAATTGAAAACTTGTGGAAGGAGCTCAAGATTAAAGTCCACATGAGACACCCAAAGAACCTAGATAACTTGGAGAAGATCTGCATGGAGGAGTGGGCCAAGATAACTCCAGAGACCTGTGCCGGCCTGATCAGGTCTTATAAAAGACGATTATTAGCTGTAATTGCAAACAAGCGTTATTCCACAAAATCTTAAACATAGGGGTTGAATAATAATTGACCCACACTTTTATGTTTAAAATTTATAAAAATTCAACTGAGCAACATAACTTTTTGGTTTGTAAGATTTATGCTTCTGTTAATAAATCCTACTCTCGTTTGCAGTTTGAAGGCTCTAACTTATTGGCATCTTATCAAACCAGCTAAATCTGCAGGGGGTTGAATACTACTTGTAGGCACTGTATATGCTAGGATTGGGACCATGTAAACCAGGATTGCAATCATACATAAAAGGATATGGACCATGTAAAGCAGGATGGGCTCATATATAGCTTGATGGAGACCATATATAGCAGGATGGAGGACCACATACCAGAATGGAGACTTATATACCAGGATGGGGGACATTAATACATAATGAAGGGGACGGGGGCAATTCGGAAGTCTTCATAGGATTTAGAATGCTAGAAGAGCCCATACATCTGGCCAACATGCACGCATGTGGGAGGGATGACAAGGTCCAAACTTCGCACCAGGATCCATCTGACTATAGTTATGCCATGGCTTGTCAGTATTTATACTTATAGGATACTAAAGAACCATTCTCATTGACCAACTCTCCATTCTGAAGACACTTCCATAAGGAAAATATATAGAGAGGTTATCATCATGCGACAACTGATTTGTGTCCACATTATGGATGTAATACAATCCCCCTTCGATTGTACAGAACCATACTCATAGACCAACTCTACATTTTGGCTCAGAGGGGAAAGCCACTTCTATAGGGAGTATATAGATAGAGGTTATCATCATGAGACAACTCATTTCAGTGTCAACATTATGGATGTAATACAATCCCACTTCGATTGTACAGAACCATACTTCAGGATACCAAAGAACCATACTCATAGACCAACTCTACATTCTAAGAGGGGGAAGCCACTTCCATAGGGAGTATATAGATAGAAGTTATCATCATGGGACAACTCATTTCAGTGTCATCATTATGGATGTAATACTAACCCCACCACCCTCCCCGATTGTACTAAACCATACTCCAGGACCAGGATACTAAAGAACCACATCGCAGGATCCAGGGGTTCTGGCTATAGTGAACCCTACAGCAAGTCAAGATCACATGATCACTATGGTCTTGAGAAAAGTCGCAGCAGAATGAAAAATTATGTACGACTTATGATGGAACCAAATTGTGTTCGTTAAAATTTATGAAGATATGATGTTGCTTTATTTGCCGTTTTACATGGGACTGCAGATACAGTAACTCTCCGGTATCTGGTCTATCTCTATATTACTATGTCCTATCTACATGCTCGGCTCGTAGGTGAGCTTTATACTGATAACTATTTTTTTTCCAGGCACTAATCTGCTTAGAAGCAATATTTACTGGCGGTAACCTGAAATCGACACTGACCTTGATGTAAAATATCAATGGCTTTTGTTTGCCTATTCTCCCGGCTTTCTACGTCCACACACAGCCGCCGTGCGTTGCCTGGTAACAGTAACAGTATAACCTCCCGAATGCAAAGACAGGAGACAAAAAAACAGCAAAACAAGACAAAGAGGTTGTGTGCATGCACCGGACGTGTAACACGACCCCCGCGACAATATAATCTACTAGTCATCAATTAACAAAAAAATAAATAAACATCCTGAATTTCCCGGGATCGCCTTTCAATACGCTTATTTCGTCTTTTTTTTTTTCTTCTTTGTAAATAACACCGAGAGGACAGATTGGGTTACACCGGCCGCTTCCAGATGGTGGTTAGTGTGCCCAGGCACAAGCAGGGAAGGTAAGACCAGAGGCAACGAATGTAGGTGCGTTACTGAAAGAGTCGTATCTTGTAATACAACTTGGGAGTCATCAAATACTTCAAAATTTACCAGGTTTGACACATTTTTCTCCAAAATCCAATATTCAGTTAACGAGTTTGTCCTTGATCACAATATTGCCCTGACATGACTTGTGTAGCACGCTAAGGTCTCCTAGGTCTGTGCCCAATCCTTTTCAAGCTCCTTAACACAAAAACCAGATGGTAACCTGGTAGTAACCAACAAACCATTTAACAACTATTATGCACTTGTACTAACTCACACAGGAAATTTGGGTTTATGTCAGAGCAAAGACACCTGACCCAACAAGTTCCTGTACACACTAAGGAGGAACTTTAGTTGGCCCCAGCGCAGGCTGGAGTAACCCTAATCATAAGATTAAGAGATGACAACTTGAACCTGGCTTCCAAATCAGCCGTCAAGTGTTGCTCATACCTTCTTAGGAATCAGGGAAAGGGGAATAGCACTATAACCCTGAATCAGGAAGGCATGCAGTGATAGAAAGCATCCATGAGTGACAAAGCATAAGCCACAAAAACAAAGTGAACAAGTACACAGCGGGTATCTAAGGGGGTGCAGCCGGATCCTTTGCCCCGGGCGCATCTCAGAGGGGCCCGCGCCGGCTCCTCCGCTCTGCAAATGTGCACTGCCGGCGCCACGCGTGCACAAGTGAACCCCTGCTGGTCCGCCCCCTGGCATCAGTTCCCACCCCGGGTCACATCACGCTGCAGCTGATGTCACCGGCTCGTTATCTCAGAAGCCGGGAAACAGCTGAGGACTCCGCTGCCGATACACAGCCACCATGACAGGACACTGCGGGAAGAGCGCCTCGGTGCTGCTGAGAGCCCTGCTGGAAGCAGAGAGCCGGCCGTGCCAGACAGCACTGAGGAGAGGCAGCAAGAGGCCGGGACACGGGTGAGAGTGCGGCCCTGGGCGGAAGGCTGGAGGGGGCCACTATGACTATTGTACTGTTCCCTCCATTGTAACTATTATTATACTATAACCATAGTGCTACTACTGTTACTATTTCCTACGACGGGGGCGCCAGAATAGATCTTTGCCCCAGGTGCAAGAAAACCTAGTTACACCGCTGCAAGTACAGTACTACTGCCAGGAAGATGCCTCCTACCTCCTAGCTACAGAAAGCAGAAAGAAGTAGGACAGACAGAAGAAAGGGCAGAGATAAATTACGGAGCTGATCTCCGACTGGCAGAAATCCAAAAGTGTATACTGTAACTCCCAGGAAACTCCACACAGAATATCACCAGCAGGAAAGATCAGCCAGGGGAAGGTTTAAATAGTCCCAAAAGGTGATAGGGCAGACTAAATTTACAAACGAAAATACTTGTTGTCCGAAAGGACTAAAACAAGGAAACAGATAATAAAAATTCAGAAGGAGACAGAACCCACTGTGGCACGGAGGATTTAGAAGCAAATCTTCAGGGTAAGGTGATGTACAACACTAAGGAGCAGTCCCTGCTTGTGGGAGCCCCTTCCATTTTGAATCTATCATTTATTGTCGTTTGAAAGGAGGCGGCAAAGAGAGGGAGGACGGGAGAACAGAGAAGGAGGGGTGGGAATAGCTCCTGGGAAGGAGATGACTCCTGGAGCTGGTAATGCCATCCTGACTTTTTAGATTGCATTTAGATTGATATCCCGGGCAAAAATACATGCAAGTATAAAAAGAAAACTCCTTGAAGGTTAAATAGAATAAATATAATTAGCCATATACTTATATAGTGTGTTTGGCTGAATTTATGGGGACCGGAACCATGAGAAGCCCTAGCAGAGTCAAAACAAAGATGGATCACATAACTCTACTCTATAATAGGAAGCAAAAAGTATCACCTGATGAGTTATGGTGGGATCATCTAGTGACCATTGAGACATATAAGTACTTATCTGTGGAAACGCCCTTTGCAGTAAAACAAAACCATACACAGATGGAGCGGCGGGAGCCAATATGCTCTAAATGAGATATTGATTGTTAGTGCAGGGTATCGGGGATAGGTGTGATAACAAGGTGAGAGGAAGCCAACAATGGAATCGCTTCTATTAGTAAACATCTCTTGACATTTCTTGCCAGAACTGCAAATTGAGGGGAAGGCGATCCGGTATTCTCCCCGAAGCAATAATGTTTTGATGAAACACAGAATGATTTCTGAGCTGAAGATGCTTACTTGACATTACCCCTTTATAGTAGATGTGTACACACTACCGCATATCCTACTTGTGCACTTTGCTAATCTCCAAGGTTCTACATGCCTCTAATCTATGTTGGAGGATTTTTCATAGTTTTTTCTATAAGAATCCCTAAAATGTGAATTTCACTCTACTATTAAAGGGATTTTCCACTTCACCAAATTATACTACTCGTGTAAGATAACAATATATTCACCTATTCACCCTTTCTGGATTCAGCATTAGCTTTTTGATGCTACGTCTGTCTCAGTGATGTGCGCTGTTATTGTAGCATCACTGATGCAGCCAACAACTGGACCCAGCAGTTTGTGCCACTTGTGATGACAAAGCCTTTTACACTGTGTGGCGTGGGTTACATTTTCATAATTGACCAGATGGATTGTTCTCTTGTTTGTTGTTTCATGAGAAGTGGGTCATTGTTTCTTGCCAGACTACTCAAAGCCTTCATTGTCGGAGTTTGTGTACTGCTAATTTAATGCAATTTACCTCATCCCTAGGGATGAGCGAGTATAATCGTAACTATTCAGTACTCGCCGAATAGTACGGTATTCGGGCTACTCGCTACTCCGTGAGTTTAGTTGTTACTACTCGTTAGGAGTAGTGAATAGTACATTCACTTTCACAGTGTATCTATTAACACTGCGAAAGTGAAATAAAAGTTAATAAAAGGTGTTAAAAATAAAAAAATAACACACCTATCCGACGGCTGTCCCGGGACCAGAAAAGAACACATCCATTAGCCTGCCAGGACCTTACATCTGATGGCCAATCAGATGGCCGGTAGCGAGCTTCGTGGTATGTGATGTCACACACCACCTGATCGCTACCGGCCATCTGGTCCTGGCAGGCCAGCGGATGTGTTCTTTTTGGGTCCCGGGACAGCCGTCGGATAGGTGAGTATGTTATTTTTTATTTTTAACACCTTCTATTAACTTTTATTTCACTTTCGCAGTGTATATAGCTACAATATAGATAATAATAGCGGTTGCATTTATTTTGCTCCATTAACCATATATGCGGGCATTTACTGTGTGTCTTGTATTCATGAACCATTAGCAATGATAATAGGTGAAAGTTACGGTATTACCAAAAAGTGTAAGCATATTTAATGACATATATCATAGAATTCATCCTAATTCTTCCCAACCCACCAATGTTGGTAGGATTATTTGGTCTGGGGAACTTGCTATCTACCTTATGGAGAGAAGTTTGCCTGCAACCATAAGAAGACAGTTACCGTATATACTCGCGTATAAGCCGAGTTTTTCAGCCCAAAAATTGGGCTGAAAAGTCCCCCCCTCGGCTTATACACGAGTCACTGTATACTGTATACAATATATACAGTATACAGCCGCCCGCCCTCATCAGTATACAGGCCCCCCTTGCTGCACAATCCTATAAAGGAATACATTAGTATACTTATCCCTGCCGCTGTCCCGCCGCCGACATCGCGCTCCTCTGTCTTCATCCGTCTTCTTCCGGCTTCCTCCGGTGGGCGCAGGCAATGACGTCATTGTCTGCGCGCCAGAGGAGGAAGCCGGAAGACGCTGGATGAAGACGGAGGAGTGCGATGGCGGCGGATTGTGCAGCAAGGGGGGGGCCTGTATACTGATGGGAGGGTTGTATATACCTCTGGGGCTGTATATACCTCTGGGGCTGCTGTATACTACCACTGGGGCTGCTGTATATACCTCTGGGGCTGTATATACCTCTGGGGCTGCTGTATATATCTCTGGGGCTGTATATACCTCTGGGGCTGCTGTATACTACAACTGGGGCTGCTGTATATACCTATGTGGCTGTATATACCTCTGGGGCTGCTGTATACTACCACTGGGGCTGCTGTATACACCTCGGGGGCTGCTGTATACTACCACTGGGGCTGCTGTATACTACCACTGGGGCTGCTGTATATACCTCTGGGGCTGCTGTATACTAACCACTGGGGCTGCTGCTGTATATACCACTGGGGCTGCTGCTGTATACTACCACTGGGGCTGCTGCTGTATATACCACTGGGGCTGCTGCTGTATACTACCACTGGGGCTGCTGTATATACCTCTGGGGCTGCTGTATACTACCACTGGGGCTGCTGTATACTACCACTGGGGCTGCTGCTGTATATACCACTGGGGCTGCTGCTGTATACTACCACTGGGGCTGCTGTATACTACCACTGGGGCTGCTGCTGTATATACCACTGCGGCTGCTGCTGTATACTACCACTGGGGAGGCTGCTGTATACCACACTGCTGGGGGCTGTATACCTGTGCTGGGGTCCACCTTTGGCTTATACACGAGTCAATAGATTTTCCCAGGTTTTGGGGGCAAAAGTAGGGGGGTCGGCTTATACACGGGTCGGCTTATACACGAGTATATACGGTAAGTAGATAAGGAAATTTAAAGCCGCATCCCTCCTCTAGGAAATATGCAAATTTGCACTTTATGGAGAGGCAAACTCCTCTCCATAAGGTAGATAGTAAGTTCCCCAGAACTCGTCTTAGCCCAATCACACAGCCAGATCAGAATATCCCACACACTACACTGATGAGGGGCAGTTACCCCGAAACGCAGCGTATGTAGTTTGGGGTTCTGATCTGGCACAAATCCCTTAGTCATATTAAAAGGCTTGTCAGAAAGTCTATGACTATGACTTTGAGGAGCTACCTAAAGGTGGCGCTAGAGTTCATCCACTTCCTCACTGAAGTGCAAAATTAGGATTATTTGATCATCTAATACGCATCAGGCCCTTCTAAATCTTCTCCAACTGATATCAGGTGAGAAAAATATCGGACAGTCAAATTGCATTACCGATCATATTCTTGAATTGTGGGTAAACAAAATTATTGTATATGTGGTCATTTAAAATAGAATTAAATTAACTGTAATGCATTTTAAATCACTGTTATATCCCACTTTATATTATCTCTAAAGATCATTATTCCCATCCTTAAGAACCTCATACACATTGACAAGTCACCGGAACCTGTCGATATCGGCTAAGAGTATAATGTGTATGGGGCCTCCTGACTCTCCCCCGAGAGCTGATGTCTGAGGAGAGAAGTAGAAGGATCCATCATGTCAGTTGTCAGATTTCTGACCTGAGATCTTTTTGTTCCCCAGGAGATAAGCCACCACCAGTGGAGTCTTGCACCGGCTCACTGATAGGAGTCTGGGGAAATGGCTACGACAACCAATTATTCTGCCTACAGTTATCAAATGTGTATTGGGTCTTTAGACGCAGATGCTATCAATTGGGGTCCACCTAGACCTTTTATTTTCTAAAAGACAAGGAAAAAAGTCTGAATTCCCACAAAAATTTCCATCACAAATAGTATAGTCTTTTTGCTAATAATACTCTGATCATCAACATTCCCAAGGTCTTAGATTAGCTTCTTTAACACCTTCATGACCAAGGACTCTGATGTGAGCTCACGTGCTGAGCTCACATCATCCCCATGCATCTCTATCTGATCATCTGGCATGTGAAGCTAACAGCACCAATTGGTGCTGTTAACCCTTTAGATCACGCTATCAGATCCAAGGCACTGTGGTGATCACGGGACCTCAATGTGTTACCTTAAGAGCCCGGGGTCCTGTGATGACCCTGGATGATGTCATGAATCAGAAAGTGATCATTTCTCCTGTACACAGATGTGCAGCAGCAGGTCTGTGCACAGGAGAAGTGATCGGAGTGTGCAGTGCTGAAGCCCCCTAGAGTGCAGTGTAAAATAAAGAAAAAAATGTTTTAAAAAATCTGAAAAGAACAAAAAAAAACTAAAAGTTCAAATCACCCTCCTTTAGCTCCAATGAAAATAAAACTCTAAAAAAAAATACATATATTTGGTATCACAGCTTTCAGAAATGCCTGATCAATAAAAAAATCAAATCAAGTAATCAGAGCTGTAAATTGCGTAACGGAAAAAAAAAGTCCAAATGGCAAAATTACGTTTTTTGTTGCCGCAATAAAATGCAACAATAGGTGATCAAAGCATCGTATCAACCCAAAAATGGTATCATTAGAAATGTCAGCTCAAGCCACAAAATCAAGCCGTCACACAGCCCCAGATCCCGAAAAATGAGGACGATACAGGCCTCAGAAAATGGCTTCACTTAGATAAAAGTAAAAGTATACATGTTTGGTATCTACAAACTCGTACCGACCTGAGGAATCATACTGACACATCAGTTTTATCATATAGTGAACATAGTGAATACAACACCCAAAAGACTAACACGTAATTGCACTTTTTTTGCAATTTCACCACACTTGTAACGTTTTCCCCATTTTCTAGTACACTATATGGAATAGATGATTCAAGAGTCATTCAAAAGTACAACTCATCCCGCAAAAAACAAGCCATCATATGTTTATCTGATGGAGAATAGTTATGGCTCTTGGATGAAGGGGAGGGAAAAACAAAAACCGGAAAATGGAAAATCGCCCAGGGGTGAAGGGGTTAAGCTAAGGGTTAAGTTAACGGTAAAGGGAATTAAATATTTAGAAAAAAATTCAGCCTTTCAGCAAGTGGAGGAGAATTTCCAAATTTAAATTATATATTTTTATTTTGTAAGTCACGAATAGCTAACGCATTGCTGACTAATTGGCCAAGTGTCATCTAAGGTCACCTTCTCAGCTTAGGCAAGTTCTCAAAGAAAACTAATTATCTATTATAGATATAATTACGAAGATTATCAGAGAAGTTTGTCATCAAATTGGCAAGGCTTTTGTGGCATAAATTGTACCTCCATTTTCTCTTGGAAAGCTCTCATGACGCTGGGCTCGTACTAGGCTACAGGCAGCAGAATATCAGTTAATTAGTGATCATTCTAGACAACATTATCACTTAATTAGTTAATTAGTGATGAGTCAAGTGATGCTAGGAAAAAGGAAACAGAGGAAAAAAGTAAGTAACTAATGTCTCTAAAAATAAAAATAAAATAATATAACAAAAAAAATGTCTTTTTTAAAGTCCATTCATCAAATTATTAGTTGCTTCTTCTAGTTTCTTTTAGGTCTTCTATCCAAAAGTAACATTACCTCCTACATGGGACGACCCCAACTATAAAAGTAGATGGTATGTTATGGTCTATCTAGGCCTCCTTACTCAGCATTAAACATTTTCTGAAATTTAATCTTAGATTGAGTAGTTTAGAGCACTGGTTTTCACATCTTTTAGATCTTAAGATCTGGACTAAAGAGTGATCAAAAGTGAGTGAAGGTCAGGGTGTGGAGCTGGGGAGGTCTCAAACATACCTATTATCTCACATTGAATTTAGTGTTTTGAAAATTGTCACAAAAACTCCAGGTAAAGTACACATTGTAAACTAAAGGGCCCGTCTCACTCAACGATATCGGTTACAATATCGTTGCAACATCATTGGTTTGGTGACGTTGCAGCGATGTCTAAATGACATTGTTGCGTGTGACACCTATCAGCAATCAATGATAAGTCATTGATCGTTGATCCCAGATTTATGAACTGGTCCATAAACCTATCGATGGTCACCCGCTGGACGCGCAGCATCGGTGCGTGTGACAGCGTGAGACCAACGATCAGCGAGCTCCCAGCGCCGCACAGCAACGCTGAGAGCTGGTATCCATGGTAAACTGTGGGTAACTAAACGCCGCACGGCGATTAGTGACCCAATGTTTACCTTGGATACCAGCGTGCTCACTGGTCCTAATCGCTGGTGAGTCTGCCTGTGTGACAGCTCACCAGCGATCAGCCTTCAATGTCCCAGCGATCCTGATCGTTGGTGGAAGCGCTGGGACATTGAAGCGTGTGACCCAGGCTTAAGGCTGGCTTTACACCACGGTTTTGTGATGTCAGGTTGGAACCTGTTTCTTGCAGGATCCACTGGACAAACCTGACAGCACAGGATGGGCAGAAAGTGTGGCCAATAATGCCCTCCAATCCTGTTTTTTGCAGGGTTCATTTTCTGCTGCTGTCCACAGTGCTGATCTGTCAGCTGTGTGTGCATGCTGCTGGGCTGAACTTCGTGTGAGCAGTTGCTGCTCTCCATGGTGCTGAATTCAGTGTTGTGCAACTGCTGCGTCCATGGTGCTGACCAGGGGGCAAGTGCTGCTACCATGGTGCTAACTCTCAGCTGTTGTGTGTGCCATGGTCATGTTCTGCTGCTGCCTCCAGGTGCTGACTCTCAGCTGTGTGTGCAGTGCTGCTCTCCATGGTGCTGAACTCTCAGCCTGTGGTGCAGTGCTGCTCTCCATTGTGCTGAACTCTCAGCTGTGTGTGAATGCTGCTCTCCATGGTGCTGAACTCTCAGCTGTGTGTGTAGTGCTGCTCTCCATGGTGCTGAACTCCAGCTGTGTGTGCAGTGCTGCTCTCCATGTGCTGAACTCTCAGCTGTTGTGCATGCTGCTCTCCATGGTGCTGAACTCTCAGCTGTGTGTGCAATGCTGCTCTCTTGTGCTGAACTCTCAGCTGTGTGTGCAATGCTGCTCTCCATGGTGCTGAACTCTCAGCTGTGTGTGCAGTGCTGCTCTCCATGTTGCTGAACTCTCAGCTGTGTGTGCAGTGCTGCTCTCCATGGTGCTGAACTCTCAGCCATGTGTGCAGTGCTGCTCTCCACAGTCCTGTACGTTCAGCCGTGTCTTTGAAATGCTGCAGTCCATGGTGTTGAATAAGCGCAGCAGCATTTCAGAGCCTGCGACTGTGGTGTACATCGGATCCGGGAAACTATCCGATTTTTTCACAGATCCGCGCCCATAGACTCCCATGTTATGGGTGCCGGATTGCCTTGGATCTGGGACTATCCGATTTTGTCTGATTTTTGCTACCATACCCAAAAATGATGCAGGCTCCGATTTTATGCCGGGTTTGAAAAAAATGGACAAAATCGTATTAGGCACAGAAACCCAAAACCGGTTCCCAAATAGGACCAATCCGGCACTATAGGAATGCATTGAAGGCAAAACCGGATCAGGTTCTGTCCAGTTTAAACTGATGCGGAAAACGGGGTGTGAAGGCGACCTAAGGGCATGTCTTTTTATACAGGCAGAAAAGGGCAGCATCCCTACAAAATTGTGAGAAAAGTGGACTTTAATAGCCTGTATGGAGTGGGATTGGGGGATGAGCACAATTGAGAAAGAGCACAGTAGAGTGAAGCACAAGGGAAGGCCATAGTATAAGGGGCTCTCTGCTCATCATGTATTGTGCTATCCCTTATTACATAATGTCATGACTTATTATGCACAGCATCATCTCTTATTACATAGTGTTCTCCCTTATTGATAGCCTCGTCCATTATTACACTGTCCTCGCTAATAACATATAGCAGTGTGCAGGGGCATAACTACAACAGGTGCAGGGGTTGCAATTGTACCCGGGCCCTGCAGCCTAGGGGGCTCCAAAAGTCCCTTTGGCCTATAGAAAAAGACTAATGCTATTAAAGATTTGAAATAATTGGGGGCCCGTAGTAGCTTTTGCATCAGGGCCCATGAGCTTCAAGTTACGTCACCTGCAGCGTGCCTTATTGCGCAATATCATTACTTATTATGTATTGCACCATCCATTATTATATAGTGCCCACCTTTATTACATATAGTGCTACTAGGGAAAACATCTTGATAAAAAGGAAATAGATAGATAGAATAGATAGATAGATAAGATAGATAGATAGATAGATAGATAGATAGATAGATAGACATTTGGTCTATCTATACAATGCATTTCTCTTGCTCCCGGCTTCCTCTGCTGGCTATCACTGACCCATTGGTTTGCTGAAATGCAATTGGGTTAAGTGTTGAGATTTTAAGCTTTAGGCTTTCTAAATATAGATGAGGTTTTACACCACACACTGAATAATGACTCCACCAGCAGGGCTGAAAGAAAGACACTGAACCCTGGAAAATAAAAGGCAATATAACCTAAACAAAAAGCCTATACTGGTCCTGTATGCAAAAAAAAATAAGAAAAAATTACTATATAGCGGCAGGGGCATAACTTAAGAATGCTTTTGAAATATTTTTGGGATAAATTGTAAAATATTCTATATTTATAATATATTATATATATAATGTGTGTAATTGTACTATATGTATACATATGGTTGTTGTATACATGTATGTGTACGTATTGAAATGTTACTGTGGTATGTATATGTATGTATACATTGTAAGTTGTTTTTATGTATATGTATATACATATATATATATATATATAGTGTATGTACATGTGCACAGGTGTGTGTATGTATATGTGTACATGTATATGTTTGTATACAGTGTACAGGTGTGTATATGTATATGTATGTACATGTGCACAAAGTGTGTGTATGTATATATAAGTGTATGTGTGTATATATATATATATACATACACACACATGTTATATAATAAAGACATTATAACTCCTTTCACTCATCCTGTAAAATGACAATTAAAGATTAAAGGTTTAGAAACTGTCCTGGTAAATGAATATATTCTGAACTTTTTCAACAAACACATAATAATCTGCACATTAATAACCCTGGTAATATTGGCACACTATCAGCACTATCGGTGCTTGGAGTGTTACTTACCCAGGACACATTTTTACCCTTGGGAGCCTTTAGCATGGCCGCCTGCAGTGATAAAGCGATTACCAGCAGCCCCACCAGCATGGGAAATCCACACTCCTCTGTAGTCCAGAAATATAACCTCTCCCTGCCTCGTCAGTACCGGCATATTAATCGGTAATCACAACAAAAAGATCGCAAAGCCATTGATCTTCTCAACACTCCGTCCATGAAAAACTTGATTTTTTTTTGACTTCACGTAAACTCCAGCCCTGAATGGTCATTTTTTCTTTCTTTTTTTTTCTTTAAAAAGTAAAATAAAATTCTGCCCAAATAAAATTAAAAAATATACTAAAAAAAAAAGGTCCAATATAAGAAATGCAGCCGCCCGTCTGCTGTGGAACAGCCGTGCTGATTACTCCCAAAGCTTTAATAAAGGCTCTGAGGCTGGAGCTTATGGGAGAGAATTAAGACATAAATACTAGATGCTGCTACCATTCAGAAGACCTTGAAAGTTGCATGGTGATACCGGTAGTATCATCCCGCCGGCATCTGGGTTTTTCTCATTTTTTCGTGGATCCACTAAGACAGAGTAGAGTAGAGAAAAGAAAAAGAAGGAAAAAGAAGAAACGTTGAGCAGCCTGAAATAAATAATGGATGCGACCCGGTAGAGATTACCAGGCGGGCACCTGTGGGAGTCAGTATCCGAGGCTCAGCCAGCACCTGTTGGTGATGTAACGCCACAATGGGATTCCAGTAACCTGACAACCAATAAGGCTGAGTAAGAAAAACAAGTTGTAGCTCAGCAATAAAGGGAAAGCTGGAATCACTGATCTGTCTTGTGTGCCGAGCCTGTTTATCCCCCCCCCCCCTCCACCGCCGTCCACCCTTTACTTTTACTGCACTGGCTGCCAATCTAGATTAGCGCAGCAGATCCAGGCTAAATTTTGCAACTATCAGAAGTGATTAGTGTGCGTTGATTGAAATCGGATCATACATCTCACTCGCCGAGGACTGTGCCGATTAGGAATGCAAACTAGTTTGTGAAGGTAAAAATACAAATAAATAACCATATACAGTCTGTATAAACAGTAAAACCTCTTAAGGCTGGAAATATGATGGTGCATTTCTTTATGCGTTTTTTTTGTCACAACGACTCTTGTCCGTCCTCCCCCCAGCAAAGTCTATGGGAATTCTGAAGTTCTGATTATTTTTTCCTTCCAGATTTGCAAAAAATGAGCCTGTCAATTCATTTGTCATGAGCATGCGGGGCACTGTGCCCTCTGACCAATAAGCCCCCCATGCGGTTAGCCTGTGACCTCCCCCTGCTTCCCCTTGTGCAATGGTTTGTTTCACCCTCACAGTGATGGACCCGTCTGGCCATATTGGCCCGTTGACCATGTTGGCCTCTCCACCCAGGGTGAACATCATTGTTTTGTGTGTTGTTTTATATGTTATGTGAAGTCGCAGCGGGTGATAGGGTACCTTTACACGCGGCTACATTTGTAGCTTGTCACCAGGTAACTTACTGGTTGCAGTGAAATCATGGAGACATTATTCCATTTGTACACAGCAACAAGATAGAACCTTGTCTCCATGATTTCACTGCAACCAGTAAGTTACCTGTAGCCATCCTAGAAATGTAGCCGCGTGTAAAGGTACCCATAGAGTGTTTTGGTGATGCCTAAGGCAACCGGTGGCATAGTGCTTCTACCCGGGATGGTTACAAGAGTTTGAGCCTACCTTCTGAGCTTCGGCCAAAAAACCTAAAATAAGTTACTGAGTGGTGTTATGTTGAAGTCTCTCCAATAAAAGGTTAAAGATATTGATGTGTGCATCCTTCATTGAACAGTGGGGAAACCTGGGTTGTTGGGTCTTGGCAGTAGCTTTTTATGCCCGTCCTGCCATTGACAATAGTGAGAAAATGCAAGACCAAAATCTGCACCATAAAAACACCAAATGCACACCTTGCGTTTTTCGGGCACAGGGTGCAGTTTAGCAACGTTGAGTCCGGGCTCCACTTGCCATAGATTCACACATCTCTTGCATCGCATCCCCCGACCAAGCCAACAGCTTTCCGGACCGAAGTGTAGAGCTGAATGTGTTTGAACCCAGCTACGCGTTTCTGTCCAGAGATCTCTTGGCCGTGACGGGGGATGCGATGCAAGAGCATCATTCATTCCTCATGGGATTTGCAGTCAGGTGCGGTAAGTGCGGCGTTGCCGAATCCGGCACTTCAAAAAACCACTGCTAGCTACTGCCGTGTTTCAGGGCGTTTCTAGGAGCCTTGAAACACGTTGACTAATAAATCAATATTATATTCGCCCTTTGATGTCTTGTGGAATATGGCAGCGTGGTTTGCAACCCTTCATCTTCCCTACTTTAATTTTCTGAGATAATGACCTTTGGGTTTTCATTGGCAGTAAGCCATAATCATCAACATTAACAAAAATAAACCCTTGAAATAGATCACTCTGTGTAATGACTCTATACAATATATGTGTTTCACGTTTTGTATTGAATTACTGGCATAAATGAACTTTTTGATGATATTCTAATTCATTGAGATATATTAGAATATATATATATATATATATATATATATATATATATATATAAAGCTCTGGCAAAAAATTAAGTCACTGCTGTAAATTTTGCAGTTTCTCAGTTTCTTCTTTATAAGTTTATTTTTGAGTAAAATGTATATTGTTCTTTTATTCTATAAACTACTGACAACGTCTCCGAAATTTAAAGCTAACCATTTTGTATTTATTTGCAGCAAATGAGAAATCTTCAAAGTAATAATACATAAACAGAACAATGCTTTTAGACCTCAAATAATGCAAAGAAAACAAGTTAATATTCATTTAGAAACAACAATACTCATGGTTTAACTCAGGAAGAGTTCAGAAATCAATATTTGGTGGAATAACCATGGTCTGGAGATTGGGCAGGCCATGACAGGGTCTTGGGTCTTAGGTCAATCAATGTGGGGATGGAGGAGCACCACATCAAGACCCTGTCATGGCCAGCCCAATCTCCAGACCTGAACCCCATTGAAAACCTCTGGAATGTAATCAAGAGGAAAATGGATAGTCACAAGCCATCAAACAAAGAAGAACTGCTTAATTTTGTGCCAGGAGTGGCATAATGTCACCCAAAAGCAGTGTGAAAGACTGGTGGAAAGCATGCCAAGACGCATGAAAGCTGTAATTAAAAATCATGGTTATTCCACCAAATATTGATTTCTGAACTCTTCCTGAGTTAAAACATGAGTATTGTTGTTTCTAAATGAATGTGAACTTGTTTTCTTTGCAATATTTATAGGTCTGAAAGCACTGTTCTGTTTTATGTATTATATTTTGAAAAATTTCATTTGCTGCAAATAAATACAACATTTTTAGCCCTGAATTTCAGAGACATGCTGTCAGTAGTTTATAGAATAAAAGAACAATGTACATTTTACTCAAAGATATACCTATAACGAGAAAAATCAGAGAAACTGAACATTTTGCAGTGGTCTCTTAATTTTGTCCAGAGCTGACGCGTTTCAGCGCCGACCAATCAGAGAAGCAGCGCGCGCCATATTTAAAATACACTGTGCGCCGCTCAGTGTATTTTAAATATGGCGCCAAGGCACGCGCCCTTCTTGGATTGGTCGGCGCTGAGAATCGGTGCACAATTTATTTTAAATATTTCGCCATGGTGCGCACCGCTTCTCTGATTGGTCGCCGTGTTCGCGGACCAATCAGAATAGCGGCGCGCGCCCTGGCGCCATATTTAAAATACTCTGAGCGGCGCCAGTGTATTTTAAATATGGCGCCATGGTGTGCGCCGCTTCTCTGATTGGTTGCCATGCTTAGCGCCGACCAGATTGAGTTTGACGCGCGGTTTGAATGCCAATGAGAAACGCAGAGTGCGGCTTAGCGCGCGATTTGAATTCCACGACCCTGCTCGGGATACTACGTCAGCGAGCAGCCGGGAGATGACTGGCTGATGTCGGATCATCTCCCGGCTGGCTCACCGCAACTTCTGTGCGGCAGGTAGCCGCGGCTCAGCTACTTGCCAGCGGCGGGTGCAGGTCAGCGGCTCGCCACGGACCTGAACCCAGCTCTTTTTTATACCGGCCTCATTGGCTGACGCAGCTGGCGGCGACCAATGAGCGCTGGGCGCGATTTCGGCCTCAGATGGAAGTGGCTGCTAGACAATTATACAGTAGAAGATGTATATGTATATCTACACACATACACACACCTCTCTCTCTCTCTATGTATTATATATATATATATATATATATATATATATATATATATATATATCACATACATATAATACACGGAACATGGCTTTTTTTTCTACCCATGATTTGAGGTTTTCATCACTACATGTAAGGTCTCCTGGGAAGAATAATTTCTATCTTTCTCTCTGATTTGCACAGCCTCCTACATTAGGGATTATTTTATGAAGCTCACCCTAGATGAGTCCAGAGTAATCTGGGACAGCTTTATGCCGCCGTCAGCTGGAGATGTGGCCTGCCATCCCCTGTAGTCATTTACTGTTGTAGCAGACACTATAGGCAAATGACTGTCTCTAGGTAAAATCGGAGACATACGGAGGTCCAGTAGGGCTGTATAGACTTCTATGCTTATTGTATTTTTCCTATGTGCTCGTCTGTTTAGGCTGAGTTCACATGTCCGTAATCATCCATTAGAACAGATCCAGCAGCGATCCATTGTTCAAACACAACTGTTTTTGCTGATGGATCTCTGCAGGATCCTTTACAACAGATGATTACTGGTACAGGTAAACTCAGCCTTAGGGTCCCGTACACTTGGCGACGTTCCAGCGATCACAACAACGATACGACCTGGTAAGGATCGCTGAAACGTCGCTAGTGGTCGCTGGTGAGATGTCCAGTCAGATCTACTCATTTAAGACGCAAGCAACGATAGGAGACCCGTATAACGACCTCAGCGGTCGTTGGGACCCTGTCACACAGCAGCTAGTCTGACGACTCAGACCGATGTGGCTGAGATCTGAGTCACCAATGAGGTCATTGTTAAGGCGTCCAACACACGATGCATGTGGCCAGCGGGAACCCACGATCAAAAAATGGTCCAGGCCATTCCGACATGATCGGCGATGTCACAGCGGGGGCTCGGTCGATGCTACGTGTCAAACATGGTGAGATCGCTGGTGAGGTCACTGTTACATCACAAAACCTGTGACGACAATCTCACTATCTCGGTATGTGTAACGGGGGCTTAAGCTTTATGTGACAATAGGAAGACCAGATTTCTCAGCTTGGATGATTTTCGGAATATTTAAAGGTGTTACTGTATTAAACTCGCAGTATAAACCGATTTTTCAGCCCATAAATTGGGCTGAAAAGATGCCCCCTCTGCTTATACGCGCAGCCATCATGGTTTGTGCTGTGGGTGGGGGAGGTTAGACCTTTTGGAAAGGCAGGCAGGAGGTTGCCGCATGTGACCCCTGCGGGGACAGGTCAATGGGGCCGCTCATTTGTGTAATGAATAATCACGGTCATCCCCGTCATCAGGCGGTGGATGCCGTGAATATTGCAATACACTGGCCCCCAGCAGTGAACACAGCCACACCCTTTTATTATTTATTGTCCCAGGATCGGACCTGTTAAAATACAAACCTTTTACATCATACCTTCCGCAAGGGTCTCCCTACTCCGTCCCGCTTCTCCTGCTTGTGCTGGTATGTGACCGAGCGCAGGGCTCATCTCCTGGCCGTTCACAGCAAGAACCGCAAAGCAGGAAGAGATTGCCGGATCGCCGGAGATGGAGGAGCTGGCCGGAGTGTGATGTATGAAAGTTTATTATTTTAACAGGTTCGCAGCTGGGAACAGATATAGGAGGGGGGGCTGTGTATTACTGCTGGGCCATGTACACACTGGGCTTATACTTTGCATAGGCTGTATATTCGCATAGGGCCTTTGAGACCACTGGGCCTGTCATACTTTGCATAGGGACTGTAAACATTGCTAGGGGGCTGTATAATCTGATAGGGGCCTGAACCACTGCATAGGGCCTGTATACTTTGCATAGGGCTGTATCACTGCCAGGGCCTAGTATTTGCATAGGGGCTGTTCCACTGCACAGGAGGCCTGTATATTTGCATAGGGGCCTGTATCACTGCCAGGCGCCCTGTATCTTCTGCTAGGGGCCTGTATACCCCTTGGGGCCTATACCTTCTGCAAGGGCTGTATACCCTGGGGGTGTATACTTCTTTAGGCCTGTATACCATGCACAGGGGCTGGATACCTGCATAGGGCCGTATACACTGCGAGGCTGATACTACTCACAGGGCTGTATACATGTGGGATGGGCTGTATAATACCACTGCTGAGGGGCCTGTATACCATTACTGAGGGGTGCTATATACCAGTGACGGGGGGCTATATAATAGGATGGTGGTTTGCTGCATTTCATACCCTCGGCTTATACGCGAGACAATAACTTTTACCAGCTTTTGGGGGCAAAAGTAGGGGGGTCGGCTTAAAAACGGGTCGGCATATACACGAGTATATACGGTATTTAACATCTGGAAAAAAACAGCAGCAAATGATATAAAACAAAAAAAACTACAATTTAAACAAAAGAAAATGTTACTTTTTTCCAGGGTGATCTAGTGCTGATAATTGATTGACCCTCGTTTGGCATGTGATTGCTGCAGCCAATCAGTGGCTTTGGTGATCATGATGATGATTTAAAGGGAAGGTATTAATACACTTTTATATTGAAAGACATTCTGATAGGATATTGAGATTGTGAGCCACCTCAGTGGGGACAGTGTTGCAAATGTATGTATAGCGCTATATAAATGAATAAATATTATTACTATATGGCAGTAGTGGTACAGCTGGAAGTATTCCAAGTGCACTGACACGCCCCCTGGGCACTTGCAGTATAAACATGAAAAATGTTTTATTATTTTTATTGGAGGATCGGACGCTATACAGACATCCCATTATTTACATCATTAAAACACTCTGAAAGGTTCTCCTTAATTGACCTCACCGCTCCACCTGAGCAATGTGACAGCTGCAGCCACATTATGGCCATTCAGAGCAACAAATCAGGTGGATTGCTGGATCATCAGTCCTGAATCGATGATTGGGGTGTGTTGTAAGAAAAAATTTACATTATTTATTTCTTTTACAACAATTGCAGCAGTTTCACTCTCAATTCATTAAACTGTCTTTAGATTAATATGGATTTTCAGCTACACTGTGAGATCATGTTGCAGCTGCCACCTTTGCAAGTAGTGATGGAAAAGGACTGGGGGATGTATGGAGATGCTGGGGAGGACGAGCCAGTCACAAAGGCCTGTTGATGCTGCTTCTAGTTAGGATTTGAGGGTATGTGCTCACGATCTGGAGGCACTGAATGTTGGGACCCAGCATCTGCAGGAACCCGCCCTGTACTCGCCGTCTGCTGTGGGTGCAGGCCGGCTAATCCCTGCGTGCACCCGATGGTGATCTCTTCCGACATGCTGCAGAGATGCGGAAGCCTGGCAAGCCGCACCGCAGCTGAATACAGGTGAAGCATTGTGGGAATGGGATTTCTACAAACCCCATCCACTATGCTGCTACTGTATAACGCAGTGTTATGGACACAGCGGCAATTCGCAGCGTCCAAAACACTGCTTTTACTGATCATGAGCACACAGCCTCACTGTCTCAGCTAAGTGCTGAATTCACAGCTACACTGCTTAGTACTGCTATATAATGTCCTCCATGATGCTGCTGCTTCTATGTATGTGAGAGAGATGCTGGGGAGCAGGATCTCTTCTTTCATTTGCGTGTTATGATTCCTCCGATCAGTGCATCTAGAAGTGACTGTTTTCTGTAACTATAGAATCAGGGCCGTGTTGAGCTGTCAGTTTGATGAGTGACAGCTCAATTGTCCAATCAGGTGATGATGTATCCTTTAGCTGTCGGAGTTTTGAGTGACAGCTCAGTGATCCAGTCTGATTCTTGTAGGAGCTGGGTTATTCAGGTGTTCCCTTTTCCCTGTGATTGCCCAGCTACTTGGCTGAGCAGTTTCTCCCAGGTGTCCACCAGTCATAGCATTCTGTTCAGTGGTGTTTGTTAGCTTGCATTCCTGTGCTCTGTTTCATTGATCTATTGCTGCCTGACCTTGAACTTCGTTCTGACCATCAGTTTGTTTAATCCCTTTGCTCTTATCCGCTGCCCTTCAGGTACTCAGACCAAGACCTGACTACACATCTGTTTATCCCCTTAATCCTTGACGTGCTCTCCAGTTACCTGGCTCCGGTACACTTGACTACCCTGCCTCATGACTCCTCATTAGTGACTAGTGTCACATTGGATATCAGAGACATCATAGAAGCTCATTCTCCACCTGCTTTGCAGCTGAGACCAGGGAAACGTGAAATCTAAATAAAAACTGCTGATAAATGCAGATTACTTGTCATATTATTCCCTATGTGCAGACATATGACAGAAGTCACCTGACTCGACAGGTACTCTTTAGAATAATGACTTCTTTGTTATTTTTGCAGTAACCATGTGACTTACAAGTATAACCATTTCATCCAGAACGTAAGACTAATGAGGGAACTGAAAGATTTCTTCCTGCAATTAACTTCAAAGCCATCAATGGCACATGTACTGTAAAGTGAGTAATGAGAAGCAGTTGGGTATGCTGCAGGAAACGTCTGCGCTGTAATCACATTACACTGAGACCCCATGTCCATGGCCAAGTAACAGATGCATGTTGTGCCCATATGTAATATGGCAATGCGGCACCTCTGTGATCCCCCAATTTAACATGGAGGAAGAAGTATGAACAAGTATGATTTTTCCTATATTATGGTGGGACAATTTTATGAAATATTAAAAATAGTGACCGGTTCTATTTAAAGTAGCCACTGTAGTAGGACAATTATTACCCTTTCCTCCTCCCTATTCTTTACACTGAAGCTCGGTTTAGTCGGTTTAGCTACTGTGTTTAAGCAGAAGCTCACCAAATATTAAAGTGAACCTGTCACCCCTTTTCTGCTTTGTAAACTAAAATGCCACCTTCAGCCTTCAGCAACCCCTATGCTGCATTTTACAAAGGTGGCTATAACCCACCTACCCTCCCTGTACACCTAAAGTTTTCCACCCTGTATGTAAAGTTATGCTAATAGATCAGACGGTTCTTCATTGCGCCCGGTCCTCTTCTCTCGGTTTTCAACACCTGCGCAGATTCCTCTCTCTTTGCATCGACACCCTGTGCTCTGCCCTACTGCTGGCAGAGCATCTGACTGTATCAAGACTACGCGAGCCGCAGGTACCAAATCCCACCCTGTTTTATGTTCTGCTTTATTCAAACAGCAGGGTTGGGAATCTGGAACCTGCGCACTTACCTCTGCCATAAAGCCATGACAGCAAATGGAAAACAAGCGGTGTCAGAGATTTGGAGCGCTAAAGAAACCACGGGTTGGTGATTAAATTACCGATAATTTATTGCACGAACAGCAGGGGTCCAGTATGCCACAACGCGTTTCGACGCACAGATACGTCTTTCTCAAGTGGATGAGGGATCCCTGATTACCTCTTTCTTATAAACCTACCCCCCATCCCAGATTGGATAATGGTTGTGACAGATTACAAAAGCTTGTTACTAGTAACTATTTCACTGCTGCCCATTATATATCTATATATAAAAACACATAATAATCCAAAACATATAAGAATCACAATCGAGAGCCTGATAAAAACTTATTACAATGGCATGTAATGCTATATATATAAAAAACAGTCATAATAAAACCATAAAAATGAAATCATAGGAGATCATGTACCTAATCTTTGGCACCTATACTACTATATCTGGTTTCACTGTCCACATTATACCAAGGAAATTTCTCTTGTTTTCGCTGACGAGTTTTTGACAACTTTTTTGACATTTTTTGACAAGTTTGACAAGTTTCTTTGACTAGTTTTTAGCCAAGTTTTAGACAAGTATTTTAGACAAGTTTCTTTGCCAAGTTTTTAGCCAAGTTTCTTTGACAAGTTTTTAGCTAAGTTTTTAGCCAAGTTTCTTTGACAAGTTTTTAGCTAAGTTTTTAAGCTAACTTATTGTTTGGCTCCGCCCCTCAGGGGGGGGGGCTAAACTGACTTTCTGGGAGAGAAAAAAAAACTCTGTTTAAATGCTGCTGAAGAGGGAGAGAATGATTAGCAGCGGTGGGCAGATTACACATGCAGGGGGTGTGAATCTGCCCTTGGCTGCAGCCCCTAGCCACCTCCTTAATGGCTGCAGCATGTAAGTTTTCTAAGTGTATTATCTCGGGGTACAGGGCTGCTCAAGTGCTGGGGGACCCCTTGCCTGCATGCTGCAGACATGCTGTCTCCAGTGCTGTAATTAGATCACCATGCTTGGTTTGGTGACAGGTCCTCTTTAACTGTCCCAAATAAAGTCACGCCCAGTCTCTAACAAACACGCTCCCTGCCATCTGCTTCAGTCTCCTCTACAGCACACAGAACAGGCAGCAGTGGAAAGACTCAACTGATTGGACTAACCAGGGACTAACCAGACCAATTGGGTGTTAAGGGACAGACTGCTGAACTGAGTGGTGGATAAGGGCCGCTTCAAACTGCGGCATGATCCGGTCCGGTTCTGTCCGGGAGGCCCCTGACAGCCGCGGACCGGATCAGCACACAGGACTGGGGGGCTATTATGCCCTCCGGTCCTGTGTACAGCGCACGCAGCTGCAGCTGCTGACAAGCCAGGACCGCGGGCGCCAAAGATCCTGCCAGGGTCACACAACAGTCTCATGTGACTGGAAGAAAGAAATAAGAAGCTGTTGAACACCCAATGCTCTCCTGAATCCCCAGGAAGGAAAATATTTTTACATAGGTGAGTATAATGTGCTGGGTATCTATTAGCTATTTATCTATTATCTATCTTTTGTCTATTCATTTATCTATCATAAATCTATTTTTTATCTATTATATATTTATCTGTCCATCATCTATTATCTATGTTCTATCTATTTAGCTATTGTCTATCAAATTTTTTATCTATCTTTTTTTTTCCAGGTTTCCACTTGTGGACTACATCAGATTCGCTGGACTACATCGGACCTGTTGGGGAACATTTTACTTAATAAATTAGTAAATGAGAGAAATGTCAGAGAGTGATTATATCAATAATGTATTTTGTGTTTTTCCTTCTTATTACTTGGTTAGAAATGGGAGTGTCAGATAGACACCTCTCCATTACTAGCACCAGGGCCTTAGGTCAGCTGACATTACACAGCCTACATCAACCCCACAAAACATTACCTCAATTGTCAAAGCATCAGGGCAAACGGGAAGAATTAAGTCAAAGCACCAGAGTTGGAGAATCTCATTACGGTATATGCTCCACTTCTGGGGCGGCTGGTATTGTTAGGCTGGGAAGAGCGAAATAATCATGGACCTCCCCAGCCTGATATAATAGCAGCTCTCTACTTTGCCTTTGCTGGTTATCAAAAATAGGGGCATTCTATGTCATTTTTTTCCATTTATTTATTAGGTTCCCAATTGTAAAAAGCTATACAATAAGGTCAACATTGCACTAAAGGATGCAATTTTATAAAATGGGAGGTCATGCGATGACATATCTACCAGATATCTATCTATAAGCTTCAAATAGCATTTATTGGTCTCTAAAATTGCAGGTGAAAAATGTATTGAAAAAATGCTGCGTTTTTTCCTGCTCAGAGACGGAGAAATGTTGCAGAAATGTCTCCATCCAAACACTCAACATGTGCATATACCTGTTGGGTTCAGCATGTCAATGTCAATTTACAGGATTACAAACACAGAGGTACACCTCCCTGAGCTTCCCACTAATTGATAAGGCTAGCTTCACACCACAGTTTTTGTCTGTTAGGTTGGATCCTTTTTTTTTTTTTGCAGGATCCACTGGACAGAACCTGGCAGGACAGGATGAACACAAAGTGTGGCCAAATATGCTCCCCGATCCTGTTTTTTTGCTGCATTTGTTTTCTGCTACTGTCCATGGTCCTGAAGTCTGCCTGTGAGTGCTCTGCTGCTGTCCATGGTGCTGAATTCACAGCCTGTACATGAAATACTGCTGTCCATGATGCTGAACTGTGGACGGCAGGATTTCTAAGCATGATTTGCTGAAAAAAATTGGATCCAGGAAAAGATCTGTTTTTTTAACAGATCCGGCGCCCATAGACTCCCATTATATGGGAACCGGGTTGCGCCGGATCCGGTTCTGTCCGATTTTTTCACTGGAGACAAAAAATACTGCAGGCTCCGATTTTGGGCACGGTAAAAAAACCTGACAAAACCGGATCAGGCACAGAATACACAAAACCTGATGGCCAAATAGGACCAATAGGGCACCATAGGGATACATGGCAGGCAAAACCGGATCAGGTTGTGTCTGGTTCAAACCAGACACAACCTGATGCACAAAACCGTGGTGTGAAGCTGGCCTAAGCCTCTCCTATCCAAAACTCCTGCAGCTAGTAAAGTTTTCACATTAAACTTATAAATCAAGGAAGCAGCTAAGGGGCAAGCTTTACTCCATATGGAGAGTGACACGCCAGATCATATCTTATACTTGGCACTGACGAGAAGCAAATGATGCACCCCCAGGCTTTGGGTACTCAGGAACCGGTGCTGTCTCTCTGGGGTATCACGGTAGTAATCACCCGGTCCCGTGGCCTGGGATCAGTCCAAAAAGGGGTTATTTACAAAGGTTTTCATCGTGACACCACCGGTGTATGTGGTTAGTAGAACCACCGCTGCTGTTTTTCTGCTGGGGATGGTGACTTAGGGCAGCATGGATGGTAAGCCCTCCTCGGGTAGGGCTGAGGGTCCCCAGGGCAGGTGTAGTAGTAGTGGAGGAACGTAATGAGGGATGGTGCTTTTAACCACTTACTTTGCTGCTGTGGCTTCTCTAGCCAGTATGTGGAAATTGCAGTCTGTGGCTCCTCAGGTGGGATTCAGTTGCAACACTGGAAGAAAGCAGTCTCAGGCAGGGATGAGCTTACTGGGTACTTTACTTGGTCTTTCAACAGCAGTTTCTCAGTTTACAGTTCTTTTGTCACACTTAAACACTTCAGCACTGCTCCGGGTTACTCAGGCTGTGCAGCTCAGGTGGCTCCTCCACGTTGCTCTCTTTAAGTCCGTTCAGGCCCTTTTAGGCTCTCCTTTAGTACCTCACCCACGGGTTCAGTCTGGTCGTCGCAGGCTTTAGAGTGAATGTTTCCCTCTCAGTCAGGGTCACCAGTTCTAGTATGACGACTGTGTTCTTAGACCGTGGTGGAAAGTTAGGCTGCAGGTCATAAAACACCTGCCCCACACCGGTATGTTTCGTGATTAGGGTCTGGATTATCCCCGGTCACCTCTTCAGAGCCGGTTCTATGGTCGTGGCCGAGCCTCCAGTGTCCCAGGTTCAGATATTTGGGCACACCAGGCTCCTTCTCACTCTCACTATTGCTAAGGATGCCTCCAGACAGCTAAGTTCTATCGGGCTGTCGGGCTCTTGTCCTTTCACCTTCCTTTCCTTCAGCTGTGGGGTGTCTTTCAGTCTTTCTCCTTCCCGTCATTTCCAGGCTATGGAGCGGGCTTTCTCTCCTTGCAGCTATGGCTCACGGGATTCTGCGCCTCCAGGGAACCCAAAAACCTCTGGGGAAGACTCTCTCACTACTTCTCCAACCACCTTCTCTCCCACTGTTCTGTCTCAGTCTCATCTGTGTGTTCCCGAGTTTTTCTAGTGTTGGTCTCTCCACCCACTACTCTCCTCTCCACCCACTACTCTCCGCTCCACCCACTACTCTTAACACCTGCCACCCTTTGCCCAACCTAAAGTCCTAGACGTAGGGTCAGTGTGTGCATCTGTGTGGATGTTTTGTCAACCTTCTTGCCTTACCTGGCTGCACTTCCCTTTGTGGCCACCTGGTTGCAGGGGCGCCACACAAACACTCCGAACACACCATGTCTGAAGACTGAGGTTTGTAACTTATTTGTGTTTTTGTAAAAACTGTAAGCAGGATCCAGGGCAATGAGGCCGAAAAGAAAATGGTGCTTTATGGAATCTGGATCCAGACCCCGAACTCGGGTTTTTAGACTGAGCATGCCCGCTTCATATCACACACCCACTAGGGGTGTGTCACTTTTCACGGGATCCATCAAAAAACATAGACAAACTGATGTAACTAGTTGCTACTGCATCGGTATTACGCCAGATCAGTAATTTCTCATGTATGTAAAGTGCTATGGAATTAATAGCGCTATATAAATGAATAAATATTATTAATATTATAATACTGGTGTGGAAGCATCCAGTTACATCAGGTTTTACAACTGCAGGGGGATGCGCGGGGAAGCAGGTTTTCGACATATCCCCACCAAATTAATATTAAGTCATATAACCAGGCTCATTAAAGGGTTGATATTGACTTTTGGCATTGCTACTTCCAATAGGTGGCACTAGAGTTCAAGTCTACTTCTTCTCTGAAGAGACATTTGCATATGAAGCAGCTAAGTAATGCATCAACATAACACTTTGCATTTATTGCATGATCTGTAGGGGGTCCTTGCTCATTCTTTCACTATGTTACAAGTGTGTTAGTAAAAAGAATGAGGTACAATTTAAAGTGACCCTGACATTGGGTACACGCTGCCCGATTCATGGCATTGGTTGTATGATCTCAGCCAGGTATATTTAGCTCTGAATCGCTGTAGGGTTTCAAAGAAAAATATACTTTCAAAGGCTGCCGAGGACCAGACTAGTAGGA
This sequence comes from Allobates femoralis, assembly GCA_033576535.1. NCBI lineage: Eukaryota > Metazoa > Chordata > Amphibia > Anura > Aromobatidae > Allobates > Allobates femoralis. Next base: position 540,100,416 of record JARQOC010000005.1, read on the forward strand.
TAGGAGGATCCCCAGCGGGTTCTCCCCATCTGTTGCCCTTGATTGACAGGTCTCTATCTACGTGCACTTATAGGGCAAAACCTGTCAGTCAAAAAAAGTGAAAGGACAGGAACAATCTTCTGTGGAGCGCTGCTCTGAAGTATCTGTGTACTTTTCACACATCCCCAGTGAATATCATATGTCAAACTTTCTTCCAATGACTAAAGCTGGGGCATCACGGTGGCTCAGTGGTTTAGCACTGTACAGTGGGCAGCACGGTGGCTCAGTGGTCAGCACTGTACAGTGGGCAGCACGGTGGCTCAGTGGTCAGCACTGTACAGTGGGCAGCACGGTGGCTCAGTGGTCAGCACTGTATAGTGGGCAGTATGGTGGCTCAGTGGTCAGCACTGTACAGTGGCGGCACGGTGGCTCACTGGTTAGCACTATACAGTGGGCAGCACGGTGGCTCAGTGGTTAGCACTGTATAGTGGCAGCACGGTGGCTCAGTGGTTAGCACTGTATAGTGAGCAGCACGGTGGCTCAGTGGTTAGCACTGTACAGTGGGCAGTACGGTGGCTCAGTGGTTAGCACTGTACAGTGGGCAGTACGGTGGCTCAGTGGTTAGCACTGTACAGTGGGCAGTATGGTGGCTCAGTGGTTAGCACTGTACAGTGGGCAGCACGGTGGCTTAGTGGTTAGCACTGTACAGTGAGCAGCACGGTGGCTCAGTGGTTAGCACTGTACAGTGAGCAGCACGGTGGCTCAGTGGTTAGCACTGTACAGTGAGCAGTACGGTGGCTCAGTGGTCAGTACTGTACAGTGGGCAGTACGGTGGCTCAGTGGTTAGCACTGTACAGTGAGCAGCAACGGTGGCTCAGTGGTCAGCACTGTACAGTGGGCAGCACGGTGGCTCAGTGGTTAGCACTGTACAGTGGGCAGTATGGTGTCAGTGGTTAGCACTGTACACTGGGCAGCACGGTGGCTCAGTGGTTAGCACTGTACAGTGGGCAGTATGGTGGCTCAGCGGTCAGCACTGTACAGTGAGCAGCACGGTGGCTCAGTGGTCAGCACTGTACAGTGGGCAGCACGGTGGCTCAGTGGTCAGCACTGTACAGTGGGCAGCACGGTGGCTCAGTGGTTAGCACTGTATAGTGAGCAGTCACGGTGGCTCAGTGGTTCAGCACTGTATAGTGAGCAGCACGGTGGCTCAGTGGTTAGCACTGTACAGTGGGCAGTACGGTGGCTCAGTGGTTAGCACTGTACAGTGAGCAGCACGGTGGCTCAGTGGTCAGCACTGTACAGTGGGCAGTACGGTGGCTCAGTGGTTAGCACTGTACAGTGGGCAGTATGGTGGCTCAGTGGTTAGCACTGTACAGTGGGCAGTACGGTGGCTCAGTGGTTAGCACTGTACAGTGGGCAGTAGGTGGCTCAGTGGTTAGCACTGTACACTGGGCAGCACGGTGGCTCAGTGGTTAGCACTGTACAGTGGGCAGTATGGTGGCTCAGTGGTTAGCACTGTACAGTGGGCAGTACGGTGGCTCAGTGGTTAGCACTGTACAGTGGACAGCATGGTGGCTCAGTGGTTAGCACTGTACAGAGGGCAGCACGGTGGCTCAGTGGTTAGCACTGTACATTGGGCAGCACGGTGGCTCAGTGGTTAGCACTGTACACTGGGCAGCACGTGGCTCAGTGGTTAGTGTTTCGCCCTGGGCGGGACAGCGGGGTACTCGGAACCATGCCCTCTTGTCGTCTGGGGCTGCGGGATGTCCCGGTGTCGTGACTCGGTCCACAATCCCCCTCATTGGGCGAGCAGTAAAAAGGGGTTATGAAAATGGGTGAATGCAGAAAATAAAATAAAAATAAAGAGAGCCGTGACTCTACCCGTGGTTTGTGGCAAGATGTAGCCACCGCTGCGTCGGGACCTCGGGGGATGATAGGAGTAGCAGCACAGAGAGCGGCTTCCCCAGGGCACTGTGCAGAAGTGAAGAGTAAAGTTCTCTGCACCCTCAGGCAGGCTCCTGCTGCTGGCTCACGGCTCAAGCTCTGGCTCACTAGTTCAGAAACAAGTTCTGAGCTGTTTATCGGGTTTAACGTCTCCACTAGCAGTTATTAAAGTACAGTTCGGTACAGCAGCGGCTTTGGTGCATATCAGCAGATGGGACGGCTCGTCTGCAGCACCCCCGTTCATGTACCTTTCGGACCTCTGTTCTCTCTGTTCCGCACACTAACTACAGTCCAGCAGTCAAGAGCTTTCTGTGGTCTCCCTTCGGGTCTCCTAGCCCTAGTTTGACTGCCTTCCTTTCGTTGTGGCGGAGGTTGGGTATCGGGACATGAAAACCCCGCACACCGCCAGTTTCCCTGACACTTCAACAAAGCCGGCACTCTGGTTCTGGCCTAGTCCCTCGGTGTCCCCACTACTCGGACACACCTTGGAACCCTTCTGTCTGGCTTTGGTTCTCATCCTGAGACCCGGATTAGCAATACGCCGCCTGGTCCATGTTCTTTCAGTCTGGTGGTTCTGGCTGACGGGTGTCTCTGTTGTTCTCTCGACTACTAGCGTTCTAGCTTACTTTTCTTTTTTGGTGTTGTGGGGTTCCCTTTTATTGTGTGGTTTCCTCACCCTTTCCTGGGCTCTATCCTAACTCTCCACCCTCCACCTGTCTCCTCCCGCTATCCTGTGCTAAACATGAAGTAACTTAGACTTAGATCAGGGAATGTGTCGGATGTGTGTGTGGGGTGATCGACTTTCCAGTCCCAGCTGCTGTGCCATCTGGTGCAACCGGTCCGCAGGGGCGCCATTTTAGCACTGTACAGTGGGCAGCAGGGTGGCTCACTGGAGTCCTGGGTTCGAATCTCACCAAGGACGACATCTGTAAGGAGTTTGTATGTTCTCCCTGTGTTTGTGTGGGTTTCCTCTGGGTTTTCCAGTTTCCTCCCACACAATCTAATATTTCAGGATATCTATTAACTTTGTATTTACAAGGCCAATTCACATCAGCTTTCAGTCCCAGATCTGGACAATCCGGCATAATTATCGCGTCTGCTGCCTAACGGCCAACTTGCGGCTGGCCCCATTCATTCTCTATGGGGCTTGCGGTCAGATGCGGTATTCTGCGGATCTGCTGCGAAATCTGCTGATGTGAAGGGGGCCCAAGAATGATTACATGAAATACAGATAAAACGCAGATCCGAGCAATGCATCATGTAACCAAAATATAATAAGCGCTTTACTCATGTATTAACCTGAAAGGTTTTTTAAGCCTCACTCTCCAGCCGCATTGGAGGGGAGACCTTGTAGCTTTCTCCTTCCTCAGCCTTCCCAACACCAGCTCTTATAGGGCGACTCCTGCTGGCCAAATAGTAGTATGACAATAATACAATCCTATCATGCATTACACAGGCGTAGCACTTTATACCTCCCAACATGATCTGACCTCTGCACAACCAATCCTTTATAATAAGCTTTATGCACTTATGTATCCCTATCAGATGCTCCACCGATGCAGCAATCAATCACCGATATCCATATGTGCAGGCACATACGTGCACACCGACTCTGCAGGGAGCCGGCCTGGTGCGTGCACATTTATTACGCTGTTTCCGAGCAGGGCAGGCACATGTGTGACAATATCATAGACGGGAAAACAAGAGCATGACAGCGCTGTTGCTATGAGGCATCGGCATCCGCAGAGTCCAGCGAGGATGCACCACGCAGTAATGACAACTTGACATTCCTCCTGTCTTGTTTCAATCTATGAAAGCCACAGGTTAGTGGGATAGTACACTCCACCGGATACATATCATATACCCATACAGCCAAGAAATCCCACGTTATAGGCAGGGAGCTGATAATAGCATCAGGATGGAGAACAATGTCATCTAGATGCTTCTATGGAGATGGAGATGTCATTTAGATCTATAAATGTATGACCAAAGTCAATCTATAGATGCAAAGATAGGTCAGATAGATATGAGGTATGATACCAGATGAATTGATAAAAATTAGATAGATGATAGTTAAAAGATGTATGTGAGATAGATAGATAGATAGATAGATAGATAGATAGATATAGATAGATAGATAGATAGGTAATTGATGAAAATTGAGGGATATTAGATATGATATAAATAGATGGATAGAATACTTTGATATAATTAATGGATACATAGATAATTAGGTAGACGATCAATAGATAATGATCAAGATAGTAAACAATACAAAGATGATAGAACACCATAATAGACAATGAGAAAGATTGACGACAGGTTAATTAATAGATATAAAGAAAATTAACATAAGGAAATTATCAATATATATGGAGATAAATAAAAAAATTTATTCTATTCAAATATATATACCATAAATGAAGATAGATTATAGAGAGATACATAGATAGATGGTTAGATAGATCGATCGATGTATCGATTGATAGATCTCTAGATAGATAACAGATAAATACATAGATGGATACATAGATCGATCGAATAGATCTATAGATACCTAGATGATAGATCTTTAGATAGTTGATAGATACATAGATGGACAGATCTATAGATAGATAGGTAGATATATAGATGATAGATTGATAGATATCCAGCATTTGCTTCTTACTATGATATTATTTCCATTGAGAATGATGACACATGGTTTAAGTTTTCATGAGTATCGTTAGTAATTTGAAATTAAACATGATAGATAGATAGATAGATAGATAGATAGATAGATAGATAGATAGATACAACATTTCCATCCACTCCACCATTGATGACAGAGGAGACATTCTTGGTGACCACCCATGGGTGACCATTAAACTTACATAGGAAACCCGTACTCTCCGGCGATGTCCCAATCCACAGCACTGCATGAAGAGGAGGACAGAGGGATGCCATCAGCACCGGACTCCTGTCTGGATCACTTTTCCCTTGGAGACACGCTCCTCCATGACTCGGAGACACGGCTTCACCCGACAACAAGTCACCAAACTCTCCACTGAGCCATATATTAAAAAGCCAAGAGGCTGCGTCTGCGATGTAGACAGACTGTGTCTCCCACATAGGACGAATCCTCGGATGCCACAGACGTGTTTACGAGGAGCATGGTGTCCTTACCGGTGCAGGGGGGTAGTATTGTTACTCTGATCTGCAGGCTTAATGCTGCAATGCATTACTCTCAATCTTTATTATCGGCAATGTCACCAATATTGTCCCCGGGATTGTGGACGCGGGGGATCATATTCTGCTGCTCAGGCTGCATGTATAGATTCACAATCACACACAACCTGTCACCCCCATCCCCGGGCACAGACTGAGCCCAATCACTGACCATTTCTTCAGAGCCTCAACATAGAGTCTTATGCTCCCTGCATCCATTGGATTATAGGAGCACCCTCCATACCGGCTGCTCTACGTGCCTGACATGAATCTGCAGGCGGCATTGCTCGGCGGCCTTATTACTCTCACTCTCGTGCTGTTGCAGTTATATGTTGTCAGCTCGCCGACTGCGTGCCAGCGTTAACCCTCTAATGGCCGGGATGGAGATATGTGCCTGTTCTGTGTACACGGCGGCGGTCTGCACGTAGGCTATCAGAATACAAAGGTTGTGATGGTGTCGTCTCCTGTATACCTTTAGACACCTGTAACATTACTGCCCCGTACCTAGTTCAACAATAATGGCAGCTGCTTGGTGCAACTCCTCCTGATATTACACTTGCTAATATAGCGTCAACACATTCCATCGTCATCACTGTCCCCATTGAGGCTCATGATCTAAGTCACGGACCAATATGTCTTTGGAATGCAGGGTGGGGGGTCCGGTTGTCCTTGGTGGGATTTGAATAACGAAGCCCACCGCTGCAAGGTGTAATGGTTAATATTTTATGCCTTACTTTGATTATCAATTAAGCCATTTATATCTTTATCCATTTATCTTTAATAATTTTGTGTTTTTGTATTAGCTTTTATGTGTTATTTATAAAAGCAATGACGCTGGATGTGGTCTCAGTTTAAAGATCTCTATGTGTCATGTGTTGTCTGCTCTGCAGTCCATGTGAAAAGCTCTGCAGTAGTTTAAACAGTAGCAAATTCCCTTTGGCACATTCAGTGTTAAAGTCAGAAGCTGCTCCTGTCTATTGGTTTACAGCTCTCCAGGTGCAGACAAGCTGCTGCTGGTGCTAGGTGTGTCAGCTGGCATAGCTGACCACTCCCCCAGCCTTTAAATAGTTCCCTCTTCCACCAGCAGATGTTGCTGATAGAGTTTTAGTCTCTGCAAAGACCGTGTGCTGTAAGGACATAGTGCAGTGTGTGCTGATGCCTTCCTGCTGTTCCTGCCTGGAGTTTTCCTTATTTTGTGGGAGTTGCTGTGTATCCTGGTCCGTGGGTGGAGAAGGTGACTTTGTCTAGGACTGATCAGGAGCAAAAAGGCAAGAGTGGCGGCCCAGACATCCTCACCTTCAGAGGTAATTCTGGGAACATGGAGAGCCAGGGAACCCCATTTTAAGAGTCACACTAGTTCCCCTGTTCACCTTTCACCAAACATACTATCCTGCTACCTAACTCCCTTTACCACCCTGTGAAAATTTGTTTCAAATTTGTCTTTGTTCCGAATGATATGGATAAAAACGGATAGAACTAGTTTGAAAGAGTTCACCAGAATTTGTAATTTAAGATTTTCTTATTCACATGTTATGCTGTAATAAACTGGTGTTTGGGGCATCTGATGGGCAGACAAGCCTTGTACAGTGAAAGAGACTGGCTGTATGTTCTGTTCTCTGATGTATCACTATTAATTGGACCAACATTGGCTGATCTTGAGATCCCTTGTTGCTCACCCCAAATTAGCTCTCCCAAGAAAGAGGTTTACACAACAAAGGGTACAGGGCTAACCACTGAGCCACCATGTCAGTCCTAAGCTGGGTTCCAACAGGACCAATATGCCCAGACTGACTGCTGGTCTTTGGACCTGAACTTGCAGCTTCATATATATCTTTGAGGCTCTACGTTCCGGACAGGAAACCCTCAGTCATTCTCTTATTGTGGTCCGTGTATGGGCTGTGCAATATGTCCATCTGAACCTGGCCTTAAGTGGAATGGATAAGGAACAGGGGGAAACAGAGAGCACATGTCACTATACTGTATGGAGGAAATCCTACTATGTCTATGCTGGCATGGAGCCTAGTGCTGCTATGTCTACTTTAATGGGGGGAGAAGAAAGGAAGGCACATTACTTTACAGGGCAAAAGGAATGTAAGGTGCTACTTTGATTACTGGGAGGAGGGGAAAGGGAAGCGGGACAAGGCAGAAAGAGAGAATTACTCTGACCATGGGCTGAAAAAGGTAGCAACTGTGACAACATATTTGGCAAGAGGAAGGGGAAGCACTGCGGTGACTGCTGGGTGACAAGAGGAGGAATTATTATGACTTCTGGGACAAAAGAAAAGAAAGTCACTGCTATGACTACTGGGCGAAAAAAGGGAGGGAATAATGTGACTGCAAGTGGAGGAAGGCACAGCTATACCTACTGGGAGAAGAGTTATGCACATCTGTGTGCTGTGTGTGTTTTTTCTGCACACCCATCAAAGTCTTAGTCTTAATATATTGTAATTATCATATTATATAGCTCTGTGTACTTACAATTACTCATTTTGCCCTTCTACCCAGTTAACTCTTCTCTTTTCCATTAGGTCTATGACATCACGTAATTAAAAACAGACCAGCTAAATTCTTCTAAGCTCTGTCTAGGAACAAGAAGTCTACTTTTCCTGCATAAGTCATCATAAGAACTACAAATCTACCTCCCTGAAAAGTTCCTGGCAGTCTAGATCCACTGTCTTTTCACTTTCTGACCCAGCTTCATCACCTCTTTGCTTTTATCTCCCTTCCTTGTGTTTGCTGCCCATTATTTGGTGCCAGAACAGTCTCTAGGTCAGTGTATTTCACTGTGCACTGTATCATCCTTTAATCTCCTGGTTACTTATAGCTAAACCCTAGTAAAATACTCTTCTCTATGTGGCCCTCACAGAAACCTTGATCCAGGATCAGACACTGCTTCCCTTGCTGCTGTTTCTCATAGTGGCTTACATTTCTCCCATTCCCCGAGACCTAAGAACAGACATGGTGGTGGAGTCGGCTTACTCATGTCCCCACAATGTACTATCCAGATCATCCCCCCAGCCTCATCACTATCATTTCCTTCTTTTGAGGTCCACACCATTAGGATCTTCCATCCCCTCCCCCGCAAAGTAGCAGTGGTATACCACCCCCATCGTTCACTCACCCAGTTCCTCGATCAATTCTCTGCGTGGCTGCCACACTTCATGTCCTCAGAATTACCAACCCTTATTCTGGGAGACTAACACCCCCATAAACAGCCCGATCTCCCCATCTGCATCCCAGCTCCCATCTCTAACCACGTCTCTTGGCCTCGCACAGCTCTCAACCTCAGAGACACGCAAGGATGGTAACACCCTTGACCTGGTCTTTACCGGGATCTGTTCAACCTCCTCCATAGATAATTCACCTCTTCCTCTCTCTGATCACAACATTCTCTCCTTCACACTCACAAATCCTCGCCCACCACAGCACACTCCTACGTATTATACATTCAGAATCTTCGGGCCATTAACCCTCATACACTCAAAGACTCTCTACACTCATCACTTTCCCCAATATCCTCAATCTCCTGTCCGAATTTGGCTGTGACTCACTACAATGGCACTCTCAGAAGCACCCTGGACCAAGTAGCGCCCCTCACCTTCAGAACCTCCAAACATAGAATATAACAGCCTTGGCTAAACTCGATTCTTCCAGCGATGCTCTAGGAGTGCTGAAAACCAATGGAGGAAAACTCGCTCACCAGAAAACTTTATCCATTATAAATTTATGTTAAAAACCTACATCTCTGCCCTTCACCTCGCCAAACAGACCTACTTCACCACCCTGACCTCCTCACTATCCAACAATCCAAAAAAACTCTTTGACACCTTTCACTCCCTCCTCAGTCCTAAAGTGCAAGCCCTCATAACTGACCTCTGTGCTGATGATCTGCTACTCCAATTCTTCCCCACATTTTTCTGCCTCACTCTCCGTATGCGACGCAGTCACAGAAGAAAAGGTCTCCAGGCTCCTCTCTTCCTCTCATCCTACTGCATGCACCACTGACCCCATTCCCTCACACCTACTCCAGTCCCTCTCTCTTCCCCTCTTTAAAATATTCTCTCATTACTCCATTATTAAAGAAATTTTCTCTTGGCTTATCCTGCACTAATGACCACAGACCAGACTCCAATCTCCCCTTCATCTCTAAAGTCTTGGAGCGCCTGGTCTACTCCTGCCTCACCAGCTACCTCTCACTCACTCTCTTCTAGATCCATTACAGTCTGGTTTCCGCCCCCTACACTCTGAAGAAACTGCCCTCATCAAAGTTACCAATGACCTTCTGGCGGCAAAACGTAATAGTGACCACTCTCTGCTTATTCTTCTTGATCTCTCTGCAGCCTTTGACACTGTTGACCACCATCTCCTACTCTCCATGCTGCACTCCATCGGCATCAAGGACACGGCTTTCTCCTGGCTCTCCTCCTATCTTTCTGACCGCTCTTTCAGTGTATCTTTTGCTGGCTCCACTTCCTCCCTTCTTCCTCTCACTATTGGGATCCCTCAGGGCTCAGTCCTTGGCCCTCTTCTCTTCTCTCTCTACACGGCCCATATTGGACAAACCATCAGCAGATTTGGCTTCCAGTACCATCTCTATGCTGATGACACACAACTATACCCTTCAGCCCCTGACCTTACCCCTGCGGTACTAAAGAACACTAATGACTGTCTAGCTGCAGTTTCCAACATCATGTCCTCTCTTTATCTGAAACTCAACCTTTCCAAAACTGAACTTCTTCTACTCCCACCCTCCACTAACCTCCCTAAATCTGACCTCTCCCTCTCGGTGTGCGGCACCACGATAACGTCTAGGCAGCAGGCTCGCTATCTGGCCGTTATGTTTGACAACGATCTCTCCTTCACCTCCTATATACAATCTCTCATCAGCTCTTGTCGCTTACACCTGAAGAACATCTCTAGAGTTCACCCCTTTCTCACTAGGGAAACAACAAAAACCCTCACCGTGGCCCTGACCCATTCCCACCTTAACTACTGCAATTCTCTATTAATTTGCCCCCCTCACTAGATTTTCCCCTCTCCAGTCCATCCTTAATGCAGCATCAGGTTCACCTATCTAGCTAACCGTTACTCAGATGGCTCCACTGTGTGCCAGTCTTGCAGTGGCTGTCCGTACACTACAGGATCCAATTCAAAGTGCTGGTTCTCACCACAAAGCTCTTCACAGGCAGCGCCACCTACATCCCTCCCTCATCTCTGTCTATCACCCTACCCATTCTCTACGTTCCAGAAATGAGCTTCGGCTAACATCTGCATTAATCTAAACCTCCTACTCCGGCTCCAAGACTTCTGCCGAGCTGCACCAATTCTCTGGAATGCTCTACCCCAAGAAATTAGGACTATCCACAGCTTACATAGCTTCAGACGCTCCCTAAAAACACATCTTTTTAAGGCGGCCTATCATGCTCCCTAATAGAAGTCCTTTGTACTGTATATAGCCCATTCACTATATCTTTCAACATAACTCTCCTTCAAATTCCACCAAACCCAAATGATGTACACAGATTGTCTGGTGACCATTCATGTAACATTATTTCTATCCCCCACTTCCTCAAGATGCCTGGACCATCACTGTATTAAGCCATTGTACTTTGTGTAACCCCCATCTCGTAGATTGCAAGCTCTTTTGAGCACGGTCACCTCTATTTTTGCTTTGATTATTGTATTTTTTACATTGATTCTTCACTTTAATTACTGTATTATATTGTTTTTATATAATTGTTACCTATGACCGTTTGTATATAACCACTGAATTGTAAAGCGCTGTGGAATATGTTGGCGTTATATAAATAAAGGATTATTATTTATTATTATTATTATGTGGTGAAAACTAGTTATGAAATCTAGTAAGTGGACATACCTGTACTTTTAAATCAAATATTTTTTTTGGAAGGCGGCTACATTGTCCCAAGATCAGCTGGACTGTCAAGGACTTTTCAGTGAGGTAGATTTGTAGTTCTAATGATGACTCATGCAGTGAAAAGAGACACCCTGTCTCTACATAGAGCTCAGAAGGATTCAGTTAGAGACAGATTATCTAATTCCTTCTAATTCTATGTAGAAACAGGAAGTCACTTGTCCCTGCACGAGTCTTTCTCCCCTTCAATGCTGACCCAGCTGCTCTGATTCTCCCCTCTGCCAGGGACTTTTCATTGATGACTCATACAGGGAAAAAGACTACCTGTTTCCACATAAAGCTTAGAAGGATTCAGCTAGTCTGTTTTTAATCAAGTGATGTCATAGACCTAATGGAAAAGAGAAGAATTACCCGGGTAGACAGGCCAAATGAGCAATTGTAAGTACACAGTGCCATATGATATGATGATTGCTATATATTAATAGGATAAAAACCTTGATGGGAGTGCTTCTTTAAATAGATGTTCTGACCTAAAGCACCAAGATTGTTGAGGATTATAGTCTTATGACAACAAAAAGTGCTTCATTAAATGATAATAATGTTAGAAAAAGGGTCTAGGACTAAAACGCCACTACAGAAATGAGAAAAACTCTTTAAAACTAACTTTTGTTATGTGTGTATTAACCAAATACGCTAAAAATCACCCAAACACAAAGTAGCTATGTGTTACCAATTAGTGTAGGCTGGCGAGAAAAGTGATAATATGCAAACCTGCGGTATAGCGGTCATTACAATGTAGAACCATAGTGCAGATTTATATACAACTAGCAGCAGCCCTTTTATTGTACAAAGACCCCCGGAAAACTGACTTTATAGGTTTGTGATGCTGATAAATCCTAAGCATCAATGCTCGATTCTTGGCACACAAATATGAGTACAGTAACCTCCCTGACCCGCTGTATGGCGCTCTGTACAGTCACAATAAGTAAAAAAGGGAAGTATCGATATGAGACATGGACTAAACTTCACCTATATGGACCCTATATTATTATTATTATTATTATTTATAGAGCACCATTGATTCCATGATGCTGTATGTGAGAAAGGGATACATACAAACAAGATAAAAATACAATGAACAATCTAACAGTGACAGACGGTACAGAGGGGAGAGAGTACCTGCCCTTGTCGGCTTACATTCTACAGGGAAATGAGGAAGGGAAACAGTAGGTTGGGTCTGCTTTGGTGGTAGTGGAGCGCGGTCCAGGGTCCAGTGTGGTGGTGGAGCGCCGGGTCCAGTGGTGGTGGAGCGCCGGGTCCAGTGGTGGTGGAGCGCCAGGTCCAGTGGTGGTGAGCTGGCACCGTGGTCATTGCAAGCTTTAGCCTGTTCTGAAGAGATGGCTTTTCAGGTTCCGCCTGAAGATTCTGAGTGTAGGGGACAGTCGGACGTTTTGAGTTGAAGAATTCCAGAGAATAGGGGATGCTCGGGCAAAGTCTTGCAGGCGGTTAGATGAGGAACCTACACGTGTGGAGGAAAGGAGGAGGTCTTGGGAGGATAGAAAATTATGAGTTGGATGATATCGGAAGATTAGTTCAGAGATATATGGGGGGACAGATTGTGTACGGCTTTGTAAGTCAATGTTAGTAGTTTGAATTGGATACGCTGGGGAATTGGGAGCCAGTGCAGGGATTTGCATAAGGGAGAAGTGGAGGAGCTGTGAGGAGAGGTGGATTAGTCAGGCTGCAGAGTTAAGGACATATTGGAGAGGTGCAAGAGTGTTAGCAGGGAGGCCACAGAGGAGGAGGAGGTTGCAGAAATCAAGACGGGAGATGATAAGGGCATGCACTAGTAGTTTAGTAGATTGAACGTTGAGGAGGGATAGATTCTGGAAATATTTTTGAGTTGGAGGCAGCAGAAGATGGAGAGAGTTTAGAAAGAGTGGTTTGAAGGATAAGGCACATTAAAGGATTACTCCGAGGTAGTGGACTTCAGGTACAGGGTAAAGTGTGATATAATTTTTTGTGATAGATAGATCAGGTAAGGGAGGTGCAAGAGATGGGGGAAAGATGTCTGGGCCAGAAAGGTAGATCTGGGTGTCATTAGCATACAGGTGGTACTGGAATCCATGGGACTTTACGAGTTGTTCTAGGCCAAGGGTATAGATGGAAAAAAGAAGGAGTCCCAGGACAGAGCCTTGAGGGACACCAACAGAGAGGGGATGGGGCGAGGGGGTCTTGGAGTGAGAGATGCTAAATGTGCAGTTGGAAAGGTAGGAGGAGATCCAGGAGAGGGCAAGGTCTGTGATACCAATGGAAGAGAGGATCTGTAATAAGAGACAGTGGTCGATTGAGTCAAATGCAGAGGACGGGTCAAGAAGGAGGAGGATGGAGAATTGTCTGTTAGCTTTGGCGGTAAGCAGGTAGTTAGTAATTTTGGTTAAGGTGGGAGGAAAGTACAATGTGGACATGCTTTTCAAGACGTTTGGAGGCGAATGGGAGCAGCGATATGGGGCGATATCTGGATGAGGAGGTCGGGTCGAGAGATGGCTTCTTCAAGACAGGTGTAATTGTTGCTTGTTTGAAAGTGGAAGGAAAGGTACTGGAGGTTAGTGATAGGTTGGAGAGGTGAGATAGGGCTGGGATAAGTGACCCGCCCCTCTAGGGGCCGTGGGGTACTCAGAGCAGGGCCTCTCCCTCTGGGCGATCGGGAGTCTTTGGAATGTCACGGTGGCGTGACCTGGTCCATGGCCCCATAGCGCTCAATAAAGAAGAGATTAGGATTATGGAATAGAGGATTTGGGGGTGGTTTGTCATGACGCTATACGTGACCGCCGCTGCAGTCCGGGACCTCTGGAGATGATGGGATGGCAGCTATAATGGTGTCGCTCCCCACGGGTGGAGCGGGTCCCCAGGGATCCGGTGTAGAGATATTGGGGTGATGGAGGGTTATCGAGGCTGATCTGGCAGCAGGGAGGCATCAGAGCATCTCACAGGCAGGCTCCTGTTGCCTGTGCGGCGTTTCAGTGTACCGCTCCTCAGGCAGGAAATTAACAGTCTCACACACAGTTCTGAGATCCAAACCCGATTTACTGAACTTTCTCTGCTTGCACCACAGGTTACTGGTCAGATTCAATAGCAGTCCGGTAGTCCTTAGCAACCAGGATGGCTTGTCCAGCACACCCCTTTTATGTTCCTTCCTTCTCAGGTCGTTCTTCCTCAGTGCAGCCTGCTCACCTCATTCCTTCACGCGCCTCCGCACACAGTGCCCCAATCCAGCAGCCATGGGCCTTGTCGGGCGACCAGCCGTGTCCCCTGACCCTAGTACGGCTGCCATCTCGGCGGATGTGCCAGGAGTTGGCCACAGCTCCTCTAGACCTCGTGGCCACCAGCTCTATGGTTGGAGCTTGAAGTCTCCTCACCACCTTCAGGGCTTGGTCTCTGATGTTCGCCCTGCTCCTCCGCTTTACTTCAGATTCGGGCGCACGGGTGGATTGCTCACTGTCCATGACCCTAGGGCTCCCTCTGTCTCTCTGCAGTCTGTTGCCTCTGGACCTGGGACAAGCCACATCGCTGCAAAAGTCCTCCGGGTCCTTCTCTCCTGCTTGCTCCGCCAACCTTCTCTCCAGCTGGCCTCGGTCTTACTTCCTCTGCTCACTGACTGACTAGGGTCCAATGCACATGTGTTGAGGTGTGATCTGGAAAGGAGGTGTGCAAGTTCTCCTTCAGTGATGGAGGGGGGGAGGTCAGGTATACATAATGGCTGTGATGGTTGGGTAGCAAAGAATTGTCTGATCTGATCCATCTTGTTGGTGAAGTGTGTTGTGAAGTCTTCACCAGAGATACGAGATACAAAGCTATATGAAGGTAAGAGAGATATCTCCTACCTTCCATGCCATGGTTGCTCACTAATGACATGATATGGTGCCTCAACTCTTGTCATCTTCCCATGAGAGTCCTAACCCAAATATGCACTAATAGACATTGATAAGATAAAGTATATGACTTAAAAGTATTGGAGAAGGATTGTAATTTTTTTTGTCCTTGATCCATTTTTTTATTTTTTTTTATTTAAAAGGAATCTGTCAGCAGGTTTTTGCTACCTCATCTGCCAGCAACAAAATGTAGGCAAATAAACCCGGAATCCAACGATGTGTCACACAGATTACTGGCTTAAGCCGTTCTGACACAATTAAAGAATTTAGTTCAGAGCTGGGAGAGCTGCCCCCGCCCACAACAGGATCTCTATAGAGATTGTGCATTGACAGTGAGGTGTCAATCACAGCAGGGGGTGTATCGGACTACCATGCGCGTGACTTTCTAGTCCTGTAATGGTGATCACAGGGTAATAAAGCCTTTAGATTATGAAAACCATTGCACAGACACTGATGTTTGTGAAAAAGTAGTCCTGTAATGATAATCACCAGTAGAGAAAACCTGTAGTATAAGTAAACGATAAAAAGGTCAAGAGGCCATACCCTGCCCATAGGCTCTGCTTAATTGTTGCACATGCGTTTGGGCCTGTTCTACCCTCATCCATGGTTGCTGGTCTGGCAGTGTGGGGATCAGATCTGATAATGTCCGGATGTCATGTCCGGACCTGGTCTGCCTTTAACTGTGCTGCATTTCTGGCACCGTGGGAGTAGTTCAGAAATGCTTAAGGTACGTGTGCATTTAATATGGTTCTACTTTTAATGCATTTAGGAGGCCGTAATGGCGCAGCGTATATAAAAAACGTAGAGTAGGACTGCCCCATCTGAGAAAGCCGTGACGTGGCGGGGTAGCTCAAAGAATTGATCAATTGTTTGCTAAATGTCTCAGTTTAAAGTACAGTTAGAAAGTAATATCTGCACTTTTTGTATTGCACGCTAACCACAGGCAGCGCTGGCTTCTTGGCTTTTTAACTTATAAGTAAACAATAATACACACACTGTAAAGAGAAGCAGAGTTGCTTTTTGTTTTTTAACTCTTATATCATGCTGTCCTTAGCTTTTATAGCAAAAACCTGCTGACAGATCACTTTAAATCCAGCGGAGAGCTTCTTTTGTTGGCATTTCACCAATATCATGCGTGAAGGAGGCTGGCTGACTGGGTAATGTCAGTAACTAAACCAGTCCCATGTTTGTCACGGGTGATGCATAGATGGAGAAGGGTGCTGGCTTAGCTAAAGTGCTATGGAATTAATAGTGCTATATAAGTAAATAAATATTATTAATAAATAACAAAATGAAAATTCTAATAATTAATCATCACACTAAGCTACAAAGCAAATCCTGGAAATGTAGTCTGGCTGTGCTGCCATCTAGTGGCCAAAATAAAATATGTAACATTTTATTAATCAAATAATATAGTAATAAAATATTTAAAAGAGGAATGGAATAGACAACATCCTTACAATTGCTTCCTAAGGTACTGCGTACGTGGCTGTGGTCCGAACATTTGCTCCATCAACTCTCCTGACTTTCCCATAAATGAATGCTGGATGCCAAAATATTAACTGATAATACTGCAAATTGTGTACTTCATAAAAGTAAGTGCGGTTACACAATTGAAGTTGCAATGTGTGTGTTCTTTAATATTACCACTAGGTGGCAGCATCAATCCATATATTTCTTCCAACCTAAATTTTTTAAAGGGATAGTTTATCTCTATCATCCATGTCTGGCATTAGAGCAGATCACAGCCCGCCTGCTCCCACCTAGGATCTTGTGTCGCTGACCGGAGGCTGATGAGCGGTTGGAGGTGGCAGCGTATTTTTGTTTTTATGTGTTATTGTGGACTTGTTGGTGACCGGATCGAGGTATACATACAGCACCCCTCATAGCCCTCCATATATTATAATGCACCTCCATAGTCCTTTATATACTATAAAGCGCTCCCCCACATACGCAGCACCCCCATATATACAGTTGTGCTCAAAAGTTTACATACCTCAGCACCTTACTTTCTTGGCTTTTTTTCAGAGAATATGAATGATAACACAAGAACATTTTTTCCACTCCTGGTTAGTGGTTGGGTGAAGACATTTATTGTCAAACTACTGTGTTTTCTCTTTTTAAAATCATAATGACAACCAAAAACATCCAAATTACCCTGATCAAAAGTTCACATCCCCTGGTGATTTTGGCCTGATAACATTCGCAGAAATTGACACAATTGGGTTTGAATTGCTAATAAAGGTAAGATCCTCACCTGCGACCTCTTTGCTTGTAATCAGTGTGTGTGTGTGCATAAAGCTGAGTGAGTTTCTGGGATCCAGACAGACTCTTGCAGCCACTGATGTTTGTGGATTGTGAGTCATTGGGAAAGCAAAGAATTGGGAAAAGATTGTTGAACTGTATAAAACAGGAAAGAGATACATAGATATATCCAAGGAATTGATAATGCCGGTCAGCAGTGTTCAAACTCTGATTAAGAAATGGTAAATCAGGGACTCTGTAAAAACCAAACCACAGGAAGGTAGACCAACAAATATTTCAGCCACAACTGCCAGGAAAATTGTTCGGGATGCAAAGAAAGATCCACAAATAACATCAGCTGAAATACATGATCACAGAAAACTAGCAGCGAGGCTGATTCAAGATGCTCAATAAGGAGACACTTAAAGAAAAATGAGCTGCATGGTCGAGTAGAAAACCATTGCTGCGCAAATGGCAAAACGTATCTCACCTACAATACACTAAACAGCAGAGACAAGCCTCCAAACGTCTGGAACAATGTAATTTGGAGAGATGAGACCAAAATCTAAGTTTTCGGCCACAACCATAAACTGTATGTTTGTTGAGTTGTCAACAAGGCCTATGATGAAAGGAACACCATTCCTACTGTAAAGCACGGATGTGAGTCACTGAGGATGTGGGGATGTGTGAGCTACAAAGGCACAGGAAACTTGGTCAAAGTTGAAGGACAGATGAATGCAGCACATTATCAGCAAGTACTGGAGGCAAATTTGCACTCATCAGCCCGGAAGCTGCACATGGGACGTACTTGGATGTTCCAACATGACAACGATTCAAACACAAGGCCAAGTCGTCCTGTCATTAGCTACAGCAGAACAAAGTGAAGGTTCTGGAGTGGTCATCTCAGAATCCTGACCTCAATATCATTGAGCCACTCTGGGGAAAACTCAAACGCACAGTTCATGCAAGAAAGCCCAGGAATTTACAGGAGCTGGAGGCTTTTTTACCAAGAAGAATGGGCAGCTTTACCATCTGAGACTATAAAGAGCCTCATCCACAACTACCACAAAAGACTTCAAGCTGTCATTGATGTTAGAGGGGACAATACATGGTATTAAGAACTGGGGGATGTGAACTTTTGATCAGGGTCATTTGGATGATTTTAGTTGTCATTATGATTTAAAAACACAAAAAGAGAAAACACAGCAGTTTGACAATAAATGCCTTCACCCAACCACTAACCATGAGTGGAAGAAACGTTTGTATTATCATTCATGTAATGCTGACACCTGACCGCAGTGGTATATACACTGTGGTTGGTGATTCATGGGCGAGGGATAATGATAAGTACAATAGGGGAGACCATTAATGACAACGGTAGTATTAAATTACCGTATATACTCGTGTATAAGCCGAGTTTTTCAGCACAGAAATTGTGCTGAAAAGTGCCCCCCTCGGCTTATACATGAGTCAGTGACGGCTGACTGTGTGGGGCCGGTGTCCGGGGGATGGAGGAGGCAGGGGGAGGCTGTATAGTGAGCGGCCGGTCACGTGGGGCCGCTCATTAGTGCAATGCAATATGCACTGCATCCCCCTGTCCATCAGCGGCAGGGGGAGCCGTGCATATTACATAGCACTGTCAGTGCTCTCCCGCCCCCCTGTGGTAGTATACAGCAGCCCCCCCCCTGTGAGTATACAGCAGCCCCCCCGTGGTAGTATACAGCAGCCCCCCCCGTAGTATATACAGCAGCCCCCCCCTGTGAGAATACAGCAGCCCCCCCGTGGTAGTATACAGCAGCCCCCCCGTAGTATATACAGCAGCCCCCCGTGGTAGTATACAGCAGCCCCCTGTGGGTATATAGAGCCCCCCCCGTTGCTGCCGCACACCTGTAAAAAGAAGATCTTTCATACTTATCCTCCTGCTGTCACCGCGCGCATCCTCCGCTCTCCTTCTTGCTTGCACCCGGCGTCCATCCACGTGACCGCGCACAAATAATGACGTCATTATTTGTGCGCGGTCATATGGATGGACGCCGGGGCCCGGGTGCAAGCAAGAAGGAGAGCGGAGGATGCGCGCGGTGACAGCAGGAGGATAAGTATGAAAGATCTTCTTTTTACAGGTGTGCGGTAGCAACGGGGGGAGCTCTATATACCCACAGGGGGGCTGCTGTATACTACCACGGGGGGGCTGCTGTATATACTACGGGGGGGCTGCTGTATACTACCACGGGGGGGCTGCGGTATTCTCACAGGGGGGGGGGCTGCTGTATATACTACGGGGGGGCTGCTGTATACTACCACGGGGGGACTGCTGTATACTACCACAGGGGAGGCTGCTGTATATACTACGGGGGGGCTGCTGTATACTACCACGGGGGGGCTGCTGTATACCCACAGGGGGGGGGCTGCTGTATACTACCACAGGGGGAGGCACTACTGTATACTACCACAGGGGAGGGGCTGCTGTATATACCACAGGGGGGGACTGCTGTATACCCACAGGGGAGGGGCTGCTGTATATACCAAAGGGGGAGGCACTGCTGTATACCCACAGGGGGGGGGCTGCTGTATACTACCACAGGGGAGGGGCTGCAGTATATACCACATGGGGAGGCACTGCTGTATACCCACAGGGGGGGCTGCTGTATACTACCACAGGGGAGGGGCTGCTGTATATACCTCTGTGGCTGCTGTATACTACCACAGGGGGAGGCTGCTGTATACTACCACAGGGGGAGGCTGCTGTACACTACCACAGGGGGAGACTGCTGTATACTACCACAGGGGGAGACTGCTGTATACTACCACAGGGGGAGACTGCTGTATACTACTACTGGGGGAGACTGCTGTATACTACCACTGGGGAGGCTGCTGTATACTACCACTGGGGAGGCTGCTGTATACTACTACTGGGGCTGCTGTATATACCTCTGTGGCTGCTGTATACTACCACTGGGGAGGCTGCTATATACCACTGGGGGGACTGTATACCTGTGCTGGGGTCCACCCTCGGCTTATACACGAGTCAATAGGTTTTCCCAGGTTTTGGGGGCAAAAGTAGGGGGGTCGGCTTATACACGGGTCGGCTTATACACGAGTATATACGGTACATAAAATTAACATATAGTCTCAAAATAGATTTTAGTATGTGCACATAGCACTTTCTGGACATAAGCGACCTGCACATACACAATTTTGTTCAATTTGCACAAAATACAGAGTGGACATTGATAATAGGCATGTAAACACCGCTGAAATGCAGGTGTAAAGGCACATAATGCGAGTCGCAAGATGGCGGACACCGGATATCCGGTATTGCCATAGGGACGGCAAACTACTCAAAATGCACTGCGCATGTGCGGGCGGTCTCATAGAGACGCTGGACACGTGCAATGGCGGCAGGAAAGCAAGGAGGAGAACTGTATACTGCATAGGAGAGGGCGGACCCGGTGGAAGCCACAGCTGTGCAAGGTGATGAATATCGACATGTAAAGCAATCAAATAAGTATTAATATGGAACAGATAATGTAAATATATGATGTGGAGAAAAATTGAAAAATAAGGGCTAAATATAATGGTATAAAAGGTGAATAAGTGTGCACTAGCACTGTTTTGCACTAGAGGGCACTATATAGATAAAAAAAAAAAAAAAAACAACTAAATGTGATAATTGGCAATTATGTGAGCATATGCAAATCAAGGGTATAAGAGTCCTAGCCTTGTCATTGTATAGTTGCTAGAGAAAGGGACAGGATCCAGAAACGTTGTCACCCCCCACCTGATGGCCGAATAAAGGCGGTTGTTTCACAAAGAAAAGTGCTGCAGTTCTTTATCTTGTGTGTATATATATATATATATATATATATATATATATATATATATATATAGAAAAGGAGCAGCACAGCTTGAATTATAGGGTGCAGGTCAACCAAAGCTTTCTTTGAAGTTTCTCATACATACAGTGAAAAAGAAGGTTGCAGCACTACAGTTCTTTTTTTTTTTTTACCAAATTATTTTTTATTATTTTGAACAGAAAAAAAATGACAAACATTTGAAATTGTAACAAAGTGACAAGCAGTGAGATCAAGCAGTATTACATACCACATTCAATGCCGTATAGCGATTGTCACTGAGGGCACATGAGGGGGAAAGGTAGGTAGGAGGTAAATTGAGAAGGGAGTGGGGTAGAGGGAGGGGGGGTGAACCAAAATAACAATTGCAGCATACTTAATAATCAATTTTTTTTTAGAGAATATAGCATTCCACCATTTTCACAAATTGAAACTTTAGTGTCAGGGCCCTAAACAGTAAGAGCCAACAGTGATAACAATGATCAACCAAACCTAGTGAGGATCAACACTTCAAGTTACGCAATATAATAAGAACTTGTCATCCACGGGTCCCAAATCAGAGTCGATTTTGTCTTTGCGGATCGGGACTGTGCCAGAGCCAGCTCATATTTACAATGTAAGTTAACCCTTTCCACTACGTCCTCAGCTGATGGCGGGGAAGTCTCCTTCCATTTGTATGCAATTGAAGAGCGGGCAGCTATCAGTATGTGGGAAATGGTTCCTCTAACAATCCTGGGTATTGCCTCGAGGCCCATATGCAGGACCGCTGTGGAGGGAGTGAGTTGCAACCGGATCCCGGTGGCTCCCAAGATCAACTATTCCATCCCTTTCCAAAAAGATGACAAAACTGGGCAGGAGAACCAAGTATGTGTCTAGGTGCCGATCTGACCGCATCCTCGCCAACAAAGGGGGGAGTACTGCGGGCTAAATCTGGGCAGCGATACCATCTCATGTGTGATTTTTTCAGCTGTTCCAAGTGGGTCGTGCATGAGGATACCCTCTTGATCTCAGAAATACTGTCCCTCCACTCCTCTAACTCCAGAACAACCCCCAATTCTCGTTCCCAACTCTGCATGTAAGGAAGTTTTACCCCTTGATCAGAATCTATCAATACTTTGTATAAAATAGAGACTCCCTTTGAGCCAGAACCCGGGACCAGGAAGTATCCATTGATCCTTCTATCCATGTGACCAGCAAAGGAAGAAGAGGTATGGGGGACACCATGTAAGAAATGTCTCAATTGTAAGTACTGGTAGAAAAAACTTCTTAACCCCGGATGTTTTCGGGATAGTAGATCAAAGGGAGTCACACCCGAGGGTCCCTCTAAGTCCGATATTGTTTGAATACCAGCAGAATGCCAGGGTTGGAGGTTTAGGTAAGGAATATGAGTTTCCATGGCAAGCACGGAGAGTGAACCCCTAGGAATTCTAAGAAGTGTAGGGGCGAGAGATCTCCAAAGGCGCAGGGCAGCTCTCATTGTAGGTAATAGAGGCGAGACCGTACCCGTCCGGAGTACCTCAGACTCCAGTGTCAAGCGAGTGGAGCCTCGCCTAGAGTAGAGTCTCTCAATTTGTAACCACCTGTGGTCCTTATCCATGTGCCACCAATCTCTGAGTTCCGTTAAGATCGAGGCCCTATGATAGGTCAACAACTCTGGAACTCCCATTCCTCCCGACTCCAGGGGGCGGTACAAGACCCTTTTTGCTACACGTGGTGTCTTATTTGCCCAGATGTATTTATTAGCTAATAGTTGCAAGCGGAGAATAAGTTTTTTGGGTATGTCGAGGGGAAGGGATCTGAAATAATAAAGGATCTTGGGGAGGGCTATCATTTTAAATGCATTAATACGGGCGGACCACGAGGTCATTATCTGATGCATATCTTCCAAAAGGGCTTTAATTTTTGTATATAGGTTGTGGAAATTTGTTTTAATTGTCTGAGCCGAGGGAGTCAAAGCTATTCCCAAATAAGGGATACCGTCAGGCGACCACTGAAAAGGGAAAACCTCCTCCAGGTGTCCCCGGCAGGAGACAGGGACCACTACCGGGAGCACCAGAGATTTGGACGGGTTTAATCTATAGTAGGAGACCTCGCTAAATTTCCTCAACTCGTACATGATGGCAGAGAATGAAGGCCCAATATTCACTCATGAAATAATAACATCATCAGCATAAAGGCTGATTTTATGAGCCTCCTTCCCCACCACCAAGCCCGCAACGTCAGAGTTGGCCCTAATCCTCTCCGCGAGAGGCTCCATACACAGGGCAAAAATTATAGGGGAGAGGGACACCCCTGTCGGGTACCGTTAGTTATCTGAAAGGGCTCCGATAAGAAGCCCGCAGTGAGAACTCTTGCCGAGGGAGTGGAATACATGGCAGAAATAGCCGAGTAGATAGGGCCCACCATGCCGAACTTTTTGAGAACCGCCTGGAGGTATCCCCAGTGCACCCTGTCGAAAGCTTTTTCAGCATCAAGCGACAGGAATGCACTGGGGAGGCCAGACAATTCAGCCACCCGCACCAGGTTCAACATTCTACGAACCCCGTCCTTTGCTTCTCGTCCCGCCACGAACCCAACCTGGTCCGGGGAGACCAGGGAGGGGACGATCAGGTTCAAGCGTGATGCCAGCAATTTAGTGAACAACTTAACATCGCAATTTAGGAGAGCGATGGGTCTAAAATTGCCCGGGGTGGTTGGAGACTTCCCTGGCTTGGGTAGAGTTGTAATAGTAGCCTCCAAGCCAGGAGAGGACACTGATCCACTATCTCTCCAGGCGGTGAACAAACGTAACAAATAGGGGGCTAGTGACGATTGAAAAGTGGCAGCACTACAGTTCTGATGCAGAGAGAACTTTATTCCCACATGGATAGAGGTGGCACAGATGGCAGCATTTTGGGCACAGCACGCCCTCTGTCTAGCCCGCGTCATGTGATGCGTTTGAAAAAAGCGTGAGATTTGAAACTCCGGCAGTGTGAAGCCGGATTTAATAATATGGCAAGGTATTTACCTTATTCCCTCTCGGGTGTCTGGTATCCCAGTGAGGTTTCTGGTCAAATAATATATTTAGCAGGAAAATTATCAAGAGGATAAAACTTAACATTTATTTCTATCTTTTAAAAGACTAGATTGTCCATAAAACTACACAAGTAGTAACCCTGCGCTCGGGTTCCACCTGCCATAGGGATGAATAGACGGTGTTAACACAACGGTACCTTTCCGATAACACTGCGCTATTGCTGAAAAATTCTAAGTTTCAGACGGTACCCTCTGAACACAGGGAGTAACGGTGGTCTAACCCTAGCCTAAGACAGATTTGCTGGACTACATCGGACCTGCGTGGGATTTTTTATTTTTTTACACCGTTAGAGGGAAAGTGTTGGGGAGTGTTCATTTCAATTAAGTACTTTTTTGTGTGTCTTTTTTAGTGGGTTAGTAATGACAGTCTAATATGCACCTCTCCATTACTAAGACTTGATGTCAGCTGTGTTTTTCGACACTTCAGAGGTGACATCAACCCCAAAAACCATTATCCAATTGCAACTGCACCAGGTCAATCGCGAAGAGCCAAGGCAAAACACCAGATTTTGCAGCATCTCGTGATGCTCTATTTTTTGGCTGGCTGTGGGCTGGTATTTTTATGCTGGGAAGAACCCAACGACAAAGGATTTTCCCAGCCTGATAATATCAGCTATAAGCTGTCTGCTTTACCTGTGCCGGTTAGCAAAAATAAGCGGGATGTAATAATTTGTAAGGATTTACTTAGGAATGTATTAGTAGTGGGAGCAAAGACACGCTGAGACCTAGTTTAAAGGTGAACAAAACTGTATTAAACACACGTGGCAGATAACAAACTTGGTGTGCAGCAAGTGTGTAAGTTCATCAAAGCACACAGCAAACTGATTAGTCTCCAGAAAAATTTCTTACACGATGATACCAATAAGGATGTCTCTAGCTATAGTTCACACAGGGAGAGGCCAATAGAAATACAGTCTATTAGCACTATACACTCAGGAAGGCCTGGGAACATAAAGTCTCAGAAATCTTGTAGTACAGTGCAGCTTTAAGAAAGTCCTGATGGCGAGAATGCTGCCACTGCACAATAAACAACATTAGGAGCTGAAAGTGCTAGTAGATCACACAGTGTTTATGTGACACAGAGCTGGCAGAACAGTGACATACATAATCAGGATCACACAGCACAGGCAGAGTAGCTGAAAGCAGGTGTGGTTGCTGGAGTTCAAACTGCAAATGTTGGAGCGGATTAGCAGGAAATGGAGCAAACAGGAAAAGCAACAGGGAGCCAAGAATTCAAACTGAATACTGGAGAAGGGCTAGACAGTAGATTAGGGTTTATAAAGGCTGGGAAAGAGGATCACATGAACAGGAGAAAAGCAGCAGACACCATTTTGGAAAAGGGCTAGGATGCACATAATGGTCAATAGAAGATCCAGAGTCCTGACATGGGACCCCATGTTATTTTTTTCCATTTAATTATTTGGTTAATAGAAAGTTTTACAAACTATCAGGTTATCTATCCACCTATGTATGATCCAATTATCCATGACCTATCTTTATTTCTATTTATCTAACTAATCTAATATGTGGAGTTGCTGGCTCCATAGCTTTTTATTTTTTTCCTCATATATCGCTTGTTACCATGTGTGCATTTTTAGTAGTAGCTGAGTGCTGCAGTGATTTTTTTCTGGTTGTTTGTTTCAGCGTCGCAGCTTGCACCAGTGCTGTGCAGTTTTTTTTTCTGTTTTCTGTGTAATATGTGGAGTTGCTGGCTCCACAGCTGCACTAAGGCTGGGTTCACATTTGCGGACCCCTCCGCAGCGTTCTGCGGAGGGGATCCGCAATGTGACCGCAGCGGCCGCCAGCTCCTATCTTTATAATGGGAGTGCACGGTGCTGTGCTTGACAGCGCATGACCGTGCGCACCCATTCACTCTCATATGTGATCTGTGCGCAGGCGGATGCCTGCGCACAGATCACACACTCTCGTCCGCACCAGGAATGCAACATGTCGCGTCCTTGGTGCGGACGAGACTGTGTGATTTGTGCGCAGGCGTCCGCCTGCACACAGATCACATGTGGGAGTGAATGGGAGCGCACGGTCATGCGCAGTCAAGCGCAGCACCGTGCGCTCCCATTATAAAGATAGGAGCTGGGGCCGCTGCGCACACATGGCGATTCCCCTGCGGAGGGGAACGCTAATGTGAAGCCACCCTTAGCACCCTCATTGCCCCCAGGTGGTCTGAGGTTGAGATGGTGTCCACCCACTTAGAAGTGGGACAGGGAGGACAAGGAAGACGTAAGTTTTTAAACTTTTTTCTCATATATATACAGCTTGTTAGCATATGTACATCACTGGTAGTAGCTGAGTGCTGCAGAGAATTTTTTCTATTCGTTTAACTCAGTGTCCCTGCTTGGCACCAGTTTACATTGTGTCTGTGAGTGCTGTGCAGTTTTTTCTGTTTTGTGTATATATAAAATATATATATATATATATATAATATATGTATATATATGTTATTATATGTATCTACATATCATATATATTTATATTAATTGCCCATCATATAGTACGGCTCACAATTGGTGTATGTGTATACTTAGGTCTCGCCACTTGCTTTTTTCAAGAGTATCCACTTCTGCTGTTATTTGCGTGTTCCCCCTTCTTTTTAATATAAGAAATATTTTATGTATATTATAGATTTAATATATTATAGTTATAAAGATATATTTTATGACCATTGTGTATTAGCTTTTTATAGTTTTATCTATCTATCTATCTATCTATCTATCTATCTATCTATCTATCTATCTACTTTACATTTACTTTACATAATATTTAACTTTTTTAACTCACAAAAAACAGTAGTTTCTTGTACTGGAATGGGAGTAGCTATTTTCCTTATGGAGCGCATTCTGCCTGCCAGCTGAGAAGACTTATAGTCGCAATGCTCCTCTGGGAAATATGCAAATTGTCACTTCAGTGAGGGAGTAGATGAACTCTAGTGCCACCTAATAAAGGTAGTGTGGCGCACCAAGGTCCTGTTGCCACAATATTAAGCTTAGAAGCAAGGAAAGGTACCCATCTCTCAGCGAAACACACGCACAACACCATCCCAACTCCTGGTCAGAAGGAGGAGCTCTACACCGGAGTTCAGGGCAGGTTCCCTATAAATTCTGGTCTGGGGTGGGCCAGGCAGTTCAGTTAATAGGAGGACTGTAGAAGATATCCTATGGTCAGGTGCCATGCTAGGCCCGGCTGAGGAAACTGACTAGCCAGTGTGAGTGACCCGTCAGTGAGGGTCTGAGGAAAGTGGAGAAAAGGTGTGGAGTGGACCAGAGCCAGCTCGCCCCAGCACCGAGCGCAGAAAGGACATCGGAGTCCAAGGTCGCAAGGGACTTTATGCCCAGCAGCCAACACCGGAGGGCGGGTGATTCCAACTTTCTCACACACCACAAGGCCCGGAGACACAGCCACATCAAAGAGAACTCAAGGAGACGCAATGAAAGGAGAGTAACACCAAAAGGGCTCAAGCCGCTTGTCACACGGCCAAGACAGACAAGAGAGGATAGGGTCTTAGCACAGCTTCAAGCAGCCAGGGCCCACAGTGAGCAGCACAATAGGGAGGCCTCAGAACTCGCCAGATGTGGAAAAACCTGAACTTGCTTCCAGGCTCCGGACCCCTAACACCACTTGTGAACTGTGCCCTGGATGAACCTGCCTCTGACTTCAGTAAAGGTAAGGGAGACTGTTACCCTTGCGTCTGTCAGTTATTCCGTACACTAAGTCCTTGGACCCCCAACGAACGTATCATCTTCATAGACTATACGGTTGCCCTGGGGACCAGCTCTTCTCGTGGAGAGCTGAACCATCCTCGCTCCTACTCCCATCATCCCCAGAGTCCCGACTGCAGCAGCGGCTATACAAGCCACATTCAACAGGTGGCGTCATGACAAAATCTTTTATTATATTTTATTTTATTTTTATCCATTTTTCAAATTCCCCCTTTTTAACTGATCGCCCGACAATATCTCGCATCCCAGACGACATCGGGAGGGCCTGCTTTCGAGTACCCCACGGTCCCCGCCAGGGGTGAGTCAGTAACAATCCTAAAAGTCATAATTGACTCTTTAACAAGCCTTTCAATATGACTTAGCATTTGGGCCAGATCAGAAAACAAACTACAGACGCTGCGTTTCAGGGTGACTGCCCCTCATCAGTGTAGTGTGTGGAATTTTGATCTGGCTAAGACAAGGTCTGGGGGAACAGCTATGGCACAAATCCTGAATCATATTAAAAGGCTTGTTAAAGAGTCGATTATGACTTTTAGGATTGCTACCTTTATTAGGTGGCATTAGAGTTTGTCTCCTTCTTCTCTGAAGTGACAATTTGCATACTTTTGCATTGCATTGCAGCTATAGTCTCCTCACTGCCAGCTGGCAGAGAACTCTCCACAAGGAGAATAGCTGTTTCCCCAGACCTGTCTCAGCCTCTCACACAGCCAGATCAGAATCCCACACACTGCACTGATGAGGGGCAGTCACCCCGAAACAGTGTCTGCAGATTGGGGCTCTGATCTGGCAAAAATCCTAAGTCATATTAAAAGGCTTGTTAAGGAGTCAGTTATGACTTTTAGGATTGCTGCCTTTAGAGTTCATCTCCTTCCTCACTGAAGTGACAATTTGTACTGGAATGAAATGTTTTCATGTCACATAGACGACAGATGACAAACACGTACACATGGATGGTTGACACGGAACGTGCCTCACATGCGTTTTGTTCATTCACATGTGTGATGTGGACCATAAACAGCAGGGAATATAATAAATCCATCAGTATAAGAACACATCGCTCCTTATTTCCTGTAGGCAGCAGAAACAACATATCAGACATGACCTGGTGAACTCCCCAATTACAAACGTCAAATAGTCCTTCGAATTAATGACGGCGGCTTCTCATTGGAACCTTGCGAGTTTCTGCCAGAAAGATATTTTCTCATTGAAACTACTGAGGTCCGGAAAGAGAGAAAAAATTCTCAGGCGGAATTCCCTGATGGCGTTTGTGTAAATTGATGAACTGCGCAGACTTAGAAAATTGTATATTTGGATTGATTTGGCCCAGAATCAGCGAGTTCTTCTTTGGCCGGGGGTAAACCCAAACTAAATACACTGGAAGCTCCGAGATTACGATGACGAGACGAATCAGGACAGGACGACTCTGCCCCCTCCGCCGAAGATAAATCTTTATCATTATAATAAACTATTTTTACTACTAGCAGAAGATGCCTGTTTAACTCCTTCCCTAGCTTTTCCTGAGAATAGGTTTATACGGCTCCAGACACACAGCTCATATCATGGACTGACACATTGTGCCGCCACAGGGAGCCCCATACAACACAGCGCCATACTGCAGATATAACCTTCTCTTTATAGATGTAACACATCAAAGAGTAATACTCCTGTGATACGTTACAGTGCTACTAATTTTATGGAATCCTATAGAAAAAAGATCTAAGATGTCTCTCTACGACACGATACAACTCAACACGTACAGGGCAAGGCCAGCTCTAGGTCTATGATGGCCTACCCTCAATTATGTCTTATATATACACACATATACATATATATACTACATGGTGGCCCGATTCTAACGCATCGGGTATTCTAGAATATGTATTTTATTTATGAAGATTTAAGAATAATAAGACTAAACGACATCACAATATGGCTGACATGACTTGAAAAAATCAGTGAACTGTGTCACACTGTGCATTGCGATTAAATTCCGCGCCAACGTGCCTGATTGGTTGGCGCACTTTGGGCAACCAATCAGCACTCTTGGCGCCTGTTTTAAAACACGCTTAGCTGATTGGTCGCCGCCTGCCGTGGCAACCAATCAGCGAAGTGGCGGGGGTTTTGAATCCTGCCCTGCTGATTGGTCGCTGCCGGCAACCAATCAGCAAAGCGTGTTTTAAAACAGGCACCAAGAGCTGGCGCGACCAATCAGAGAAGAGGCGTAGAATTTGAATCCCGGCCGCCATATCAGAATACCCATAACGTGGCTGTTCCAATATAGCGGTCATGGGTCATCTCCAGGCTGCCTCTCCGCAGACCTCTGCGCGGCAATCAGCGAAGCGGGATTCATATTCCCCGCCAAGCCGCGCCGCCTCGCTGATTGGTCACCGCCAGCCGCGTGCAAAGCAGTAATCAAAGCATAAGGTGGCTACTTTGAAGAACTTAGAATATAAGACATATTTTCAGTTGTTTCACACTTTTTTGTTAAGTTTTTAATTCCACGTGTGTTAATTCATAGTTTTGATGCCTTCAGTGTGAATCTACAATTTTCATAGTCATGAAAATAAAGAAAACTGCTGAATGAGGTGTGTCCAAACTTTTGGTCTGTACTGTATATATATATATATATATATATATAGGGTGGGCCATCTATATGGATACACCTAAATAAATTGGGAATGGTTGGTGATATCAACCTCCTGTTTGTGGCACATTAGTATATGGGAGGGGGAAAACTTTTCCAGATTGGTGGTGGCCATGGCGGCCATTTTGAAGTCAGCCATTTTGGGTCCAACTTTATTTTTTTCAATGGGAAGAGGGTCATGTGACACATCAAACCTATTGAGAATTTCATAAGAAAAACAATGGTGCACTTGGGGTATTAACATAACTTTATTCTTTCATGAGGTATTTCAAGTTGATAGCACCAAGCATTCCCGTTCTATTTAGGTGTATCCATATAGATGTATATATACTATATAATCACCAATAATATGTGTCACAGACTTCCGGGGCTTATCTCGCTATCCCACAATGCATTGTGGCACCATTGTGGGATAGCAACACAGGCGCCAGAAGTCTAAGTGACAAAGACGCCACCGCTACCGTCGGGAGATCAGCGGCGCTAGCAGCTGGGAGATGACCGGCGTTCCGCGCAAGCGGAAGTATGCTGGCCGCCATATTGGAACACCCAAATTATGGGTATTCCCATATGGCGGCCCCGATGCTCACTCTCGCGTCCTCCTCCCCCCGCCGCTCCCCCCTAACCGCTGTGTTCTCACCCATCACTGGCATTACTATTGCAGGCTGACGGCTGGAGGAAGACAATCTGTTTGGAGCCAGTCATGTGACAGGCACTCAGTGATGTCACATCACCCGCCCTGTCACATGACCGGCTTCACACTGATTCTCTTCTTGCAGACGTCAGCTTGCAATGGTAACGTCGGTGCAAGGGAGAGAACAGAGGCAAAGGACAGGGGGACAGGGGCACACAGGACAGGGGCACACAGGACAGGGACAGGGGAACACAGGACAGGGCACACAGGACAGGGGCACACAGGACAAGTGCACACAGGACAGGGTATACAGGACAGGGACAGGGGGACACGGGCTCACAGGACAGGGGCACACAGGACAAGTGCACACGGGACAGGGTATACAGGACAGGGACAGGGGGACACAGCGGCACACAGGACAGGGGCAAAGGACAGGGGGACACAGGGGCACACAGGACAGGGGCACACAGGAAAGGGGCACACAGGACAGGGGCACACAGGACAGGTCACACAGGACAGGGGGACACAGGACAGGGGGACACAGGACAGGGGGACACAGGACGGAGGCACACAGGACGGGGCACACAGGACAGGAGGCACACAGGAGGAGGCACACAGGATGGGGGCACACAGGACGGGGCAAGACAGGGACAAGGGGCACATAAGGACAGGGGGACACAGGGCAGAGGACAGGGGGACATAGGTCCAGAGGACAGGGCGACACAGGGGCAGAGAACGGGGAAGAGAACAGGGGGACACAGGGGCAGAGGACAGGGGGACAGAGGACAGGAGCAGAGGACAGGGGGACACAGGACTGGAGCAGAGACAGGGGGACACATGGGCAGAGGACAGCAGCAGAGGACAGCGGGACACATGCAGGGCAGAGGACAAGGAGGGACACATGGGCAGAGGACAGGGGGACACAGGGGCAGAAGACAGGGGGACAATGGGGCAAGGACAGGGGGACACAGGCAGAGAAGAGGGGGAGACGAGCAGAGAACAGGGGGAGACAGGGGCAGAGAACAGGGGAGACAGCAAACAGCTAACACACCGAGCCACCATTTACAGTGCTAACCACTGAGCCACTGTATACAGTCCTAACCACTGACCCACCATATACAGTGCTATCCACTGAGCCACCATATACTGTTCTTACCACTGAGCCACCATATACTGTACTAACCACGGAGCCACCATACAGTGCTAACCACTGAGCCACTATATACAGTGCTAACCACTGAGCCACGTATACTGTGCTAACTACTGAGCCACCATATACTGTGCTAACCATGAGCCACCATATACTGTGCTAACCACGGAGCCACCATACAGTGCTAACCACTGAGCCACTATATACAGTGCTAACCACTGAGCCACTGTATACTGTGCTAACTACTGAGCCACCATATACTGTGCTAACCACTGAGCCACCATATACTGTGCTAACCACTAAGCCACCATATACTGTGCTAACCACTGAGCCACCATATACTGTCCTAACCACTGAGTGACTATATACTGTGCTAACCACTGAGCCACCATATACAATGCTAACCACTGCACCACTGTATACAGTGCTAACCATGAGCCACTGTATACTGTGCTAACTACTGAGCCACCATATACTGTGCTAACCACTCAGCCACCATATAGTGCTAACCACTGAGCCACCATACAGTGCTAACCACTGAGCCCCCATATACAGTGCTAACCACTGAGCCACCATACAGTGCTAACCACTGAGCCACCATACAGTGCTAACCACTGAGCCACCATACAGTGCTAACCACTGAGGCACCATACAGTGCTAACCACTGAGGCACCATACAGTGCTAACCACTGAGCCACCATACAGTACTAACCACTGAGCCACTGTATACTGTGCTAACTACTGAGCCACCATATAGTGCTAACCACTAAGCCACCATACAGTGCTAACCACTGAGCCACCACTACAGTGCTAACCACTGAGCCACCATATACAGTGCTAACCACTGAGCCACCGTACAGTGCTAACCACTGAGCCACCATACAGTGCTAACCACTGAGCCACTGTATACTGTGCTAACCACTCAGCCACCATATAGTGCTAACACTGAGCCACCATACAGTGTTAACCACTGAGCCACATATAGTGCTAACCACTGAGTCACCATACAGTGCTAACCACTGAGCCACCATATAGTGCTAACCACTGAGCCACCATATACAGTGCTAACCACTGAGCCATCATACAGTGCTAACCACTGAGCACCATACAGTGCTAACCACTGAGCCACCATATAGTGCTAACCACTGAGCACCATACAGTGCTAACCACTGAGCCACCATATAGTGCTAACCACTGAGCCACCATACAGTGCTAACACTCAGCCACCATATGTGCTAACATGAGCACCATATATATCATATAAATCCCGCAACAACAACAGCGTACTTTTTGGAGAGAGGACTGTACTATCCAGCAGCTATTTCTACAGCACCTGTTTATTTCACCACACTCCTGATGCAATAGCACCAGGCCTATTTCTACTGAATGTATAATATATATATATCAGGAATAAAACTGCACAGCACTCAAGATATAGTGTGAACTGGTGCAAGCTGCGATGCTGGAACTAGCAACCAGAAAAAATTCACTGCAGTACTTAGCTACTACCAAAAATGTACACATGCTAATAAGCGGTTTATATATGAGGAAAAAATGTAAAAATGTAAGTTTTTTAAAAAAAACTCAATATTCTTATTTTTTTATTTTCTGGGGTTCTTGGTACATACCGTATATACTCGTGTATAAGCCAACCCGTGTATAAGCCGACTCCCCTACTTTTGCCCCCAAAATCTGGGAAAACCTATTGACTCGTGTATAAACCGAGGGTGGACCCCAGCACAGGTATACAGCCCCCAGCGTGTGGTATACAGGCCCCCCAGTGGTATACAGGCCTCCCCAGTGGTAGTATACAGCCCCCAGCAGTGTGGTATACAGCAGCCTCCCCAGTAGTATATACAGGCCCCAGCAGTGTTACAGCAGCCTTCCCAGTGGTATATACAGCAGCAGACCCAGTGGTAGTATACAGCAGCCCCAGATGGTATATACAGCAGTGCCCAGTGGTAGTATACAGAGCCCCAGAGGTATATACAGCAGCCTCAGTAGTAGTATACAGCAGCCCCAGAGGTATATACAGCCAGCCCCAGTGTAGTATACAGCAGCCCCAGTGGTAGTATACAGCAGCCCCAGGGTATATACAGCAGCAGCCTCAGTGAGTATATACAGCAGCAGCCTCAGTGGTATATACAGCAGCAGCCCCAGGGGTATATACAGCAGCAGCCCCAGGGGTATATACAGCAGCAGCCC
This sequence comes from Allobates femoralis, assembly GCA_033576535.1. Classification (NCBI taxonomy): domain Eukaryota; kingdom Metazoa; phylum Chordata; class Amphibia; order Anura; family Aromobatidae; genus Allobates; species Allobates femoralis. Next base: position 540,134,887 of record JARQOC010000005.1, read on the forward strand.
CAGGGGTATATACAGCAGCAGCCCCAGGGGTATATACAGCAGCAGCCCCAGGGGTATACACAGCAGCAGCCCCAGGGGTATATACAGCAGCAGCAGAACCCAGGGGTATATACACAGCAGCCAGGTATTACAGCACAGCCAGGGGTATATACAGCAGCAGCCCCAGGGGTATATACAGCAGCAGCCCAGGGTATACAGGCCCCCCCATCAGTATCCAGGCCCCCCCTTGCTCCGCAAACCTGTAAAGTAAAATCATTATACTTATCACTGTCCTGTCGCCGACGTCCCCGCCGCTGCCGACATCGCGCTCCTCCGTCTTCATGCAGCGTCTTCCGGCTTCCTCAATGATGTCATTGCCTGCGCCGACCAGAGGAAGACCGGAAGAAGACGGATGAAGCCGGAGGAGCGCGATGTCGGCAGCGGCGGGGACGGCGGCGACAGGACAGTGATAAGTATAATGATTTTACTTTACAGGTTTGCGGAGCAAGGGGGGGCCTGGATACTGATGGGTGGGGGCCTGTATACTGATGGGGGTGGCGGGCGGCGGCCTTCAGTTGGTATACTTGCGTATAAGCCGAGGGGGGACTTTTCAGCCCAAATTTTGGGCTGAAAAACTCGGCTTATACGCGAGTATATACGGTATATTGGCCAATATCTGTTTGCTCATCAACCAGCCACGGTGACCCCAGATCTGATGAGTCCTACGCATATATATATATACACACACACACACACACACACAACAGTATATATCTATATCATATATATATAGATAATTATATACACAACATTGAAAAAAATCATAAAATGTATATAAATCCTGTACGCTATTTCTAGGCTTCTTTTTGCGCACAAAAATAAAAATACCCAGTGGAAAAACTCACCAATTCTCAAGAACTAAGCCTTAAGGGTTGTCCACTTTGAGGTTTTGTTTTTTACTTTAATACATGGATTGCTGGCTTAAAAATTATTTTTGCATTTGTGTTTTATTAAAAAACTCATGCAATGTAACTTCTTTAGCCTTTAAGTACAAGAAAGAAAAAATATCATCTCACCATTGATGTCCTTCTCCAAGAATCCCCTTCACAGCATGAGTCGCGGCTTGGCAACCGCCGATTATGAAACCAGAAGGCAGAGAATGACCCAACGATGGGGAAAACGTCAGCACGTAGAGGAAAATTGTATAAAACTTCACCTTATTGCAAATCCATAAAAATATATAAAAATAATGCACAATGTGCAGCAGTCAGATCAGTCCATAGGGCGGTTAAGAGCGACGCGTTTCGGCGGAAGCCTTAATCATGGTCTTAGCCTTTGCATCATGTATATTGCTTACTGAAGAATGAGTTAATTGAGGGTCTGTCAGTGAGCGCGCTATTAGAGTGTGTATATGTTTTATCTGTCTTTTTCTGAGCTACTTTATGACCAGACACCATCAGAGTTCAATGTCCAGAGAAATAAAGAGCCTATTGGAGCAAAACAATGCACATTTTTGTATGAAATCCAATTGCCAAATGGGAAAATCCTTTAAGGAGCTACATGGTGCAGATCTATACCACCGTGGAAGTATTTTTGTATGGTCTTATAATGTAATGATGTACTGTAAGTTTTTATATTTATAGACACAGCGATTTTTGGAATATTATAATTTCTCCACTTCTCTAGTCGATCATTTGCAGATGGGTTTATACATAGAATAACCCTACAAACATAAATCCCTATAAATATAAATCCCTATAATATACAATCCCTACAAACATATAATCCCTATAAAATACAATCCCTATAAATATAAATCCCTATAAATATACAATCCCTATAAACATATAATCTCTATAAACATATCATTCCTATAAACATACAACTCCTATAATCATTCAATCCCTATAAATATGCAATCCCTATAAACATAGAACCCCTATAAACATATAATTCCTATAAAAATACAACCCTTACAAATATAAAATCCCTATTAAAATACAACCCCGATAAACATACAATCCCCATAAGCAAAGAATTTCTATATATATGTAATTCCAATAAACATAGAATGCCTATAAACATATAATCCCTATAAATATGCAATCCGTATAAAATACAACCCCTTAAACATACAATCCCTATAAATATACAAACCCTATATATTATACAACTCTTATAAACATAAAACCCCTATAAACATACATCCCCTATAAGCATACAACCTCTATAAACATTCAATCCCTATAAGCATACGATCCTTATAAGCCTACAATCCACTATAAACATACAATCCCTTTAAACATGCAACCCATGTGAGCATAACAACCCCTATAAACATACAATCCCAATAAACATACATGTAGGAAAAATACACATGCTAATCATTCTGGAGAGTAAACTTTCCATATCTTAGGCAGAGCAGGTTATTAACTATAATACATAAGAACTGCTGGGTATTGTAGTTCCCCACTGCTAGAATGCCCCAGCTTGCCCACCATACATTACAATAAACTAAATGATCAGAATACAGAGGATACAGAACATGCACATTACCTTGACTTTTTGCGTCATGGTCCGATTCCTGCGCTTTAGTGCCGCATGTGACGCTGCTCAGGTGGAGTGCGGTCATATAAACGCCTGGTAGTGGAGGAATAGGAGTCTAATGTAAGTGATCTACTCCTGCATGATAAGGTGAAACCCTCATTGTTATGCACAGTGTCAGCTTCACCCCCTACCAGATGTAACAGTAAGCGACCACTTAGGGTCAGGGCATAATTTAAAGGGACAGATGGGAAATTAAGGGATTCGGACATGATATTCCAAACCTTGAAAGGTGTCAGTGGATGTCTTACAATATATTCTATAATTTATACATTATTCTTTGCGTGAAGTGCAAATACACTTTCCTTTAAGTATGTATAATTTTTTTAGTCAATGTCAATGCCTCTGCTCTTCTGAATCCAACGCCGTTTTTCTTTTGACCCTATGGCTCTCCGATCTTTAGATTTTGCCCTCTTTTACCTATGTGAAAATCTAACCATTAGACAACTGGGCGGCGTAGTTATAATTGAGGATTCTGGAGATATGAAGGGAGTGGCTGCTTTCGTCTGTCTTTAGAAAGACTAAAGAGACCGGGGCTCATCCCATTGAACGCCCGTCCTACTTTCCCATGGGCAGAACACTTCTCAGACAACACAGGGGGACGGTACCACGCTCCGGTGAGACTTTATTGGGTCACCAACCGTCAACAGCAATTAGTACATTCCCATGAAAGATGCAAGATGGTGCATACTCTCACCCTTCTCCAGGGATCAAAATCTCTGTGTTTTTGGGGAATCAGGGCCAACTACCCCAGCCAGCAGAATCCCACTTCTGGCGGTCACCCACAGAGAGGAGGTAGTGGCAGTTTAAAACTGACCAAGCACAGCGAAATATGTGGCCGGTCACCGGATTGTCCTTACCTGGGTTCTCAAATTATATTCGTGGGCTCAGTGTAGGGCAGTAGAGCAGTTCTGTAATCCACCAGCTGGAACCATGGTCCTGTAGAATCACACTGATGACTGGAGCAGACTTTTTTTTATCCCAGAGCTCCCTTTTCAGGGCATTGTGCCCCACAGGATTGGTCGGAGATGTCTGTTCCCTCATTGGTCGATAGTTCAATCTGACTGCATAATTGCCCTCTGAACGATGCAGTCTAGTGCACCAAAGGGGACTGATGCAATCCGCAATCAGCAGTCATTGCACAGATTAGCAGACACAAGACGGTATCGGACAGTCTCACAGGAAACAGTGTCCATTGACTTGCAGAACAAAGGAATAATACGTCTGGCATAATTAAGAATAGGTCACCCCTGAAGCGGAGTTGTCATAAGGATGATCACACCTCTTTGGTGAAATAAAAAGATTTATAAACATGAAAGGGGAAACCATATTTCTAGAACCGATAGGCACATGAACAAAAAAAGCAATGCCAGATTCAGGAGATTTACACCAGATTAAACAATTTTGTATTATGGGAAATAACAGGGCTGTCTTAAAGGAGTATTCTTGTTGTCTTTTTAGCAGTTAAGGGCAATGTAGTCTCCTTGGTTTCCTCAATTCCTGGTTTCTATAGGGTGGGCTCTCTTTATTTACAGCCTTAGTGAATCTTATAATCTGTTGTGAAACTGTAAAGCTCAGCACAAGTTCTGCTATAACACTACAGCTCTCAGTGGCTTGCTCTGCAGTGTGTGCACTTTTATCACTATTTTCACAAAAATGTATAGTAGGGCTTTTGGTGTTTTTACGCGATTTTGGCCAATTTTTTTTGCGGGATTGGGGTGGGACAGAACAGGTGACACCCACTCACCTAATGATGAGTTCTTGCGGACCTTACTGGAGTAAGGTCTGTGGCGAAGGACATGCCACTTTTAAGAGATCCAGCAGAGAAAAGTGACCAAGGTTATTAAAAAACTGGGTGGTCTGCAATATGAGGATAGGTTATCAAAATTGGGCTAAGGCTAGGGTCACATTTGCAGCAAAATTTAGAAATCGTTGAGCTGTCAAAGCAACGAACAGAACCGCTCCCCATAGGAGCCCATTATGGTAACCGGATTGTTCTACATGCAATCTGGTTAATGCTCTGGATCTCGCTGGAAAAATCATGCAGGCTGCAGTTTTCGGAGCGGTATTGCTAACTGTAATGGGGTAACCGGATTGCTCGGGATGTGTAATCCTGAGCAATGGGTTACCATCTACTTTGTTCATCCCTGCTGCCGTAGAGATGAACAAAGTGTTAAATGTTATTAAAACATTAAATATTAATAGTAGTTGTGGGCACAACATGTCTGTAGGGGGTGCCCACCCCCCTAGAGACATGCTGTCCACTCCTGTGGGCATGTGAGGGGTTAATAAGCCATTTACAGTAAGCCGGCTTTTGTCGACTTTGTACAAATTTATGAATGAAGCCGCGGCTCCTGACAGTAGAGGAGATACTGTAGTAATGTAGTATAGTATCTGCCGCAGTCCTTGGTCCTGTAACCATTAACACTAGGTCTATGGGCAGCGCACTGCCATAGACCTAATGTAAGTGCTTACAGGACCAAGGACTGCGGCAGATACTATACGTACACTCCAAGCGGATCGGGACCCCCGTGATGTGATTGCAGGGACCCGATCACTGCCATTGTAACCTGGGGTCATCATCATGATGACCCCTGGGTCACCTGACTACGGAGTGCCGCGCACACCATACCAGATGCATGGTGTGCGATAAAGTGTCGGAGGAGTGAGTACAGCTCTTACAGATGTGAATCTACTGCAGTGCTGATGCATTGCAATGAATTATATCAGTGATCAAAAGAATAAGAGTTGATGTCCCATAAAGGGACTAAATAAAAAGTTTAAAAAAAAGTTTAAATAGATGTAAAAACACTAAACATTAAAACAAAAATAAAAAGCAAAAAATGAAAATAACATAATACCAATAATATAATAATAATCTTCATTGTTTATTTAAAAAATAACCAAAAAAGTACACCTATTTGGTATTGCCACTTTGTTAAACGGTCACACTAGTTAACCCGTTCAGTGAACAACATAAAAAGAAACGTATCAAAAACACTTTTTTACATCATACCACCAAAAAAAGTGGAATAAAATGGCATCAAAAAGTCATATGTAAAATAAAAAGTATTTCAATATTCAACTGGAAAACGTCCATACATTGTTTTTCCACAAACTCAACAAGCCCATTCACAAGATATCACAGTCTCAAAACAACAGAAATTTATCAGCAACAAAATAAAAAAGTGACAGCTCTCAGAATACAACGATGCAAAGTCAATTCTTTTTCCTAAAAAAAACTGTTTTAGGCTGCTTCCACACTGCAGTTTTTACCTGATCAGGATTCATCAGGTTTTGTGTGCCAAAACCAGGAGTGAAACTTGCAGAGAAAAACTATAATTGAAAGATTGACACCTGTTCTCGGTTTTGGAGACACTTTGGGTTTTGGCACAGAAATCCTGATGAATCCTGATCAGGAAAAAACTGCAGTGTGAAAGCAGCCTTATTGGTGTAAAAGCAGCTAAACATAAAAAAAAACATATAATTACTGTGATTGTACTGACCTGGAGACAAAAGCTGTATAATCACTTTAAAAAATACAGTGAACAACATGTGACAAAAAAATACAGAATTTCTGTTTCTTTTTTATTCTGCCTCACAAAAAGTGGGGTAACTCCATCGGCGTTTTCCAGAGATAAATCATCACTACACCCATAGATGATCTCGCAGAGGGGTGTAATTTCCAAAAAGTGACCAAAGTAGCCACCTTTCTTTATGATGACACTCAATAGCCTCCATCCATAGATTGTCAGTTGCTTGATCTGTTTACGATCAACATTGCGTGCAGCAGCCACCACTGTAGCCTCCCAGACACTGTTCCCAGAGGTGTACTGTTTTCCCTCCCTGTAGATCTCACATTTTAGTAGGGACCACAGGCTCTCTATGGGGTTCAGATCAGGTGAACAAGGTGGCCATGTCATTATTTTTTCTTCTTTTAGACCTTTACTGGCCAGCCACACTGTGGAATAGTTGGATGCATGTGATGGACCATTGTCCTGTATGAAAATCATGTTTTTCTTGAACGACCCAACTTCTTCCTGTACCACTGCTTGAAGAAGTTGTCTTCCACAAACTGGCAGTAGGTCCGGGAGTTGAGCTTCACTCCATCCTCAACCTGAAAAGGTCCCACAAGTTCATCTTTGATGATACCAGCCCACACCAGTACCCCACCTCCACCTTGCTGGCATCTGAGTCGGAGTGGAGCTCTCTGCCCTTTACTGATCCAGCCTCTGGCCCATCCATCTGGTCCATCAAGAATCACTCTCATTTCATCAGTCCATAAAACCTTTGAAAAATCAGTCTTAAGATATTTTTTGGCCTAGTCTTGACATTTTATCTTATGTTTCATGTTCAGAGGTGGTCGTTTTTCAGCCTTTCTTACCTTGGCCATGTTCCTGAGTATGGCACACCTTGTGCTTTTGGTACTCCAGTAACGTTGCAGCTCTGAAATATAGCAAAACTGGTGGCAAATGGCATCTTGGCAGCTTCACACTTGATTTTCCTCAATTCATGGGCAGTTATTTTGCACCTTTTTTGCCCAACACGCTTCTTGCAACCCTGTTGGCTATTTGCCATGAAACGCTTGATTGTTCGGTGATCACGCTTCAAACGTTTGGCAATTTCAAGACTGCTGCATCCCTCTGGAAGACATCTCACAATTTTGGACTTTTCAGAGCCCATCATATCTCTCTTCTGACCCATTTTGCCTAAGGAAAGGCATTTGCTTAATAAATAAGACACCTTATATAGGGTGTTGGTGTCATTAGACCACACCCCTCCTCATTACAGAGATGCACATCACCTGATTTACTTAATTGGTAGTTGGCTCTCAAGCCTATACAGCTTGGAGTAGGACAACATGTATAAAAAGTATCATGTGATCAAAATACTCATTTGCCTAATAATTCTGCACACAGTATACATATATATGTGTATATATTGGGATATGTGTATTCTTTGTATCCTGAGAAAACCAGCCAGAACCAGTTGTACTATGAACAAAAGAATTTTTCTTTGGAAGAACCTTTGGAATGTAAAGAGGATGTTACATGAAATAATTAGGGTTCCTTATCTATGGTTGGACATTGCTCTGATTGGCTGAATCCTGTGGAGGCAACCTCTTGATACCTCCCTCCTCTTGATACCTCCCTTCACTTGATACCTCCCTCCTCTTGATACCTCCCTTCACTTGATACCTCCCTCCTCTTGATACCTCCCTCCTCTTGATACCTCCCTCCTCTTGATACCTCCCTCCTTTGTACTGTATAAAAAGCTGATGTGGATTATATTAAACACTTTTGTGTGCACAGTCTTCGAGAGAAGTCGTAGATCTGACTTTCGTCTGATTTAAACTTCTGGCATGCCTTCGAATAAGTTAATTTGGCAAGGGATAAGCAAAGAGACGGGGTCCTTTGAATCCCACCTCATCAGCAGTCCAGAAAACCTATGGGTTTTGCAGAAATGCGTCCACACATTCCGCTTTTGTGCGTATTTTTAAGCACGCATTTTCACTGCAAAAGCGGTGAATTCGTTGCTCTTTTTTCTGCACGCTTTTCCCATAGCCCACATTATAAAATGGGCTCGGGAAAAGCACACAAGAAAAAAGTACACTGTTGAATGCAGTTGTGCTTTTTGTGCACCGTACGCGCGCATAAAAGCGCAACTGCAAAAAAGTGCAGAAAATATGCACCGTGTGAACGTAGCCTAAGGCACATCAGGGGCTCTCCAAACTCGACATGGCATCTGCTAACGACTCCAGCCAATTCGATTTTGAATGGCGCTCCTTTTCTTTCAAGCCCTGCCATGTGCCAAAACAGTAGTTTTTCACCCCATATGAGATATCAGGTACTTAGGAGATATTGCAAAACAAATTATGTGGTCCATTTTCTCCTGTTTCCCTTATGAAAATAAATAAAATTTGAGCTGAAAGAATATTTTTGTGGAGAAAATGTGATTTTTTTTTTTTCATAGCTCAATTTTCTAAAATTCTCTGACACACCTGGGGGTTCAAGGTGCTCAACACACATCTAGATAAGTTCCTTGAGGAGTCTAGTTTTCAAAATGGCATCACTTGTGGAGAGGTTCACTGTTTAGGCACATCAGGGGCTTTCCAAACGTGACATGGCATCAGCTAATGAGTTCAGACAATTTTGAGTTTTAAAAGTAAAATGGATCTGCCTCCCTTCTGAACCTCGCTGTGCACCCAAACAGCAGTTTTTCACCCCATATAAGGAATCGGCGTACAGAGGGAAAACTGTACAACAAATTTTAAGGTCCATTTTCTCCAGTTACACTGTGAAAATTCAATGTTTGGTGCTAAAATAATATTTTTGAGGAAAAAAGTAATGTTTTCATTTTTTCTTTCCACATTGCTTTAGTTTCTGTGAAGCACCTGAAGGTTTAATAACTTCTTGAATCTGGTTTTCAATAGACTGAGAGGTGCAGATTTTAGAATGGTGTGACTTTTGGGTATTTTCTGTTACATAGGCCCCTCAAAGTCACTTCACATGTGATGTAGTCCTTGAAGTACCGTAAATGATTTTGTAAATTTTGTTGTAAAAATGAGCAATGGCTCATGAACTTTGAACCCTTCTAACTTCCTAAGAAAAAAAATTATTTTTCTAAAATTGTGCTGATATAAAGTAGACATGTGGGAAATGTTATTTATTAAACTATTCTGTGTGACATATGTGCGCCCCTGAGGGTCCAGTCGCACAAAGGTACTGCACCTCAGCCAGAGATGTGGTACCCCACTCTCGGGTAAGCAAGAGACACCACCGGCACCCAAACACCAGGACCCAACACCACACCAACCCAAATCTTGGCATTCGGGCGGACCCTGTTGAAGGAGGGCCCCATCCCAGGCTGGAGGGGAACTTGGTAGAGGGAGCGGGGGAGGAAGTAGTTAGAGGAACACACTAGGAAGTAGCAAAGAAGGAGGAACAATGAAGGATGTAGAGGACGTGACTGTCGTTAGGGAGACATAGAGAGAAAAAGGAGGGAAAGAGACAGAGAGAGAGGGAGTTGGTGTCAGGAGCATGACACAAGAAGACAGACGGAGAAAGGAGTCCTGAGGACTGGAGCGGTTGGAGCTCGTTCCAGGGCCGGAGAAGGAGAAAGTCTACAGCAGAGCCAGCAAAGGGTGCCATAGGGACAGAAGGAGTTCCAGGGGCACAGGAAGTAAGGAATCCACCCGTGGCGCCCTATCCAGGCCAATGGTGATAGGGTTGGGTGGAGGGACTGAGCCGCAGAAAGGGGACTGGCCCCGACTAGTGGAGTGACCAAAGGACTCATCTAGCTAACCAGGGGCTGTGGTTACTTCAAGTGCAGCAGCCCAAGCCACACTTAATCGCTGAAAAGGCAGCCACTAGGACCAAGGGGACTAAGACGATGTTGCCCGACAGGTGCTGAAGTGCTGAACGGGAGGACGAAAGTCAGCACATAGGGAAACGACCCAGGAAGCAGCAGGAGTAGTGGGATCCCGGTAAAGTGTCCCTGAGTTATCCGAGAGTTGGCTAGAACCCTGACCCGGAGGGCACAGCATCCCGCTGGTAGCTGGAACCACCTGCAGGCTTGCCTGAACTGTGAGTACAACCTAAAGACTGCAGTCTTGTGTCTCCCAGTCATTTGTCGCGCCCTCAGTCCTGCACCATTCTGTTATCTATTTCCTATACAAACTGGTTTCAACTGCCCTGGGTCCTTTTGCTCTACTCGTGGAGAGCAGAACATCTTAGCTGCGTTACCAACAACCCCATGAGGATCTGACCGCAGTGTCGGCTGTCCATCCCCAATTGTCGAAACCCACAGTTGGCATCACGTTAACTCCCATATAAAATATCCCCCATCTTTATGACACAGCCACGGCCACGGAGACAGGTCACAGCCCCGTGACCTTCCTAGACAACTGCCTGACTCGGTTCAGAGTACCCCTCAAGCCCTGGTGGGTGTGTCACATACTTGTATCTCTCTGCTTTAAGGGCAAATTGTCACTTCAGTGAGGAAGTGGACGAACTCTAGCGGCACCTTTAGGCAGCAATCCTCAAAGTCATAGTTGACTCTTTAACAAGCCTTTTAATATGACCAAGGATTTGTGCCTGATCAGAACCTCAAACTGCAGATGCTGCATTTCAGGGTAACTGCCCCTCATCAGTGCAGTATATGGGAATTCTAATCTGGCTGTGTGAGAGGCTAATGCGACATCTGGGGAACTAGTGGCAATAAGTCTCCTTATCAGCTTTTCTCCTTATCAGCTTTTCTGTCTCCTTATGCTGGCAGGCAGATTCCTCTCCATGAGGAAAATATCTAGTTCCCCAGACCTCATCTTAGCCTCTCATACAGCCAGATCAGAATTCCCACACACTGCACTGATGAGGGGCAGTCACCCCGAAACGCACCATCTGCAGTTTGGGGTTCTGATCTGGCATAAATCCTTGGTTATATTAAAAGGCTTGTTAAATATGACCTCGAGACTGCTTAACATGAATGACAGTTTGAACCCTATGCTATGGTTATTTCATTTTAGAATGGAAAGGGGGGGGGGATGGACAACAACAACCACATATTCTATTCCACACAATCACCATGGTGGCAAAGAGGTTACTGCTCCAAAATTGGCTCAGAGACCGCGCTCCAGGTTGGATATGGTGCGTGAGAACCTTAGAAAAGCCATGGATCTAGAATCTTTAGAAACGTTAAGAAATACAGATAGATTGGCGAAAAAGTTTTTTTCTGAAATGGAGACCATTCATAGAAGGGGAATTGGGGGATTCCGATATTAAGATGTTTATGACGTCCTACAAGAACTTGTCATGGTATGCTCTAGAGGATCTCAATGGAACGTTGGGAGGCTAAAATTAAATTAACTTGAGTGCTGTAGGAAATAGATATGATATTTCGAAGTAGCAGGCTTTTGATTTATTCATACTCTCTTAGGGTACCTTTACACGCCGCTACAGCATGGTGGAAACAACCGGGTGCTTCACGTGCACGCACCAACGGTTACAAACGGTACCCGCACCACCTTTACACGCCGCTACAAGGTGCTCTACAGAAGGTTGAATCTATCTCTGGATGCACCGCCAGGTGCCTAAAGTTACCTTCTGCAGAGCACCTTACCTCATTTACACGCCACTACAGAGGGTAATATGGGAGGACCTGGTGCAGCAGGGACAACACATAGGCGTGCCAGAGTTGTGGATTACGAGACGTTCGTACGCTGATAGGACAAAGCAAGAACATCATGATTGGCCAGCCAGCGCAGGAGGCTGACTAATACATGACGCTCGAGCAATTGTGTAGTGTGACTGGTCAGCTCCTTAAATATGCCGCCCTATGCAGCGACTACCAATCGTAACGCAGGAGCTTCCTCCAATGTTCTCTGAAGGGGGGTGGTTTCACGGAGGCTGTGTCACGCCCCAGGGAGTGAACTAGGTGACGAAAAAACCTTACCCTACCTTATTTAGACGCCGTTACCTTCGGGTTGAAATCAACCTGTTTTAGAGCACTGCTCTGAAACAGGTGCCGCAAGTGACGGGTGGAAACAACCGTCTTTACACGCCGCTACCTCGGGTTGATTTGATAGTGCAAGATACATTTGTCTCCGAAACCCGGTTGTTTCCACCCTGTTGTAGCGGCGTGTAAAGGCACCCTTAGGGCCACTTTACACACGGCTACATTTCTAGCTTATCCACAGGTAACTTACTGGCTGCAGTGAAATCATGGAGACATGGTTCTATCTTGTTGCTGTGTACAAATGGAATAATCTCTCCATGATTTCACTGCAGCCAGTAAGTTACCTGTTGACACCCTAGAAATGTAGCCGCGTGTAAAGTGGCCATTAGTGCTAACTTAACTATATAATAGGAATAACACTCCCAGAAAAGCAAGCTAGAATAGGTTTTCTTATATAAGGTTGATTAGCCTTTCAGGCTGAGAAGATGACATACAAAAGACAGTTTACTTGTTTTCTTATTATTTTATTGTAATCAATTCAGAGGAGAATACATAAGGTAATTTGTATGATTATATTAACATTTATACCACTTTCTTGAAACTTGTAAGTTTTGACATTTTCTTTGATTCTATCACTGTCAATAATGTTGACACTGTTGTATGTTTGTTTGTTGTATGTTTGTTTTTTTCTTTCTATGCTGAAAATAATAAAAAATGATGGTTCAAAAAAAAGGCTTGTTAAAGAGTCGACTATGATTTTGAGTATTGCTACCTAAAGGTGGCGCTAGAGTTTGTCCACCTCCTCACTGAAGTGACAATTTGCATATTTCCCAGAGGAGCATTGTGGCTATAAGTCTCCTTATCTGCTGGTAAATTCCTCTCCATGAGGAAGATCGCTAGTTCCCCAGACCTGCTTTAAGGGCATAATTCAAAGTTTGAAAATTGTGCAATATTTGCCAAATTTTTATTCACAAATAAATGCAAAAAATAATCCTAAATTTACCAGTAACATGAATTACAATATGTAACAAAAACACCATCTCAAAATCACTGGGGTCCATTGAGGCGTTCCAGATTCATACCCTCAAAGTGACACTGATCAGAATTGCAAAAGGTGGTCTGGACATTAGGGTCCAAACAGGCTGGGGGGGTGAAGGGGTTAAAACTATAAATCCACTGTAGACCCCCAAGTATTATCACTTTGATCTGTTTAAAACTTGATATTATTTAGTGGTGTCTTGTGTTATCATTTGAGAAATACAGTGGTATCACTTGGATTCTGCACATTAGTTAGACTTAGGGCAATTCTCAACCGAAACGCGTAGATTTATAATGTTTCCCTAAGGAACTGCTTGTTATGACAATGTCTATGTCTGGATTTCAAGGCTTGGATTTTCTATGAAATAAATCATCCCATACACTGTAGAGCTGGAATGTCTTCACTTTGCACTTGCTAGACACTATTTGGTATTATTCGAGCTATGTATGGCGGTATTATACATTTTCCATATAATGTACGATAAATAAGCAGCTTTTCAAAATATGGTGGAAAACTTTAAAAAAACACCAACCATGTGCATTCACTTGTGTATGGGGGGCCGTGGGCCCTACTGTTCTTCTTGCCCTTGGCCTCTATTTAACCCCTTCACAACTTATGACGTACATGTACGTCATAGGTCGCATCCCACCAACCTATGACGTACATGTACGTCATAGGTCGCATCCCACCGTTTGATGCGAGCTAACGCTGTGAGCCCGCATCCTGCCTCCAACATCTCAGCTGATATGATCAGCAGAGATGTGTATCTAACAGCGCCGATCAGATCAGATCGATTCTGGTAACCCTTTGGATCGCGCTGTCATTAATTGACAGCGTGATCCAAAGCACCCAGCAGATTTGGATCCCTGCCGGGATCACTGGTCCCCATGATTCGCTATTATCTGGAGAGCCCGAGGTCCTGTAATGACCCCGGAAGCTGTCCCAATTAACTTCCTGCTGGTGATGACCCCATGATCACTTCCCCCTGTCTTTCGATGAACAGCAGCCCATCTAAAGACAGGACAAGCGATCGGTGTATGCAGCACTGGGGCCCTCTAGTGGCCAGTGTAAAATATAAAAAAAATAATAAGTTTTTAAAAGATTGAAAAAAACTTAAAAAGTTCAAATCCCCCCTTTGGCGCCATTGAAAATAAGACTATTAAAAAAAATAAAAAAACAGACACATTTGGTATCGCCGCGTTCAGAAATGCCCGATCTAGCAAAATATAAAATCAATTAATCAGATCGGTAAACTATGTAAAATTTAAAAAAAGATTACGTTTCTCTTGGTCTCTGCTACAATAAAACAAAATGCAATAACGGGCGATCAAAACAGCGCATCCACCCAAATATGGCCTCATTAAAAACGTCAGCTCAAGACGCAAAAATTAAGCCATCACACAGCCCCAGATCCAAAAAAATGAGAGGACGCTAAGGGGGCGCGGAAAATAGTGCCAAAAGCGCAATTCTTTTCCTTGTAAATTTGCTAAGGGGTGAAGGGGTTAATAGAACTCTAATATTAGCATTTACAAGGATATTAAACAAATATACTTGCATTATTATCCGATTTTGGTCCATAGCGAATATGCATTAAGTGTGCACAACTAAATAGGTTTAATGTGCAATACCAGACACGGCCACAGATAAGAGTGGCGCTGTTTGTTAAGGAAATCTGCCACGCTTTACTTTCAGTTTTTTATGCTCAGGTTATAGCATTTTCTTACTTTTGCACACAGTAAGGTAAAATTCTAGAAAACGGTCTTTTTTATCTCTACCAAACCCATCAAGTTGTCTAATCTTGTTCTCACCGTCACCATCCGCACAGATAACGGTATCACATGTGCTAAGAGAGCGGCATTAATTATTTACCGGGAGGCAGATGGCGTATATATATATATTAAAGGGGTAGATTGCAAATTTGGCTTGATTAATTTACTACTCTGACACTTTTCACGCTGCATTAGTGCAAAGGATCTCATTGTTAATTTAGCAGCAGTGAAACGAAGTGGGTCAAACTGCATTAAGTTAAAGTATGAAGCGGCCGTCACACGCTGAGATATCGTGCAAGATATCGCTTGAACGCGCCAGATTAAACATCGCGAAAGCGATGTCTGTGCGTGTGACGGCGAGATACGACTAGCGATATCTGATCAAATCGCTAAATCGTGATCTGAGGTTCGGTTCTCAGATCTGACGATATCGGCCAATTAAATACGCCCAATCGACACGTGTAAATTCACGACATCGTACGAAACGTGTGATTTCAGCGATGGCGAAATCAAACCCGTAGGCGTGCCGGGTATTCACCTGTGTCACGCCTCCTCATTTCTGATTCGTGAACTCTCATGCGTTCCGATTGGCTGGCCCATCGTCTGCTATTATTGGTCAAAGCTCCAGCGTCATGATTGGTTCCCGCTTGACAAGGCGCCATTTGTTGTGGAGCTGTCACTTCAGCACCAAATACACACATTCTTATAGCTGATCATGCATTTGTGCCTTGAAACTACGGCCACAATCCCAACGCTGTTTAACCCGAAACAACCATTTATATTCTTTTTCTGGGCCCAATGCAGTGTGCTCCTACACTCAACGCGATGGCGTTACGCCGTAACCACTAGTTTTAATTACGGCACGCCCCCGGGTTGTGGGCCCGTAGGTCGCGTAGAAGTGTTCCATGGCGGGCCACCGCGCGTCCAGCGCGTTTGTCTGTTTTTGGCCCACGCTACCGCCCGTAGTCACGTAATGACTTTAGGTTTCGCTTTCATTCCGCCTGCTAGGTACTAGCTCCGCCCGTGCACATTGCAGCACAGGCATGGCCGCAACAGGGCGCGCTGCCACGTGGGGGATGGCGGAGCTCATGATCCTAATCGATCATTGTGATCGATTGGATTACTGGGGCCGCCATCCCCACAGGCACCCCAGGCTGCGTAACCGCATCACTGTGCGTAAAATCCAGAATGCCCTGCTCCGCCAGCTGTGTGTGTCCCGCACTCCAAAGCAGATCCAGCACAAAATAGCGGATCTGAAGTTTAAGTGCCCAGGACGCATTCTTGACATACGTGCCAGGATTGCCCGGATGCGCGGTGAGTAACTGTTGGACCACACAACACACATGTACATGTAGCACACTAGACAGCACCATCAACCAACATATTAACATAGTGTAGTCCCCAACCTGCGTCTGCACATGTGGCTCACAACGCCTTCACAGGTGCCTATGTCTCAACAGCGTTATGCAGACCCATATGCAAGCCTGTGCATGCACACGTGTAACATAATCCAGATCAATGCTGCTCATTGTGTCAGCACATGCTTGGGGACACATCAGTGCTCCCATTGGCCGGCATGACTGATCTGTGACAATAGTGATTGGCGTGCAGACCTTTTGGATGTGGTGGAGGTGCTAGTGTAGGGGGCCCTTGGTTCCCGATATGAGCAACGACTTTCAACGAACACTGGACACTCGAAGATTTCTCCTTGTGAAGTTGTGTAATTTTTGCCGTTGCATACAGACATTTGAGACGATAGGGCTGACGTATTGACCACGTCCCGTGGTCTCCCGCAAAATATCGCTGTGTAGTCTTTTAACAATATGGATATATTGCACCGGGGTGTCCAAGAGCGTTCAGCGCCTTGACAGTCAAGGCGCTGAACGCTCTAGGACACCCCGGTGCAGGAGGAACTAATCCTACTCACAGGGCCAGACATGGGAAGGTACATTCCTTGGGACACATATCTGAATTAAGATAGCCCCCTTAGATCTGATAGTGACATCTGTAAACACAACCAACACCATCAGGGCACAAAAAAAGCACCAACTACTCAATACAGGGCCTGTGAGTTAACATAGGAGCAATATATCCATATTGTTAAAAGACTACACAGCGAATTTTTGCGGAAGACCACGGGACGTGGTCAATACGTCAGCCCTATCGCATTCAATGACTTATCTGTGTGCATACGTACCCATGGCCCAAGATAACATACTCCCCTACACACTATGAAGGCTAACTCGAATGGTGACCAATGTGAGTGCATGGCGGTCGGCATGCATTGGCAGGCACCGTGTCTCTCATTACCAAGCCTAGGTCTGCCTGCTGCATGCAGAGCCTCGCACATGCCTCAGCTAAACGGTGTTTACACATCTCAAAGTGTGAGTGACCCCAAATGTTAAGGGAGCCCCTACACTTTTGCGTTGTGGCCCAAACTCACAATCACAAAACACAAGTTCACATCAATTTCAACTTCGCCGCACCAATTTGTGGAACAAAATTTCTCATCAAAGCTTCACCATTGTGCATCCCAAAACAGGCACTGAGGAATCGTCTTCCGAAGAAGAGGGCCAGCATGTGCCGCCTGCTGCAGGGCCACTGGCGACACCGCCACTTCCGGCGGCAGCTGCATCATCCCCCCCAAGTCCAAGTCGGCACAATGATCCCGACTTGCCAGCTGATGCGGTCCAGGAGCACAGCGAAGAGTTGTCCGGCCAGTCGGCACCTGAGCAGTCATCTTCCAACTCTTCACAGCCATGGATGGACGAGGATGATGACATCCCCTCACCACCATGTCCACAGGAGGGCGAGGATGCTGGAGAACAGGCTGATGTGGATGATTGGGCCCCCTCCAGCCCAGGGCCCTTCTTGCAACCAGGCCATGTCCTGTGGCCCCAGAGCCCGAGCACCCCTGTTCAGCCACCTGCAACAGTGTCCAGCTCCCTGCCTAGCCCGGGCTTCGCAATGTCACCAGACACGGCAGATGAGGAGGATAACTGGGCGGCGGAGCCCTACCCCATGCCATCACCAACAGGGCCTGGTGAGGAGGAGATGGTTGCGGATGTAGAGGTCCCAAACTTGGACGACTATGGAGGTACATTCATATTTGTGTTTACTAGACCATGCATACTGTATTGAGTGTGTGGTTTATGGGGCACATCACACAAACAGATAAAGTTGCACATAATCTTTGGAAAAGTGTTTTTTAAGTTCGATTATGGCTACCTTCCTCATTTTTGAACCTTTTATTAAATTGAGGAATGTGCCCATTATTTGGCTGAAAATACACATGCTTTAGAAACAACAGATGATATATCTGTATGTGTAATGTTGCTCTATCTGCCCTCCTTGTAGTCCCACAATGTCCATTAATTGGTACACTTAATGTTTGGTGCAGATGGCGAACGTGCTGGAGCTGCGGGCTGGAGCCTGAGTGCATCCACATCCAACCTGCAAAGATCACAGGATGGCGAACAACAGGGTAAGGAGCCTCTTTGGAGCAAAGAGTTAGAAATATCCACACAAACTGTTGTGGGCTAACTGTGGTCATCTTCCCAATACAGGTGTACCCACTTTGGAGGACATCATCCATGCGCACTTACAGTGTGCCATCCAGCTCCAGTCAGCTATCCAGACACATATTCGCCACATCAGACGATTGAGGGACATGCTGGCTGCCCTACAGCAAGGGCATGGTGCCCTCCCTTAACCTGGTGACAAAGAGACACTGGCCGGGTATTTTTGGACCTGAAAGACTGCTG
This sequence comes from Allobates femoralis, assembly GCA_033576535.1. Lineage (NCBI taxonomy): Eukaryota > Metazoa > Chordata > Amphibia > Anura > Aromobatidae > Allobates > Allobates femoralis. The sequence continues at coordinate 540,153,495 of JARQOC010000005.1, forward strand.
TCCATGTTGGACGCATTCTTCCTTGTTATGCCATGTTGGCATTGTTTGTTTGTTTTGTTTAAGCCCCCGTTGGGCTTTTTTCTTATAGTGTCCAACATTTGGACCGTATGAAGCATGTTGGCCCTACCACGTTGGGCTTTTTTCTTATAGTGTCCAACATTTGGACCGTATGAAGCATGTTGGCCCTACCACGTTGGGCTTTTTTCTTATAGTGTCCAACATTTGGACCATCACAAGTCAATACAGCTTTTTCATACCCTAACACAGCAATGTGTTCTTGGTGTGCATGGTATGACAGTTATTGACCTCTAATAAAAATGTTTACATAAAATTTGGACCCCATTATCTCTATGTATGCAGACATGTATGTGGATCATTTGGGTGTGTATCTGGGTCACGTTAACACCATCAAGGACAACTCAATGTCCAAACGGGTTTAGGGAGAGGAAGGTTTCCATAACACCTTTTGGTACACAAGGGCCCCAATGTCAGCATGACGTGTGTCGAGCAACCAGCAAACCTATATTAATGAAAGTGATATGAAAAGTGCCACAATGCTGTTACACCAGCAAACATACATGTGGCTTACCACTTACACATCTGCAAGCTTGGGTAGCCTGCCACCATTAATATTAGCCCATGTTGCAGAACACAGACAATGATGGTACGGACACCACTGCAGCCTGGGGGGTACAGCAAAAAGTCGTCCACCGGCAGCCTGCCTAAAGTTATGTTCCTTACAATTTCCCTGTACATTTGTTTATGTTGATGGATCCAGCATGTGGCCTACTGTAGCTGGTCAGCTGGTAAAATTGTCATGGTGTAAATCAAATGAACATGCTTAAATGAGGGACAACATATTTCACGTGTTGAATCAGAAATTTAATGGAATTTAGTGACAAATATGTAGGCCTGGGCCACACCATCACACCAAATAAAAAAAAATAATAATATGGGCAACAAAAATAAAACTGCTATTGTCGCAGGTAGGGGACACACAAAACAAAGAAAAAGAGTATGGAGGGGCAATTAGCGGGGCCAATGGCGGTAACTTAACAAAAAATACAAGGCTCCAGCTTTGTACCAAGTCCAAAAAAAACTACATATTATGGTACCGGGGCCCAAAATAAGAATCCCCCTCTGGGCCAAAGGGGTTGTCCGGCCGCTGCAGCTGGTGTGGCAAAGACACTAGCCGAGGCTGTGCATGGGCATGGCCAGGTGCTGGTGCTTGCTGCACATGGGTGGGAAGGGCCATGTACTGCCAGGCAGGGGGTGGTGGTGATGGCTGGGGAAGGGGATCAGGTAAGGAGGAACGGTTAGTCAGGAGGCCCTGACGGGCCTGGTCCATGGCCTGCAGGATTATGCGCTCACAATGCTCCCTTTGCTCCTGGGTAAACGTGGGGAGACGCTGCGCCACCACAGAAGCAAAGGGGCATTGTGGCTCCCGCACCTGCTGGGTCAGAACTTGCTGTGCCAGGGACACCAGGTCCGGCGCAGAGCTTGGGGCTGCCTGGCGTGTCCGTGCCCTGTCACGTGTCAAAGGCAGATGTGGCCGGCTGCTCGCTTCCACACTCCCCTCCTGGGTTGGTGTTGTGTCCTCGCTCGGCAAGTCAGAGACCGACCCCGAAGAGGGACCTTCAAGCGGATCCTGAAACCAAAAAATGAACACCACATGAGAACACATGCCATTTGAGTTTTGATGGTCATTTTGTCGACAATGAGCAAGTTAACAGTATGTTAAAAAACCATATTGTGGCTGCTGTCCTAGGCAACTCAATAACAGGGCCTTCCAGCTTCGTCCAATAACACAACACTCACTACTTGTCTGCAAATCGATTGCTTGCTTAGGCTGTGGTCACAGTAGCCATGCTTGTTTTTTTTGGGATGTTAAAAAAAACATGCTTTTTTTCATGTCAGCATGAGTTTTGTAAGGTGTGTGATGATTCGCTGCGTTTTTTGGTGCGTTTATGAATCTGCACCAAACAATAGTGTTTGCAGTATTTTTAGGAGCATTTTTACAAAGGCATTTGTTTTTCTAACATGGGTTCCTATGTGAAACGCATGCAAAAACGCATGTACAATTAGTAACTTTTAGTGCCATTTAAAAACGCATGCGTATTTGGATAAGCTCCAAAAACGCATGCGACAGTCACACTTGCTTTTAGGCTATTAGGGCATGCGTATTTTAACATGGGGGCCTATGGGTGCGTTTTTAACATGCATTTTTGAAAACGCAGGTCTCAAAAAAGGCATGTCAAAAATGGTACTGTGACCACAGCCTTAAATTGGAGTGGTTTTGAAACAACGTAATCAAGATATGAGGCCCATGGGGTCTATGTTTACCTTCTCGACATTGTTAACTTGGCATAGATGTTGCCAAACAATGTTTAATGTGTGATAACTTTGCAAGATTGGGCCAGGTGATCGACTTACATTAGCCCCCTCCACGTCACCCACAACATTGGGGTTTTGTGGTTCCGAAAACTCCTCACTCTCCAGTGGTGGGCGGGGCTCCTGCTGCTCGGTGGTGAACAGGAGCAGATCGTAGTACCATAAGGTGGGGCGATAGACCGGCCCCGCTGCCATGCCTGACCGGCGTGCCTGGAGGACTTTTTTGTTTTCCTTGCCAAACACGGTGCGGAGGTACTGAATCTTAGTCTTTATTGCCTCACGGTCGAGGTCCGTGTCTGGACAATATTCGCGGGCAACCTCCAGGAGCCTGTCATACGCAGCATTCCGGAGGGCCCTTTTGTGGTAGCCTGCATCCCTAGTCAGCCACAGGCAGGGGTTCTCCTTATAGGCAGCAATGAGGGCAGTGATGTAATCACGATCAATCCTGGGCATCTATGAATCAAAAAGAAGAGAAAAAAACAGACATCAGTGTGGCAAATGTTCCAAGACATGTGTAAAATGTCAGCCACAGGACGAAAAGTCACCAGCCATGACCAATTTGTAATGCCCCCGCTCAATAACCCAACAACACACTTGCTAAAACCAAGATTGATGGTCAAGTCAATGGGATGTGTGCTGTTGTGACATTGACAGTCCGAAATTTGTGCCTGAAGTACAATAGAATGACTTGAAGTTTAGATGGGTCAGTGTCGTCATATGATGTGAACATACCTTGATTAAATCCAAAACAGTGTGGAAAATTGAGTAAGATCTGGGAAGGCCAAAGATGTGATGCCGTGCTGTCTGGTGGGGCTGCCACTTGTGTCAAGAGACACACAAAACAGCAGGTACAACACACATGTTCACAGTCCACTATTTATCCTAATTGATCACACAGCTGTTGGTAATGACAGGTGCGATATGCATAGACATCGCTATTACCACGCCCGGGACAGGACGTATACACTGCGTTGGGGGTGTACGTGCGGTTTGTGACACGCCTGCCGTAGAACATAGCCCCGGCGTTGTGTGTGGTCATTGTTTCACCACGCCTGTTTTGGAGGGCGTAACATCGTGCTGGTGTGTGTTTTCACGTTAACGAGACACACCTGGGTAAGGTGACGTCTCGCCTTGACATTGGCTCGCCTGTGTATATAGAGCGTTTCCTGGAGATGCACAATGTGTTTGCTGCAAAGTTCCTGCAGGTATGTACGTGTGGAGTCAGCATGTGATACATTGTGAAGGTGTATAGCTATAGCGTTGTCAAAATACATATGGTTGTGTTGTTTTTCTGGAAACACTTCTGGGGTTTCCATGTGTTTTGATTTCTTTTTTTTTTTTTGGTTTAGATTGTTGGTAATTTTGCTACATTCAAGGACTGAAGCATTGTCTTGCTGATTTTTAGTCATCGGGACATCTTTCGTTACTTGGGTAACTTGATATTATTAGAGTGACACCCATCGCTACAAACACTGCATGTGAGTCCTAATTATTGTGTGTATGTATTTTCACTTTTGCCATACATATGGTCCGCTGTGTCTCGGATGTTCCTGTTGTTAGCGTTGGTCCTGATATATGAAGTCTGATGTAGGTTGGGATCTCAGGGTCTGGTGGGTTTGGTGGGTCTTTTATTTTTGTTGGGCCAAGGCATTTAGGCGTGTCAAAACATGTGCCCTTCCAGAACACTTCATTCATACTGTATGTGTTATCTGCTTTTCATGCCTTTTTTTCAACATGTGTAGTGCAGTGGTCCATATTTTGCCAATGTCATGCTCCTTTTAGTCATTTAATTTATGATGATCACATTGTGGGGAAAGCACCTTTCTGCCTAGCCAGCATAGTAAACATATGTTTGCCTCTTAAACAGCATGAATCCAGATCAACGTGCCGTTTTGGGGGCTGCTTTGCTCGTGCAGGCCGCACGTGTGGAGGATGAGAGGGTGGAGAGAGGCAGGAGGAGACCCCGACGCATCTGGGCCAGGGAGTGGCTGCAGCAGCGCGATCAGCATTCCCACATTCGCCTTCTGCACCAACTTCGGGACGACTTTCCACGGGACTTCCAAAATTTCCTGCGCATGACAGATGAGACATTTCAGATCTTGTTGGCAGCAGTGTGCCCGCTCATCAGACGGCAGGATACAGTAATGCGTCCAGCAGTGCCTGCGGAGGAGAGGTTGGCTGCCACACTGCGTTTTCTGGCAACAGGTCGCACTATGCAGGACTTGGTCTACTCGTCGGCAATATCACGGCCCCTCCTTAGCCAACTCATCCCGGAGACCTGTGAGGCGATACTGCGGGCTCTGGCTCCCACGTACATGCGTTTGCCGCAGAGCCCCGAGGAATGGCTGGCCACTGCCGATGAATTCAGCCAGAAATGGCAATTTCCCAACTGTGGAGGTGCGATTGATGGGAAGCATGTGCGGATCACACAACCCCACCACAGTGGTTCTTTTTTTTACAATTATAAATCTTATTTTAGTATAGTATTGATGGCAGTGGTTAACGCCAATTATGAGTTTATGTCCGTGTCCGTGGGCACAAATGGGAGGGTTTCAGATGGCGGGGTTTTTGACCAATCGTCTTTTGGGCAAAAACTGAAGAATGGACGTCTTAATTTACCACCAACCACTCGCACCTGTGGAAACATGAACTTTGTTTTCGTTGCAGATGAGGCGTTTCCGCTCCTTCCTAATTTAATGAAGCCGTACCCACAGAGACAACTAAATGCGCCCAAACGCATATACAATTATCGCCTTTCACGTGCACGACGAGTAGTGGAGAATGCCTTTGGCATCATGGCGAGCCGTTTCCGCATATTTCACACGGCCATTAATATGCGTCTAGAATCCATCGACCTGGTAGTTATGGCCTGTTGTGTACTCCACAATTTTCTAAGACGCCGGGATCGCCAGGCCTACACTCCGCCTAACTTTGAGGACCGCATAGACTCCACCAATGGGGAGGTGGTGTTGGGGGGCTGGCGTGCTGATGCCCCACAGATGGCAGGACTCGAGCCATTAGGTGGTGGGAGCAGCCGGCAGGAGGCGCAGGATATGAGGGATCGGTACTGCCAGTACTTTAATGGTACAGGGGCGGTGAGCTGGCAGCAGAACCTCCCCTAATTATTCTGGTGCCATGGGGAATTGGCCATTGCACTGTTTGACTGTGTCCTGCAGCTCCGGCTTGGAGGCAGGACATGTGTTCCTTTTTATTTTTGAGGAAGAATGTTTTTTTTTTTTGGTTTTTTAAACATAACCCAGATTTAGGGATATTTCTGTTTGTTTTTTAGAGGGCCAGGCCTTGCCCATTGGAGGGGAGATGTGTGTTACCGACAAACCTCTTGTCTGTGACATGAGCCAGGGATTTTGGTTCATGGTGCTTGTTGGCACTATTTTGTTATTTTTTGTTGAAGGGCCCGGCTTATGGGTCCTGTGAGAGACGGGCGGGACCAGGACCCACATACCTCCCCAAAGGCCCTTGTGACAGTGGTCACATTTTTTGGTTCACACACCTAGGGACAGAGTTAGGACTGTCTCGACCAGGGCCTACCGTGAAGTTGGTGAGGCAGCTTAATGTGCGTTTTTATGCGAAAACGCATTAACCAAAAGGCCCTGATTAGTGTCACACCACTTGTTTATTTGGGACATTGTTTGTGTCCGACACCGGATTACATACAAACACGCATATGTTGGGCCACATAGATGGTGTTTACGCCACTAGTGTTGCAAGGCACAGTCGAGAGGTACACCTACATTAGGCCACCAGGAACAATGAATGTTGTGAGACGCTTTGTCTCCTTTGCGTTGTCATACATTTTAACCCCAATTCCCCTTGATTAACACATGCGCTCTCTCACACACTGAAGCAAACATCATCCAGAGCACACCGCAAACACACATGCGTTTCACACGCGTTTGGAAATATCCACTCATGTCAACACACACAGCTCGCTGTAGGCTGTTTAATTAAACGCATCTGTACACCTTAAAATTAGAAAACGCATAAGCGAGCTAATTTTGCACAACGCAACACGGGGGGATTGCGTTCGGCACGTTTTCGCCATTGCTATTTATGTAGTACAGCACACAGATACATTGCGATCAACTCTCACAGGACATTCTTGGGATGAGGCCGCCATGTTTCAAAGGACATCTGACCCAATGAGGACGCAGAATTGGGCACCAATGGTGTAGTGAGGGGCGTAGCTTGGAGACCATGTATCACGCCTATGGGCTCCAATAACGCCCACATTTGCTCCCACATCGTTTAGGAGAGTTCTGTGTGACTCTTTGATGAACGATGTCCACTGCTGATAACTGCATCTCTCAGACGATCGCTGGATCGGTGGATCGAGGAATCGTCTGAGCGATGTCTGTGGGTGTAGCGGCGTGATGAGCGATTTTGCGCGTCGTTCGGACGATATGCAAATTTAACTTCATCTACGATATCTTTAGCGATATCTTAACGTGTGACGGCCGCCTAAGAAGGATCTGATAAGGTAGATGTAGATGTAGTAGAGCTGGGTTTGCCATTTAAAGGAGTTTGACCATCTCAAAAAATGGTGAGCTTCTTATTGGAAAACTGAGTTGGTGGCCACAATCAAGGAGAGTCCTGATGTCCTGAAAGTCAGTGTCTGTCATATCTTTGGTATACATGCTTCTTCTGAAGTATAAATGTAATGCTCAAAGGTGTTTTTGGCAAACAAATACCATTTTAAAGTTTATTTTAATCAATAGATCTTGGAATAATAATAATTTACACAATTGGATGTGATTGAAAAAAAATGTTCCTGTGCTGGGATAATCTTACATATATGTCCCTGCTATGTACTGTGTAATGGATGTGTCTGACCGTACAGGGACATGGTCTGATCATACCACATCTCCTGTGCTGAGATAATCTTATATATGTGTCCCTGCTATGTACTGTGTAATGGATGTGTCTGGCCATACAGGGACATGGTCTGATCATACCACATCTCCTGTGCGGAGATAATCTTATATATGTGTCCCTGCTATGTACTGTGTAATGGATGTGTCTGACCGTACAGGGACATGGTCTGATCATACCACATCTCCTGTGCTGAGATAATCTTATATATGTGTCCCTGCTATGTACTGTGTAATGGATGTGTCTGACAGTACAGGTACATGGTCTGATCATACCACATCTCCTGTGCTGAGATAATCCTATATATGTGTCCCTGCTATGTACTGTGTAATGGATGTGTCTGACCGTACAGGGACATGGTCTGATCATACCACATCTCCTGTGCTGAGATAATCTTATATATGTGTCCCTGCTATGTACTGTGTAATGGATATGTCTGACCATACAGGGACATGGTCTGATCATACCACATCTCCTGTGCTGAGATACGGTAATCTTATATACCGTATGTGTCCCTGCTATGTACTGTGTAATGGATGTGTCTGACCTTACAGGGACATGGTTTTTATATGGAAAAAAATGTCAAAAGTAATAAAAAAAAAAACAAAATAAAAGCCTAATGTGAGATTAGGATTTTTTGTTAAATGTATTTCTTGACTCATTTACCGTATATACTCGTGTATAAGCTGACCCGTGTATAAGCCGACCCCCCTACTTTTGCCCCAAAACCTGGGAAAACCTATTGACTTGTGTATAAGCAGAGGGTGGACCCCACCACAGGTATACAGGCCTCCCCAGTGGTAGTATACAGCAGCCTCCCCAGTGGTATACAGGCCTCCCCAGTGGTAGTATACAGCAGCCTCCCCAGTGGTATACAGGCCTCCCCAGTGGTAGTATACAGCAGCCTCCCCAGTGGTGTATACAGGCCCCAGCAGTATTACAGCAGCCTCCCCAGTGGTATATACAGGCCCCAGCGGTGTGTACAGCAGCCTCCCCAATGGTGCATACAGCAGCCTCCCCAGAGGTGTATACAGCAGCCCCAGTGGTGGTATATACAGGCAGCCCCAGAGGTGTATACAGCAGCAGCCCCAGTGGTGGTATATACAGGCAGCCCCAAATGTGTATACAGGCAGCACCAGTGGTGGTATATATAGGCAGCCCCAGAGGTGTATACAGCAGCCCCAGTGGTGGTATATACAGGCAGCCCCAGAGGTGTATACAGGCAGCCCCAGTGGTGGTATATACAGGCAGCCCCAGAGGTGTATACAGCAGCCCCAGTGGTGGTATATACAGGCAGTCCCAGTGGTGTATACAGCAGCCCCAGTGGTGGTATATACAGGCAGCCCCAGTGGTGTATACAGCAGCCCCAGTGGTGGTATATACAGGCAGCCCCAGAGGTGGTATATACAGGCAGCCCCAGAGGTGTATACAGCAGCCCCAAATGCTGGCACTTGCCCCCTGCTTATAAGGCCCCCCTTCCCCCCTGGCTGCTTAACTTACCATCCCTGGTCTTCTGCATCGCGTGCGCAGGTCCCTCCGTGCTCCCGTCCTCTGTGCTCCCGGCGTCAGCTGCATCCGGGGTCCCCGGCCGTCGCATAGCGATGACGTCATGCGACCGGCCGGTCACATGACCCCGGATGCTACGGAGAACGGGAGCACGGAGGGACCTGCGCGCGCGATGCAGAATACCAGGGATGGTAAGATAAGCAGCCGGGGGGGCCTTACAAGCAGGGGGCAAGTGCCAGCATTGGGGGCATATATTTAGATATGCACTGCTTCCCCCTGCCGCTGATTGACAGGGGGAAGCAGTGCAATATAATGAGCGGCCCCACGTGATGGGGCACTCATATAGCAGCCTCCCCCGCCTCCCCAGCCCCGGACACAGCCCCCACCACAGCAGCCTACCGTATTGACCCGTGTATAAGCCGAGGGGGAGACTTTTCAGCCCAATTTTTTGGCTGAAAAACTCGGTTTATACACGAGTATATACGGTATATGTTTTTTTTCTGATCATGCATTCACTTTAAAGGGAATCTGTCCAAAATGTTAACCCCCTCAACCTGTAAAGGGAATCTGTCAGCAGGATTTTGCTACCTCATCTGACAGCAACAAAATGTAGGCAAAGAAACCTTGAATGCAACCATGTATCACCGAGATTACTAGCTGCAGCTGCACTCACACACTCAAAGAGTATATTTTCAGGAACCCATAAGAGTGGAGATAGCTGCCTCCACCCACACCAGGCTCTCCATAGAGATTGTGCATTGATTGTGAAGTGTCAATCACAGCAGGGGGCGTGTCAGACTGCTGTGCCCTCGAGTTTCTAGACCTGCAATGTTAATCACAGGGTGATAAAACTATTAGTTTAAGTGAATAATAGCACACACTGATAAGAGAAGCATGGTTGCTTTTTGTTTTTTAACGCTTACACCATGCGGTCCTCAGCTTACATAGCAAAATCCTGCGTACACATTCCCTTTAATATGAGTATGCAGTCCTTTAATACATAAACCAGTTGATCCAATTATGACCTTAAAGCGCTGCTTCCATTTTGAAGTTCAGTCTGAAAGTGCATTGGGGTGTGACGTTTCACTTACAGCTTCTCAGACTCCGCTTTATTCCCAAACTAATAGCTCCCTTCCCTGAATTATTAACAGATTATTGCCAGCGTACAAGAGCAAATGACCTGTGAATCAGCTAAGGGAGGGTGCTGCTAAGTAGGAAATAGAGCTTGAAGCTAAGAAGCTAGAAGTGCATCGTCATGCCACTATGCACTTCCAAACTGAACTTCAAAACATGATTTTTTTGCTGCTGCAGTAGCACCTTGGAGTCATAGAAGGACCAACTGTCTTATCTTTTTCATCCGTTCCCAACCAAGGATGAACCGGATTGTCCAAAAAGCCAGGTTGTTCCCAACCAAATATGAACCAGCTCAAATGTGGCACCCTGGCAACGTTCATGGGAATCGCACTCCGATATCCTATGATTCTATACACAGGACACCGTAGCTCGACCTCCCACCTTGCACCCACGATTGCCATGATTGGCTGTTCAATTCTGAACAGCCAATCCTAGTGATCACTCCCATCAGCAGCATCACGGCGGTGGGAGCCGCTTGTGCCCGCACCGCTCGCTCCTCCACAGCCTTATCTCCTGCATAGAGGAGATCAGGCTAAGGAGGAGCAGTTTCACAAAGCCAGGTAGGGTATCACTGTGTGTTCGCTATCCCTGGCTGTATGACACCCTATCTGCAGTGATTGGTAATGATCACAGCAGTTAGAGTTCAGGGAGTGGGAGCGCACGGTCACTCTCCTCTCCCTGTGCTTATTGGTCCATCATAATGTAATTACGATAAGACGATCTTTGCCATGGTGACCCAAAGTTCCTATGGCAACCTGATGTTGCCTTGGCGACATACGACATCATGTGATCTCTGGGACTAGGGGTCTGCAGCACTGATTATTGCCATACAGTGCAGCTGCAATCAATGTGACCCCAGAGTCTGCAGCAAGAGGACCCTTGATCCCTTGCTGCAGTCTCTGGATGTAGCAGAAGCGATTGAGCATCGTGGGACCACCATTGGGGATGACCGTTAGAGAGTATACTGGGCTAATAAATTGGACAATAAGGGCTGTGTGTCTGATTTGTTTCAAATAAATTATTTTTTTTACGATGTGGTCTGTTATTTACTATTTACTTAGAGGTTCCTAATGGTTGGGTCACACAATGGACAAACATTAGGAACTTTGGGCTTAGTTCCAGCTGCTAATAAAAAGCTGACACTGGTTAAAATTGCAAAACATGGCTTGGTCATTAGGGTCAAAAAAGGTTCGGAGGTGAAGGGGTTAAAGGGTCACATGTTAATACTTATTGTTTGGTGGAGGGGGATAAAAGTTTCTGATGGGTTCCCTAAGTCCATCAATGACATCTGCAAATGTTACAGTGAGGTGTTTCTTTCTGAGACTATTACTGGAAGTCTCATCGGAGTGAAGAATAAAAAAAAACCCTCAGAAATGTTATTCTACCAGCTGACATAATACCCATGAGAACTTGGCTGTGCTCGGCTGAAATCTAGAACACCCTGGTAAACCTTGTCTGACCTATGACATTTTTGCTACAAGTTAAATGTATCCCATTCCGAAAAGTAAAGGATTTGAAAACATGAAATGTAGTGAGTCATCTCTGGATGTTCGAGAAATGACGAGAACGGACGCTCAACTTTGCAACGGCCAATCAGATGCTGGCGTTCAGGACAAGAAGATTATATTGACTGTGTTAGGCTGGTTTCACACTACGATTTTTCTAAATCCGATGCTGTCCGATGAAAATCGGACAGCATCGGATCCGAATTTGGCCCCATGCAGCCCTATGGGCATCGGACCGAATCGGATGTGCATTAAATGCCATCCGATTTGGTCCGATCCGATTCTGTCCGATTTTATTATCGGACCAAATCGGATGGCATTTAGTGCACATCCGATCTGACCCGATCCCTATAACATGGGGCCCTATGGAGAAGGGTCCGAGGAAATATCTGATGTCTCCTCGGACCCTATTTTACTGTACTGAGTATGCTCAGTACAGTAAAAATGCTCAACTGGGAGCGCAGGGGTTAAAAAAAAAAAAAAAGTTTATTCTCACTTCCCCCCGAGCCCCCGCCATCTCCCGCCATCTTCTTTGAGGCTCCCGGTGGCTCCCGCAGGCTCCGGTGTCAGCAGAGGTCTTCCTCTGCTGTATAGGACCTGCGGTGATGTCACAGTCATGTGACTGCGGGTTACCATGGTGAACCCGCGGTCACGTGACTGTGACATCACCGCAGGTCCTGAACAGCAGAGGAAGACCTCTGCAGCCACCGGGAGCCTGCGGGAGCCACCGGGAGCCTCAAAGAAGATGGCGGGAGACGGCGGGGGCTCGGGGGGAGGTGAGAATAAACTTTTTTTTTTTCTTTTTTTCAGCCCAAAGGCGCCGATTTTATGCCGGAATCGGGTGCCTATTTGGCATCCGATTCCAGGCATCAGAAGGGAGCCGATGCTGTCCGATTTATATCGGACAGCATCGGCTCCCTAAAAATCGTAATGTGAAGGTAGCCTTATAGCTTATAGCACATACAAGTAGAGCTTAAAGGGGTTTTCAATAGAGATGAGCGAGTAGAATCATTACTATTCGGTACTCGCCGAATAGTAACGATATTCGGGTTACTCGCTACTCCCCCAGTCTCTTGTGATTACTCAGGAGTAGCGAGTAGTCCTTTAACTTTCGCAGTGTATCTATATTTATACTGCGAAAGTGCTCTAAAAGTGAATAAAAGTTGTTGAAAAAAAAAATATATCATACTCACCTATCCGACGCCTGCACCGATACTGGCAAAGAAGACTTCCAATCACCAACAAAGACCTGTGAGTCTCACAGCCAATCAGATGGCTGGTAGCAATCTGGCCATTCAAATGGCCAGACGTCACAAACCACCTGATCGCTACCAGCCACCTGATTGGCCAGATTGCGAGGTCATTGATGCACGTTCAGGACCTTGCAATCTGGCCAATCAGGTGGCTGGTAGCGATCAGGTGGTTTGTGACGTCTGGCCATCTGATTGGCCAGATCGCTACCAGTCATCTGATTGGCTGTCAGACTCACAGGTCCTTGTCGTTGATCGGATGTCTTCTTTGCCGGTCCGGTGCAGGCGTTGGGATAGGTGAGTGAGATTTTTTTATTTTTTAACAACTTTTATTCACTTTTAGTGCACTTTCGCAGAGTATATATATCTCCTTTTGTCCCTGTCGTTGCACGGTATATGTCATTGCACTTAGGACAACACTTAATCCAATTTATGTAATCTAATTCTGTGTGTATAATCATAGTTGTAGGTGGCATTAGAGTTTTTCACTTCCTCACTGAATTGACAATTTGCATATTTACCAGAGGAGCATTGCGGCTATAAGTCTCCTTATCAGCTTATCTGTCTCCTTATGTCGGCAGGCAGATTCTTCTCCATGAGGAGAATAGCTGTTCACCCAGACTTCGTATCAGCCTCTCATACAGTCAGAATTCCTACACACTGCGCTGATGAGGGGCAATCACCCCGAAACGCAGCGTCTGCAGTTTGGTGTTCTGATCTGGCACAAATTCTAAGTCATATTAAAAGGCTTGTTAAAGAGTTGATTATGACTTTAAGGATTGCTACCCTTATTGGGTGGCATTAGAGTTTTTCACTTCCTCACTGAAGTGACAATTTGCATTGTTGTAGGACACATTTAACCCTACATCTCCCGGATTCCTCATTCTCCTATTTTCCTCAACTATTAGGGAAAACCGCTCATAAGAATCTTTACCCAGATCTGTCAGCACATTAAACCTGCCGTCATCAGGTAAAAAGTTTTCCATTTATTGTTTTCTCATTTTGTTTCTCATATTGCACTCCTGCTTTTGGGATGAATTAATTAGTTGGTCTTTTTTTGGGATTTTTTCATCCAATACCAAGCTACTACACGGATGACGTTCATTTTCTGTGTGGATGCTTTAGGACTCAGGTATTCAGCGCAGTATAACTACTTATACATTTCTTTATTCATTCTTGGAGACCAACACACAGGGTCCCATTTTTACTTGCAGCGGTGCCATCCTTGAGAGTCCTACCAGTTGGAGCATGGGTAATTTTATTTGTGATAGCTTTCAATGGCTAACAAAAATAAAGTAGTGGATGTTACCAGGCGGCAAGTTTCGAGACGTCTCTTCATCAGGCATGATACCTGAATATCGGGATGGTATCTGTATTTGGATTTTTAAGACACAATATCACCCCAATATCATTGTTTTACTGTCCAAATTATTGCGCTACAGTACATCTGTGTCACTATAACAGTAGCACAACAGGAAGTCTGCGAGGTTCAGCTTCAGTCAATGGCTGCAGAGCAGGAAGTGATGTCAGAGGATGGGACAATATGCGAAGAACTGTGCAGCCACGACCATGGAGCAATACTTATTGCCTGTGCCTTTCAGGACCTGCAGATTGCAGAGCACCTGGACAGCGCAAGAACAGAGCTTGCACCTCCACCCTCCAATAAATCATAGTCTAGGGTTGGACCATCCTTGGAAGCCCCTGAAATATTGTCAGCTATATAAGTCTCGACTCTTTGCTATGCTGGTTTCACATTGCGATTTAGTTAAATCCGATGCTGTCTGATGAAAATCGGACAGCATCAGATCCAAACTGATCCCTGAAATCGGATGCCAAATAGGCATCCGATTCCGACATTTTGCAGGATCAGTTTGGTCTCCTGTCACCTCGCTTCCCCTCCTCTCTGCCTCCGGTCATCTCGTTGTTCCCCTGGTGTCCTCTGCTGTCCCCCTGTTGTCCCCTGCGGTCCCCCTGTTGTCCCCTGCTGTCCCCCTGTTGTCCCCCTGCTGTCCCCTTGTTTTCCCCCTCTTCTCTTTTCCCCACTCCTCCTGTCATTCCAACATAAAAAATCTTTATTCTCACCTGCTAGCTCTCCCCAGGCATGTCCATAGAGCTCCCGATCGGTTTTACAGGACCTGCGATGATGTCAGAAGCGTCATCGGGTCACATGAGCGTTACCGCGGCAACCTCTCATGTGACCCGATCAGCTGATCGGGCTGTGACATCATCACAGGTCCTGGTTACCGAGTGGGAAGCTGATGGAGATGCTGGGGGAGCGCTGGTAGGTGAGAATAAAGATTTTTTAATTTAAACACTTGATTTTAGTTATATTTCACTTCCACAATAATAATAATAATAATAATAATAAAACTTTATTTGTATAGCGCCAACATATTCCGCAGCGCTTTACAGTACAACGGTACATATAAGAAAAATATACGGTACAGAAAGGTAATGCAGAACAGTAGTTACATACAATAAACATAGAATCAACTTAGGAAATACAATAAAAAGGCAAAAAATGAAGGTGACCCTGCTCGAAGGAGCTTACAATCTAAGACGGGATGGGAACACAAAGTACAGGGGCTTGTAGCAATGAACTATCTTATGTCTAAATGACTACTGTTAGGGAGAAGCATAGGCCGCCCTGAAGAGGTGTGTTTTTAGGGAGCGTCTGAAGCTATGCAAGTTGTGGATGGCCTAATTTCTTGGGGTAGAGCATTCCAGAGGTTTGGTGCAGCTCGAGAGAAGTCTTGGAGTCGGGAATGGGAGGTTCGGATTAATGCCGATGTTAGTCTGAGGTCACGTTCAGAGCGAAGGGGACGGGTGGGGTGGTAGACAAGATGAGGGTGGAGAGGTAAGTAGGTGCCGCACCATGATACGCTTTGTGGGTGACAACGAGCAATTTGAATTGGATTCTATAGTGTACGGGTAGCCAATGTGATGGCACAGAGCAGAAACATCTAAGTAACGGTTTGCTAGATAGGTGATCCTGGCTGCTGCATTGAGGATAGACTGGAGAGGGGAAAGCTTACTGTGGTGGAGGCCAGCTAATAAAGAATTACAGTAGTCAAGGCGGGAATGAACCAGGGCCACGGTGAGGGTTTTAGTTGTTTCCATGGTGAGGAAAGGGCGAATTCTGGAGATATTTTTCAGGTGCAAGCGACAGGAGCGGGTGAGAGATTGTATATATGGGGTGAAGGAGAGATCAGTGTCCATCAAAACACCGAGACAGCGAGCCTGTGGTGCCGCACACCGAGAAAGAGATGTCAGGTTTAGGGAGGTTGGCAGAGAGTGGGAAATTAAATTAGGCGGCTCACAATAGTTTTAGAGTACTGAGCATGTACTGAGCATGGTCAGTACACTAAAATTGGGTCCGAGGAGTCATCAGATGTTTCCTCGGACCCTGCTCCATAGTGCCCATGTTAAAGTCATCGGATCGGATCAGATTTGGCATAATTGCCATCCGATTTGATTCCGATCCGATTCTCTCCGATTTTTTTCAGGAGCCAAAATCGCAGCAGTCTACGATTTTTGCTCCTGCAAAAAATCGGACAAATTGGATCGGAGGCAAATTGGATGGCAATTATGCCAAATCTGATCCGATCCCCATTGGATAACATGGGGGCTTTTTCGGATCCGATGCTGTCCGATTTTCATCGGACAGCGTCAGATTTAACTAAATCGAATGTGAAAGCAGCCTAAATGACTTTTCCCCTGATAATTGGTTGTCTAGTGGAGGCGTCTTGTCAAAAATTTCAGTTTTATGCCCACAGAAAAGTGCTTTTAAGCATTGAAAGCTGCAAGGCACGGTGCATTGTCAGGCACAGCTATGACGCTATTGCTTGCTGAAAGGTAATAAGTGACTAGTGCGCAGAAATGGAGACAAAATAATGGTAATAATTATGATCTTGGGAAAAAATGCAGTTAAACAATATCACATAACAGAATCTATAAAGGTTGTATAGAAATATGAGGGTGGTAAAAAAAGCAGGTGAGCAGAGATCTGTACAAAGCACCAAGTGCAAAATCCCACTGCCGCATCTACTTTTACAGGTGTCCTGGAAGCTGAGGTATGGGGAGCTGTTTGTTGAGTTGATGTAGCTGTCTACAGGAGCATCTCAATGAATTAGAATATAATACAAAGTTAATTTTTTTCATAATTCAATACATAAAGTGAAATACATATTATATAGAGTCATTACACACAGAGTGATCTATTTCATGTGTTTATTTCTGTTAATGTTGATGATTATGGCTTACAGCCAATGAAAGCCCAAAGGTCATTATCTCAGAAAACTAAAGTAGAGTGTGCAGATGCTAGAAGAGCTGTGAAGACGTCCTGGTGGTCGGTGCCGTGCTAGGCCCGAGCCTGTGACCCTGAATAGCCTTCAGAGTAGCCTTGTAGGGCCCAAGAGTGGGGTCGGAAGGCGAGGAGAGAACAGAGAAGAGTAATGGGAGAGAGCAATCTTTGGTTCACTTCAGAAAGCATCCCAGACACCGGAGTCTGAGTCTGCCAGAGAGCAACTAGCCCAGCAGAGAATACCAGTTTACCGTGGAGACACCAGTCTCCCGAGTATCTGTGCAGCCACCAACAAGGGAGCCAGGCACCACGGAGAGGGGAATAGTGGCAGTCCATCGTGGGTTTCCCAACAACAGCACAGGTGATAGGAGAACAAAGGAGGCCAGCCAAGTTTCAACGGGGCAGGGGCTTCACACACACACGGGAAAAGAACAGAGGAGGCCTTATACCCACTCACTGTGGAGATCCTGAAGTGCTTCTTGACCACCCGATAGCACATCGGACTTTTACCTGCAATTCATCACTAAAGGTAAAAAAAAAACAACCTACGGTGTGTGTGTGTCAATTCCTCAACCCCTGACCCTGCCATCCACAGAGACTGTCCGTTACCCAACAGCCCGACGAAATCCCTACTTCATCCCTCATCATCATTACCAAACTCCCCAGAGATCCAGCTCCGCCTATGGGGAGCTTCAACACCTAGCTACCCGTCCATCATCCCTGGAGGCCCAAAGCAGCGCGGTGCAGTCATCAGATACCACAGGTGGCATCACGACAAACTTTATTCCCATTTATACTATCCCTTTTTAAAAGAATAGCCCCCAGGGCATGGGTCTGGGCAGACTACCAGTGACATCCCAACTTCAGCAAGGGCCCAGATATCCAAGTCCCTATATACCCTGGGGCGGCACAGTACCACCCCTTCAAAGTGACTCCTAGGCGCAAAGTCTCTTGAAATAAGACTTTATGTTTAACTTTATGGCCATATTTCACAAATCATACTTCACTGGGTCACATAAAAAGAAACATCGCACCATAAGATAAGGATACACTTCTGGGAAGACTGATGGACTCGCTACATCATGTACTTAAATGGCATAAGAACGAAGAAGAGAAAAACAAAATCTCCCAAGCGGTTTTATGTAATCTCTGTCCTAATGAAGGCTGGCTGGTAATAATGAGAAAATCACAGGAAGGACCAAAACCATTCCAGGATGAACGGGAAATAATTGCTTTTTTATTTTGATTAACAGTCTTTTATTCATGCTGGGTTCAGCTTATCGCTGCCGTGCAAACCTAGGCTGAAAATCTGTTTGCAGGTCTTGAAAATAACAAAAGCCTTTGTAGATGAGCGAAACTCTGCGGCACAGCAATTTATTGTCCTAGCCATCCAGCACTGAAATGAGGACTTTGTATTATATGCATATACCGGTATACTGAGGGACAGCAAAGGACTGACCGCATTTTCTGTTCCATCAAATATCCATTGCTGTAGTCAGGGAATACACCAATCAGCGTCCCAAAGCAAAATGAGTGCTGTAGTTGAGTGGGAACCGAGGATACAGCGGGTCACAAACGGAAACAGAGCCTGAGGATAGGTCAAAAAGATCCTTTACTTAGGGACACCGGGGATGCGGAATAGTCAAGTATCAGTACTCCCCAAGATTCACCACAAGGAATATGTACGATCCAAAAGGACCGAGCACAAAGTGCTGTCCCAAAGACTCCCTTCCATGTGCCTGGAACAATTTGCCCACCGAAATAAGGACCAGGAACAGAATGGTCTTCTCTCTAACTAGCAAGTGTAAATTAGCGAGGAGCTCAGCAGAGCTTGTCTTTGGGGCAGTACTATCATTAACAAACTTGACATCAAGGTTATACCCCCAATATATACATATATATATTACACTACAGCAGAAAGGATACCAGGATATCGAACTCTCTGTACCATGGAAGTTTCTTTAAGTCCAGCAACCTACTACCTCACTTTGGTCCCAAAAATAATATTCTCACATTATCCCCCAAAATGTGCATATGCAGGGCCCGAGTTTAGGGCTTACTGTTGGCATTGTAAATATAAGGTTAAGCAAGTCCACAAGAGTTCTGTTAAACACCAGAGTAAAACAACAGTATCTTTGGTGTCCAAAGCGAGCTCCGGGGAAATCTTGTGTGGAGTGCTCAAGCACCGAAAGCAGGAGGCAGAGATGAGGACACAAGCCATTGCCGAGCGGCTGGGAAGGTGAGTGCGTCTGTGTTCCTTCCGGGAGGAACGCGGGCACACTGATGGCATTACAACAGACACACCCCAGTGCACTTCGAGCTAGATTTGCATGGGCTTTCTATGCTAGATTTCACAAGGTGGGTACATCAAATCTCCAAAGTTTCAAAAAGGTATTTTTGATGGAGCCCATACAGCCATATCACTACTTCACATATACAAAACATTTTGACAGATTCCCTAAGAATGATTATATTTGCATTCACTGGCAAGCATCCAATATTGCTGGGTGAATAGGGAATAGTGAGCAGCCACTGTGTGATTCTTTGCAGCTTCATCTTTTACCGACGCCTCGCCGGTCTGACGCCTTTAAATTCTGACTGGCTGGTAGTCTAAGTTACATCTCAAGCGCCTAATGTTTCTAGATGAGAGGCAGAAAGAGGCTCTCGTAGACTTCGGAGTTGTGATTTGCGGCGCGCTCCATGAAACACAGGAGTTGCCAGCAATTCTCAAATAACCACAGACTGACTGGAGAAATGATAAAAAAGGATTAAGTTAACAGAAGGCGAGTATGAGACAAGTTGATTTAAAGCACCACTCCAGCGGTGCAATCAATAAACCCACTTGAATGGTGCTTTAAGATAAATGTTTTTCCCGGTAATAAATGGATGGATGAAATCTACCAATCCGGGAGCTATTTTAACAGAGCAGACTTCAATATTGACTATTAGAAGGGGAGTTCGGAGGGTCTTGATGACCAAAGACCCAGTTGGGGTATATATACTGTACATGCATATTGGCTTTATGAAAAAAACTAAACATTTTATAGGGACCCTGTCAGGATCTTTAGATTATGTTCACACAATGTAATTGTGTTGTGTTTGTTTTCACTGTGATTATTTCAAACAATCTTGGTCCAAAAAAAAATCCTTTTTACTATAATTTTGGAAAATACTGTAAAAAAAGACTCCGTGCTATTACATCATTTTACACCATTTTGCATCATACACTTGAAGTCAGGGGCCACAACCGGCCGCAGGGCATGATCATCTTTTTGCAAAGTGGGCCATGACAGTGTGCATCTCTGTGTGGGGTGTATAACACTTACTCGATCCTGAGGGACGTCATTCTTTGTTCCTTCCACATCTTCAAGGGCTGCCGGGCAGAGACCACACCACACCTGGGTTCCTTTAGTACAACAGTCTTTACTTGCAATAAATGGTAACACAACAGACACGGTCTTCATCATCTTTCCTTCATGAATGGGGTGCTATCTCTTCTACGACTTCCACAATGGGTGATTCCCTCATTACTAGGGTCCCACAATGGGTACTGCGACAACCACTTCTGTTCAATAAGCTTCCGTAATGGTGCAGCGGTAGCTTGCTTTTTCGTTAGCCGCAACCCAACCAGACATGGTCTCAGCACACAGGGATCGTCCCTCAACCGGCTCCAGTCTGTTATACCCTTACAGCCATAGCAAGCAGGCCGGGATGACTCTTGAGCTGCCAGACCTTGCAGAAGTCGGCCTCTTGGGCTTCAGGATAGACCCTTGAACCTAGGGCCGTGTCTACTCTTTTCAAGGCAAAGCACTCACTGACCTAAACCAAGAAATCTTTTACTCTTCTCAACACTGGTCCCACCCCCGAGTGAGCTGGACAAGATATTAACTGTTTCTACTACTAACAAAGTCCATCTACATAACATTCCTATAGTTTTACATTACTTCATATAAATGATAACCCTAAACCT
This sequence comes from Allobates femoralis, assembly GCA_033576535.1. Classification (NCBI taxonomy): domain Eukaryota; kingdom Metazoa; phylum Chordata; class Amphibia; order Anura; family Aromobatidae; genus Allobates; species Allobates femoralis. The sequence continues at coordinate 540,174,444 of JARQOC010000005.1, forward strand.
TTACCTCCCATAACATTCCCCGATCTGCTACGTCTGTTAAATGAATCCTTATTTACAGTGACTTGAAGTTCACGGGCCCCCATGCAAAAGCTCAAATGGGGCCCGCAATTATTGCAAACCTGTAATAGTATTAATCTTTTTCTAAATGCCAAAAGGGACTTTTGGGGCCCCCCTAGGCTCGAGGACCTGAGTGCAACTGCAACCCCTGAACCTATTGTAGTTACTCCCCTGATTGTTTACTTGAAGCTGTAAATGCATGAAGGATGGATCAACATCAAATTTAGTGCATGAATCCCCTGCATTATTGCCTGCCATGTGCTACAGTGAAGTACAACCCAGGGGTGTAACTACAACAGGTGCAGGGGTTGCAATCGCACCCGGACCCTGGAGCCTAGGGGGCCCCAAAAGTCCCTTTGGCCCATAGAAAAAGACCAATGCTATTAAAGATTTGCAATAATTGGGGGCCCATTTGAGCTTTTGTATCGGGGCCCATGGGCTTCAAGTTACGTCAGTGGTACAACCCAATGGAGTAGAACTATTTGGGGAATAATTCAGAAGATTTACCCAAATGCTGTGAACCATCCCACCCTCGCTGCTCTTGCAGCCTTATTTTCATGATACTGTAATGTTGCATTTTCTCAATTATAAAAAATACATTTGCAGCCAAAATCTTATGTTTCAACTTGAATTTAAACTTTTTCTCCAGTATTTAAAGGAACCTGACCTCTAAAATGAGCCCCAGGCTCTTTTAACCTGTCCCTGCACCATGTTAATACATTTCTAGGCATCCCTTTGTGTTATTAATGCGCTATAGTAAAGTTTAAAAGTAGTTTAATACTTGTAGATCTGCGGCTTTCATTATTTGAGAAGCCGCAAAAGGTGGTCTTTTGTGCTTCTCCCTGCCGCCTGCTTGTAAATTATTCACGCCCAGATGGGCGTGCTATAGAGCAAAGAGGCTGTGCTTGGGCTGCAGGGGGTGGTAAAGCCGATATGATGCAAATCGCATCATATCTGGCTTTACCACGTCAGTAACCCATTAGGGTGTACTGCCGACCTCGCGCTGTCGATTGCGCATGTGCGAGGTGTGTTACCTTTACACCTAATGGGTGTACTGACGTGGTAAAGCCGGATATGACGTGATTTGCGTCATATCGGCTTTACCACCTTGCAGCCAGCTCGGCCTGTTGCTCTATAGCACGCCCATCTGGGAGTGAATAATTTACAAGCAGGTGGCGGGGAGAAGCACAAAAGACCGCCTTTTGCGGCTTCTCAAATAATGAGAAGCCGCAGATCTACAGGTATTAAAAAACTATTAGAAACTTTACTGATAGAGCATTAATAACACAAAGGGATGCCTAGAAATGTATTAACAAGGTGCAGGGACATGTTTAAAAGAGCATGGGGGCTCATTTTTAGAGGTCAGGTTCCCTTTAAAGAGAATCTGATCAACCCTTTTATACATCTAAATAAGCATCCAGGCCACAGGAAGTTGAATAAAATGATAATTTGATATCTACAATTTGATGTCTTATTCCAAAGAAATTTCATTTTTTATATGTAAATGAGCTGTTAAGATCCATGAGCCGGACATAGATCCCCCCAACAATCTGCCTCCAGAGCTTTTTTTGAATGAAGGAGCATTTCAGTATGAGAATGTAGGTCAGGAGAGCAGACTGTCTGTCATTACATGTCTCACACTGGTGAAGCTTCCTTTAATTTATAATAGTTCTGGAGGCAGATTTTCAAGGAGATCCATGTTCGGCCCATAGATCTAAACAGCTCATTTACATAGTAAAAAATGTTTTATTAAAATTTCTCTTGATATTCAAGAATGAAAGGATTTTCATATTATTGCATTAGTGCTCATTACCTAGGTTACTAGCCATCACTGATGAGTCCCGAGGTGCCTGATCTCCTAAGCAATTAGCGCATTGCTTTCAAACTCTCCAATAGGGCTTGTACGCACTGGTCTGAAACTACTGAGATCACTAGATCCAACTAGCTTCATTAGCACTGCAAACCTGATTCTACTTGCATCATCAGAGAGTACAATACTGCAGAATACTGCTTTCAATCCAGTCAGGTAGAAGGCAAACAGAACAATGGAGCAAACCTGATTGAGACCTTAAAGGGAATCTGTCAGGTCAAAAATCCATATGTAACTGATATATTTTTATAATTCCTTAGTGAATCTCTTCCTATTCCTGTATTTCTTTTATTTATACTCACCCCTCATCCTGTGTAAACTGCAAAAAAAAGTGATTCATTCCATCTGTCAATCAGTGAGTGATCACTTAGTTCTCTGCTGCCCACTCCCCAAGGAATGAATATTCACGTAGTGACTGAACTGCACTGCACTGTCCTTCTGTGCAAGCAAACAACCTAAGTTCAAAGGAAATCACCCACATGGGAGCTCTGTATCCTCCAGTCTGTTCTGCTCTGAGATCCTGTTTTGTCTGCTCTCATTGCAGAGGAGAAAGGAGGGGGAAGATGTGTGTGCTTAGCTGCAGCTCTGACATCTTCATTTCCCTTCAGTATGAAGCAGTGTCATTGGGTGTATCTGACACATATGTGTAGTGTGTTCAGTCTGAGATATTTCTATGTGTTTATATGAACATGTGTTCATTAGATACACACGTCACATTAGACATTACATGTATGCAGGAAAACAAACGTTTATATGAACTTATAGAAATCTCTCAGATAGATGTTACTATAAAGAGTTGCAGCACATATGGATCTCCTATCTCTCTTATCTCTCCTTCCCCCTCAAAAGCAGCTGGCACAATCCTGAAATTTTCAGTGAATTACTTCAGCAAAGGGGGGAGGGTATGAATATTTAAATAACATTTACATACATTTGACTATTCGGAACGAGTGTAATGGACCTGACCTAAACCCAATTAAGCATCTCTGGAGAGACCTGAAAATGGCTCTCCACCAACGTTCACCATCCAACCTGACGGAACTGGAGAGGATCTGCAAGGAAGAACGGCCGAGGAACCATAAAATCCAGGTGTGAAAAACTGCATCATTCCAAGAAGACTCATGGCTGTACTAGCTCAAAAGGTGCAAATACTCAATACTGAGCAAAGGGGCTGAATACTTATGACCATGTGATATTTCAGTTTTTCTTTTTTAATACATTTGCAAAATTTTCTACATTTCTGTTTTTTTCAGTCATGATGTGGTGCAGAGTGTGCATTAATGAGAAAAATGAACTTTTTTTTAAATTACCAAATGGCTGCAATTAAACAAATAGTGAAAAATTGAAAGGGGTTTGAATACTTTCCGTGCCCACTGTAGGTCTCCAGGCCGATCTGTATAAGGCTGGCTTCACACCACGGTAGAATCAGGTTTGGGGCTGTCCGGTGTAAACCAGACAGCCCCGGACCTGATTTTGCACTAATGTAGCCCTATGGGGCCAAATGGAACTGGATGGCAGCTATCTGCCATCTGGTTTCCATCTGTCCGGGAGGATCTGGGACAATTCGGATTTTCCTCCCGGACACAAAAACATTGCTTGCAAAGTTTTTGTGTCCAGGGCGAAAAATCTGCCCAAATCCGAATCTCCCAGATCCGGGGCAATTCGGCACTCCCTAACATGGGAGTTTTTGGCGCCGGATTGCCCAGACTCAGGAGGATCTGGGTGCCGGACGTCAGCTGCTGCAGTTCAGCGTGAGCTATGCTGAATTTCAGCACCAGGGAGCTGTCCCCTGTGAAGTGGTTCAGCACCATTTCAGCAGGGGGCAGCTCCCTCAGCTGCGCTCTGCAGAATCTGGCTACAAACAGGACCGGAGGGCATATTAACCATCCGGCACTATTTGTCTGGAGCTGTCGGGCTGTGTCCAGTGCCTCCTGCAAAGCACAGGACACAGCCTGACAAAGCAAAAAACGTGGTGTAAAGGCGGCCTAACATAAATTTAGCTTTTATTATACTCACCTATGGGGCAGTCTGGTTGATGGGAGTTCTAGTCCTGATCCGGCATCTCCTCTCTTCTTGTGATTGCCATCCTCCTTCCCACAGATAATGTGTCCTACATCATCCACACAGTGTCTTAATTGTGCTCCTGCACAAACGCATTTCACTCTGCCCTGGTGAGTACAGCAAAGTATTGTAGTGCACCTGTGCGGGCATTCTATGACTTATCCCGTGCCTGCATATTACAGTATTTTGCTCTGCAGGGAAGAGAGAAGGAGGAGTGCAGATTGTGCATATATGCAAGTGTGCAGCTGCAAAAGAGATGTGGGAAGAATTACAGAAAGTGCATGAAAGATCAAATCTCAGCAATAAGCTTTATCTGAAAGAAATTAAAGACTTTCATGTTGCTGTACTACTATTAAGTGGACTTCCAGAAAGTTATGACACACTTGTCACTGCATTAGATGCACGGCCAGATGATGAGGTCACACTAGAATATGTCAAAGGCAAGCTTGTAGATGAATTCAAGCTCAAAGCGCATAATGTAAGCAGCAGTAATGAATCCAGAGCAGAAACAGCATTAAATACACAGCACTTTCCTTAAAATAAGAACAATCTAAGGGAAACTTGTGAATGTTTTGTCTGTAAAAAGCCCGGTCAACTTAAAGCAGACTGCAGAATATGGAAAGCAAGAATGCGTCAGCTTAAAAAGCAGAACAGTGATCAAAAGATGAAAACAGCTGAAAAGGAAAAGTCTGCATGTGTTGAAGCAGCATTTAAGACAAGTATAGGCAATATGCAAGGCATATATGGTGTATAGACTCTGGTGCTTGCAGCCATATGACGAATAACAAGGATTTCTTCACTGACCTTGATGAAAGCAAGTCAGAAAAGGTAATCTTAGCTAATGGTCACCATATGACTTTGGGAGGAGTAGGAGACGGCTACTTCCACTGTCCAGGTTCCTCAGCACAAAGCAGAAAGATCCCAGTAAAGGATGTTCTCTATGTTCCCAGTCTTGAAAGCAATCTTCTGTCAGTAAAGAAGCTCACGCAAAAAAGGAATGTAGTTACTGGTAAAGACAACAGCTGCATTATATCAAAGGAGGGTCACACTCTTGCAGAAGGAAAGATGCAAAATTAACTTTATCAGCTAAAATGCAAAGAAAGAGTGTGCAGTGCTTGACAAGATCTGCATAAGAACTGTATCCATGTATGGCACAGACGTCTTGGGCACAGATACCCAGAAGCAGTAAGGAAGCTAGGTCAACTTGCAAATGGTGTTGAAATCAAGCAATGTAGTCAAATGATGAAGTGCACTAGCTTTTTTAAAGGGAAAATGTCCAGAAAATACTTTCCTAAAGTAAGCACCACTACATCTGCACAGCCATTGGATTTGCTACACACAGATGTTTGTGGTCCAATGAGTGTTCAAACTCCAAGCAAGAAGAGATATTTCTTCACATTTATTGATGACTACTCCAGATAAACAGTCGCCTACCTGCTTCACAGTAAGGATGAAGTTCCATAGAAACTTGAAGAATATCTTGCCGTAGTGTTCAACAAATTTGGAAGAATGCCAAAAGCCCTGTTGTGCAGCTAATGGGGACTGAGTATACAAGTGGTAAGGTGCAAACCATTTCGAAAAAGAATGGAATTGCGTTCCAAGACCCCAACACCTAGTACAGAATGGCATCGCAGAGGAAAAAACCGCACTGTGAAAGTGGAAGAAGTATGTTGTTTGATGCCAATCTACCTACAATGTATTGGGGAGAAGTCATCATGACAGCTTGCTATCTTCAAAACAGACTGCCAGGTAAAGCCTACAAATAAAACTCATATGAGCTGTGGAACTGGGAAAAGCCTAACCTGAAGCACCTCAGGATATTTGGAAGCAGCAACATTTGTGTATGTTCCCAATGCAAAGAAAAACGTTACAAGTGGGAATCACATGCAAAGCAAGGAGTCCTGGTGGCCTATAGCGAAACTCAAGAGGGATACAGAATCCTGCACCCAGAGACCAACACAGTAACAATCAGCAGAGATGGTAGTGATTGATGAGAACTCTGTTTCACTCAAATTCCATGAAGTTACACCAGTCATTCAAGAAACAAGAACAAGCATCTCAATCACCAAACCAAGACATCTAAAAAGAAAAGACTGAAGTCTGGATAAGATCTGAAGCCAGCAAGGAAGAAACAGAAGAATCAAGTCAACCTTCAGTCAGGAGATCAGAAAGACCAAACAAAGGTATCCCAGCTAGACACCTTTCTTATATGGTCAGAACACTTCCTGAACCAGAGCCACAGTCATGGCAATAAATGCAAAAACTGCCTGTTCACGATAACGAGAAGGAGAAGGGAATAAATTCCGCTAATGAAGAGATGGATGTCCCTTCACCAACTTCAAACATGGGAGCTTATGGAGCTACCACAAGGAAAAAGAGCTCTCAGAAGCCAAAGGTTCGACAAAACTCCAGCAATGAGAATTACAGGCAAGCAGTGGGGGCACTTTTGTATACGAGGACAACCAAGGATGCATTAAATTTGAGAAAATTAGTGCAAGGACTAAGCAAACATTAAACATTATAAACAACATTCATCTTACGTGTAGTTTTGAAAGAAGACTTCCAGAACCCAATGGGACTAACAGGATAAGTAGTTTTGAGTGGGGATGTTGGAATATGCTTAGTGCTACAACTCCATTCCTGTATATGTAAGTGTTCTATTGCTAGGTTTGTGTATTGTCTATAAAGTTAGATAAAAAAAAGGCTCTCAGAGGCTCACACACAGGAAAGGCCATGTGACTGTACCCAGTTTCCTGTGTCTGTGCATGAGAGGAGAAGCAGCCTGCTGATGCTGCACAGAGACACTTAGAGTTTGAATTCATGAATTTCAAAGCTTATCATATATGTACCTGTTTGTTGCTAATTAAAGCTTTGTTCTGTTGTCAACATGCTTTGAGAGTATCTTAAATGATCCGCTGCCAACAAATTGAAACAGTAGCGCTATGGTGCTGAATGAGTGACACATTCTTCTAATCCTAGAATAGACAACCTCTCACTATAAAGTGCTGGGAACCACAAAAACAAAATGGTTTTCATACATTATATACACAATGCTACCCTCCGAAACTCATACAGACTGCGAGCAGAAGGCGGCTCAGGCCGATCTGTGTGTTTCTATAACACTGCGCTGTTATGCCAATGCTACAAAATGTTATTTTAAGATTTGTTTGCGTTGCGCTTAGCCACCAGGATAATATTTATACAGGGGCGGCTTTTTCTCTGCAAGACTCAATGATCCCCAATTACGCTGCACTTCTCTCAATGGAGGGATGAAGAAGCCATTGAGTCTGCATGGAAGCTGGCTTGCATCTTTCTCTTTTAGCAGTTGTAGCTTTCTCCAATTTTATTCAACCACAAAGTAAACAATTTATACCCTAAATAAACTCGTGGGTCTCAGAGCCGCTGCTGAGAACATCCAACATTCATTGGAGTCTTATGCAATGTCATTTACTTTGGAGCTAAAAAGAAACAATTGTTTAAAGTCTTGACCTGTCTCCAAGCGGTTAGCACATCCGCTCCGGCATGAAGCTCTAACGTGTTTACATTTATATGTATTCCCGACACTGGAATCCTATCCGGAGTGCGGGGCTTCTGTTCTAAGTGTGAGCTGTCTCTTGTTATTTACACTGGCACATGACCCACTTACCTTTTTGTGTTGCCTGAAAGCTCTTTGGTATGTATATTGGTATAAATAAGAAGAGCTGGGTGCAGTATGGTCTCCAAAGTGCTGTTACTATATCTCAGTAATACCGCCCACTCGTTGCAGCAAAACCAAAGAAATGAGCCGGACCTGTCCATGGGAAGCGATATAAATGAAATGCCTAACTCAAAAAGGGATAGGGTGGAAGCCATACACCTGTTTGTACAAAATACAAGAAACTACAGCAAAATCAAAGAAATGAGCCGGGGCATAAATTGGTATACATGCATTGTGTAGTAGCATGTTCACACTGGGGTCATTTAACAGACAAAACCTAAGATAGAAACAAAAAAGTATATACCCTGTTGTAAGTAAATAGTAGTAAAACATATGGTACGTAGTAAACACTATGTTTGATTGCAAAAAAAGGGTAAAAGCCATCCCACCGAGACAAGATGTACCCCAATCGGTATGGTCCTACCCACTTGTATTAAAACTTCACTTGATCTCAATGTAGATGGGGGCAGAGCAGGCCCGGGGCCAACTGTTCAGACACCTGCCCATGGGCATCTATATAAATAACATGCCTAACTAAAAAAAGGCGTAGTAGGGGTAGGCCATACCCTGTTTGTAGAAGCTACAGCCAAACCAAAGAAATGAGCCAGAGCATACATTGGTATATTGTACATGCAACGTGTAGGAGCACATTCACACTGGGGCCATTTAACAAGGGTAAAAGCCATCTCGTTGTGACAAGGTGTACCCCAATCAGTATGGTCCTAACCTATTGTATTAAAACGTCACCTTGGGTCAACTGACTTCAACATACATCCTTGACTCTCCAAGCATGACTATGATATATCTATGGTTCAGGATGATATTAGATTTCTGTGGTTTCCAAAGGCCAAAATCCAGGCATTTGGAACTACAAAAGCAATTATGGCTGCTGATCACAAATATATCTGAGGGTTTTGTTATCATCAGGTTATAGATATGGCATGCACATATTGCATTTCCTTTGTACCATGTAATGTCCCTGGTATGGGCTGGGACATCCAGTCTATCTAGGGGCACTTATCTTCACTTGCATATAGTAGCACCTCTTGTCTAGTGAGCATTTGGTCTCTTTGTATACTGGGTGACTAATAGCTAATTTAATTATCTACTCACACGGGAGATACTTCTACATGCACAATGATATCAGATTTTTTACAATTTAGCTAATCCATAAAAAATCCAAGACACTAGAGATAACAGCCATACCTACGGTATAATATCAGCATAAATCTTAATTGTGCCAAATGGTTATTTCTTCATTCCCAGATTGGCACACAACTTTTCCCATATAGCTCAGTGATCCTTAAGTAGTTTTATGCAATTTATTTGGTCTGAATATAATTCTAACAAAAGAGGCACAGAGTATGGGAATGTAATGAAAATACAAGACAGACTGAGGGTTATCAGGACTTCCAATCGTTACAAGTTATGGGCTGCAATCCAAGAACTAGATCTTGGGACACTATCAGGTCAGTACACGTGGTAGTAATGTCACCGGTTACGGCATATACTGTTTAAACTCACCTGTCTTCCATGCTTAAAGAAGCACTCCTTTTATAGTTTTTATCCTCTAAATATATTGCAATCATCATTTTATACAGCACTGTGTACTTATAATTGCTCATTTTGCCCTTCTACCCAGTTGATAGTTTTGTTTTCCATTAGGTCGATGACATCATGTGATTAAAAATAGACTAGCAAAATTGGTTGCACAATCAGGAAGTCTCTTTTCCCTCCATGAATCATCATTAGAACTACAAAGTATTTTCAGTTATGTAAATTTGTAGTTCTAACGATGATTCATGCAGGAAAAAGAGATTCCCTGATTCTGCAGTCAGAGCTTAGAAGAATTTAGCTAGTCTGTTTTTAATCACGTGATGTCATAGACCTGATGGAAAACAGAAGGCTTAGCTGGGTTTAAGGACAAATGAGCAATTGTAAGTACACAGTGATATATAATATGATGATATACTAAATGGATAAAAACCTTGATGGCCATGCTTCTTTAACTCACCTGGAGTTAAGATGTGGAAACTTGTTTTCCAACTTGGTGCTATTTATTTCATAAAGGTTTGGAACTGATTTAAAGCTAAAATGCACATAAATGAATAAATATATCTGAACCTGTCAATTTAGGCAAGACCAGACAACCATGTGTTGTGAATTGGAGCCTCCCAACTCTTTCCTGACAGATGATGATGTGGGGGAATAGGTATGGGTCATGGGATTTTCCTTCTTTTTCCAAGAGCAGATAATCCACTGGTAGATTTCTCTGGCAGCAGCTTTCTCCTCTGTCCTGCGTCAAGCACTCATGTGTATGTGGGAGTCAGGAGCGATAGCTGTCTGCTGTAACAATGTCTATTCTACTAATTGGTGCGGCTAGCTTTTATAGAATGGCTACCTCCGATAGGTGGCAATAGTCACCTAACTTTCTTCCTTTATGAATATAACTCATTTTACATAAATTTTCCCCCCAGTGTGCACTGCCTATCCAATAGACAGTCTCTTAGGCTGCCTTCAGATTTGCAGATGCATCTGCAGCGTTTTGCAGATGCATCTGCAAGCATCTGCATGCAGACCGCGGCCCCTATGTTTATAATGGTGCGCACGGCGGTCTGCAGATGCTTGCGGACCGCCGTGCGCACCCATTCACTCCTATATGTAATCTGTGCGCACGCGGATGCCTGCGTACAGATCACACACTCTTGTCCGCACCAGGGACGCGACATCTCGCGTCTATGGTGCGGGCGGGAGTGTGTGATTTGTGCGCAGGCATCCGCGTGCGCACAGATCACATATAGGAGTGAATGGGTGCGCACGGCGGTCTGCAAGCATCTGCAGACCGCCGTGCGCACCATTATAAACATAGGGGCCGCGGTCTGCATGCAGATGCTTGCAGATGCATCTGCAAAACGCTGCAGATGCATCTGCAAGTCTGAAGGCAGCCTTAACTCCAGCATGACGGTCTCTCTGAGAAGAAACAGTGTGTTATAAACATAAGTGTCAAGTATATGTCCAACTAGTATTCTATTCTCCCTTCCCCTAGTAACTAAAAAGTAATGTCTGTTGTTAAGATGGAGCTTAAAGATCATTGAAACTGGATAAGAGACATCAGAATATATACTGTGCATAGTCATGTGAAAGTGCATATCATAAATGTCTTAAACTTAGGGTTCTATATAGCTAGATTACATGAATCTCTGGATCTAGGCTGGTTTCAAACAGTCTTTAAAGGGACTCTGTCAGGTCATTTTTCAGTATGATACTAATAGTACCCTTGAATAGTGCTGGGTAGACCTTTCAGAATATGTAAAAATCATTACTGTACTCTTTGTAGTTCTCTTAGTATAAGCACCTCCACACACTGTCTGCAGCTGCTTCTCTAGTCCTGTCCATTACTTTACTGCTGAATAGTCCGCAGTATGTAAATGTTCATTTATTATTCCCTCCCCTGTGCTCTACCTAGGCACATATCTGAAAGCTCAGCTAGATAAGGCAACCCCCTCCATTTGTTACTCTGAGCACAAGCTGTGCTGTCAGAGATTCTGTGTGTTTATTTGAACATTTGTTTTGCTGCATGCAAGGAGAACAGAGACAGGAGGATGCAGCACATCCCCGTGCAAGTGATTTCTACTGAGCTTCTTGTGTGCAGTGTAGTGATGTCACTACATGAATATTCATTCCCTGAGGAGTGGGAAGCAGAGAAGTAAGTGATCACTCACTGTGATTGACAGATGGAATGAATCTCTTTATTTGCAGTTTAGAGAGGATAGGGGAGAGTATAAATATAAGAAATACATTAATGGAAACCGGTTTACCAGAGGAATTAGAAAATTACATCAGCTACATATGGATTTTTGACCTGACAGATTTTCTTTAAAAGTAATCTGTCAGCAGGTTTTTGCTACCTCATCTGACAGCAGTATGTTGTAGGCAAAGAGACCCTGAATCCAACGATATGTCACATAGATTACTGGCTGCAGCCGTTCTCACAAAATCAGAATTTGTAGACGTAGTAGCAGAGCTCAGAAAGCTAACCCAGTATGCATGTTCAATACTTTTTCCCTGTGTCATTTCTCATGATTACACATAACTTAATGTTTTAATATCTATGGTTTGATTTATTTGCCTGTGTGGATTGGATAGGATGTCACCGACGTCTGATGAGAATTTCATTTTAACAGCTTCTTTAGAAATATAATTACTTAGAAAATTGGTGACGTGTTTATTACTTATTTTACCCGCTGAATCTTAGGCTGACTTCACACCCCGGTTTTGGTGTTTTTAAATGGATAGGCAGGGATCCTCTTTTGCCTCACATGTATCCCTATGGTGCCAGATTGGTCATATATGGCCATTCGTTTATGTGATTCAGTCCAGGATTCGTTTGTGTCCTGTTTTTTCCATGACCCAAAATCGGAGACTGCACAGTTCTTTGGCGCACAGGATTAAAACAGACAGAAACAAATCCGGCGCAGTCCGGAACATTTAACATGGCGGTCTATGGAGTCGGATACAGAGGAAAAAAGAAGGATTGTTTCCTGGATCCGGTTTCAGGTACTGAGCATGCTCAGAACAAATGCACTGATCCTCCCAGCCCAATTTCTGTTCCAGATCACTCTCTTGATCTCTCTCGCTCGATCTCTCTCTCGATCTCTCTCTCAATCCCTCTCTCTCTCGATCCCTCTCTCTCTCGATCTCTCTCTCTCGATCTCTCTCTCGATCTCTCTCTCTCTCGATCTCTCTCTCTCGATCTCTCTCTCTCTCGATCTCTCTCTCGATCTCTCTCTCGATCTCTCTCTTGATCTCTCTCTCGATCTCTCTCTCGATCTCTCTCTCTCGATCTCTCTCTCTCTCGATCTCTCTCTTGATCTCTCTCTCGATCTCTCTATCGATCTCTCTTCTCTCGATCTCTCTCTCTCTCGATCTCTCTCTCGATCTCTCTCTCGATCTCTCTCTCTCGATCTCTCTCTCTCGATCTCTCTATCCATCTCTCTCTCTCGATCTCTCTCTCTCGATCTCTCTCTTGATCTCTCTCTCGATCTCTCTCTCGATCTCTCTCTCGATCTCTCTCTCGATCTCTCTCTCGATCTCTCTCTCTCTCTCAATTCTTAGGTCAATTCATTGAATACAGATTTCTAGATTACCAAGATATGAGATGACAGTTGGTGCTCATAAAGTTCTATGGAGATCTGTAACTATCGTTTCATTAGAACTTGCAGGAGGAATATGTCTGTGTCACTTTTAAGGCCCCGCCACACCTGGTGACGGGGCTGGAGATTTCGGCAGCAACTGGCGGGTGCGCGCACGTTTTTTACGCCCCGCCAGCGTCGCCGTCCCCCATTTACATGGGGCGACATCTCCAGCGCAGCGCCGGCGAGCTAACAGGCGGCATCGCCGCCGGAGTGTCTGAAAACTCCAGCGGCGATGCAGGACAATGGGAGCCTATGGCTCCCATCGCCTGACAGTTCGCCAGCAGCCAGTTACATGGGGCAATGTGTGCACATCGCCCCAGATCGGCCGCCTGGTTTCAGAGAACTGCTCTGAAACCAGGCGACCTCCCGGCGGCACCGACATTGCCCCTTTACATGAGGCAACGTAGGGGTGATGTCGCCGCCGATAGGCCACGCCCCTACATCGCCTATGTAATTGGCGGCGATGTCGACCCGTGTGACGGGGCCTTTAGCTTCTCGTCCTCTTTAGGATTTTCAAAGCACCAGCTGCCATCTCTTATCTCAGTAATGGGGAAAGATTTCCTCACTGATTACAAACTTTACCTATGAATTGAGAGAGAAAGGTCAGTCCAGGAGGGGAGAGAAGATTTCTCTGATCAGATATATTACAAAGTTTCTTATTTTCAAGTGTATTCTTGATTTATGAAATGTAAATTAAAACAGCTGTTACTCTGTAAACCAAAACTTCACAAGGAACTATAGCCCCAATTCTCCCGTAGACTAAAGTCAATGTGAACTAACGCTCTGCTGGATATTATACATGTGCAGGCTTTATATAGTAACACTGCAGCCAATGAACGTGAGGTCCAAGGTCCTCTGCACATTGCCGATAGCTAGAATGAATCATCTTTGTGGAAAAGTGTGAAAGCTCTAATTATACCAATTTACCTAGAATCACATGCGTTTTACTTCAAGAAATATATATATTTTCGGCCAGCTTACTCAGACCTTAAAGTTCTGCAGTAATTTACTTGTTCTTTGCAAAAAAAAACTTCACAAAATATTATTAGGTTAAAGGGGTCATCCATGGCTAGGACAACCCATTCTGATTTCACTTCTTTCCCCCAGTTAATATAATACTCAGTACTCACCTCTTTTGCTGGCTCCGTTCCAGTGCAGTCAGTATTCGCAGGTGCGGGGGTCCGGGGACATTGTGACATCACGGGAGCCCCACATCCAATCACTCCACCTATGGACCAAATGAGCAATCAGCAGACAGTGGGTGGCCGCTGCAACATAACTTCCTGTTGATTAACTCATTTAGTCCGAACCGTGATTACCGACAGTGCTGCAACAGCCCCACAATGGGAGGTGAGTACAGGGTTTATTATTGTACCTACAAGTGAGATTAGAAGGGGTGGTCCTACTAGTGGACAACCCCTTTAATCATGTTAAGTATTATTAGTGATGTCTCTTATGTGAACAACAAAGATAAAAGATAAAATTAAAGCTTATAATTTTAAAAAGTTAATGGTGGTGCACAACTTATTTGTGCACTGCTTCAAGTCCACAGCTTTCTGCTTTCAGTGACTGTGTGCTACTGAAGATTGACAGTTCGGACCAGTAGCTGTCATGGAGTGGTTATTACGGACAAGGGTAATGAAGCAGGATGATAGTGACGGGCAAGGGTAACTGGGTTAAGTAGTCTGACTACTAGACTGTGGTCCCTAGCTGACCTTGTTCCCAGAATTACCTCTGAAGGTAATTACATCTGGGCCGCCACCCTTGCACTGCTCTTGACCAGCCCTAGGATAACACCCCCTCACCACCACCCAGAGATTGGAATAGGAAAAGCAACATCCCACACACAATGGCAATCTCCAAAGGAAGACTCCAGCAGAACTGCACTTAGCATCCACACAGCTCATGGTCAAACAGAGAATGAACTCTATCAGTGGCATCATGTGATGGGTCATGGGACTATGTAAAGGCTGGAGGAGTGGTCATCAACCATATCACCTGATACAGTCAGCAGCAGCAACTGACATTAACCCTTAATATGAAAAACAATGTACTTCCATTTAAACTATTCACACTGCAGAGCAATTCACAGACTGGCATGATCCTCTCTGCCTCCTCCCTGTGTGTTCTGCCCCCTCTATTTGTCTGCAGCCACCTCCCTTTCTGCTTGGTCTGCCCTCCTTTTCTGCTCCTGACGTCACAAGGAGCAGGAGAGGAGGAGGGCAGACCCAGAAGAAGAGGAGGCAGCGGCAGACACAGAGGGGGCAGAACACACAAGACGCAGGCAGGGAGGACTGTGCCAGCAGCCAGGACCTCTTAATAAAATCCCACCAAGGCGACCTTTTAACTGTAAGGTTTCTAAAGTATTTTTTAAAGCTTACAGGGGGGCTAGAGATATGGGGGACCCCTTCTCTGAATGCAGCAGACATGCTGCATTCAATGCTGCATTTAGTTTGCCATGCACCAAGGGGTGACAGGTCCTCTTTAAATGTTAGTAGTGAGTCACTCATTACAACATCATGTGGCAGAGAGTTCCATAGTCTCACTGCTCTTACAGTAAAGAATCCGCGTCTGTGATTATGATTAAACCTTCTTTCCTCCAGACGTAGAGGATGCCCCCTTGTCCCCGTCTCAGGCCTAAGAGTAAAGAGATCATTAGAAAGGTCTCTGTACTGTCCCCTCGTATAGTTATACATTATTATAAGATCACCTCTAAGCCTTCACTTTTCCAAACTACCGTAAATAACCCCAAGTTTAATAACCTGTCTTGGTATTGCAGACCCCTTAGTCCTCTAATGACTTTTGTCGCTCTTCTCTGGACCCGCTCTAGTTCAGCTATGTCTTTCTTATACACCGGAGACCAGAATTGTACACAGTATTCTAAGTGTGGTCGCACTAGTGACTTGTATAGAGGTAAAATTATGTTCTCCTCATGAGCATCTATGCCTCTTTTAATGCATCCCATTATTTTATTTGCCTTTGCAGCAGCTGCCTGACACTGGCCACTAAATGTGAGTTTGTCATCTACCCATACACCCAGGTCTTTTTCAGTGATAGTTTGATGTGATTAGTGTGATAGCAAAACTATCAGGCAAGCCATCCACCATTGTGCACTGTCTCCAACTAGTTTCGCAATTCCTTGGGAGCGCTTCCCAACTGTCCTAAAAAGGCAGAAACATTTTACTTAGCACATATTACGCACTTTGATTTCACTACAATTTAGAGTCCATTTAACTTGTCAAGGTAGAACATATCCGCACTCCTCAATAAAGATAGTTATCATCTTAATGGCTTGTCATTGCAGTCTATACAGATAAGAACAGGATGACTTAAAAACAATGACATAACAGGGGAAACTTTTTACAATTGCCGTGTAGTGGATGGTTAATGTAGAAAACATTAGTAGAAGTGCATACACAGTGGAAAACTCACAGCGGCACATCAAAGTCTAGCCAACATCTCTAATACAGACAATGTTATGAAAATCTGCCGTGGAAGGTTCCGAAACAATAGAGACTTCTTTATGAAGCCACAGATCAAAGGCTCCACAATGCAGGTAATAATCTGTATGGCAACAAGTCAAAGGCACCACAATGCCGGTAATGATCTGTATGGCAACAAGTCAAAGGCACCACAATGCCGGTAATGATCTGTATGGCAACAAGTCAAAGGCACCACAATGTCGGTAATGATCTGTATCGCAACAAGTCAAAGGCACCACAATGCCGGTAATGATCTGTATGGCAACAAGTCAAAGGCACCACAATGCCGGTAATGATCTGTATCGCAACAAGTCAAAGGCACCACAATGCCGGTAATGATTTGTATCGCAACAAGTCAAAGGCACCACAATGTCGGTAATGATCTGTATCGCAACAAGTCAAAGGCACCACAATGCCGGTAATGATCTGTATCGCAACAAGTCAAAGGCACCACAATGCCGGTAATGATCTGTATCGCAACAAGTCAAAGGCACCACAATGCCGGTAATGATCTGTATCGCAACAAGTCAAAGGCACCACAATGCCGGTAATGATCTGTATCGCAAAAGTCAAAGGCACCACAATGCCGTAATGATCTGTATCGCAACAAGTCAAAGGCACCACAATGCCGTAATGATCTGTATCGCAACAAGTCAAAGGCACCACAATGCCGTAATGATCTGTATCGCAACAAGTCAAAGGCACCACAATGCCGGTAATGATCTGTATCGCAACAAGTCAAAGGCACCACAATGCCGGTAATTATCTGTATCGCAACAAGTCAAAGGCACCACAATGCCGGTAATGATTTGTATCGCAACAAGTCAAAGGCACCACAATGCCGTTAATGATCTGTATCGCAACAAGTCAAAGGCACCACCATGCCGGTAATGATTTGTATCGCAACAAGTCAAAGGCACCACAATGCCGGTAATGATCTGTATCGCAACAAGTCAAAGGCACCACAATGCCGGTAATGATCTGTATCGCAACAAGTCAAAGGCACCACAATGCCGGTAATGATCTTTATCGCAACAAGTGAAAGGCACCACAATGCAGATAATGCTCTGTGAACGGCCAGGTATGGAAGGCTCCAAATACATAAAATGAAGTCACATGTAAAAAATCTCAACAAGACAGAAAATTTGTAAAAGGCCCAACAAAGAGTTATTCACTTGAAAAGATTATTAGTGATCATGATTCCACCAACATGCCATTGTTCTGGTTCGTTGATGAATATGATTGTAACCGATCATACAAGGCACAGTAATGACAAATCTCAGGAACAGAGAGGCAAAGGAACAAAAGGAAAACAATGCTAAATTCAGGATGATAGAGGCAATAACACCACGTTAAAGGGACACTGTCAGGTCATTTTTCAGTATGATACTAATATTACCCTTGAATAGTGCCTTGGCAGACCTTTTAAAAACAGGTAAAATCACTATTCTACCCTTTGTAGTTTCCACGTTATCAGCATTGTCAGACCCTGCAGGGAGCTGCTACATTAGTCCTGTCCATTGTAAGCAGAGACGATTAGTCCTGGCTGTGTTAAACTGTCATGTATTATGCACTCCCTCTCAGCAGCTCTTTCCTCCCTCCTCCTTCTGCTCTCCGAGCACTGATTTCACTTTTAGAAGATCTATTCTGTTGAGGACACAGGGAGAGAGGGATTCCAGGTCTGCCTTATCTTCTCTAGACTCCGTTTGTTTCTCTAAGCAGGTATCTCTGTTGTGACAGATTCTGTGTTGTATTTGACCTCTTGTGATGCTGCAAACACAGAAAGCAGAGAGTAGAACACAGCCCCACCTCCCACTGATGTCCTGTGGTGTGATGTGACATGCATGTTCATCGTATGGGGAGTGGACAGCAGAGAATTAAGTGAATCATTGACTGTGAGTGACAGATGGAGTGAATTTCTTTATTTGAAGTTTACAGAAGATAGGAGGGGAATATACATAAAAGAAATACATCAATAGAGAGAGCGCAGTGAAAGGAATTAGAAAATTATAGCAGTTACATATGGATTTTTGACCTGACAGTTTTGCCTGTAAAAAATAATCCATTTATAAGAAATAACAGGTCCCTTTGAAAACAAAAGAAGTGGTGGAAGCAATGTATCAGGCCAAATTGTTTATTCATGAGAAATCCCGCAACCAAATCACTCCATACAATGACATCAGTAAGTCACGGGTCACTTTAAATGTTTTTAAAGACCACATATTGCTGTAAAACAGAAAATAGCGATTTAACATTTCCCCAGACACATTGTAATCTCACAGCAATTATTTACATCACAGCCAGATATCCATTAAATGTGATCAATGATTGTTAATGGAGCGTAATTGCCGGTAAATCTCCATCTCTTGGATATTATGCGGCCTGCACTGAACATTACACTTCTCTGTTTTGAGTAAATTTCAGGAAATAGGAGACATTTATGTAAATGTAGAATATTCTCTGCTCCCTTGTTCTTCTCATATCAATAATTGCAAAGATTTTAGGCTACAAACCTAACAAAAACAGAAGATAAATGTAATGAAGGCAAATTAAAAATACACAGTGCAAATACACACTGGTCTCTGCCTAAGAGGCAAAATCCCTTAGCTGCAGGGCTGAAACTCCTTAGCAGAAATCAACATAGAAATATAGCCAGCAAAGAAGGCCGGTGAAAGAAGAGTATAAAGAGCCCCACCCGAGATGTGATAGGACAAAGACAAAATAAGCAAAGGGAAAGTCCTGACCAACCACAAAGGAAGAGGCAAAGATAAAATGAACCATGGGATAAAGTCTGACAAGGCTTTAGCTTAGCAGGGAAGAAAAACGATCATGGACCAAGAGGACACCAGCTCAAGTCCCGAGACAATAACAGACATATGTTAATAGTGATTAGAGCAGCATGGCTCAGGCTCTACTCACTGCAGCTCAGACTTCGTTTTTATGAATATAATCAGTATCAAGCTGTTCATCTCCTAACATGCTGCTTACAAATTAAACTTTATGTTCAATTAGAAAAATATTGTCTTAATGATAGAAAGTGAGCAGCTACAGGGGGGATATACAGTAAGTTTATATTCTCCTGGTACCGGTGCTGTCAGTAAAGCGGCCAGGCAGCATTTTAACACTATTTACCTGCAGATTGACCCTATATTTGCAGGTAAATTGCACTATTGAACATGACAGCTTCTCTTTGACAGATACGGTGGATATATCTCTGAACTAAAAGGTTCATTTATACCATTTAGCAAACTTGATATTTTTTGCCTTTTCCTTGCTTCGTTGTAATTATCAATCTACGTCAATTGTGATCTGCCCTGGAGCTGTTTTACAGGCCTACAATAACCACAGGGTACATGGGAAATAGAAGGATTTTTAATTAAGAAAAAAAATATTAAATAACAAACTCCCAAAATAGCATTCTGCTTGTCCGACGTTTCCCGGTTCTCAATTTAGATTCATTACGACCAACTGCTCAGGGAACTACAGAAGATAAAAATGACAAATGATGTAGTAGATGTCTATGCTATATGCAATAACTAGACAAAACGGACATCCAGAAAATGCCAGACTTTCTGAAGATTGAACTAAAAGCATCAAATAAAAATAAAGATCTGCGTAGGATGGAGAGATAGATATAAATAGATACAGCCTAAAAATAACATGCAGGTAGTTTCTACCTATTTGCCTGTTGTCCCGACACAGATCTCCACCTGCATACAGAGGTCACAGACTGCTCCTGCCGGCGATTCTGCGGTTTCTCCCTCATTGGCAGAGAAGCAGCGTCTCTTCCTCTCGTCTCTCTTGACGAGGCGTGACTACCAATGTCATGCTAATTGACAGCCGATTCACCACTAGCCAACTGCAGGAAGCCAGCTGCCAACCAGCAGAACATCAGCAGTCATGCCCCATCAATGGATGAAGAGCTGATCTGTTGATGTGGCACCCCTCTGGCTAAGGCACCACAGAGAGGTATTACACTCTGATAATAAATGTGATGTCTGTAAGTTGTGGGTTCAGGGTTTAACCTGTGGAGTCTCATGTTACACACACACACAGGACTAGGCCACCTTAGATAGGGGGACTGGTTATTTAGTAGGTCCCAAAAGGGAGTGGAGCCTAGGTTAGTTAAGAAATAGTTGAGTTTACAGTTACCTCAGACAGTGCTGGGAAGGCAGTCAGGAAGGATCGCGCCTGACAGTACCGCTGACAGGAGGGATCCCATCTTTAAGTGGGGGCCCAGACAGAGAGGACCTGGTTTGGAGCTGGCTGGTCACTTTGGGGAACACCCGAACGGGGCAGCGGTCAGCGGTTTATCCCTGGCCCAAACCGACGAGCTGCGGGCCCATTATCACTGGGTTGCTGTTTGCACCACAAAAGGCACCTCACCCCTCAGGACCGAAACCGGTTCAGGACACTATAGGTAACGGGCCAAATTCTGGTGGCAGGAGAAGAGATAGGAAAACACTCCTGTCCGTACCGGTAAGGAACAAACATTACCTCTAGCTACAGACCGTGGGACTGGCGGGATAGCTCTGCAAGGGGTAAATAGTGAGAAGAACAGTTAGTCCCTGAAAGACTTGAGAAGGAACATCTGGAGACTCCATAAGGGGGACCCTGAACCAGCAACAGACACCCGGTAAACCAGACTGTACCGTGTTTCATCTCAACATCTGCAGGTACCCAGTAAAGCGGAGTTTGAGTTGAACTGGTCTCTGTTATTCTTCTCGCCGGTGCCCGGAGGGCTCAGCACCATCACCAGATCCCATCAGAGGGGTAAGAACAACAACAACTATTCCCCTCATCCCCCTCATCATGCTCCATCACCGCTGCCCTGAGGTAAACGCTCCACCTGTGGGGAGCTGTACCACACTTAGCTGCACCCACCATCACCTCAGCGGCCGGCTTTGCAGCGCCGGTATCCATATTACCAGGAACTACAGGTCGCGTCACGTTCCCTTGTAAATATTCCCTCCCCACCATCTAACAAATGACAGCCAGGGCACGGAACCGGGAGCCGACCACCCGTGACTTCCCCAGTTTAAAACCATCAAACGCAGGCCCGGTATCCAAGTACCCTATTGTCCTGAAGAAGCGGTTCATACCCCTTGCGCCAAAGAAGCAGTTCATGTCCGCTTTGAGCCGATGCCTTGTAAAACAGATCATGGACAGGAAAAGGTATATTAGCAACTGCTAGACCATGACAGCTTGTAACGTGTTGAGCCAGTTTCTTCTACTTTTTCATGTATTTTTATTTTTTCCTCTGATTTTAACAAATTCAATAAAATGTGATCTTTTAACGTCTCGTTTTTTTTGTGGTTGCTGGTATACCTTTTCCTGTCCATGATCTGTTCTACAAAGCACCGGCTCAGAGCAGTCATGGACCGCTCCTGTTGGTATCTGTTGATGTCACATTGACAGACCAGCAGTTTCTCCTCTGCACTATTCTCTTGGCGAGAGGTGACTACCAATGTCATGCTCATTGACAGCCAGATCCCCACTGCCAAACTGCAGGGAGTTAGCTGCCAACCGGCATGACATCGACAGTCATGCCCCATTGACTGAATAAGAGCTGATTTGATATCGTGAAGCACCGGAAGGAGCGGTCTATGACCGCTTTGAGCTAGTACCTTGTAAAACAGATCATGGACAGGAAAAGGAAGCCGGCTGCCAACCAGCATGACATCAGCAATCATGCCCCATCGAAACAGCAGCCCAGAATAAGAGCTGATCCGTTGACGTGAAGCAGCAGAATAACTGACAGGGTGGCCTGTACCGTGCCCACTCTGAGCTGGTGCCTTGTAGACATGGACATGAAAAGGTATACCAGTAACTGCAAAAAAAATATATGATAAAACATCACATTTATTTGAATTTATTGAATTCAAAGGGAAAAATAAAAAACATGAAAAAATTGAAGACACCGGTTCTACACATTTCTATCTACCATAGCTCTTAGTCATAGAATCATAGAAAGGTGGAGATGGAAGAGACTTTCAAGGTCATCTGGTCCATCCCCCTGCTCAAAGCAAGATTCACCAAGTCATCCCAGATGTCGCGCAAGTCACTACAGAAATAAATAGTCCCAGAAATGGAGGCATAAGACTACACTTTCAATTAATAATTATATTTTAGAATTACTTACTGAATAATTAAAGGGAGGTGAAATGTTCCAAGGTAAGGTCCAGGAAATGGTGCACTACAACAAGAGGTAGTCAGAGCTGAAATCCAATTCACGAGCCGGGGTCAGGAAAATCAGAAAGACAAGACAGCTTACAGGGAGTAGGCAAAAGAGTAGTCAGGTCACAGGCAAATGGTCAAAGTCTAGCGAATGGAATAAAGTCAGGCTGGGTCAGCCACAGAGCACAGAGAGATCAGTCTTAGACAGCAACAAGTGTACGATTGACACTAGATAGAGGAGTTGGCATGCTTAAGTAGAGGACTAATCAAGGGAAGTGAACACAGATGATTGCAGCAAAGACCCAACACTTCCAAAACACAATGACAGCTTCCACACAATAGTAACATAGCAGACAAGGACAGTGTGGAGATCATGACACCAGACAAATGTCTGCCAAGCCTCTGTGTGAAGATTTCCATTGAACAGGAACTCCCCACCTCTTGTGGCAGCCTGTTCCATTCGTTGGTCATGCTCACTGTCAAAAATTGTGTTCTAATATCTCATCTGTATCTCCCATGTTTATATCATTACAGCTTGAAATATGTAGACCCAGTATTTTTTTTACTTTTTCATACATTTTTAATTTTCCATTTGATTTCAATGTTTTCAAGTACATGTGATGATTTAACATCTTTTTTGCAGTTGCGCTAGGACCATTTACTGTCCTTGATCTTTCACAATGTGGAACTGACTTCTGTGCAATGTATCCTAATTCAAGGCAGTAAGTTTTCCTTTTTCATTGCCTGATAGAACAGGCAGGTAGTATCAACTATCTGCCTTTCAGCTATTAGGCACACAGTATAAAACTAAAATAGTCCCACATAACCTATTTACATAAGTCAGACACAATACCTATAAACTCATTTTATGGCAATTTCTGGCATAAATTATATAGATTTCTTGGGCCACTGTTGTCCCCCGAACTCCTTCCTCGTTTCTCTTACTAAGCCGTGTCTAATTTATTTAGAAAAGTGACAAGAGCGCCAGAGGATAAAAACAAAAATGTTGCCAATATTTGCATCACAGACAACCTATTGATTACTGGGGCAGCATGTAATGCTTCTTTCTCATATTGTGACAATGCAAAATTAATATACAGTATTTTGTCAATGTACTGCACAGATCCTCTATCTTTTCACTTCCACTGGCATTGTTAAATGCAAAGAACCCACTTAAACTGCAAAACTGGTTTACAAAAATCCTTTATAGCATTTCTGATAACAGGAAGGTGACAGTACCTGCCGCACAAAGCTATTTGAGGTAGTATCAGAAGACGTGCTGCCATCCGAGCCTTTGAACCGGTTTTTCCGTCTTGCTCCTTTTCCATAATTCTGAAAAATTAGAAAGAAGGTTTTTAGTTCTATATGCATTTTATTACTGTATATATTGCAACTTTAATAAAAGGGAATCTGTCAGGTCAAAAATCCATATGTAACCTATATCATTCCTCTGGTGAAGCTCTTTCTATTCATGTATTTCTTTTAATTTATACTCACCCCCTATCCTCTGTAAACTGCAAAAAAAGGGATTCATTCCACCTGTCATTCACAATGAGTGATTGATTACTTCTCTGCTGCCCACTGCCCAGGGAATGAATATTCATGACATCACTGCATTGCACACAAGGAAAGTTCAGTAGAAATCACTCACATTGAAGGGTGAATCTGTACCCTCCCGTCTGCAGCAAAACAAATGTTCAATTGAACACATAGAATCTCTCACAGACAGAACAGGCTTGTGCTTAGGACAATAGATGGAGGAGATTGCCTAAAGGTACCTTTACACGTGGCAACTTTTCTAGAAATTTCACTGGCAACTTACTGGTTGCAGTGAAATCATGGAGACATTGCTCCATTTGTACACAGCACAAGCTAGAACAATGTGTCCATGATTTCACTGCAACCAGTAAGTTGCCAGTGAAATTCCTAGGAAAGTTGCCGCGTGTAAAGGTACCCTTAGGCTGGCTTCACACAACGGCAAGGTCCGCTCCAGGGCTGTCAGGCATGAACCTGACAGCCCCGGACTGGATCAGCACACAGAACCGGAGGGCCAAATGTGCCCTCCGGTCCTGTATGCAGCCGGAGGGCTGTAATTGCAGCCGCGGCTGCTGATTTTTCAAGATTGGGGCAATCCGGCCCCATAGGCTCCCATGATAGGGAGAACCGGATTGCCCCGGATCAGGGAGAATCTGGGACTAACCGGGCTAATCCGGGATCCGGCTTTTTGGGGTGATTTTTCTCACCGGACACAAAAACGTTGCAAGCAATATTTTTGTGTTCAGTGAGAGTAATCCGAATTCTCCCGGATTCATCCGGAGAGATGGAAGCCGGATGGCAGAGAGCTGCCATCCGGCTCCATCCGGCCCCATAGGCTACTATGGGGCCAAAAGCCGGTCCGGGGCTGTCTGGTTTACACCGGACAGCGCCGGACCGGACCTTGCCGTGGTGTGAAGCCAGCCTTACCTAGCTGAGCTATCAGATATTAGATATGTGCCTGCCATCTCTCCTTCCCTCTCCACCCCTTCCTCCCCCACATCAAAAGTGCACCAAAGTGAAAATGAAACTATAAGTGAGGCATAGAACATCGAGGGGAGGGAGGGAATCGATGCTTGTCAAGTGGTGAATAATAAATGAACATTTAAATACTGCGGACTATTCGGCAGTGAATTTAATGCACCGGACTAGTACAGCCAGCCACAGTATGTAAAGGTGCTTTGATCAAGAGAACTACAGAGAGTACAGTAATGATTTTTACTTGTGTTAAAAGGGCTGCCCGAGCACTATTCAATGATAATATTATTATCATAATGAAAAATGACCTGACAGAGTCGCTTTAACAAAAACAAAACAGAAATTAGAATCCAGGTCGATCACAATATTTTAAAACATATAACAACCAGTCCTCAATTTCAATATGTCACTCCAAAAAGACTATGACTAACTGAGAGAAACCAAGGTCTCAATCAAGGAATGAATTAATTCAATCAGATCAATATCATTATCAAAAATTGATTCTTTATTGTCACAAAATATAAAATCAGTAAACAGAGCTACATTACAGGAAAACCATATAGCACAGCAGACAACCTTCAGAAATACAGGCTCAATATATATATTGCACACAAGACCACTGTAACCAGGATTAAACCTCAAAACGATACATCCATGAGTATCTAGGCACCATAGATTCCTTTGAATTAGATCTATGTCTAGTGTCTATCAATTCCCTATGATTATACTTTGAATCTCACAAAGAGGCAAAGCTAGTGGAATACTCCAATCTACCCGAGGTGTACTAATCATAGAGAAACAGAGGAACAAGTGCTGATTTACCTGTTTAAGAAGGGACGCTGGGCCTAGGCTTCCTACCCCTACGCCGTTTCGCTATGGAGCTTCTTCCGGGGGCGCTCCATAGCGAAACGGCGTAGGGGTAGGAAGCCTAGGCCCAGCGTCCCTTCTTAAACAGGTAAATCAGCACTTGTTCCTCTGTTTCTCTATGATTAGTACACCTCGGGTAGATTGGAGTATTCCACTAGCTTTGCCTCTTTGTGAGATTCAAAGTATAATCATAGGGAATTGATAGACACTAGACATAGATCTAATTCAAAGGAATCTATGGTGCCTAGATACTCATGGATGTATCGTTTTGAGGTTTAATCCTGGTTACAGTGGTCTTGTGTGCAATATATATATTGAGCCTGTATTTCTGAAGGTTGTCTGCTGTGCTATATGGTTTTCCTGTAATGTAGCTCTGTTTACTGATTTTATATTTTGTGACAATAAAGAATCAATTTTTGATAATGATATTGATCTGATTGAATTAATTCATTCCTTGATTGAGACCTTGGTTTCTCTCAGTTAGTCACGATCACAATATTTGTAATGGGTAAGTACAGGCAACATAACACACTGCAATTTTTCACTCTACTTAGAGTACAAATGAACAGAAAAATAGGGATAAAGTTACAGAGATATTAGGATTAATAGTTCTACTATGTTGGCATGCTTGTACAGATCAAGCATCGGGGCCGCTTCTTCCGTGAGCATCTCCCTTCAGGCCAAGGTATAAGTTGCCCTGCAGGGGACAGAGGTTTGTTGCCCCAGGAGTGGGATTTGGCTGGTTCCCCAAACTAGTTGTTACTGGAGAACTGGTAGAACACCCTATACTCAATGGTATCTGTGTCTGTCAGTGAAAGTGAAAAAACGAGTACTGGCGCTGGAGGGGAAAAGGTGATGTACAACAGCATTATAATGACACCATATCACATTGCTGATATCAATGCTGTTCCACAGAGGAGGATATTTCTTATAGACAATGGTGAAAAAAGTAGGAGGTTGCTGTGACGGCTTGGTATGGAGGAACAGTGCACAGAGGGTAAACATTGTGGTGAGGGAGCAGTATGGAGTGGTGAAACAGTGTGGAGGTTGAGAAAGCATGAGAAGGGACAGTTTGAAGAGGAGGCACAGTATGGAGAGCAGGGGAAGGGTGAAAGGAGGGCATAGTATGGAGAAGGGGCACTGTAGGAGGGCAGTGTGGAGATAGGAATAGCATTAGGGGAGACAATGTGAAGAGGGGGCACAGTATACAAAGGGGTTAGTGTGGGGGGAAAGCATGGAGAAGGGCAATGTGGGTAAAGTACAGTGTGGAGAGATAGATTGAGAGGTGGCAGCACGGGTTGCTGTGAGAGGACACAGTATGGAGAGGTGGCAGCATGGGGGCTGGGAAGTATGTTCGAAGGGGAGGTAGTAAGAGGAAACAGAGGATAAGGTGAGTGTGAAAACAAAGGTGAGGAGAAAGCGTGAAGGCTATAGTTCATAATGGAGGGCAGTGTGTCAGTTACAGTTCATAAAAGCAGATAGTATAGAAATTGTATTTCATAAAGAGACATAGCATGGTTGGGTAAGGAGGTGTGAGTGCATTATCCTCCCTTATTATAAAATGCTCTGTGTTCATGGGTTGATAACCGTGATATAATTATGCCTGTTACTCTGTGTTCTTTGGGGGGGCTAAGGTAAAGGATGCTTTCCTGTTGGCTAGAAATTAACCAATATGGGTGCTGGTGCTCTTGGTGGGAGGGGCTTAGTCAATAAAATAGAAATTATGCAGTAACTTAGCCAGGAGGGTCCCCAGTAAGAGAATGAGGCTCCACTGAGATATATTACCATGGTTTAATTCAGCACTTGCCACTGACTCCAGCGATGAATGATAGCATGGACCCAAGAAAACAGGTGAATATGTTGCTGGCCACGAGAGAACGGGTTTCAAAGAGACAGCCCCTATCCCTGGTTCTAGCAGCTCTCTATGGGGGCCACAGGGCTTATGACGCACACCAGGGGCCAGGGTTACTCCCGGTTTATACAGGCGATTCTTCTCCTTCCTTGTCACGGGTGGACCGCGCCTGCCGGTAGTGGGGCCCGGTGTGGTGCAGATCAAAATGAGGACGTCTTACGGGAACAGATTAAAGGGGGGTTTAATTTGTTTTCTTCGTGACGCCACCTATGAGTAGATTCGGTAAGGGCTACCGACGCTGCGGAACCTCCCGGGGTGATGGACAGCAGCAAGATGTTACGCTCCCCACAGGCTGAGCGGTGATCCCCGGGGGCTGGAGCTGCTCAAGATGTTGTGCGGCAGCTGCGGTTACCTTTAGTTCATGACGGACAGTTCATAAGGAGACACGGACACAGTTAGTCTCTGCAACGGTTCTTTACTGTAACCAGCAGGCAGTACATGGCTTACAGTGGTTGAGTAGAAGACCGGGTGGACTCAGCAGTGATAGTGCTCCTCAGAGATCCGCAGTGTACCTCCTTTCTACCTCCTTAGCTTCTCTTGCCAGCGTCGCCCAGGAATACCAGGTCGGGTACGGGGAGGCTGCTTCAATGCCCTATCCATGATGTACGTTCTGGATTCTTTGGGAGCCTTGGGTCCCTCAGTGGGTACACCGCTGGTTAGACGACTGGAAACTGGCTGGTGGTGGGGTGCTCCTATAAAGCTGCTCCTCCACGGGGCTGGTTCGCGTGGCAGAGGTGAACTGCTGCCAGCTTCGGTACCAGTGAACCGGCTGTAAGTTGTGGGCACGGGAGTCTTTTGGGAACCCGTGTAGAAATGCCCATTCCCGGTGGTTAAAGGCCTCAGGTGCGGACACCCGACCGGTGACGGCCCAGGGGCCGTGCACTACCCGGCGTGTTTGCCTCGGCGGCTGGGCGGCTGCCTCGGCGGCTGGGCGGGACCCGCCAGGAAGCTCCGGCGCCGTCCTCCGGCTTCCTGGCGGGTATGTGCAGCGGGATCCGGGCGGTATCCGGCGGCTGCCCAGCGGGTTCTCGGCGGCGATTCTGCAGCGGCTGGAAGCAGCACATGATTCTGCTTGCAGCCGCTGCAGAACCGCCGGTTTTTCCAACATGTTCATTCTTTGCTAACCCGCTGGGAAACCTGCGGGTTAGCAACGGATGACGCTGGGGAACCGCCGGTATGTGCACAGCCTTGGGCGGGCTACATTAGTTTTAATGTTAATCCAAACGCCGGTTTGGATTAACATAAATTAACATAAAACTAATGTATGCAAAACGGCGGTTTACACAGGTAAACCGCCGAAAACCCGCCCAGTGTGCACATACCCTAAGTGTACGTACACATGGATCATGTCTTCGTGAACCTTCTGTTGTGAAAATGCCGCCATCAAATCCATATTAGTTAATAGTGAAAACAGTGTATTCTGCGATAACATCTGCAACATAAACTGACATGCAGCAGATTAGTATTTTGGAGCGCCAGTCAGATATTCTTTGTAGTGTATGGATGAGATTTCTTAAAATCTTATGCAGAGTGCTTCTACTCTACTATATTGTCGAAAACCCTTTGCAAATACAGCCCACATGTACGTACCTTTAGGGTATGTTCACATGTTGCACATTTGCTAGGAATAGTCCACGCAGATTTTAATGCAGAAAAACGCAATCTAATACGGAACTCCGTGAATATAGTTCACCTATTAGTCCAGCACATTGTTCTGTAAAACATTACTCGATCTTTATTTCTTCATTTGCTGTGCATAAAAAACATTTACAAAGTTAGTGTGGAGAGAAGAAAAAACGTCTTAGGGCTGACGCGTTACTGAACATGCATTCCTTTCTCAAAGCCCACTATGTCATTACAGCACCCCCTAAATATCTGCCTACGCTGTACCCCTGAATCAATTACTGCCCCCCCCCCCCCGCACTGTGATCAATGCACAAAGTATGTCCCTCACACTGACCCTCTTAAGGTATATGATATCCATACTGCCCTCTCCAATTAAATATTGCTTACATCCTTACTATATTAACTAAAACTATCACATCACTCTTCCTTCTTATAAACTACAACATCTGTTGAGGGGCACAAAGCACGGGGTTAGGATAGTCAGCCTCATGTCTGGGCCCAGGCTGCAGCGCGAGCCAGAGCCCACAGCATTAAGCACCCTGGCCGGTTCCCCATGAAAAAGTTTAGTTGATTACTACCCTAAGCGAGGGTCAAAGCACAAAGAGTCAACCAAATCCACTTGAACAGTCTCTCATGCAACATGGGTCGAAACTTGAAACGTTACATGTTGTTAGATATTTACAGTTCCTTCAATTGATTCAGATTTTCTCCCCCCATTTCAGTACCACCAGCCTACTGCCCCATATGTCGGACACCATGGTCTCCCGCCGCAACAAACTAAAGTTCCCATCAACGTAAGTGTGGCGCCCCGCAACGAGTGCGTCACAAGGGAGTATTGCAGCCGCAATATTCTCTAGACTTACCCTTAGGGTAAGTGCACACTACCCGGCGTGTTTGCCTCGGCGGCTGGGCGGGACCCGCCAGGAAGCTCCGGCGCCGTCCTCCGGCTTCCTGGCGGGTATGTGCAGCGGGATCCGGGCGGTATCCGGCGGCTGCCCAGCGGGTTCTCGGCGGCGATTCTGCAGCGGCTGGAAGCAGCACATGATTCTGCTTGCAGCCGCTGCAGAACCGCCGGTTTTTCCAACATGTTCATTCTTTGCTAACCCGCTGGGAAACCTGCGGGTTAGCAACGGATGACGCTGGGGAACCGCCGGTATGTGCACAGCCTTGGGCGGGCTACATTAGTTTTAATGTTAATCCAAACGCCGGTTTGGATTAACATAAATTAACATAAAACTAATGTATGCAAAACGGCGGTTTACACAGGTAAACCGCCGAAAACCCGCCCAGTGTGCACATACCCTTATAGTATGGGACATCAAGTTATGAGAGATTTATGCTCATTTTTCATATCACAGACTGCAATGTTTTCTACGTAAAAGGCGTTATTAACCACCCACCAGGGCATAACTACAACAGGTGCAGGGGTTGCAATCGCACCTAGGCCCTTGAGCTTAGGGGGCACCAAAAGTCCCTTTGGACTATAGAAAAAGACTATTGCTATTAAAGGGAACCAACCACCCCAAATGACCCCCCCGGACTGTTAATATGTGTCCCTACACCCAGCACACACATTTGGGGCAGTCGTTTTTGCTAAAAAAACTGTTTAGTAGAAGCTAAGATATAGCTTTATGAAGTTTAATAAATTCAGCCGACTGGGTGTTACCTAGCTTTGTCCTCGTGCATTTCTTCGTGCCTGTCAGCCTCCTCTCCCCTCCTCCCTTCAGTGAAGCCCTTCTGTGCAAGCCGAAAATGCCCCGCCTGTCTGCTGCTGCCTGATAAATTATGCACGCCCATCTCTGCAGCTAAGAGCCTGGCCGCGTCATGAAGGGGGCGGGGCTAGATTGCGTCATGAAAGGGGGCGGGGCTCCGGCATGACAAAGCTAGGTAACACCCATTCGTCAGAATTTATTAAACTTCATAAAGCTATATCTTAGCTTCTACTAAACAGTTTTTTTTAGCAAAAACGATTGCCCCAAATGTGTGTGCTGGGTGTAGGGACACATATTAACAGTCCGGGGGGGTCATTTGGGGTGGTTGGTTCCCTTTAAAGACTTGCAATAATTGGGGGCCCTGTTGGAGCTATTGCATCAGGGCCCATGAGCTTCAAGTGACCGCGCTGCCACCCACTACCAAAATCTATTGCATTGGCTGTTAAACCATCTATGATGAAAACATTAAAAGAGCAAAATACATATTCCTGAAATTGCCTAAAAAAACAGATAAATAAATCACAAATCAATGCTAAAGCGTTGATGTTCAATATTCTCATCTGTCAAGTGAAAATTCAATTTAGCCTCATATCAGTTTCCGAGACAACCAATATGGCTACTATTACAGAATACACAAGGGGTTTTAAGGAATCATAATTTCGGCTCCTGAATGACAAATCAGCCTATTTAGTTTATTTTAGGTTTAAAGTTTTAAAACTGAGTCTTTTTTCATTACTTTGAGTCAGATGTGACAACATTTTCTATGATTCATAACCTGTTTTTATCCCCAGATTGTAGTTTTTGATGTCTATTTTGTAGGCTATTTTCCCTTTCTCCTGCAGGCTGTAAGTTATCATGGTTGGCATAGTGTACCATATGTAACCTTGTGACCGGTGTGTAGAAGAGATATTTAGTTTTAGTGTTTATCTGGAATTAACCACTTTATGAATACAAATTTAGAATGGAGGTACTGTGGCACCCCAGTGTCACAGTGTCACCATTGTTAGGTGTCACCAGAGAGCAGTAAGGGGTATTCCACTCAGGCAACACACAAACAACACCAACACCTCCCTGACAGAAGGGGGAGACCAAGCCCAGCTTTAGGGTGAGCTCCCCTATATATTCTGGTCTGAGGAGCAAGAAGTTCAACGCAGTTCCAGGGAGGATTGTGAAGAAGATCTGGGTGAAAAAGAGCTGTGCTAAGCTCGTCCCACGGTCCACTGATTAACACCAGGCCTATGGCTAGGGTCTGATGAAAGAGGAGAGAAAGAAACCTACCGGCAGGTTGCACCACCCTGTGCTTCCCTTCTGCAAGAGGAAGAACGCAAAAACGAACACCGGAGTCCGAGACTGTGCAGGTTCACACACACCGACAGTCAACACCGGAGAGTGGGGGACTCCAGATTCTCCAGCTACATGGCACCAGGGACATAGCAATGTATAGAATCCAAAACACTGACTTCCCAGGGTGGGGTAGAGAAGTGAAGGACTCAAGTTGCCTGTCATACTGGTAGATGGAGACAGAGACAGGGCCGACAGCCTAACTTAACAACTGCAGGGGCCGCAACACAAGCGCAGTGAGGAAGCCAATACGACCCGGCCGGGTGAGAATTACCTCAAACTGCTCTCCGGACGTGGACAGTTTATAACATCTGCCTTAACTACAGTAAAGAAACTGAGAAAACACATATCAGTGACTCTGCCTGTTGATTGCACCTGTTGCACTGTGCTCTATTACAGAAACTCACCTGAGGAGCCACAGACTGTCATCCCTGCACACTGGCTGGAGAAGCTGCAGCTTTGAAGTAAATGACTGTGTGAATCACGACCCCTCACAAAGTCCCATGCAAAACCACCACTCCTGCCCCGGGGACCTACAGCCCTACCCAAGGAGGGCTTACATCTACGCTGCCCCAAATCACCGTGTCCAGCAGGAATACGGCAGCGGTGGTTCTACTAACCACATACCCCAGGTGGCGTCACAACAAATCCCTTGTAAATAACCCCTTTTTGGACTGATCCAAGGCCACGGGACTACCGTGATACCCCAGAGAAACAGCACCAGCCTGGGCCCCGAGTACCCCTGGGGGCACATCAATACCCGTTTAAATATAGGACACAGCGGACTTTGGTAGTAGAGGGGTTCCTTACATTATGTAGGTATAGCGTAAGGATGCAGATGACTCGCCCACCAGGGCCGTGGGGTACTCGGAACCGGGCTGTTCAGCAGTTCTGGGGAGTCACGTGGGTTGAGACCCAGCTCCGTGACCTTGTGTGGTCAGGTCAATAAAAGGGGAACGGTTTTTAGGAATTAATCGTGAGGCCACCCGTGGTGCATAACTATGGGTAACCGCTGCTGCAGTCAGGACCTCTGGGGACGATGGGAGTAACAGCGAGGATGTTGAGCTCTCCACGGGTAGAGCTGGTTCCCAGAGAAGCGTGAAGTCTTTTGATAGGTAGGGATGCAGGGTTCACAGTTACTGGCAGCCTCCTGCTGCCAGATCACCAAATCAGTCTATCTCCCCTCAGGTGCAAGAAACACAGTCTCAGGCAGTATCAAGCTTTAACCAGGTTTTACTCTTTCCCTTTGCAGATGGTACAGGTTACAACAGCTCAGCAGCGACTCGGGTGTTGTATAAGCAGCCAGATGGTTCATCTGAGTCTCCCCCTTTCGTTTCCCTTTCAGGCCTTTTCAGTCTGTCCGCACGCTAGCTACAGTCCAGCGGTCATGGGCTTTCAGTGGGTGACTTTTTGGGTCCCCTAGCTCTAATACAACGGCCTTCGTTTCACTGCGCAAGAGGTTGGGTCTCAGGACATAAAGACTCCACACCCTGCCAGGATTCTTGGGTGGCTCATGCAGCGTCCTGGCCACTTCAGCAGAGCTAGCACTCTGGTTCTGACCCAGTCCACCAGTGTCTTTGCTAACTCAAGCACACCTGAACTCCTTCTGTCACTGACCACGGTTTACAGCCTTGGACCCGGGCTAGCCTCATAGTGGCGCAAACCACCGGGTCCGGCTTCTCTCAGTCCTGTCTGGAGGTCTCGCCTCTCCTTCTGACTGGTCTGGCTTTGTCTGGTCTTGTCGTCTTCTCCTACTAACTCACTTGAAGTTGTCGGTCTGTCCTTTTTGTTGTTCTGGTACCTCCCCTAACTGGGTCCTTCTCTAACTTTCCACCCTCCACCTTGCACCTCCCGCTATCCCGCTGCTGGACATAGAGTACCTAGACTTAGGAGACCAACTTACCAATACCAACTGCCGCGCCATCTAGTGGCGACCAGTCTGCAAAGGCACCACACAGACATATACAGTAATTGGTTGAAGACCTTTATTTACAAGGAGGCAACTAGCTTGATGGTTTTAACACAAGGCAACAGGGGTACATGAAGAGAGGTATATTTCCTATTTTTGACACTTTGCAGACACGTGACAGTTTGCTGGAACCTTCCTCAGCAGCACCTCCATCACTCTACTCTACAGTTGTCTATGCTTTGACAGTCTGCTGGCACTTTCCTCAGCAGCAATTCCATCACTCTACAGTTGACTCTGCTTTGACAGTCTGCTGGAACTTTCTCACCAGCACCTCTGTCACTCAACACCAGTCTCTGTATACCTTTACTCAGCATACATTCTCCAAGTACTGGTCTCCTCTTATTGGCAGTCTTTGCACGCACTCATGGCCTATCAAAGTCATTTAACACATTGCAGTCCCTCAAAGTTCAGTCTATTAGCCATTTCTGGCTTGATACTCCTTTTCACACACAAACAGGCATCCTGATTAGTCTGGTGTTGTTACTCATCACTTATTACATGTGGTCATCTAATCATCCTTTGAAGACAGATTCACCCTTCACAGTCAGAAATATACCTGTATGTTCTCCTTTACGCACAACTTTCTTTGCTGATGGCAATTCTTTTTGCTTAGGTGGACTGATTTACTTAACCAGAGACAGACCTCACACATACAGTTCGGATTGAATCTTTTAGCATCCTCCTCTGAACTGGCTGTACACATGAAATAGCTGTCGGATGAACATTTGTTAATTTGGCAGACAGCTACATCTTGCTTCTCCAAACAAATGAGATTTCGGTTCAGTCAAGCCGTTCATGTATTTTCAACAGGGGTAGAGAAGACTAAACATTGCAAAACTCTTCCTTACCTGCCTCGAAAACAAAAGGATCAACCACTAAAATTTCAACTGCCTTGATCCTTCTCTCCCTGAAATCATCTATCAGAGGAGAGTTGGGACTTCTCCATACACATCAGATGGTTGGCATCATTCTAGCCTACCTGAATTTGTCGACCTTTCATATACTGTATATGGGTGCCTTTAGTCCTAGGGATTAACCACTAATGGCACTATTGTTTCTCTGGTATAAACCAGGGCTGTGGAGTTGGTAAGCCAAACATCCGACTCTGACTCTTCAATTTCCCTGAATCTGACTCCGACTCCAACTCCACCAAAATGGACCCCTACTCTGACTCCAGCTCAACAACCATGGCTGTGAAGCCAGTAAGATAATTATCCTACTCCTCAATTTCTCTGAATCCGACACGTATTTCGACTCCACACAACATGAACACTGACCCGACTCAATGACTCTAACTCTTAATCGCCGCCGGTTACATCGGCGACATAGGGGCGTGGCCTATTGGTGGCGACCTTGCCCCTACATCGCCTCATGTAAAGGGGGCGATGTCGGCGCCGCCGGGAGGTCGCCTGGTTTCAGAGCAGTACTCTAAAACCAGGCGACCGATCTAAGGCGATGTGCACACATCGCACCATATAACCGGCCGATGGCGACCTGTCAGGCGATGGGAGCCATAAGCTCCCACTGTCCTGCATCGCCGCTGGGGTTTTCAGACACCCTGGCGGCGATGCCGCCTTTCAGCTCGCCGGCGCAGGGCTGGAGATGTCGTACCATGTAAATGGGGAACGGCGATGCTGGTGGGGCGCCAAAAACGTGCCCGCAAACGCCAGTCGATGCCGACATCTCCAGTCCCCGTCGCCTGGTGTGACGGGCCTTTACTTCACAGCCCTGGTATAAACTTCTCCTGTGTTTGCATCCTTTTCAAGTCTGACCTTTTTGTGCACATTATTTGTCTAAAATATTACTAAGTGGCGTGAAGATAACTGCCTCAGTGACTGCATGCAGATCCACCAAGCAGAAATAGTACAAAACCCTTGACCTCTACTGGTCAAACCCGTGGCCTCTTACCTCAGTCTTCCCATCAGGCTACTCTGAACCATGTGTGAGACATTTGGTTACCTAGAGTAATTTCTCCCTACTAACTACAGTGAATAAAAGAACTGTATATAAATAAAGTGGTGTGACCAAACAGTTTTGTGTACTTTTTTGCCTACTTGTTTTTCATCTCTGGCTGCCTTCCTATGGCTTGTGTAAAGCCAAAGTTGTCAATTAAGTAAGAGGCAGGCAAAGATAGATAAAAACATGTAAAGTGGAAGGGGGCACTAAACTGTTTGGTCCCAAGAAGTGTGCGCCGAGCACCTATGCTTAGTTTTGAAGTCATTTTTTGTAGACAGAGTCCCTTTAAGGCTATTGTTGCGCCCAGGCTTTGGGGTACTCGGGTGTCAGGTTCTGAGGGGTTTAGCGTTGTCATGGGGATGGCGGCCGCGCCTGACCCTGTGTCCTGGGCCTATCCTTCAAAAAAGGGGTAATATATACAGGGGATTATGTACAGTTCGTTGTCGTGACGCCACCTGTAGTGTCTGGTGAAATGCCACCAGCGCCGCCACAGTCCGCCGAAGGTAGATGGTACTGCGGCAAGTTGGTGAAGTCCTCCACAGGTAGGACTGGACCTCCGGGCAGCGTTCCTATGTGGAAACAAGTTCATTCAAAGAAAACAAGCAGAGTCTAAAGTCACTGTTCCTCCGGGTACTTTACTGACATTTGTATTAGTTGCATACAAAGTTACAGCACAGCACTCCTGATGGTATGAGGACAGGTAGCTCAACGGGTGGCTGCAGGCAGATCTTAGGTGGTATGATGGACCCTTGCTGTGTGCCTTCATGCTCTAACCCAGTCTGTTCCTTCCTTACTTCCCAGTGGTGGTGTGAAGCCTGGTTACTTGTAGCCAACCTGACCTCCTTTCTGTCTCTCAACCTAGCTGCCTTCGGATAACCTTCTGCTGGCTGACCGCTTGCTCCTTCAGTGGGGCCTGGTACCCTCTTTAGGTTGCTCAAGTGCCCGGGAGAAGTGTAGACTCCACGGGTCTCCAGATTTCCTGTGGTCCTG
Organism: Allobates femoralis; assembly: GCA_033576535.1. Taxonomy (NCBI): domain Eukaryota; kingdom Metazoa; phylum Chordata; class Amphibia; order Anura; family Aromobatidae; genus Allobates; species Allobates femoralis. The sequence goes on from JARQOC010000005.1 coordinate 540,211,867, forward strand.
AAGTATCCCACAGGTGCGGGCTCCGGTGCCCGGTAAGCTTTCAGAGATAAACCTCCTCAAGTTCTTTCTCCCTTCTGGCTGTCTGCTCCTGGGATCTTTCCTCAAACTCTCTCCTCTTCTTCCATCTCTCTCCTGGTCCCTCAGCCAAGGGACCCTACGCTCACTGACTTAGAGGCAAATTCAACAGCCTCCGAAAAGACTCTCTTGTTCCCCCTTGAGGTGGTTTATTTCCTCCCAGGTAACCTCCCACCATGTAATCTAGTGTGGGAGTGCTGGTTAGTGGGTGCCACCCACCATCCTATAATCCACCTGCAGCTGGAGTATCTGCACCTCTTTTACGGGTGCAGTACCCCTCTGTGACACCCCTTGGCGGGGTGCCACACTATACCCGGTCTTTAAAAAGTCTTCCTGCCTCTTTAATGCAATTTGTAAACCCTAATCTCATATCTGCCAGCTCTCTCAGAAACAGTCGGCAATGAGGAGACAACCTTGACCCCTATAGTTGACACACCTCAGAAGTAAGGAGAAGCCCCCAACACCTTCTAGAAAGAGTTTTCTTAAAAGTTTCCTGTTCTTGGTGATGGGATCCTTTGAAATCAGAGTCAAGATGTCAATATGCAGACTCAAGAGGCCAAAAAGGGTCATGGAAGAGCCAATGGTAAAATTTACCCTTGAATACGCAAAGATGTTGTGGGCACTGCCAGGTATGCCGAGAAAACATTCTGAACACAGTTCACAGATCGGCCACAAGATTAATGAGATGCATGAAAGATCTAGGCTATAACACAGGGAGCCTCATTAGTAAAGCCGGCACAGTAGCTCAAATATTAAAGCTCAGTAAAGTCTATGTACTTAAATATCTATTCTAAATATACATCTATACCACTGATTATTTTGGAGATCTATTCTACCTACTAGGCTCATATGTCGATTACATGTCTTTTATCTGCTTAGTATTTTCCCTTATCTATTTTTTTGTACTTTAAATGTTTTTTAAATATAAAATAAGATTTTACACCTTAGGTATTTTATGTGAAATGTGCATCAATCTTAACTGGAACCTATCAAGTAAAAAAAAAACACTATTAACCCATACACATGGTGGTTAATCTGCAGGTAATAGTGTTCTTAACCTGTCCAGTGCCCAATTTAGAGCCCCACTGCCGGGAGGAAATTAAGGGTATGTGCACACAGGGTGTTTTTGCTGCGGTCAAAAACGTACTAACCAGGTTTTTAGGATGTTTAGATTCCTTGGCAGGAGATTTGCTGCGTTCTTGGTTGGATTTTTTGCAAATTTTTGTTGCAAATTTGGTGCGTTTTTGTAGCTGCATTTTCTCGGTGTTTTTTTCCATAGACCACAGTAAAAAACGCAGAAAGAATTGACATACTCATCCTTTTCAAAACACAGCAAAACCACCTGGGGTATTTACACTTTTTGCAGAGAACAAAAACCAATGTGTGGAGTCAGCTGTTCCCTAAAACGCACAGGTTTTGTTGGAAAGTCCAAACGCAGTAATAAATTAGCATACATTTGCATAAACCATGGTAAAAATGTAGGTCAAAAACGCAGCAAAGACAAAGCAAAAATGCACTGTGAGCACAAGGCCTAAGTTTATTCATCCTGGCAGTGTTTGGCTTTCAGTCAGAGGGGTGGCACAGGTGTGGCTTCAGTCACCATTCAGTGCACAGTGAGCCACACCCACAGCTCTCACTGACAGCAAGATCAGCATTACACCCGGCTGTCAGTCAGTACTGGAGCATGGTTACAGCCGCTGCTTACTGTATACTGAGTGGTGACTATACCTTAATACTAAACCCCAAAGCTGAACACTGCCGGGTGGAAAAAAGTTCATTTTCTCCAGGCAGCAGGGCACTAGGCTTGTTCAAAACATTGTTAACTTGCAGATCAACCCCATATCTGCAAGTTAACAGCATTTTTTTTACATGCCAGGTCTAGTTTAAGCCATATTATATCTAATATATAAAGCTGAATGTGTGTGTGTGTATGTATATCCGGGATTGGCATCTACACCGTCGCAACTACAGCCACAAAATGTTGCACAGTCACACGTCTGGACCCCGAGAGCATCATAGGCTATGTTGTGAGGCGAAGTTTTAACCCTGCGAGTTCCAGTTAACCAAACAATTTTGCCCCCATCTACATAATGGGGAAAAGGTGAAAGGAAAAGTGTGGGAGGAAAATCGACAGCTGCCAACTACAGCCACAAAATTCACACATCTGGACCCCGACAGCGTCATAGGCTATGTTGTGAGGTGAAATTTTAACCACGCGCGTTCCAATTCGCCAAACAATTTTGCCCCTATCTACATAATGGGGAAAAAGTGAAAGGAAAAGTGTTGGAGACAAACTGACAGCTGTCAAATGTGAACAAGGGGACTTAAAGAATGAGAGCGATGGCGCCAAAGCGTATATACCGTACAGTTGCTAAGGTGGGGCCCCGACATAGGATACTCACCACACACGGGGATATGAACACACACACAAAATGCGCCACACACTACCACGTGCTTGAACACATATACCACCCTCAGCACACATTTCACCACACATACACCAACCTCGCCACATAATCGCCCTAAAACACACACAAGTCTGGTATTATCCTTCAAAAATATAAATCTGATTAATAAGCAGCAAAACTACAAGAGAAACAAATGTACCATATCAAATATGTAAAGCTGAATGTGTGTGTGTGTGTGTGTGTGTGTGTGTGTGTGTGTGTGTATGTGTGTGTAGGTCCGGGATTGGCATCTACATCGTCGCAACTAAAGGCACAAAATTTTGCACAGTCACACGTCTGGACCCCGAGAGCGTCATAGGCTATGTTGTGGGCGAAATTTTAACCCTGCGCGTTCCAATTCACCAAACAATTTTGGCCCTATCTACATAATGGAGAGAAAGTGTCAGCTACCAGTTGACAGTTGTGAATGAGAGGGGCTTAAGGACAGCGCCGAAGACTAACAGCATATACCAGCATATAGTCACTAAGGTGGGGCCCTGACATGGAATATTCACCATGAACAGGGACATGTATACACACCACATGCACACAAAGAGTAACAGCTAAGGTGTAGCCCCAACATTGGATACTCACCACACACCCTAACACAAACACACACACCAGAAAGAGACACCACACCACACAGACACCCCCCCACAGGGACACACACATACACACCCTATAGGGACACATGCACTCACCCCACAGGGACACACACACCACAGGGACATACACACATACACACCCCACAGGGACACAGAGACACACACACACCCCACAGGAACACACAGACAGGGATGGACACACACCACAGGGACTCCCCCCCCCCACAAGGACACACACCACTGGGACACACGCACACACCCTAGGGACACACACACCCCAGGGACACACACACCCCAGGGACACACACACCACAAAGACAGACACAGATCTGCACAAATCGTCTCACACAACTCGCCTCATACGTCTGGTATCTTTAATTTCCAAAAGTAAACATCTAATTAAAAACAGCCAATGTGCAACACATGTGCCATATAGGGAATTAAGGCAGATGTCAGTCACATGAGCTGTCTATTATGTGTATGTGTGAGGTAATATATACTGCCCAGCCAGAGGGAGGGGTTTACTGTTAACTGGAGATATATTAGGCTGCCTATAGCAACCAATCACAGCTCAGCTTTTTCTTCATTAACCCGGGCGTAGCCAGGTAGCACAGCTAGTCACCAATAAAATTCACTATTAGGAAAATCATCTAACAGACATTTCTCTCCCATTTAAAGGGGTTGTCCATAGTGATAAGTGTGTAGTGAAATATTTTAACTCGCTATACTCGTAACGAGTAGTGTTTAATACTTGCATATTCGTCTGAATAGCGAGTCTAATGTTAGGCTCTGCCCACCCACATTCGGCCATAAATTGAGAAATGGCGGGAAGGTGGGCCTTTTTACGATTTCAATGCCTAAAACTCCTTGCTGTGCCCCCCAGAGAGACCTTAACATTCAATATGAGGTGCCAGCTCACTTTGTGTACTGAAGGGAGCTTTCAATTTGTGTCAGATCGATCACGATGGACACATCACTCACGAGCACCAGTGATACTCGCCGAGTAAGGAGTACCACAAATACTGTACTATGTGTGCGAGCAGCGAATAGTAACGATTACACTCACTCATCACTAGTTGTCCACCTTTTTAGTCATAGTCAGGCTATTTATGGTTTATATCTATGTGTCCAGTTTTTGTGTTTATTTTTTATCTTTTTATCTGAGGAGGACATATGGTCCAGACATATGTGATTGAGCCCATCTAGCACGTTAGAAGAGATTCTCGGAAAAATGCCCACAAGGGGAAAATGGCCAAAGCACCCTAACACCTAACCCTAACCTAACCCCAACCCTAACACCTTAATCCTAACATCTAACCCTAACACACCCAACACCTAATCTAACACTAACCCTAACCCAACCTAACACCTATTCTAACATCTAACCCTAACACCAACCTAATACCTAACCTAACACTAATCCTAACATCTAAGCCTAACAATAACCCTAACACCAACCTAACATCTAATCCTAACACTTACATCTAACCCTAACAGCAGCCCTAACACTCAATCCTAACATCTACTTCACACACGGCAACATCGCTAACGATGTCGCTGGAACGTCACAGGTTTTGTAATGTGACAGGGACCCCACCAGCGACCTCGCTGCGTGTGACACTTAGCAGTGATCAGGCCCCTGCTGTGAGATCGCTGATCGTTACAAAGTGCTTTGGGTCATTTCTTGGTTGTTGCGCTCCCACTGGGAACGCTGCATCGCTGTGTTTGATAGGAATTATGACCAACGATCTCAATACTATACCCGAGAGTGACAATTTCCAACAACCTCTGTATCATTTTGGATCGTTGCTGAAGTCGCTGGTGAGATCTGACTGTTTGACATCTCACCAGCGACCCCAAAGTGACGCACCAGCGATCTCTACCAGGTCGTATCGTTGTCGGGATCGCTGGTGCGTCATTGTGTGTGATGGGAGCTTAACCCTAACAGCAACCCTAACACCTAATCCTAACATCTACTTCACACACAGCAACATCGTTAACAATGTCCCTTAAGCTCACAGGTTTTGTGACGTAACAGCGACCTTGCTGCTTGTGACACACATCAGCGATCAGGCCCCTGCTATGAGATCACTGATCGTTAGAAATCGTTCAGGACCATTTTTGGTCTTCGGTCTCCTGCTGGGCAGCATGCATCGCTGTGTGTGACAAGGTCAATGACCAACGATCTCAATACTACACCCGAGAGTTCCCAACGACCGCTGTATCATTACTGCACCGCTGGGAGATCTGACTGTTTGACATCTCAAAAGCGACAAGTAGCAACGCACCAGTGAGCCCTGCCAGGTCAGATCGCTGGCGGGATCGCTTGAAAGTCTCAGCATGTAAAGGGGCCCTAACAACTAACCCTTAACCCATCCTACATCACCTACAACAACCTAACCAACCCTACACTAATCCTAATCTACCTTATACTAACCCAAACCAACCCTAAACACCTAACACCTATCCTAACACCTATCCTAACACCTAACCCTAAAGGTACCTTTACACGCCGCTACAACAGGGTGGAAACAACGGGTTTATGAGACAAATGTATCTTGCACCATCAAATCAACCCGAGGTAGCGGCGTGTAAAGTCGGTTGTTGCCACCCGTCACTTGCGGCACCTGTTTCAGAGCACTGCTCTAAAACAGGTTGATTTCAAACCCGATGGATAGCGGCGTCTAAATACGGTAGGGTAAGGTTTTTTCGCAAATTAGATAACTCCCCGGGGCGTGACACAGCCTCCGGGAAACCACCCCCTTCAGCGATCATTGGTGGAAGCTCCTGCATTGCGATTGGTTGTCGCTGCATAGGGACAGCATATTTCATGAGCTGACCAGTCACACTACGCAATTGCTTGAGCGTCATGTATTAGTCAGCCTCCTGCGCTGGCTGGCCAATCATGATGTTTTGCTTTGTCCTATCAGCGTACGGACGTCTCGTAATCCACAATTGTGGCACACCTATGTGTTGTCCCTGCTGCACCAGGTCCTCCCATACTACCTTCTGTAGCGGCGTGTAAATGAGTAAGGTGCTCTACAGAAGGTAACTTGAGCACCCGGCGGTGCCTCCAGGGATAGATTAAACCTTCTGTAGAGCACCTTGTAGCGGCGTGTAAAGGCGGTATCGGGTACCGTTTGTAACGTTGGTGCATGCTCGTGCACGTGAAGCACCCGGTTGTTTCCACCCTGTTGTAGCGGCGTGTAAAGGTACCTTAACACCTAACCCTAATGGTACCTTTACACGCGGCAACATTTCTAGGGTGTCAACAGGTAACTTACTGGTTGCAGTGAAATCAATGGAGAGATTATTCCATTTGTACACAGCAACAAGATAGAACCTTGTCTCCATGATTTCACTGCAGCCAGTAAGTTACCTGTTGACACCCTAGAAATGTAGCCACGTGTAAAGGTACCTTTAGACCAACCCTTTAGGCAATTTTCTTTTGGCCATTTTTCTGCTAATCATTAGACTGGCATTTACAAACTACAGATTGCTATGGAGCTTAACCCCCAAACCTCCCAGTCTCAGTGATAAGTAGATATACATTCACATAAGTCTTTTCCTCTCAGATCCATTATATCTCAAATATTCATTTGTAGAACACTGCATTGCTTGGTCTGATTCAGTTACCGGATAGTAGAAAATGTAGACAACATGAAATAGTTCGGAGCCTTCAAAAATTCCTTGTTTGCTTTGGCAACTAGTGCACTTGTTACATAGGAACTTTGCTCAGCAGCGATCATAGAGACTGTAACACACTGCAGATCGCTCAGATGCTGAAAAACATAGCCGTCATTTCCAGTTTACTGACGCCAGATGTGATCCCCTAGGAATCTGCTGAACTATAGGGTAAAAAAAGCTACAAAGGAACCATCAGGTGCAAAAATGTCAAACACAGAAGGAGATTTTCAGTAGACCATAAGCTGACTATTAAAGGGAATGTCTCTTCAAGGCAAATAGAAGCTGGCCTGGTGATCATCTGACAATCGACCAGAATCTCAGATGTCTTACATTTCTCCTACAGTGGCCACTACAGGACAAATGAAGTATTACATGGTGACCATTGAAATGAAATGATCATGACTGTAAATATAGGAAAATAAAAGCTCCACCCAGGGGCGTAACTAAAATAGGTGCTGGGTTTGCAATGGCACCCGGGCCCTGGAGCCTAGGGGCCCCATAAGTCCCTTTGGCCTATTGAAAAAGACTATTGCTATTAAAGATTTGCAATAATTCTGGGCCCCATTGGAGCTTTCACATTGGGGCTCATGAACGTCAAGTTTTGCTACTAGCTCTACCAATATGAGAGCTACCATTTTTAGGTCAAATAAAAAAAGAGTACATAAATCATAACGAGATAAACCCTTTTGACCAGAAAATGTGCCTAGTAGTTACTATAGGGCTACTTTCACATCAGCATTTTTAGCAAACTTGAACTTCAGGTATACCTGACCTGTTGGAAGCTGAAACACTTGGATTGAGGCAGGTCTGCGTTCTGCCTAATGCATTTTCTATAGGACTTGTAGACATGTGCGGCACTTGCCTTTTTGCCACGATCCGGCCAATCCGGCACTTTTGGCAATGGACAAAACCAGCTGCCTAGCTTCAATATTAAAACTCGCCACAAGTGCTGGATTGGCTGAATCGCTGCAAAAAATACACGTGCCAACACGTCCGCAAGTCTTATAGGAAATGCATTAGGCAGAACGCAGACTTGCCGCAATTTTGCAGGATACATTTTTTTTTGCAAAAATACCGGAATTTTGCCAGATTTGCAAAAACTGCAGATGTGAAACACCCTAAGGAGTATTTGATCCAAACCAGGAACCTCTAAATACTAGGGAAACTTAAGGTCAAAAAGTAAGTTGTGATGGACTTCGCCTTGTTATCTTTGGTTTGTGGCAGGCTTGGTGAGCAGCGAAGCATTTTAAGTTTCATTAACATCCCATGCTTGTACATTTATGTCAAACCAACAAGAAGTGCTATAAATTAATCGTCCATGCAGGTCCTCATGTAACTGTACTTGCTCAGGGTTCGCTACAGCTTTTTTAAGCTTCAGAGCTGAATTCACAATTCTGCAGGCTTCACAGACAAAAACTTCAATCCTTTCTTGCTGGCTATATAGAACCTGCTTGGGTGATCTGCATTATATTTATTGTACATTTTTGATCAAAATCAAACTCATCATCAAAGTTGAACTACGGTAAGCTGTTATTGTTGACTGTTTCCATTTGTAACCAGACATAGTGAATTTATTGTTGAATAAATTTAAACTACACTTGAGGATCTCTACCTTTCCAGTCCATCTTGAACTGTCCTCCCACCTCCACTCCTGCTCCATCTTTGACCCATTACAATCTGGCTTCTGGCAGTATCATTCAACCGAAACTTCACTAACTAAAGTCACCAATGACCTACTAACCGCCAAGAGCAAGCAACCTACGCTGTCCTCCTCCTGGACCTGTCTTCTGCCTTTGATACCGTGGACCATTCCCTCTTACTACAGATTCTCTCATCTCTTGGTATCACAGACTTTTCCCTATCCTGGAGTTCTTCATTCCTAATTAGCCAAACTTTCAGCGACACCCTCTCGCACACCACCTCCTCATCTCGCCTCCTATCTGTCGGTGTCTCCCAAGGTTCAGTTCTTTAACCGTTGCTCTTCTCCATCTACACCTTCCACCTTCAGCCTGGGACAGCTCATAGAGTCCCACGACTTTCAGTATAATGTTTAAATTGACGACACCCAGATCTACCTTTTTGGACCTGACATCACCTCCTTACTAACCAAAATCCCACATTATCTGTCCGCTATTTCATCCTTCTTTCCTACTCAATTTCTAAAACTGAACATGGACTAAAGAGAATTTATCATATTTCCCCATCTCACGATACCACACCACCAGACCTTAACATCAAAGCCAATGGCTGCTCACTCTCCCCAGTTCCGCATACTAACTACATGCGGTGATCTCGATTCTGCTCTCTCTTTCAAATTACATACCCAATCCCTTTCAACCTCCTGTTGCCTCAAATTCAAAAATATTTAAAAAAACACTCGTGTATGCCCTCATCACCTACCACCTCGACTACTTCCACCTCCTGCTCTGTGGCCTGCCTTCTAACACTCTCACTCCTCTCCATCCATCCTAAAACTCTGCTGCCCGACTAATCCACCTATCTCCTCGCTATTCCTTGGCCTCCCTTCTCTGCCAATCCATTCACTGTCTTCCCATTACCCAAAGACTCCAGTTCAAAACCCTAACCATGACATACAAAGCCATCCACAACCTGTCTCCGTAGATCTGTGACGAGGTCTCCCTGGTACTTACCCATACGTAACCTCTGATCTTCACAAGATCTCCTTCTCTACTCCTCTCTTATCACCTCTTCCCACAACAGTAAGAGGCATCCTGTTTGAATATGTTTAGTGCAACAATTCCATTCCTGTATATGTAAGTGTTTATTCCTAGGTTTGTGTATTGTCTATAACGTTAGATAAAAAAAACACTCCCAGAAGCTCACACACAGGAAAGACCATGTGACTGTACCCAGTTTCCTTCTATGCATGAGAGAAGTAGTCTACTGATGCTGCACAGAGACACTTAAGATATGTATATTCCTGATTCCACAAAGCCTATCATATCTGTAGCTGTTTGTTGCTAATTAAAGCTCAGTCCTGTTGTCAACACACTGAGAGTATCTTGAATGATCTGCTGCCAACACATCCCTAATATTCTGGAAGTCTCTACCTCAACACATCAGACTCCTGCCAATTGTGGAAACCATCAAAAGGAACGTGAAGACCCACCTCTTCCAACAAGTGTACAACCTGCAGTAACACTCAGTACACTATACCGCTGCACGACCAGCTCTACCCTTCCCTGCTGTATCCTTAGCCATCCCTTGTAGACTGTGAGCCTCATGGCAGGCCTCTCCTCACCTACTGTATCCTCACCCGTCACTTGCAGACTGTGACCCTCGTGGGCAGGGCCCTCTCTCCTCACCTACTGTATCCTCACCCGTCACTTGCAGACTGTGAGCCCTCATGGGCTCACAGTCTACAAAGAGTGCCGAGACTTTCGCCATGATAGACAGACACAAACAGGTATGAGATCGATATATAGATAGAAAAATAGCTATTGCATAAATAGATAGGAAGATAGAGTATTCAAAGTACCTAGACAGATGGATAATTATCACACCTACCAACTTTGGAAGAACAGAAGGAGTGTGCTCTGGAAAATTTGGACCAAGGCCCTAGCCACACTAAAAGCAACATCCAATTACCATTTCTTTATACCCTGGTGGGAGGAGATGTCAGAGAGGTGGAGGCAATGAGTGATATTCAGCAGACGCCCAAGACTGCAGGTGTAGAGCTAATCCAGAACGGTCCACTACATCCAGGACTGTTGAGACTAGAGATGAGCGGATCAATTCATGGGAATCTGATCCACCATTCAGGTCAGTGGTACCTAACAGCTGGGCAAGAGGCTGCAAACCCCTTTCTTTCCGGCATCCTTGGGGTGGCTTTTGAATAGCCAGGACTGGTTGTGGCATCATCTGTGCACCATGCCTATCTCTAGTTGGGACATGTGGACTTATTTTTTGTTCACTCATTTATATGTTGTCCCAGCTTGAACATTTTCAAGCGTCACTCATGTTGCTTTTTTCTGTGTGTAATGTCGTGTTCACATGTTGCACAAATACTGTGAGGGTTTTTTCTGCAGGTATCTGCACCAAACTACACAATAACAACCTCTTCAGATTATTGCATCTTTACAGCATTTTTGATGGCCTTTCCCACTCCTCTTATTTGATGCGTTTTTGGTGCAGACGCAGGGGCTGGCTGAAAATTTCGGCCTGGGGTGCTATCAAACAGCAGTGGCCCATGAGCAGTGAGCTTCAGGGGCAGAGCAGCCTCCCATATCAACATGACAGATGGCTGGGTGGCCCCAAAACTGCTGCTTGACCACTGGACTGGGGGGCATTTACCCCCCTGCCCCCTGGGCCAGCCAGCCCCTGTGTAGATGTGAAGCCACTTTTTAAGTATTTTTTTTTTTGATAGAGCAGAAAATCTTTATTTTTGCACATAAAACGTAACTACAGTTTTGTCAAACTTTAGGCTTCACCTTAAAACATCTAGAAAAAACCCACTACCTATGGAGTCAGAGCCTTGCACTGCAGATTCAAGTATACACAATTCTCCCTTTTATATCATCAGAGCCTGTGACTCAAGGGTTAAAGGGGTTGTCCAGGCTTTTTATAAAATCTCTGTGTGTCTAGGCTGCAAAATGCTGACAGTTTGTAATTTACACCCTGTCAACATTTTGCATTGTTACCTAGACATCACCTCTTGTGTCTGGAAGAGCAGCCTCTGCCACCGACCAGAACAATGTTTGTTTTGGAGCTTGGATATAACTGTTACGAATTGTCATTTAAGCCCAGTATCCTACAAGCATGCCTCAGACTCTCCAGAATGCCCGCCCCCCCAGCCTCCCAAGAGCCACATCCCCCCCCTCAGTATGATCACCCACCCCCATTCACCTATGCACACTGAACCGCATAGCATACAGCGCTCATCTTCTCCTCTGATCACAGTGCAAAATCTACAACTGTGTGAAGGAGATGACTGATGAGTACACTATGTTATGGATTTGGCACACTGTAACAGAGGAGGAGATGAGCGCTGTATGCAATGTGGTGTGTACGCTCACCTCCTCCCCTTGTGCTGTCAGTGGAGCTGATCCTCCTCTCTGTGTCTGCTGCAGCTGCCCGCTCTGTGCATGAGATGAACCACAACACTGACACAGAGTGGGCAGCTGTGGCAGATACAAAGAGGAGGATCGGATCCATAGAGAGCGCAGGCACAGGGGGAGGAGGTGAGTGCACATACTGCATTGCATACAGTCCTCACCCTCTGTCAGTGTGCCGAATCCGCAGCTCAGTGCACTCAGCAGTCATCTCCTTCACACAGTTGTGGATTCGGCACACTGTGGCAGAGGAGGAGATAGGGCTGTATGCAATGTGGTTCCATTTATATAGGTAAATGGGGGTGGGTGGCCATATTGTGGACTGGGGGTGTTACTTGTAGGAGTCTGGGGGGGGCAATTATGCTGGAGTCTCTGGGGGCAAGCATGTATGGGACTAGGGAGGGTTATTACAGTGTGGGGAAGGCTTATAAGAGTCTGGAGGGCTGGGCATGCTGGAGACTGAAGGGGGGTGGGCATGTTGGAGTCTGGGGCAGTCTTGTAGGCGACTGGGCGTAAACGACAAGTAGTGACTTTTGCACCGAGGCTCCAAAACAAACATAGCCTCTGTTCGGTGGCAGAGCCTCCTCAAGATGCAAAAAGGTGATATCCTGGTGATCCTGCAAAATGCTGACAGGGTGTAAATTCAAACTGTCAGCATTTTGCAGTCTATATACACATATGAATTATACAAAAAGCCCGGACAATCCCTTTAACCTCCTGCTTGCAACTGTATGGAGACTCACAAAATAAAGAGAGAAAATGACATTTTTATGATTTCAATAGTTTTTATTGAATTTTAAATGTTCATTAACAAAGAAAATAAACATGTTAAAGATAAAAAATTACATTTTTACAAATAGAAAGAAATTGACAATTGTTAACAATTTGCAATTGTTATTTTTTTTAATTATTTTTTAAAGTAATTTTATAGGAACAAAACACTTGGATTATTTCTTAATCTCTTCAATACAGGTACATAGAAATACATTGCTGTGCACAGATGTATCTGTATGTACTTGTATAATCTGCTTCTGGGTTCCACTGCCTGCACTACAGGTCAAATATACTAAATCATTCTCTCTCTCTTAGTGTAGCCTGTGGTTTATTGGTACAGCTGCTGCCAACAGACAACAAGCTAGTCTTAGGGAGACCAGAGAATAGGAGAACTGTTAGTTGGAACAAAGCCCTGTCTTCTGGGACAGTGGGAGCTATGAATTAGATAAACTGATATAAGCTACTTATAAATTGAAAGAAATATATGAAATTGAAGATAGATAGGTATGATATGGATAAAATTAGAGGTCACCCAGACAGCACGGGCACAACATTATTGTCATGAGTATGTCACATCCTGATGTTACCTCTGGGGGATCTGGGATATCTCTCAATATTTAATTGATCTCAGGTCCTCTGCAGAGCCCAATTGACTATTATCTTGTCCATTTGTATTTCCTTGCTGGCTGAAATTTATCTTTGCCTTAAATCTCAGATGCTCCTCATTATCACTCCCTTCCGCTATATTTACCTGCACTTGGCTTCACTTTTTGCCAGATATAGAATCTCTGTGCTGACCACAATATGGGAGATTGTCTCTGGAGTGCTGAGGTGTTCACTACTTTTGCAGCTGTGAAGCTTTTCCCAACTGGAGAATATCTGGAATATTTTCTACCTCTTTTACTTGCCCATTTTGTCTTTGTGGTCCCTTGCACTGCTGCCCCTTTGGGAGAATGAGGGCAGTCATATCTAGGAGTAAAGCAAGGTAAGAGACCCAGGCATATACCCACCTAATCTTGGGGACAGAGATAGCCCAGGGACCCCTAGTGTGGGGAACAACTAAGCTGCATACTGTCCTTGAAACCCAACAGTCACAGTGAAGACAATTATATGTGCGCGAGTCCACACTGGGCCTACAAATTAGAAGAGGTACCGGCAAGAGCAGGAGGTCCACAGGGTTATGGTATGTACCACCAACGTAGCAACTGGACCAAGATCCTGCAAATCTTTTTAATGACCTCTATCATAAAAATGAGATAAATGGGTAATTAGATGATAGACAAATAGATACTATATGTATAGATAGATAGGTAGAACGACAGATAGATATGAGAAAAAACAATTCTGATAATAAATATTTCATATTAGCAAAAAATGAATATCTGATATCCCACTGACAAGTGCAGGTTGATGTATTTCTGCACTGCCATACATTACACCATACATCATGGTGTTTACTTAAATTGTTCCGCAGCCTACAGATAAAATATCATGTGATAGTTGCCATGCCGACAATTCAATTTGTTCTGGCACTGAAGACAAATAATTTCATAGAAATCTCATAGAACGTACTGTAACTTCCATGCACGCATCAATAGAGCGTCTGAACAATTCACCGCTCTCTGGATATATTAGTTTTCTCTCTCTCCGTGTCTCTCTACCTCCACGCACAGAGATGATCCCGTTATCAGCAGCGGACGGTATCTGATCCTCGGCCGATGGGCGCAGGGTACAGAGTATTAAAAATGTTACAGAAAAATAGGTTCTTTATGCATCTTGTCCTTTCACGTGCAATGTCTACTACAAGACCCCATCACTAGTGACGGAGTTTGGAAAGCTTAGGCCCCCTTCATATCACGTTTCCGTGTGGATCCTGTCTTTTGAAGGATGAGACAGATGGATTGGTATAAACGGATGGCAAGTATGCTCCTGGATCCTGTTTTTTGAAAGATCTGTTTTGTGTACGCCAATCGATCCAGCCATAGGAAATCATGATAATGTCAGCTCTAGAGATAGAGAGAGATCTGGAACAAAACTTGGGCTGTTAGGAGCATTACACTTGTTCTGAGCATGCTCAGTATCTACAATCGGATCCGGGAAACAATCCTTTTTTTTCCCGGATCTGGCACCATAGACTACCATTATATGTTATCCGGATTACATCGGATTGATTTCTGTCCGGTGCGCCAAAAAACGGTGCAACCTCCGATTATGGGTACCAGAAAAAACAGGACACAAACAAATCCCGGACTGAATTCACATAAACGAATGGCCATATATGACCAATCCGGCACCATAGGGATGCATGGGAGGCAAAACAGGATCCCTGCCTATCCTTCTAAAAACGGATACACCCGGATCCCTAAAACCGTGATGTGAAGCCAGCCTAAGAGGACTTGTCCAACAGTAAGGGTGCGTGCCCACATAGTGGTTTAACGTCGGTTTAGCAGCGAAAACCGCCGGCGGTTTAGCATAGGTTTTATTTAAATTTATGTAAATCCTAAGCAGCGTTAGGACTTACAAGTAACCCTATGTAATTTAGAAACCGCTGTGCACACATAGTGGGTTTATGTGAGTGGATCTGTCAGAGGTTGAGCGGTTTCCTAGCGTTTTAGCAGCATACAGCATGTCAATTCTTCTCAGCGGTTTTTGAGCGTTTCTGAGGCACTACTCTACCCTTCCATGAACAAAATCCTCCATAGAAAACCGCTTTTAAAACCGCCGGAAAAACCGACTGTAAAACGCTGTTCAACAGCTCTTAAAACCGCTGGAAAACCGCTGAGAAACCGCTGGAGACGTCTGAGCTTGAATTTTCCAGCGGTTTACTGACGATTTGAACGTCACTAAACCACTATGTGGGCACATACCCTAATTCTTCTGTTTTGTTTGTTTTTTTAACATTTTATTTTTGGATTGATTTCAAATAATAAACAAAGACATAGTCACCTTCCATCAACCCCAGTGGCGCACCTTGTAGCTCATGAGCCCCGATGCGAAAGTTCCAACCGAGTCCCCAATTATTGAAAATCTCTAATAGCAATAGTCTTTTTCTATAGGCCAAAGAGACTTTTGGGGCCCCCCTAGGCTGCAGGGCCCCGATGTGGTTGCAACTCCTGCAACTGTTGTAGTTACACCCCTGGATCCAGTCCATGGAAGGTGACTATGCCTCAGTTTATTAATGTTAATCAATGCACAGCTAAAATATATATATACTAGCTGGGTGCCCGATGCACATGCATCGGGATTCTAGCAGAGCGAGTCTCTGACTCGCAATGGCTGCTTCGCGGCCAATGCTTCGCGCTGCTAAGGCGACTCGCCATGCCCGCTGCGCGGGCATAGCGAGTCGCCTTAGAACTGCTCGCAATGGCCGCTGCGCGGCCAATGCTTCGGGCATATCTACATGACCACGCTGACTCGCAGCGTGAGCGGACTCAAAAGGGGCAAAAAACCCATTCGTGATTATATAATAGATAACATATCTATATATATTTCACTGTGAAACAATCACTTTATATCCTGCATTTCCTCCACTCTTTCCAAGAGCCATTGCTTTATTGATTTCTCCATCAACATAGTTCTATGTGGGCTTTCATTTTTTGGGTGCGAGTTGGATTTTTTATCAACAATATTTAATCTACTTTTCAATTCAAAGGGGAAAAATTGCCCTGAAATGATAAAAAATGAAGTTCTACCAATTTTTGGAGGTTTGGTATTGCATTTATTATGCAGTAAAAATGACCAAGAAACATGACTCTACAAGTCAGTACGATTACAGGGATAATGCATTTTTATTTTTATTTTTATTTTCAAGGGATCAATTTTTTTTATTATAAATGTATAAACATTGTTTTCTTTGTTTTTTTTTATTTTATTTTAATTTTTTTGCATTTCTATTCATTTGTGGTTTACAATATTTACCATGACATGGGGTAAAGGCAGATAATACAAATTTTGCTAATGGTTTTTACACTGTATTTAAAAAAAAAAAAAAATACTTATATTTTATTTTTATTAAACTTTCTATGTCAGCCTCTTTAGTGTCTATGGCTGGGACAAGATGGGAACTTCATTATGCCATCGGCTGTCATTGCAACTTATCAGAACCCCGCAATGGCAGTGGAGAGGAAGGATGGGAGTCTGAGACAGAGAGGCATTGTGAACTCACACCCAAAAAGTTGTTATGGGGGCAGCGATCAGAGATCGCTCCATTCACTACTATTAGAGGAGGACACTTGATCCATACATCAGAACGGTAGATGTTGGGAAGCAACTAAAAAGACACCAGTCTGTCCAGGTCAGACAATAAACCTGCAGTGTAGAATCAGAGCAAGGCAAAAAACCTGAATGAGAAAAAGGCAAATTTTATTTGTCGTACCGTGCGCTCATACGTTGGCGAAAGATACATTGTTTTGCTGCACTTTTAGGAAATTGTGATGACAATTTTGTGGTGAAAAATGAGCACTGTACCCTCAACTTGTGAATGTAGCCTTAGAGAAAAAAAAAGTGAAAAATGCAATTATTAGTATTTATAATACTAGTTTTTAGTGCAATTGCTGTTTCTGCACCCCTTGTAGTGGTGTTCTCCAACTGCAATCCTCAGGAGCTACTGTGGCGCCCCTGTGACTAGGCGCCACAGGGTAGTATTGCACTTTAATAATAATGTGTTAACCCTGTAAAGTTGCCAGTTCAAGGTTCACCTTATGGAGTCTATTTTTACACCAACCTAGGACCACACCACTTAGAATAGGGGGGCCGGTAATTTAGTAGGTCCCAAAAGGGTGGGGGTGGAGCCTAGGATAGAGTAGTGGGAGGGGAAGTTGCAGTTTAGACAGTTAGTGCTGGGAAGGCAGTCAGAGAGGACTAGCCTGACAGCAACTCTGCTGTGAGGAACCCCAACCTTCACGGGGGGAACCAGGACAGAGGGCAATGGGCCAGGAATGGTTGGAGCCGGCTGGTCGCCTTGGGAAAGCATCGGCAGTGCGGGTAGCAGTCAGACGTTCATCTCTGGCTGCAGACCGACGAGCTGCAGGCCCATCACTAAAGGGGTAGCTGACAGCACCATAAGGTACCTCACCCCTCAGGACCACATTAGATCCAAGATCACAGGAGTAACAGCCCGAGTACCGGATGTGGGGGTAGTAGCAATCCCGTTAGAGCCGGTCAAGGACAACCGTGCCCCACCGTGGGCGATCAAGGGACTGGCGGGAGAGCTCTGCGAGGGTGGTAGAAGTTAAGAAGAATAAGTTTAACCAGAAAGCCATAGAAGGAAGTACATCTAGAGACAACATAATGGACTGGAACTGGTGACAGACCCCCAGTAAACCAGACTGTACCGTATACCATCACCATCTGCCAGTACCCATTAAAGTGGAGTAAAGTTGAATTGGACTCAGTTATCCTCATTGGGTACCCGGAGGGCTCAGCACCAGCAGCTGCTCAGCAGAGGGGTAAGAACTGCAACATCAACACCTACCACAACTCCCCTCATCCACAGTCCTGAACTGCTGCCCTTAGGTAATAGCTCCACCTGTAGGGAGCTGCTCCACACTCTGCTGCACCCACCATCACCTCAGCGACCGTCTTGCAGTGGCGGTAACATTTTACCGGGAACTACAGGTGGCGTCACGATCCCCTGTAAATACTCCCTTCTGCCCCATCAAATGATCACCAGGGCACGGAACTGGAATCCCGACCATCCGTGATCTCCCCACCCAAGCTGCCATCAGTCCCGATGTCCAAGTACCCCTCTAGCCCTGGCCACATCACTACCAACTTTGCATGTTTTACGGATTTCCTTAGTATTACACAAGGGATGGAATATCACCTGCACATTACTAAGGAAATCTTGAAAACATGCAAAGTTGGTCGCTCTTAAGGACTGGAGTTGGAGAACACTGCCCTGTAGCTATCCCCCTGTTGACCTCTTAAGTCCCAATGACTTGCTTGATATCTGTTGGCCTAATGGTGTCTTGTCCAATCATTTGGTAAGCAGCTATCTCATCTAACTTTTCCATACTTAGGCGCACTCTTTTACTGAGCGGTCCTCTACTCTGTACAAGAAAGCTGCTGTCAGACATCTCTGGCGACGGCTTATCTAGTCGAAAACTAAAGGATTGGCAGTCCAAATTGAACATACGGATCCCTATCTTCGCAGACAGTAATCTGTCTTGGGTTCCTATATACGTTAGACAGATGGCCGAAACCCATCGACATCTGAGGGTTCAGCGGACATTGGTCTACTCTGTATTGGGAGCTTTGGGCACCTTTCTTAGGAGATACCTACTTTAAGGAGGATTACCCACATACACACCTCCATGTGGTCAACATTGAATCTCTTCCAATGGAAGCTTTGCCAGCACGTTAGATAGGAAATCTATCATATTTTCATATATTTTAGCCATTAGTAGTGATTTCAGCTCATGGATACCAATCAAAACTGTTGTAATGACACATTAAATAACTAATAATGATGATACATGTATCTTGTGTTCCCAGATGTCTCAAAATTGTTAAAGGAAAATGTCCCACAAAGTTAGGGGTCAGCAGCATGTTCCTGAGTGCATTGGCTGCTTACATCCTAGAATGTATTCCCCTTGCTATGCCAAAATATAAGCAAACTGTCAAGTGTGGACAGAAAAAAGGACAGTGGGATGGAAAAGGAAAGGGAGGACTTAACAGTAAGAGCAAGGGTATGAGGACACCTCCTGACATTGTCTGTCCCTTCCTGTCCTAACACTCTAAGCAGGTCCTTCCCCCTGCCGTCGGGCATGTGCCTAGTCTCCCTCTGTCACCCAAGGCAACCCTGGCTAGTGCGTAGGTGTGTGGACTGGATCTCACCTCTAGTGTAATAACACACAGGGATAGGTAGACAGACTGGGGTACAACAAAAAGGATATCAAACTTGCAGGTAGAAGCCAGACCCCAAAAGGCTTCAACAGCCCTGCTCCAAGACACCAGGTCTACAGCAGCAGCAAGAGAGCTCCGCACTCCAGGATGATCATGCATAGAAGACTATCGAAAGCATCAGGTGATGGTCATGAGACTATTAAAGGGTGGGTGAGTGGTCATTAAAAGCGACAATAGCAAGGGAAAAACTGACATTAATCCTTAATGTCCCTAAGGAAAGAGCAGTCAACTCGTGACACAAATATCCTTTAATGAAGTCCATCTGTTGGTAGATCTGTTCTAGCAAAATCATTTATATTTACCTACAGTTATCCTACGTAGGGAAACAGGTCACAGTGTTCATCAAGAGCATGACTCTAACCATAGTGGGTGGAGAGGTTGCAATCGCATCCCAGCCCTGAGAAACTTTAAAATTAGTGGCTTATTGTTAATGGGAACATGGCAGGTCCCTGTGCCCCAGGAACCACCTATGTAAATTCCTGTCTAACAGTACCTTTATTACATTGCACACATAAAGAGATCATTAGAAAAAAAGATCCGGACTGAGAATGACCGGAAATGCAGAAGATGTGTACGTAAGCCGTCTTCTGCACTTCCGGTCATGTGCAGAGTGCCTCGCTGAGGCCGGGACAAGTACACCCGGCTTCAGAGGCTTAATGATGTGAATGAACAAAGTGGCACGCGTGCCGCTGGCAATGATGCCGACTCTTGTAAAGCATGAGTAAATACTAAGTGGGCCAACTAGTTTGGGGAAACTAACGACCCACTGACTAGTCAAAGGGTTCATCTGCATATCATAAACAAACTTTAGAAATACATTTTCTTAAGATCTGTTCATATGTCCAATGTAATAAAGAGACTATTAGGCAGGGAATTAAGATAAATGGACACAACTGCTGCTGGTTCTAGGGGCAAGGGGAACATGTCATGTTCCCTTTAAGAAAACCTAATAGTCCTCCATTGGGGGTACAGGGAAAATACAATACTTCGGTTAAATGTAGATAACCGGATAGGATCCCACTACACATCAATCCAGTAGTATAAAGAATCCGGCACTCGGGGGTGAGTATGGTAAAGTAAGGTGACATTATATTTCTGTGGTCCAATTAACAATGCAGATTTTTCTTGCTGGACTTGCTGAACTGAGAGCCTTGTGAGTATGTCAGATATGTCGAATGAAGACCTCGCCCCGAAGTCCACTCTAGACCATAAGAAAAAATGGTAATTCTTCATCTGTATGCTGTTTGTTTGTCATCCTTATGGCTGTATGGTGTCTGTTTTATATACTGTATTAACAATTTAAAAAGTGATAAAAGGTCAAATACAATTTTCTATGTTAATATCTGCAAAGGAAACATAAAAAAAGATGGTGTCGTCCATATGGCATCCATTTTTTAAATGCACTCATTAAATTTAAATGTTGAGTTTGATCCAAAAATTGATTCAGATTAGAGCATGCTGTGATATTTTCCTTGTGTACCTTCAATCTGTGTGTAAAAACACTACCCACATGACTTATATTAATCTATGTGATGTCTCTAGGTTATCTGTTTGGCGCACGGACATAAAATACGCTCGTTTGGACATCCTATTTGGAGCATTAAAACTCCAAGCAATGAATGGTCTGTCACATCACAGCCACTACCGGCACTCAACAGGGATTGTCTAATTTTGGCCAGAAAAACCCAGTGTCACACTTAGGGGGTGAGGGAATCAGGAACTGGATGGTGAGATGGGCGAGGAGATTCCAAGGGAAGCTAATCTGACCCTGGTACTGGGGTCCCTGGCTCACCCTATTGTCAGAGGTACCTCTGAAGGTGAGGAGGTTCGAGCCGCCACCCTTTCTCCTAAGCTCCTGAAAAGTCCTAGGCACAAAGCCCCTAGCTCCCCCCACAGACCCAGGAAACCTGCAGCTTCAAATGAAATGGATTGCAGCAGCTCCAAAGAACGTCTGCACACCAAAGGTCTCAGATCAGGAATGAGCTGAATCAGAGACATCTGGTGGAAGGAAGCTGAAGTATTTATGGCTGAGGGGTGAAGAGCAGAAGGCTCAGACACACCCCTCAGCTCATCTGAGCTATTAGTTAGGCGGCCGTCACACGCTGAGATATCGCTAAAGATATCGTAGACGATGTTAAATTTGCATATCGTCCGAACGACGCGCAAAATCGCTCATCACGACGCTACACCCACAGACATCGCTCAGACGATTCCCCGATCCACCCATCCAGCGATCGTCTGAGAGATGCAGTTATCAGCAGTGGACATCGTTCAGCTAAAGTCACACAGAAATCTCCTAAACGATGTGGGAGCAAATGTGGGCGTAATTGGAGCCGATAGGCGTGGTACATGGGCTCCAAGCTGCGCCCCTCACTACACCATTGGTGCTCAGTACTGCGTCCTCATTGGGTCAGATGTCCTTTGAAACATGGCGGCCTCATCCCCACAATGTCCTGTGATATTGATCGTAATGTATATGTGTGCTGTAGCACATAACTAAATTGCAATGGGCAAAACGTACAGCCGCGTTATGTGTGCCGCGCCCGCCAACATTGTGTGGGTATATGACAAGGTGGACACTATATAGCAGGGTCGGGGACCACGCAGAATCGATTATCAAGTTGACGCAATTGGGTGCACAGTTCGGAGATATTGTGCAGCCGACGCCTATGTGTGGTGCTGAAGACAGCGCTTTCAAAATGGCGCCCTGTGAGGGCAGCCAATGGCAACGCATCATCTTCCACCAATGCGAGCTAGTGGTGAAGCAGCCAATCCGAAACCATTTCGTTGCACGAATCACCACTGAGGAGGTCAGGCAATAGGAAACTCCTGACACGCCTACGTGATGGATTTTGCCATCGCTTAAATCACACGTTTCGTGTGATGTCGGGAATTTACACGTGTCGATTGTGCGTATTTAATTGGCCGATATCGTCAGATCTGAGAACCGAACCTCAGATCACGATTTAGAGATTTGATCAGATATCGCTCGTCGTATCTGGCCGTCACACGCACAGACATCGCTTACGCGATGTTTAATCTGCCGCTTTCAAGCGATATCTTGCACGATATCTCAGCGTGTGACGGCCGCCTTACTTGCACCAAACATTCAGCAACCTCCACCTGTAGAGCCACAGTGACAAGAGGGAAAAAAGGCTTGGTTTAGACTACAGCAGCTGCAGCACCTATTGGCTGAAGGCAGTCAATACATGACACCAAGACGACGTTTAGCTAAAGACGTCTTATTTTTTTTCATCTGAAACGTATAGCCATGAGCCATAGCCACACACGACCCGCAGTGTTTGGTTCCTAATAAATCTGTTTTTTGCATTTATAGAATGGATCAATACATTTGGATTTTAGCTGACTTCTAGAGCTTGATTGTTTTCTTATCTTCGACTTCATACACTTGACAGAGTTCCATCCATTAAAAGGGTTGTGTCACAAACATTTTTCACTTTAATGAATAGATCTTAGAAAAAAACAGTTCCACATTTGAATGTGTTAAAAAAAACTGTTCCTGTCCTGAGAGTTTCTTAGAAATTTGTCTCTGTGTAATGTATATGTCTGACCATGCATGATCAGGTCGGATATACCACAGCTCCTGGGCAGGAGGAAGTAAGAGAGATATTACAGCCAGGGATCACAGAATATAAGAGTATACAGACATTACAGCCGGGGATCACAGAATATAAGAGTATACAGACATTACAGCCGAGGATCACAGAATATAAGAGTATACAGACATTACAGCCGGGGATCACAGAATATAAGAGTATACAGACATTACAGCCGAGGATCACAGAATATAAGAGTATACAGACATTACAGCCGGGGATCACAGAATATAAGAGTATACAGACATTACAGCCGGGAATCACAGAATATAAGAGTATACAGACATTACAGCCGAGGATCACAGAATATAAGAGTATACAGACATTACAGCCGGGGATCACAGAATATAAGAGTATACAGACATTACAGCCGAGGATCACAGAATATAACAGTATACAGACATTACAGCCAGGGATCAAAGAATATAAGATTATACAGACATTATAGCCAGGGATCACAGAATATAAGAGTATACAGACATTACAGCCGAGGATCACAGAATATAAGAGTATACAGACATTACAGCTGGGGATCACAGAATATAAGAGTATACAGACATTACAGTCAGGGATCACAGAATATAAGAGTATACAGACATTACAGCGGGAATCACAGAATATAAGAGTATACAGACATTACAGCCGAGGATCACAGAATATAAGAGTATACAGACATTACAGCCGGGGATCACAGAATATAAGAGTATACAGACATTACAGCCGAGGATCACAGAATATAACAGTATACAGACATTACAGCCAGGGATCACAGAATATAAGATTATACAGACATTATAGCCAGGGATCACAGAATATAAGAGTATACAGACATTACTGCCGGGGATCACAGAATATAAGAGTATACAGACATTACTGCCGGGGATCACTGAATATAAGAGTATACAGACATTACAGCTGAGGATTATAGAATATAAGAGTAGACAGATGAGTCGGGCTGGCAGGGAAGGGGTTACTCGAATACCGGGACGGTGGCTTCGGTGGGTGATCACGGCCGGTTGGGTCCCGGTTCCGTGTCCTGGGCACTTAATTGGCTGATGGGGGATGAGGGGATGATGATGGGGGAACTTGGGGATACGGGAACGTGACGCCACCTGTGGTACCTGGTAATGTAGTTACCAGCGCTGCAGCCGGCCACTGAGGTGATGGTGAAGAAGCTTTGGTAGTACAGCTCCCCACAGGCGGAGCTTTTTCCTCAGGGCAGCAGGGAGAATGAGAACAGTCGTAGTCCTTGGCTCTGTGGTGCTATAGAAGCCTCCCAGGCGACGAATAATTGATGCCAGACACCAGATAAGCTCAAACAGTTCTTTACTGGTACCAGATGATAAGGGGTACACGGTACAGTCTGATTCAACGGAGACTGTAGCCGCAGATTTTGGAGGCTTTTCTAGAGTCAGTCAGAGGTGTCTTTATAATAGCTTTCTTGGTCTCTACTCTCAAGTGTTACCTCAGGGGAAATGGTGTATCAGTGTCCGCGCTGCTGAAATCCCAAGAAAACGATCCGGAAACCATATGTAGGTTGCATCAATCATCCATTTATTCCTTTTCCTACGCGTTTCAACACTGTCCTAGTGTCTTCCTCAGGGATATTACATGTCAGCTCTTAACAAGGTTTATATATATATAGCCCCTGTACATGGCATTTAGGGGTGTGTTAGCACATGCTGATGATGTCAAAATCGTCATTAAAGTGGGCGGAGCCCAATTCGATGATGTCAAAATCATCATCAAAGTGGGAGGAGCCTAATTTTTGGCTCCAAAACAGTAAAAACAAGTTTCTGTGGAGCATTTTACATCGTACAATGATATACAAGTTGATAAAAATCTGACTTAACAAATGGTATAAAAAACGTTCTGAAAGTGGCATGACGCGATTTAGCCCTGCCCCTTTCATGACGCGACCAGGCTCTTAGAAGTAGAGAGGGGCGTGCATAATTACCAGGCAGCAGCAGACAGGCCCGTCCCATCTCGGCTTCCACAGAAAGAGAGAACTCACACAGGTCAAAGTATTATAACCTTTTCTCTTACTTTACAAAAGCGATTTTTTTCTGCAAAAGGGATGGCTAGAAATGATAAGAGGGGTGCAGGGACAGGTCTAAAGATCCGGGGGAGGGGGGGGTCAGTTTCTGGTTTAGGATCACTTTAAGCAAGTTCCTTTATAAGGATCCAGGCCTGAGGGGAAGAGCCAGTTAGTCTGCTCAGAGCAGTGAAGAGAGCAGTTAAGTCCAGTGAAGCAGCCTAGAGAAGATACTGGAAAGACTCGGTTGCTGGGCAAAGCAGGCCCAGAACCAAGGGAGACTTACCCACTGTGGAGCACCCCAGAGAGAGGGACGGAGGCCAGTGGAAGGAGCAGTAGGTCATAACAAGGGACCAGATCTAGGATCCCTTTAGCCCACCCGGACACCGGAGTCCGATCCTGCAGAACATACACTGAAGCAGGAAAAGCCTGGAGAAACCAGGAGGAATCTATTCCTCTGAGGTATTAACTTAATAGAGACACTCAAACCTGACCAAGAACAGGACCATGGCCCAAGAGGAGTATAGGGACCCCACAGAAGGCCCTCATTGTCGGATAAAGAGTAAAGCCCTGAGAGGAAGGAAGCGGCAAGTTCAGCTATACGCAGGACTTACCCAAACCACCGTACACAGTGACAGAGGAGGCCTCACAACTCTCAGGTACCTTTACACACGGCTACATTGTAGCTTGTCACCAGGTAACTTACTGGTTGCAGTGAAATCATGGATACATGATTCCATTGTACACAGCAACAAGATAGAACCATGTATCCATGATTTCACTGCAACCAGTAAGTTACCTGGTGACAAGCTACAAATGTAGCCGTGTGTAAAGGTACCCTCAAGGTGAAATATCCCAAATGGTATCGAGAACCTGGTAACCCTCTTGGACTGTACCTGTTACCGGACATCAGTAACAGGTACCCAAACAAAGACTATTGTGTGTGAGTCTGCTTCCCCGCCGCTGCCCACAGCGTCCCCCGCGAGCCGCTACGACTCCCCTCATCCACCCTCGCTGCCCTGAGATAAAGCTCCACCTGTGGGGAGCTGTACTACACTGAGCTGCACCACCATCACCTCAGCGGCCAGCCGCAGTGCTGGTATCCACCGTTACCAGGAACCAGAGGTGGCGTCACGACACTACTACCCCCATTCTTATCACCATTCCCCCTAATCCCCTCCACTGAGGGTCCACGGCATGGAACCGGTAACCGACCAGCCGTGATCCCCTGTCGAAGCAGTCATCCTGTCCCGGGATCCGAGTACCCCCCTACCCTGTCGACCGCCTCAGTTGCCAGTCCCAGGTCTATTATCTTAAGCTTCTATCATCTCTTGGCATCTTGGACCTAGCTATGGGACTGTGGTTGGCTCTTGATGGGTTTTGTGGCTCTCTTATAAGAACCCACAACGTGCAGGTCTGCAGTTTGGGATAAACCTATCAAACTGCCTCAGTTCCATAATACCGGTGTTGACCTGGACTCTCCAGCCCTGGAGTGTCCCCTTCTTTGTCTGGGTCACCTCTCTCCTTAAAGGTGCCCTCCTGTCATGACCGCAGGATCCCCTGCGTCCGTCTGCTCTGCTCTTCTGTTACCGTCTGACTGACTACTGTCTGTAACTGTCACTCACGTCTTCCCGCTCTTCTAGGCTTCAACCCCCTGGGACCTACTGAATACCAGTCCCCTGTGCTAAGGTGTCCTATGAGCGTGTTTTGGGTGCAGACTCTGTATTTTCCTCCTCATCCACGTCTACGGAGGCACTACACCTTCTGTTTTTTTGGTGCAGTACCTCCCTGTGGCATCCCACCAGAGGGGCGCCACACAGACATTACAGCCAGGGATCACAGAATATAAGAGTATACAGATGGAGATCACAGAATATAAAATATAAGATATACAGACATTACAGCCGGGGATTACAGAATATAAGAGTATATAGACATTACAGCCGGGGGTCACAACTGATTTTTCTCTAAGGAAAAACATTTCAGTTTTAATAATAATTTTTATTAATTTATATAGCGCTATTAATTCCATAGCACTTCACATACACCAGCAATGCTAAGGCTCACAATCTAACATCCTATAGTATGTCTTTGTTATGTGGAAGGAAACCAGAGTGCCTGGAGGAAACTCACGCAAACACAGGAGAACATTCAAATTTCTTGAAGATGTTGTATTTGGTGGGAATGGAATCCCCATGACCTCAGAACCTCAGCACTGCAAGGCTGCAGTGCTAACTACTAAGCCACCATGCTGCCCACCAAGTGTTAAATAACTTGTTTTACATCACAGAAAGTATCAGCTGTAATGTCTGTATACTCTTATATTCTGTGATCCCCTGGCTGTAATGTCTGTATACGCTTATATTCTGTGATCCCCAGCTGTAATATCTGTATACTCTTATATTCTGTGATCTTGTGCTGTAATATCTGTATATACCTTATATTCTGTGATCTTGTGCTGTAATGTCTGTATACTCTTATATTCTGTGATTTCAGGATTTAGTGTCTGTATACTCTTATATTGTGATCCCTGGCTGTAATGTCTGTATACTCTTATATTCTGTGATACCCAGCTGTAATGTCTGTATACTCTTATATTCTGTGATCCTGCTGTAATGCTGTATATCTTAATTCTGTGATCCGGCTGTAATGTCTGTATACTCTTATATTCTGTGATACCGGCTGTAATGTCTGTATACTCTTATATTCTGTGATCCTGGCTGTTAATAGTCCTGTGTATGTTTTAACATTCTGTATCCGCTTATGTCTGTATACTCTTATATTCTTGATCCCGCTGTAATGTTTTGTATACTCTTATATTCTGTGATCCCCAGCTTAATGTCTGTATACTCTTATATTCTGTGATCCCAGCTGTAATGTCTGTATACTCTTATATTCTGTGATCCCAGCTGTAATGTCTGATACTCTTATATTCTCTGATCCCCAGCTGTAATGTCTGTATACTCTTATATTTGTGATCCCAGCATGCTTATACGCTTTATTTTCCCCTGCTTGACGTGTTATATCCGTCGATACACACATCCATTATACATGGGCACATTTATAGGAATATCTCGGGAGAGGAACATTTGTTTTAACACGTCCAATTATGGAACTTATATTTATTTTGAGATCTATTAATTAAAACGCTCAATTATTTGTGGCACAACCTCCTTTAAGGCTGAAATATGGGTGAGTTTGCTTACGGCATTTTATAACACAAAATGTTTCTCTGATTTTGCCCCGGAGATACCTCTCACTACTGTGCTCATTTTTTTCCCCATAAAGTGTGTTTGCAATCTGCGATGGGGAGTCGAACCCCGATGTGAGAGGAATATGAAGTCACCTGTCGACACCAATTCCATAAAAACCGAAATTGCTCAAATAATAACTGAGGACGTTGATCCCTTTGAGTCCAATGATGAAGAATAGGATCCATTGATTGATACCAGTAAATTAATATGGAGCGAATTTTACTTTGACCACTAATAACAATACAACAATACAATAGAATATACCGCAATAGAAAGTTCCATCATATCTAAGGCTACATTTGTATTTGGGTCTGGAATACATATTACCGTAGGTCTTTTATTTTTCCCTTTTCCATCTTTATGACTAGATCTGATGATTTTTCCCTGCTTGACTGAATCTATATTTAGTAAACCTGATTGTGGGGCTGTATGTCTCCTCTACAGATATAGATGACAAATGTATCTAGAACAATCCCTGCTCTTTACAATGTAAGAAACATAGCCTCTGATTTGCCAATATAATGGATCTGGCCACTTTGTGAATATGACACTGTACATAGGATTAGGCTACTTTCCCATCCGCCTTTCTTTTTTACATGTTTTTCTCTAATAACCGGATATTTACCGTTTCTGTAAGTAATACCGGATGGAACCGCACGGTAATCGCACAGGGTTTCCTCCAGATCGGACGGTTGTATTCCGAAGGAAACGGGACCAGCCACATGCGGCCGCATCCGGTATTGTGAGTCTTTTTCTGGATCTGTTATTTTAGTGCCTTTCCAGTGTGCTCTAGTGGGTGGCACGGTGGCTCAGTGATTAGCACTGTATGGTGGCTCAGTGGTTAGCACTGTATGGTGGATCAGTGGTTAGCACTATATGGTGTCTCAGTGGTCAGCACTGTATGGTGGCTCAGTGGTTAGCACTCTATGGTGGCTCAGTGGTTAGCACTGTATGGTAGCTCAGTAGTTAGCACTGTATGGTGGCTCAGTGGTTAGCACTGTATGGTGGCTCAGCAGTTAGCACTGTATGGTGGCTCAGTGGTTAGCACTGTATATGGTGGCTCAGTGGTTAGCACTGTATGGTGTCTCAGTGGTTAGCACTGTATACGGTGGCTCAGTGGTTAGCTCTGTATATGGTGGCTCAGTGGTTAGCACTGTATATGGTGGCTCAGTGGTTAGCACTGTATGGTGTCTCAGTGGTTAGCACTGTATGGTGGCTCAGTGATTAGCACTGTATGGTGGCTCAGTGATTAGCACTGTATGGTGGATCAGTGGTTAGCACTATATGGTGTCTCAGTGGTCAGCACTGTATGGTGGCTCAGTGGTTAGCACTCTATGGTGGCTCAGTGGTTAGCACTGTATGGTAGCTCAGTAGTTAGCACTGTATGGTGGCTCAGTGGTTAGCACTGTATGGTGTCTCAGTGGTTAGCACTGTATACGGTGGCTCAGTGGTTAGCTCTGTATATGGTGGCTCAGTGGTTAGCACTGTATACGGTGGCTCAGTGGTTAGCACTGTATACGGTGGCACAGTGGTTAGCACTGTATATGGTGGCACAGTGGTTAGCACTGTATATGGTGGCTCAGTGGTTAGCACTGTATGGTGTCTCAGTAGTTAGCACTGTATGGTGGCTCAGTGGTTAGCACTGTATGGTGGCTCAGTGTTAGCACTGTATGGTGTCTCAGTGGTTAGCACTGTATGGTGGCTCAGTGGTTAGCACTGTATGGTGGCTCAGTGATTAGTATTGTATGATGGCTCAGTGGTTAGCACTGTATGGTGGCTCAGTGGTTAGCACTGTATGGTGGCTCAGTGGTTAGCACTGTATGGTGGCTCAGTGATTAGCACTGTAACCGTGGCTCAGTGATTAGCACTGTACGGTGGCTCAGTGATTAGCACTGTACGGTGGCTCAGTGGTTAGGACAGTATATGGTATCTCAGTGGTTAGCACTGTACGGTGGCTCAGTGGTTAGCACTGTACGGTGGCTCAGTGGTTAGGACAGTATATGGTATCTCAGTGGTTAGCACTGTATGGTGGCTCAGTGGTTAGCACTGTATATGGTGGCTAAGTGGTTAGCACTGTACGGTGGCTCAGTGGTTAGCACTGTACGGTGGCTCAGTGGTTAGCACTGTACGGTGGCTCAGTGGTTAGCACTGTATGGTGGCTCAGTGGTTAGCACTGTACGGTGGCTCAGTGGTTAGGACAGTATATGGTATCTCAGTGGTTAGCACTGTATGGTGGCTCAGTGGTTAGCACTGTATATGGTGGCTCAGTGATTAGCACTGTACGGTGGCTCAGTGGTTAGCACTGTACGGTGGCTCAGTGGTTAGCACTGTACAGTGGCTCAGTGGTTAGCACTGTACGGTGGCTCAGTGATTAGCACTGTACGGTGGCTCAGTGATTAGCACTGTACGGTGGCTCAGTGGTTAGCACTGCACGGTGGCTCAGTGATTAGCACTGTACGGTGGCTCAGTGGTTAGCACTGTATGGTGGCTCAGTGGTTAGCACTGTATGGTGGCTCAGTGGTTAGCACTGTATGGAGGCTCAGTGGTTAGCAGTGTATGGTGCTCAGTGGTTAGCACTGTATGGTGGCTCAATGGTTAGCACTGTATGATAGCTCAGTGGTTAGCACTCTACAGTAGCTCAGTGGTTAGCACCTTATGGTGGCTCAGTGGTTAGCACTGTACGGTGCTCAGTGGTTAGCACTGTATGGTGGCTCAGTGGTTAGCACTGTATATGGCGGCTCAGTGGTTAGCACTGTATGGAGGCTCAGTGGTTAGCACTCTATGGTGGCTCAGTGGTTAGCACTGTATGGTGGCTGAGTGGTTAGCACTGCATGATGTCTCAGTGATTAGCACTGTATGGTGTCTCATGGTTAGCACCTTATGGTGGCTCAGTAGTTAGCATTGCATGAAGTCTCAGTGGTTAGCACTGTATGGTGGCTCAGAGGTTAGCACTGTACAGTGGCTCAGTGGTTAGCACTGTATGGTGGCTCAGTGGTTAGCACTGTATGGTGGCTCAGTGGTTAGCACTGTATGGTGGCTCAGTGGTTAGCACTGTACAGTGGCTCAGTGGTTAGCACTGTATGGTGGCTCAGTGGATAGCACTGTATGATGGCTCAGTGGTTAGCACTGTATGGTGGCTCAGTGGTTAGCACTGTATATGGTGGCTCAGTGGTTAGCACTGTACGGTGGCTCAGTGGTTAGCACTGTATGGTGGCTCAGTGGTTAGCACTGTATGGTGGCTCCCTGGTCAGCTGGGGTCCTGGGTTCAAATCCTGAATCCCACCAAGGACAACACCTGCAAGGAGTTTGCATGTTCTCCCTGTGTTTGCGTGGGTTTCCCCTGGATCCTCTGGTTTCCTCCGATACTTGAAAGACATACTGATAGGATGTTTAGATTGTGAGGCTCAATGGTGACAGTGCTGCAAATATATGTAAAGCATTATGGAATAGTGCTATATAAATGAATACATATTATTATTATCAGTGGCTCCAGCATTCTGGTCATGCTCAGTAAAGGCACTGAACGGATCCGTCTCTACCGGATGTGGTGAGATCCGGCTCCCATTGCCTTGGTTTGCAGGAAGTGTATGCCGTATTATGACGGATCCGTCACAATAAGGTTTTTATGTCAGATGAAATAAAAAACTGCTGCTTGTTGCGTTTTAAAAAATCCCGGATTTTGCCGGATACGGAAGAAGGAGAGTGCAACCGGAAGACGACTCACTTACTGGACGTCCATAGGAATCCATAGGAAATACATTAGTCGCTAATTGGTTACCGGATCTGTTTTTTTTTTGTTAAAAAAGTCGGAATTCTGCCCAATGTAACAATCGCACAGTGTGAACAAGCCCTTAGGCAACAGGTGGCTATTAAAAACTTGTGAAACTACAAGTCCCGACTTCACATAAAAACCCTGCAAACAATGCGACAGAATAAATGCAGAAGGCGAATCTGAAACTTTGCAATAGTTGGTCCAAGTCCCAGGGTGACCTGGATGAGATTTGTAGATGTCCAGATGATGATCACTAATATACTAAACGCAATGATGAATACAATAAAGCAAAATAATGCAAACATCACATGAAAACAGGCACAACACTAAATATTCCCATGCTGTATAATATAGAGAGAGAACACTTGTACCTGTATAGTAGGGTTCTCCAGAACATCCATGTGGATCTCCTGTGAGGCTGAGGGGGTCTTGGACATATTGTTTTGGACCATTGGAAAAAAAGGAAGAAAAAGAAAGTAAACAGTAAAAAAATAAAAATAAAGAAGAGGTTGATTTCTGCACCAGGCACAATGGTCTTCTACATGTAAGCAGCCTGGTCTTGTTCTATTGCCTGATATGGTATCATGGTGGAGGCAGGATCAGTCCCAGGGTGGCTGCTGCTTGCTTTTCTCTCCAGATCCCACTTCTCTGTGACTTGTATGTAGCAAGAGGAGCTCACAGCTGAGCCACCTCCCAGGCAGGCTGGAGACATAGAAGAGGAGGAGGAGGAGGAGGAAGGTTCCCCTGCCTGAGCCTTATACACAGCATTGAGCTGAGACATGCTCCTCCAAGATGGGGAGTCAGCCCCCATACCTTCATCCAAACTCTGTCCCTACAGCCCTGAATGTAGCCCCCTATCCCTGCTCCACCACCCTGCCACAATGTGTCCATGATGACGCATGTTCCCTGATAGCACAAATACAATGTCATAAAATCAGGTTTCTGCAGCCACTGTACATCATCAGTGAGGAGAGAGGCAATATCCATGAGCCTGACCATGACTACTGCATGGAGTGATCCATCACAGAGGAGGCCAAAACCCATCAGGGTGTCATTAAACGCAGGAGGTTTTCACATTAGACACCAGCAGCCATAGATTTATGTGTTTAAAGTGCTGGAGGTCAGAGATTAAATCATGTGGAGAAGTGGAATGTCTGGAGATGTTGCAACTTTTGTGTTTTTGTTAAATAAACAAAGAACTTTTAGAATTTACAGTTATGGAGAAGTTCTCAGAAGAGATCTCCAAGAGGGCTGAGCTGTCACCAGTGTCAGGCTGCTGCTCCACTAAGCTGGAGATGCAAAGTGCATCCAGGAGCAGGTTCTGCATGTGTGGGATCTCATATTTCATGTCTTACAAAAAGATTTTACTATTGTAGTTTTCCCATTGCAGGAAAAAAGAAAGTAAACTTTTTTGTGTTCTGCAGGTCAGCAATTTCCCACAGCCATCGATGAACCAACCACCAGGATGTAACCACCTATAAATCAGTGCAGCAGGTGATTGATATGTACAGTGTGGCGCCCCTGCGACTAGGGTGCCAGCCAGGTAGGAGGAAAAGACAGTTTATACTAAACACCCTCACAGACATCCCACACACCACTAGGAGGCAGCACCCAACCCGGAGCCCGGGACTCTAGGCGGGCAAGGGGTGGTGGGTTTAGAGGACAGTGGGTGGGAACGCATGTAGGTCAGGTGACAGAAGGTAGAAATAGAGGAAGAGGAGGAGGAAGGAGTTAGTAGGCCACAGTGGGCTGAGAAGCAAAGAAAAGAACAGAAAGACAGAGACACGACCTGGTGGGATTGGCTACATGGAGATGCAGAATCCACAGCGTCAGAGAAACCATGGAGAGAAAGCTCTTCCATAGCCGGCATCCAGGGGAGTGTGAGGAGAGAGACGGACCAGCAGCACTGGGTCTGAGGAACTTGGCAGCACCGACCAACTACAGGCGGAGTAGTCTTCCCTATTGAAGCTGGAGTCACACGGGTTAGAACGAGCCTGGTAGTGCCTTGCAGGAGAGGTATTGCAGGCTAGGCACACAGCAGAGTGTCGGCTCTGATGGGGACCGAAGATTCACCTGGTATCCCCAGATTCACCGACGGGGAGCTCCAATTCTAAGTTGGAGTTCCCACACCAAGGACAGGAAGCACAGTAGCAACCACGAGGACCCACAGGTTCCGAGCTGCCGCTATACTGTCCGGAGACACTTTAAATAGAGAGAAACCACAGCCTGGAAAGGACACTAGAAGGAGTGAGGGGTCTCAGAGAGCAACAACCTGGCTGCAGTGGGTTTAGTGAAAACCGGAGTAAAGTGACTGAACTTGTGTTAAGAAGTGCACTGTACTAAGAACTGCTGTAACTGTTTGAAGAGAATTGACCAGTAAACCCGGTAAACCCTGCTTCAGACTCCCGTGTGTGATTCTCTGCAGACAGAACTTTACTATATTTTTGCACCCTTGTCTGTGACTGATTTCTTCCAGCAGGACAGCAGACAGGTCACACATGGGGAGCCACAGCCTGTCAGCTTTGCACACTGGCTGGAAGAAGGCTGCAGCAGCAGGAAAATAAGTGAACTGCACCTATTGCAGCCCCCCCATCATAACCATCATAGACTTTAAAGTGATCCTAAACCCAGAAACTGACCCCCCCCCCCCGTATCTTTAGACCTGTCCCTGCACCCCCTCTTATCATTTCTAGCCATCCCTTTTGCAGAAAAAATCGCTTTTGTAAAGTAAGAGAAAATGATAAGAGGGGTGCAGGGACAGGTCTAAAGATACGGGGGGGGGGTCAGTTTCTGGGTTTAGGATCACTTTAACTATCACTGCCCCGGGGAACCCAGCTCTACCCGCGGAGCGCTATTACATCTCCAGCTGCGAAACAAGATCCCCGGAGGTTCTGCAGCAGCGGTGGTCACCCTGACCACAAACCGTGGGTGGCGTCACGACAAACTCTATCCCTTGTAAATATTCCCTTGTGAGAACCCGGGACACGGTCCGGACCAGGACCTCTGTGACATCCCAGCAGCGACACGGTCCGATACCGAGTACCTCGTCCCAGTGGGCTCCACAAGCGCTTGACATCACTGTGGCACCCACCGGTCTGGTCACCACAAAGGGATACTGCACCCAATGAACGAGTGTGTTGTCTCAGTCCTAAAGGAAATGAGATGGTGAACATAGGCCCCCACGAAACACATCCACACACCCTAGAAACCAGGGGACCATAGGCAAACCCGGTGGGGGGGGAAAGCCCAGTCAAAAGGGGACAAGGGAAGAACAGGCGGTGAGGGGTTAGTAGTTAGTTCGCTAGTTAGTGAGGAGTGAGTGAGGAGCAGGCGGTGGAAGCAACAGTGTGCAGGCGAGAACAGAAAAGAGAACCCCAGGGGCACAGGTGGAGTGAAAACAGCCTGGGCGCCCAGATCCGGGACTAAGATAGTTGGACCGAGGGGTTGGTCAATAACCAGGGGACCGACCGTGAGCGAGGCACGGACGCCATAAGCCTGAACCACTGAACCGGAGGCCACCCAGTTTACATACAAGACACACACGCTGAAAAGGCAGCTGGACTAGGGTCAGGAGACAGGTACCAGTGGCCCGACATGACCCGTGGCTGCTAGCAATACTGAGACCAATGAGAAGGAGGATTATTGGCGGCAGAGACAGCTTGCTGAGGAAAAGGAGCGCCGATGACACCAGTCGAGATGGTGGGCCCAAGAGGAGGAGAACCTCAAAGAGAAGGAGCGCGCCCGGAAGACCCCAGCTACAGACCCGACTCAGCGACACCATGGAGAGGTGGTCAACTTCCACCTAACAAATGGGTGGGGGTTCATTAAAGAACCAGGCCTAGAGGAAGAGGTCTTTGTCAGTTGACATAGACTTTATTCCCATTCAACACATCCTAGAACCTGATCCCCATCCAGACAGTATACCGAAACTCCCACACTATTTGTTGGTTTTTTTTTTATTCCTCCCCTGTGGGCTTGGCAGTCTTCTGTAAGCCAAACCCCCACCCCCCTGGATGAGTCTGGATGAGAGGGAAGGGGTTCTGCTTACAGCAGACTGCCAAGCCCACAGGGGTGGAATAAAAAAAAAAACAAATAGTGATGTCATGCTGCACATGTCAATCACCTGCTTCACTGATTTACAGGTGGCTAAATCCCGGTGGTTGGTTCCCTTTAAAGGGGTTGTCCAGGCTTGGGGCACAAGTCTGCACTCACTCTATATGACTGCAGACTTCAGCTTTTTCAACCAGCCACTAAAGATCTTAAAAGGGTGTCTACAGTCACTCTTTGTAACTTCAGACTTTTCAATCCTCACAGTGCTCAGGGTGCGAGTTTTGAGGATTCACCACTGGCGGTGTGGGAGCGGGCACATCATGCAAATTGTCTACTTTTGGCCACATTGCAACTAGACTTGTCCAACCTCGCACAATTCACTTCTATTGATTGAAAGAGAGAACGTTTAGTTGAATGGGATCACATATGTACAGTCATGCGACTGCCAACTCCCTGCACCAGAATTCCTGAGAGTGTGCACACTGCACACTGTGAGTCACATAAAGTAAAAGAAGACTTGTGCATCCTCACAGCGTGCAGTGTGTGAGCTGTCAAGATTCCCCGTTGGCAGTGCTGGTAATGGGCTTTCATGTGATCTCAAGCATACAAATTGTCCATTATTGGCCACAGTCCAACAAGACTCATCCAGCCTCTCACAATGGGTAGGGTCACATTCCCGTTTTTTTTACAAAATCCTGATCCGGTTTTGAGCTTTCAAAAAGCTCAAAACCGGACCAGGAAACGCTCCTCATAGGAGCCAATGCAAAACACCGGATGGCTTCACAAGCCATCCGGTGGCCGTATCCGGCACTGCTCCCTGCGTTAAAAATCATGCAGGCAGCAGTTTTCGCAGCGGTTCCCTGTACCGCTGTGCAGTAACCGGATGTGTAATCCTGAGCCATCCGGTAACTGCATAGGTTGCTGATACCGGCTATTGCCGGGATCAGCAAACTGTCCTATGAGTATTAAATAGTTAAAATAACTAACCAAAGTAATGTTTCAGGTCTATAGGGGGGTCTTAGACCCCCCTATAGACCGGCCGCCCACTCCGGTGGGCTGCTACTACAATATCCCCGATGGCACGGGCTCCTTGGAGCTCCGTGCAAGTTCCCACAACTCCCGCCCCCCGTATCTGTACAGAGGGGTGCCTGCACCCCTCTGTTAGAATTATCCCTAAATGTGGCATACACAGATTAGTTATAGTAATAAAGGTCGATAGTTACGTCATTCTTCATAGTTTTTCAGCATCCATCTATGGGCGGGGCTTTGTTCTTCTGCCGCCGCCCATGGAATGATGATGGCCGCCTCCTGTGGCCTTCTCCCTGTCTTTTCAGGGCGGCCGCGTCATGAAAGGGGCGGGGCTACGGTATGACGCGATTCATGTTTGAAATGTGACCCCAGCCAAAGTACTTTTATTGATTGAAGCAGCGCACATCTAGTCGAATATGACCACATATGTGCGGTCATGCACCCGCCAACTCCCTACATCGGAGAATCCTGACAGTGCGCACACTGTGAAACACGTAAAGCAACTGCAGACTTGTACATCCTTAAGGTACCTTTACACGCAGCAACTTTTCTAGGAATTTCACTGGCAACTTACTGGTTGCAACTTGAGATGACCGGTGTTCGACTCGAATTGTTCGCCAATCTCAAATTCGATCTGTTTTTGGCGATGTTCGAGTCGTTCGTCGAATTAGAACAATTTGCTCTAAATTCGGCAGTTCGAGTTCATGTTTGATTTCAGTTCCGCAAGGTATATACATACTTTGTGGAACTGAAATGAAGTAAAATCAAGGGTTAAAAATAATAAAAATCGATACTCACCTCTCTAATCCATCCAGCGACGCTTCCAGCACTGCCTACCTGTCGGAGATGTGATCCCGGCAGCGTTTCCCGGTGAAATGACGAGTTCTCGCAATAACTCGTCATGTGACCGGAAACCGCTGCCGAGATTATGATGTCACCGCAGGTCCTACAGGTCCTCACTAGTAATGAATAGTAGTGAGGACCTGCGGTCACATGACGAGTTCTCGCGATAACCCGTCATGTGACCGGAAATCACTGCGGGATTATGATGTCACCGCAGGTCCTACAGATCCTCACTACTATTCACTACTAGTGAGGGCCTGTAGGACCTGCGGTGACGTCATAATCTTGGCAGCGGTTTCCGGTCACATGACGAGTTATGACGGGAAATGCTGCCGGGATCACATCTCCGACAGGGAGGCAGTGCTGGAAGCGTTGCTGGATGGATTAGAGAGGTGAGTATCGATTTGTTTTATTTTTAACCCTTGATTTTATTTCATTTCAGTTCCGCAATGTATGTATATACATTGTGGAACTGAAATTGACCACCACACTAGTGTTTTAGTGTGTTCGAGGGTGTTCGACGAACACACCGTCCATTCGACGAATGGAATCGAACTAGAACACTAGGGTGGTGGCTCAACTCTAGTTGCAACAGCACAAGCAACAAGATAGAACAATGTGTCCATGATTTCACTGCAACCAGTAAGTTGGCAGTGAAATTCCTAGAAAAGTTGCCGCGTGTAAAGGTACCCTTACAGCATGCATTGTGTGAGCTGTCAGGATTCTCCAGTGGTGGCACTGGGAGTGGGCGGTCATGTGACATCAAGCATGCGAATTGTCTACTTCTGGCCACACTCCAAATAGACTTGTCCACTCTCTCTCAATTCAATTCTGTTGAGTGAGACAGTACTATAGCCCATTAAAAACTCTTAAAACAATTAGGGCTGTGGAGTCGGTAAGCCAAACATCTGACTCCGACACTTCATTTCCCTGAACCCAACTCCAACTCCATCAAAATAGACACCAACTCCGACTCCACAACCAGGGCTGTAAAGTCAGTAAAGTCCCGTTACACAGCACGATATTCTTAACGATATCGCTCAAACGTCACGGGTTTGGTGTCGTTCAAACGACATCGTTAGGACGTCGTTGCGTGTGACACTGAGATTTGATTACGATAAATCATTGGATCATTGATCGCAGACTTGAGAAAATGTTCTCAAATGAAACAAGCCTCAATCAGCCAACCTGCTGCATCATTCTGAGTGACACCACGATAACGATGTCATTAACGACTTCACTCATTCACCTCAGTGAACAAGGATCGCTCGCTGAGTTGCGCGAACGATACCTGTTCACTACATTGTTGGTGCATCGTCCACGATATCTTGACGTGTGACATCTCACCAACAATGTCAAAACGATGTCCTAACGACCGCGCGCCCACGAGATCGTTAGTGATATCGTTTCAACGTCGTGCCGTGTAACGGTACCTTAAAGGGATCCTGTCACCTCCAGAATGCCTCCTAAGCTACCAAAACATGTCCCTGCACCATCCATTCACTAATCTCACACTTCTTTTGTCTCCTAAAAGCATCCTGTGAAAGTGCAGAAAAACGTTTTAATACTCACTCATTAGTGATTATAATTAGAAAGGGCTATATTCTTTAGCCCTTAGGGTACCTTTACACGCCGCTACTGGCGGGTGAATACAACCAGCTACTTCACGTGCACGAGCACGCACAAACGGTTACAAATGTTAAACGCACCATCTTTACACGCCGCCACAAGGTACGCTACACTACGTGACATCTATCCCCGGATACACCGCCGGGTGCCACAAGTAGCCATCTGTAGCTTAGCCTACCATCTTCACACGCCGCCACCACAGGGTAATCGGTCAAAGGCAGCAGGTAAAACATATAGGCGTGCCACAGTCCATCACGCCGCGCCCAAACCACAACCATTGGCCAACACAACAGAGTTCTGATTGGGCACGACGCAAAGGGCGGATGGCGGACACGTGACGTAGTAGTGATCGGACTGTGGCACGGAATAAGCGCTTGTGACATGGCGGAGTGTGAAGGAAGAGCCAATCGTTAAGCATTATCTTCCACCAATGATCGCTGATGGGGCGCGGTAACCCGGAGGCTGTGTCACGCCCCAGCTACATACCAGGTACATAGCATGGTGTAGAAACAACCCTTCTGTTCCTTCTTTACATGCCGCTACAGGTCGCTACAATCGCCTGTGTAGCCACCTGTTTCCGGGCAGTGCTCGGAAACAGATGTATCTGTTGCCGGGTGCCTCCTACCGTCTTTACACGCCGCTACTACGGGGTATTTTGCCACTACAAGCTACATTTGTAGCCTGTAGCTGGTTGTATCCACCCGCCAGTAGCGGTGTGTAAAGGTACCCTTAGGGCGTGTTGTTTTGCAGGCTCCAGGATCCACCCTCTCTCTCTCTCTGTGCTGCTTTGCTTGTGCAGGCTTTGCCCTCCCCTCTCTATCACTCACAGAATGCAAATCATTAGTCCTGCCTTCAGCCCCACATCACAGCAGCACAGACAGAGAGAGGGTGGATTATTTGGGCACCTAGGGAGGGCTTAGTCTCACAGGGGACACCCTGTGAGACTTATTCAGGGACAAGAAGTCTCAGATTTGTAAGTGTATATTGTTGATTATTCCAATGTTACAGAGTGCTTTT
Organism: Allobates femoralis; assembly: GCA_033576535.1. Lineage (NCBI taxonomy): Eukaryota > Metazoa > Chordata > Amphibia > Anura > Aromobatidae > Allobates > Allobates femoralis. Next base: position 540,252,679 of record JARQOC010000005.1, read on the forward strand.
TTTTTTTATAGAAAAGGAGCACTAATAATGATCTGTCATGGTGCAGGGACAGGTATTAATAGGGTTTGGGGTGATTTGGAGGGGTCAGGTTCCCTTTAAAGGGAACCAACCACCCCAAATGACCCCCCCGGACTATTAATATCGTTCCCTACACCCAGCACATACATGTGCTGCAAGGTTTTTTGCTAAAAAAACTGCTTTTTAAAAGTTGAGATAATGATTTATAAAGTATTTAACGAAGGGACGGGTGGGCGTTACTTAGCTGGGGCTAAAGCCGGGTTGCAGCTGCCAGTCATCCTCCTGTCTCCCCTCGCAGCAGTAACGGCCAGCCCTTTCTTGTCGTCACAGCCTGCTGAGCCTGGTGCACGGGATCTCATGCCCGTGCACACGTCATCAGCTACAGCCGGGTTGCGAGCACACACGCTCTGACTTCCTGCGCTCGGCTGTGGAAGTCAGAGCGCGCGCTCGCGACCCGGCTGTAGCTGATGACGTGTGCATGGGCATGAGATCCCGTGCACCAGGCTCACCAGGCTGTGACGACAAGAAAGGGCTGGCCATTACTGCTGCGAGGGGAGACAGGAGGATGACTGGCAGCTGCAACCCGGTTTTAGCCCCAGCTAAGTAACGCCCACCCGTCCCTTCGTTAAATACTTTATAAATCATTATCTCAACTTTTAAAAAGCAGTTTTTTTAGCAAAAAACCTTGCAGCACATGTATGTGCTGGGTGTAGAGAACGATATTAATAGTCCGGGGGGGTCATTTGGGGTGGTTGGTTCCCTTTAAGCCAAACATCCAACTTCAACTCCTCAATTTCCCTGAATGTGACTCCAACTTCATCCAAACTGGACACCGGCTCTGACTCCGACTCCACAGCCTTGCAAAACATGACATATTGCCATGTTGTGAGACCGATAGCGGTCTTTGGTTATCACCAGGCTGTATGAGGACTTTTTTCTTGAAGGATACATTGTAATATGTATTGATATATTTTGGGATGCACATGACTTTTTGATCACTGCTTTCATTTTTTATAGATGGAGAATGTACACAAACAGCCAGTCCAACATTATTTTTCAGCTTTTTTTTTTTACAGAGTTCGCTATCTAATATCTAATATATAAAGCTGAATGTGTGTATGTGTGTATGTGTGTATGTATATCCGGAATTGGCATCTACACCGTCGCAACTACAGCCACAAAATTTTGCACAGTCACACGTCATAGGCTATGTTGTGAGGCGAAATTTTAACCCCGCGTGTTCCAATTCACCAAACAATTTTGCCCCTATCTACATAATGGGGAAAAAGTGAAAGGAAAAGTGTTGGAGGAAAAACCGACAGCTGCCAGCTACAGCCACAAAATTTTGCACAGTCACATGTCTGGAACCCGGGAGCGTCATAGGCTAGGTTGTGAGGCGAAATTTTAAACCCTGCGCATTCCAATTCACCAAACAATTTTGCCCCTATCTACATAATGGGGAAAAAGTGACAGTTACCAGTTGACAGTTGTGAATGAGAGGGGCTTAATGACAGCACCAAAGACTAACAGCGCATACCAGCATATAGTCACTAAGATGGGGCCCCAACATGGAATATTCACCATGCACGGGGACATGTATACACACCACACGCACACAAAGAGTAACAGCAAGTGTATAGGTGCAGCCCCAACATTGGATACTCACCACGCACCCGAACACAAACGCACACCACAAAGAGACACACAAAACACAGAGACAAACACACCCCACGGGGACACACACATACTCTATATAGCGACACATGCACTCACCCCACAGGGACACACACATACACACCACAAAGAGACACACACAACACAGAGACACACACACACCACACAGACACCCCTCCACAGGGACACACACACATACACACCCTATAGGGACACATGCACTCACCCCACAGGGACACACACACATACACACCCTATAGGGACACATGCACTCACCCCACAGGGACACACACACCACAAAAAAGACACACACAACAGAGACACACACACACCACACAGACCCCCACAGGGACACACACACATGCACTCACCCTATAGGGACACATGCACTCACCCCACAGACACACACACACACCACAAAGAGACACACACAACAGAGACACACACACCACACAGACCCCCCCACAGGGACACACGCACATACACACCCTATAGGGACACATGCACTCACCCCACAGGGACACACACACACAAACAAAGAGACACACACAACAGAGACACACACACCACACAGACCCCCCCCACAGGGACACACACACATACACACCCTATACGGACACATGCACTCACCCACAGACACACACACACACCACAAAGAGACACACACACAGAGACACACACACCACACAGACCCCCCCCCACAGGGACACACACACATACACACCCTATACGGACACATGCACTCACCCACAGGGACACACACATACACCCAGGACACACACACCACACAGACAGACACAGATGTGCAAAAATCACCTCACACAACTCGCCTCATACGTGTGCTATCTTTAATTTCCAAACATAAACACCTGATTAAAAACAGCCAATGTGCAACACTGTGCCATATAGGGAATTATAGGCAGATGTCAGTCACATGAGCTGTCTATTATGTGTATGTGTGAGGTAACATATACTGCCCGGCCGGGGGAAGGGTTTACTCTTGGCTGGAGATTTATTAGGCTGCCTATAGCAACCAATCACAGCTCAGTTTCTATTTTCCTGCAGGTCATTAATATGACATATTCAAATTCTATTTTGTTATAGCTAACAGCAGTTATTTATTAACCCGGGCGTAGCCGGGTACTACAGCTAGTATGGCATAAATAACAATAATTTTAGATTTTGAATAGTCACAGTTGTACTGTATATTTCTCTTTTTCATGTCATCAGATTGTGTACGATACTGTAGCTCAGCAACTAAAATGAAGGCGAACTACAATGCCAGACACATCCTGTGAACATATGTGGTGCTATTTCTAGTGGAAGTTAGCCATGTTTTTATAAGTCAGTGCATCTACCTTTGGACTAGTTTAGGGGTATCCTCTTTGATAGCTGGGCCAGGGCCCCACTGCTATTTACACACTGCCTCCTTCCCACCTAATTACTGTAGGTCATCTTGACGTAGATAATTTTTTAAATCAATCTTAGGGCCCTTTCACATCAGCGTTTTTTCAAATCGCGGCAATGCGGTGAAAAACCGCATCTGCCGCGATTACCGCATACCGGCTGCACTTGCGGCGCGGTTGCGGTTTTTGCCATGCAAAGTATAGGCGGACTTGCGGCAGGTGCGGCAAGTGCGGTTTTGCACTTGCGGCAGGTGCGGCCGCGAAAAAAACCGCGCTGACCGCGGTTTTTTTCGCGGCCGCACCTGCGGCAAGTGCAAAACTGCACTTGCCGCACCTGCCGCAAGTCCGCCTATACTTTGCATGGCAAAAACCGCAACCGCGCCGCAAGTGCAGCCGGTATGCGGTAATCGCGGCAGATGCGGTTTTTTCACCGGATCTGCCGCGATTTGAAAAAAACGCTGATGTGAAAGGGCCCTTAGACCTGCAAAGAGGGACATATCATGAAGTAAGAATTTCTAATACGAAAAAAAGAAAGATCATTATTTACAATTTATAAGTTAAGCGGTTTTGTATAATTCTTGGCCAACACGAAAAAAAAACCTTGAATCCCGGACATTCTCTGTTTTAGGTTGGGGGAATCTTTGGCTGCAAGTATAGTGTATAAAACCCATAAGTGAAAAAACGGTACCGCCGTCGTCAGTGTTTTCCATCCATGTGTCATTGTGTTTTTCTGGTGAGGCTAAAGAAATAAAGATATTACAAAGAGTGCCCATGGGCTCAGTACTCGTAACAAGCAGATTGCACGCTTGGACGGTTGAGACTCAAGATCAGAGTATAATGGAAGTCATTGGGGGAACTTGAGCATTTTTCCGGAAAATCTTCTGTAAAAATTCTCGAATTCCCCATGTGAGATCCGCACAGTCTGCTCCTGCAACTTCTTTGTCTACCATTAGGCGCCGCTGTGTTCACTCCAAAGGTGGGGCTGGTGATGTATTAACGCCACTTAACATGCTACAATATCGTTGAACGTAGATTTGCAGTGGTCTGATACTCCTTCCATTTCAATATGATCGCTTGCACAGTGCTCCTTGAGATGTTTAAAACTTGGGAAATCTTTCTGTATCCAAATCCAGCTTTAAACTTCCCACAACAGTATCTCAGACCTGCCTGGTGTGTTCCTTGATCTTCATGATGCTGTCTGCACTTGAAACAGAACCCTGAGCCTATCACAGAGCAGGTGCATTTATACGGAGACTTGATCACACACAGGTGGATTCTATCTATCATTACCAGTCATTTAGGACAACATTGGATCATTCAGAGATCCTCACTGAACTTCTGGAGTGAGTTTGCTGCACTGAAAGTAAAGGGGCCGAATAATATTGCACGCCCTACTTTTCAGTTTTTTATTTGTTAAAAAAGTTTAAGATATGCAAAAAATTTCGTTCCACTTCACAATTGTGTCTCACTTGTTGATTCTTCAAAAAAAAAATTAGAATTTATATCTTTGAAGCCTGAAATGTGGCAAAAGGTAGAAAAGTTCAAGGGGGTCAAATACTTTCACAAGGCATTGTGTATACGCAACTTGGAATCCGCCTACTTAATGGCTGTTGAAGCCTAAAGAGATTACGAGAGGTTACAAAATACAGAACATGTCCAACCAACCTGCTGGGCATAGGTTCATTATTATTAACAGGTATTGAGTGCTTTTTTTGGTTGGGCTCCTGGCAGAAAAAGATGCCATGTGGACATACTTTAACACCAATGTACCTGCAAAAATCTGAGGGAATATGATTCATTTGATTATTTTTGCCCATCCATAGACTGGAATGGGTGTTGTTTTATCTGAAATATGGAGGAGACTAGTGCTTAGTGTCATTTTCTTTAATGAAGACAGTGACACTCAATACTAAATATGCTATTATAAATATTGAACAGTTATATAGCTAAGGAAACATGAAAAAGGAGACACTTCACTTATTGAATATGGCCATATCAATAACTGCCCAGTAGCTACGTTGATGCATGTCTCTTTACTTGGTCCTAACCTACTGCTACACCTGCATTATTGCATTATCAGTCTCAGACTGTCTCTGGATTAAAAATGTCTCTTGGAATGTGCTGTTGTCTCTGTTAGCAGGTTTCTACTCGCCCACTCAAAGAGAGATTTTTAATCAGAGAGTGGCTGAGACGGTTAATGAGTATAAAAGTAGGTTAGGACCCACTAAGGAGACATGTTGAGTGTTCCACTTATACACATTATATGTTGGAGTGTCGCAGTTTCTTTCTTGCCTAAATTATCGTGTCACACCCTCTGTAGTGCATCTGTCCCCCACAAGACACAAGGTGGTATTGTATATGTTAACAGGTTTACTTCTTGCCCATTCCAAGACAGATTTTTAAACCACAGATAGGCAGAAACTGATAATACAGGTATAAAAGTAGGTTAGGACCCAGTAAAGAGACACGCCTAGGCATGGCAACTGGGCGGTTGTTGATATGGCCATATTTAATGAGCTAAGCGCCTCCTTTTTCATATTTTCTTAGCTATACAGCTGTTTAATATTTATAATAGCATATGTATATGCATATGTAGCACCCCAGGGTATGGCAACTCAGATGTCTGAGCCCTCTGCTTCGGTGGGGGATGTCACTGGTGGCCTGCCCAGATCTGTGACCCCAGGTGACGACAGCCCACTAGAAGGGGTTTGTTTTTACAAGGGATTAGAGTCTTTGTCTTGTGACGCCAACTGTAGTACCTGGTGACTAGACACCAGCGCCGCCACAGTCCTCCGGAGGGTGGAGGTATTGCGGGCAGGGTAGAGCTGCTCCCTACAGATGTAAAAGAGCTAAGCCTCCGGGGCAGTGTTACCTGTTGCCAGTACAATGCAAACCATTAAGAAAAGTCAATGAATGCAGGACAGAAACACAGAGGCAATTCACTCTTCCAGGTACTTTACTTGTAAAAGAAGACTGATCAAGATGGTGATACAGCTCACAGTACTGCCCGCAGATGGCCGGCCGGGTAGTCGCAGCAGAATGCAGAATCTGTGGAAGTCCCTGGCGGTAACTTCTTGGATCTATCCTTGTCCTGTCCCTTCTCTCTCTTCTCATAGTCTGCTTCTTGAGCAGTGGTACGTCCCAGGTGATAAACACCCTGGGAACGTCTTCGGAGCCAGGACGAGTACGGTCGGAGGGTGAACACTCCAGGCCGTGTTGTCAGACCCGTGTACTCCGGGTGAACAAGTCAGGACCTTTCTGTCTAGGTTACTTCTTTCTCTAGCCCTCTTGTGAAGCCCCCTTTCTCTCTTGGGTAAGCTCCCGTTCTCCGTCATTCCTTGGGGAAGACACTCCTGAAGACTCCCCGTGCGTTCTACCTTGCTCCTCTGACACTTTCCTCTCTCCAACTCTCTTTTTGGGACCTTCCCCTGTTGCATCGGTGGGTGTGTGTTGGGTTCAAATCCTTCCACAGTGTTCTGCATTCCACTTGCGACAGGGGTAACCACATGCTCATCTTTGGGTGCAGTACCCCACTTGTGACGCCTGACCAGTGGGGCGCCACACATATCTAAGTACTGAGTGCTGCTATCTTTTCGTTACCATGTGAATGTAGTCTCTTCATCATTTTTCTCCTAGGAAACACTGAGAAAAATCTGGTCAGCACACTAGTGAAACTAATGTCCAATTTTTTTCAGTGATCCATAGACTGCATTGGTGAGTTTGATCCGTGACTCAGATAAAAATTAGAAAATTCTCAATGTTTTGCTGTGACCAGTCGGTCAGCAAAAATACATGGACATCTGAACATCCCCATAGCTTTAATAAGTCAGAGTTTTATATTTGTTGCTAGGTGGCGGCCTGATGCTATCACGATGGGGGCAGTCTCTGTGATGTTGGGGGCAGTGGCCATCTCTCGCACTTGTGCTGTGTCTCTGCTGTCTGCTGTTTTTCCCCCTTGCTCTCTACCCTCCCCCCCATGCTGCTTCTCTGCCCCTTGCATGCTCTCTGCCCCTTGTGGTCGCTCTCTGCCATGCCTGTGGTCGCTCTCTGTCATGCCTGTGGTTGCTCTTTGCCCCCCTGTTGTTGCTCTCTTGCCCCCCCCGTGGTTGCTCTCTTGCCTCCCCTGTGGTCACTCTCTGCCCCCCCTGTGGTCGTTCTCTGCCCCCCGTGCATGTACTCTGACCCACCTGTGCTGCCGCTCTGCTCCCCCCTGTGGTCACTCTCTCTCCCCTGTGGTTGCTCTCTGTGTGGGAGTGTGGAAAGTAACAGCATCAGCAGAGCACTAGGACCCTGTAAGTTCTGCCTGCCTGAACAAGAGCTGGAGCGAGGCAGCAGGGGCAGGGGGAAACCTGTGACTGTAGGAGATTGCGGCTTGTGGTGAAGGGGAGCTGAGAGCTGCCCTGCAAGAAGAGACAGGCTGTAAAGCATGCTAAAAACAAACAGTGGTGAGAAGCCTGGAGATTGGACTTTGATAGGACTTTCTGTGCAAGCTGTCAGCAGGGGAGGCTGATCCCTGTCCTGGGAGAACTTGTGTATTTGCTGAAACTAGTGCAGAGTTGGTGGAAACTATGTGGACAGAGACCGCATGTTCAGTGACCAGGTTCACTACATTAAGGTACCGTCACACGCGGCATTTGCAAGCAATTTCACTGGCAATTTGCTGGTTGCAGTGAAATCATGGATCCATGGTTCTGTTTGTTGTGGTGTAGAATGGAACCATGTTCCATGATTTCACTACAACCAGCAAATTGCCAGTGAAATTGCTTGCAAAATTGCCGCGTGTGACGGTACTTTAAAGAGACTGAGAGAGACTGAGTCCGGTGCCATCTTGATCGAAAGGATCCTGACAAGCCCTGGTAAAGAGTGCTCCACAGACTGTACCCTGAGGCTACAGAACTAAAGTACCGGATGTGTGAATATGGCATTGGCTGGCAAGCCACTGTATTTTTGATGTTTTACGATAAGGTTTTTTTTTGGCGACAAAGGTTTTTTTTCTAGACTTGCTGCAGCCAACATGGACTATAGGCTGGTGTGAAACTACACTTGAGGTTGACGGTACCGTAGCTTTTAAGATACCCGGGTATCCCTGTGCTAAGTGTATAGCCACCATTGATATAGTTTAATGCATTGTTATTAGGTGTGATAAGTTATACTCAGTGCGCCATCTCAGAGGTTCCATCAGACCGCCCTCATCTGATGTACATCATCTTTCCAGTTAATTAAGTTCAATCCCTGATCAGTTTAACTTTTAGGTAAATTTGCTCCTGGTTCTGACTGTGATTTTTCCCACCCTGGGAACTCTGAGATCGATTCGTGTGAAATTGTTATTTATAGCGTTTTAAGGGATTTTTTGATTATTACATTCTATACAGAACTGTACTTTGATCCTCACATCAGTAAAAAAGACAGTTGTTTATTGCTGCCTCTGTCTCATTCTGTGACTCACTGGATCTTAATAGGACCTTCAGTCATTACATCTGCCCTCCTATGATCAGTCTCTGCCCCACCTGTGGTCAGTCTCTGGCCCCCTGTGCTGTCACTCTCTCCCCTGTGGTCACTCTCTGCCCCCTGTGCTGTCACTCTCTCCCCTGTGGTCACTCTCTGCCCCCTGTGGTGTCACTCTCTCCCCTGTGGTCACTCTCTGCCCCATGTGCATGCTCTCTGCCTGCCTCTGTGCTCGCTGGGGTTGAGGGGCGAGCGGGCTGTGGGATGAGTGTAACGACTCGGATGCTTGTCGTTTATATATAAGAAGATACGACACTGCTATGAATGACTCCACACTTGGTATAGTGGTAAATTAACTCTCTTTATCTTTGTCAAATAAATCACGGGGTAAACGTTTCTACATAAATAAGTGCCACAACAGCCACAAACACAATTTACAAGAACCCAACTGCCAGTTTCACAAGGAAAGACGTGACTACCCCTGGACTATACCATCGCCACCTTACTCAGTACAGGGCCTACAATAGATTCTATTGTGATTGCGGCACGTGTTCCTCTCAGTCATATAATCGTACACCCACCTCACACACTATTTACAATGTAGTCCGGGTACCATTGTTTCCCTGGATTCACACTTATATAGTTAACCCACACGTGATTCATATGGTGTAAAGTCTCTCTTCCTGCAGAAAAGAGAGAGGTATCTGCTACTTAATATCAGCAAACAATGAACTAAACCACTTAATTACTCACATTTCCGGCCGCTATATATTTGATCAATTTTTCCATTATCAAACTTTGTAGCATACCCTGGTGCAAGCATGTTGTAATCAAACTCCGTCTCACAGTGTAGTCCACAATAGTGCTACTCTGTAGTATCCACGTGCACAGTCTCCACATACAGGCTCCCTCTCAATCTCTGGATTGAGCCTGATCAGTCCATCAACAATAGTACAAACAAGACAGTTCTCAGCACTACTAGATTCTCTAACTAGCTTTCCCTAGCTCACTACACCATTGATGACTGTGTGATAGATCCACTCACACGGCTACCATTCGAGGTAGACACAGGAAGCCTTGGCAGGGTAAACACCATGTTTATTACCATCATAAACCAAACGAACAAACTAAATATCAACTGCTTGTCCAGCAAAAGGAAACAAATAGAGTCTCAGTCCAATCGGATCAGCTCTGCTGCTTAGAGCTACACACTGTGCTCTGCACACTCCAAACTCACACCACAGAGAAAAAACACAGAGGGGAATGTTTAACTTCTCTGACCACACCCTGAGGAGGAGGGATGTGGTGACTCACCCTAAACTCACATCACGGAGCTCAATAACCTGGCTGACACATATCTCCCATCACTTACGGTACCAGTAATCACATTACACCGGTCATAGATTTCCATTACTCACAAAGCATGGCTCCTCTCTGGGCAGTCCGTCTGATTCAGAGCTCTGTAATCTCCAAGCGTCTCTGGTCAGTAGCCACGTTGTCTCTCTCAGAGGTCTCCTCGGATCAGATCTCTCCTCAGGCATGGCACGATCTCAGCTCCACATGTGACCAACAGTGATGGATTCTGCTTCTCTTTTAGCCCTCTCAGCTCCTCTTCCTTCAGATTCCCCGGGTCTTTCACAAAAACCCGGGTTTTTCTTTACTAAACTTTTGGTGACCCCTAGTGGCTGGACCATATCATTGTAGGAAAGATTTACAACACCAATGATATTTACCATAAGTAGGAACACATATCAATATGCTTACACTCCACCCCACTTACAATTTGTTTCTCTAATGGTCTTGGGATGGGGCCACTCCTGAATGGCCTCAATTTTGCTTGGTGCTGGCCACACACCCTCAGTAAACACTACATGCCCCAGATACTCTATATACGTTTGAAACAAGTGACGCTTTTTTGGCTTGATCTTAAGCCCATTGTCACTCAATCAGTGCAACACTTGCACTTCAGGTGTTGTCGAATGAATCTCCAAACATAATCACATTATCCAAATAGATCAGCATGGAGTCGAATGCTGCATGAATGGACCACCTGCTGCAGGGCCCTCTGAGTGGCTTTGTAAGGTGTCGCTCGTTTCCAATATCTTGGGACATTACGTGCAAACAGAAGGGAGTCCGGCTCTCTCAGGATATTCATTCCCAGAACCACTGGGAGATTCATCCTCTCCTGTGTCTTCACGAGCATCTCTCCTTTGGTTCCCAACTCCTGACCACACAGCTGTACTCTCATCGATGCAATGCCCGCCACTGAGATTTCTTCGTTATTAGTGGCCTTCAGCCTTAACAGATGTCCTGACTCCGGTTTGACAGTTTCTTCGAAGTGCGCCTGGAAAAATTTCATCTGTATGGTCATCACCTCCGATCTGGTATCCACCAAGCACACCACCTTCTTTCCTGTAAACTGTACTTCTAGAGTGGGACTCTCCGCAATCAAATCTTTGTAGCAGGCGTTGAGCGTTTATTTTCATTCCTGTCTCGCCGTATGCCTAACTACAGCAGGGGCCTCTCCTTTTTACCGATGCTGAGACTTCTGTCGGCATGTTCTTCTGACAATCCTGTTGCATATGTCCAAATGCTCGGCAGCACAAACATTGGACTAGTCATCTTGTCCTATCCCCAGATGCCTCAGGTCTTAGAGCAGTCGATGTTCTTCCTGAGGTAAAGGGGGATTGACCATATATGGGGGTAGAGAGATAGATTAGTCAGCGTCGAGCATGGCGGGGGTGTCTCTAGAACCCGAATCTGCTGCCCTTGTTCTTCCAAGCTTTCCACGGTTTTCAGTAAAGCCACCAGCTGTGCCTGAACAGGGTCTGGTCTTGACTCCCTGGTGTTTGCCATTTACAGGTTGCTCCACTGTATTGCAGGCTGCACTTACAAAGACCGTGCTACCGCCTCCTCCTGTATTTTAGCATATGTGATACCAGGAGTGCTCCACTTTTTCAGCAACAATTCGCTCCTTAGCACCTCACTCCATATTCCCTCAATGAACTGATCCCAAAATAGTACTGTCGACATCGGCCTCAGTACCCACGATTACAGGCGACTTCATTTTGATCTCCTGATGCAGTTCCTCCAACACTATAGCATACTGGATCAGGTTTTCCCCATCTCTCTGGATCGGGGCGAAAAACTGTACTTCCAGTTTTCCTGCCACTGCCACATGGTCAAATGCCTTCTCTAGAATCCGGATGATGTCATCGACTGTCCTTCGCTTATCTTTGGATTTTAACAAGACGACTTTACGGGCTGACACCATGCAAGGCAATAGCATTTTTCAACTTTTCTAACCAATCAGAAAACAGCAAGTTATACCCATCAAACTTAGCCAGGTGGTTGAGTAGTGCACCCGTTGCAGAGCAACCCACTAACCGGTCTCTACCAGTCACAATGGATGAAGGGGGGTGGGCTACTACAGAAGATGCGGCAGCGCCTTCTGCTCTACTGGTACCATACATAGCGAGCACCGTATCCTGCCGACTACACCAAAATGTAACGAAAGGGACGCCAGTTGTTTATATATAAGAGATATGGCGCTGCTATGAACGACTCCACACTTGGTATAGTGGTAAATTACCTCTCTTTATCTTTGTCAAACAAACAAATAACAGGGTAAACATTTGTACATAAATAAGGGCCACAACAGCCACAAACACAATTTACAAATTATGCTGCCTGAGAGAACCCAAGTGCCAGTTTCACAAGGAAAGACGTGATTACCTCTGGACTATACCAATTTTTCTTTACTTAACTGTTGGTGACCCCCAGTGGCGGGACCATGTCATTGTAGGAAAGATTTACAACACAAGTGATATAAAACCATAATTATGAACACATATCAAGATGCTTAGATGAGCGGACTGTGAGGTGAGTAGATTGTGAGCTGAGATGGTGGCCTGATGCTATAGTGTTGGGTGGGCGGTGGTGACATCATGATGAGGACAGACTTTGTGGCTCTGGGGGCCGTCATCAGGGGGTAACTGCCCTGATTCCTGTCAGAGGCCCGCTGAAGCCTGGCAAGCCGACAAACAGGGGTGGGCCATGGACATGTAGGGGGTGGGGCCATTTCCTCACACCAGGGCCCCATTCAGATCAATCAGGATTGATAGGTGCAGATCCTGGGCCCTCCCACCAATCTCATCATATCCCTGATCTCTCCTTGAGCTGATCATGTGACCCCTGACGCCTCCCCTCCAGTTGACATCATCACAGTTCCTGTGGTGGTGAGCATGACAAATATGTCTCTTTGTGTCTAGTGTCTGTCGGAGTGTGTCTGTCTGTGCACAGGACGATACTGTACATACAGCTCCCTATCACATGCTGTATTAGTAGTCTATACACTATATGTATATAGTGTGCACCTGTATATACAGTATAGTGCTGTGTATACAAGAAAGAAATCTCTAATGTGTATACAGCCCACAGCAGTCTCCATTGTGTATACAGCTATCAGCAGTCTCCATTGTGTATACAGCTATCAGCAGTGTCCATTGTGTATACAGCTATTAGCAGTCTCCATTGTGTATACACTGTATCAGCAGTGTCCATTGTGTATACAGCTATCAGCAGTCCCTATTGTGTATACAGCTAGCAGCAGTCTCTATTGAGTATTCTCTATTGTGCATGCAACTATTTTGTATTCAGCCCAGTCTCAATTGTGTGCGTATGTGTATATATGCATATATATATAATATGTATGTGTATGTATGTTTGGGTGAAGGCGGAGCCTGGGCAGAGGCGGAGCTGGGGTGGAGGCTGGGTGGAGTCTAAGGGGGGCCCCAAAATTTTGCCAGTGAGGGTCCCTGAAATTTCTAGTGGCAGTCCTGTTAACTCCCCCTGTGCGGTCTCTTGCCTGTTTGCTGACTTTTGCCCCTTGCTCTCTACCACCCATGCTGCCTCTGCCCTCTGCACGATCTTTGCCCTCCAGTGCATGCTCTCTGCATATGCCACGGGTTCGTGGCATCGGCGGCACTGCTAGCGGGTGCCATATTTGCACACCGGTCACTTGGGTGGGCCAATATGGTTACCGGTGGAGCGTTGCTTTGTGGAATTCTTACACATCCTGACAGCAGAAGTGCATGATGAACGCCACAAGGTAAGTATATAATAGATAATGTGAGCAGCTAATTATACTGTACTAGTAACAGACGTATCAATTAATTTCTTGAAGCTACCGAACATCTTGGTATGGCACGTTCTCTCTGTAGGAAGCAGAGAAGCCTTTTTCATGCTCCATTTGCATTCCTGAATCTGCCCACATGCACAGGCCCTTAGGGTTAGGTGGTGAGGTATGAGTGCATTAATGTCTTTTTAGCGTGGGCTAAGGGTGGGTTGTGTCAGTGTAAGTACATGAATACTGGTGAGAACATAATAACACATTCTACAGAAAACATTCATCTATCCTCATGGAAATATCCAGTGTCGATATGATTATTGTGCCAGATGTCTTCTAGCTTCCTTCTCTGCACTTTTTAATGAATTCTATAACCATTTGCAAAGTAATTGTATAAGAAATAAAAATTATTAATCTGATTTCTTTTCTGTGTGCTGAAAATGTCATGAATTGTAGGGAATCACTAAGCAAGCACTGCACATTCACCACTTGGTCAGCAGACCATAATTGATCTATTTCTACACAGCACAGCAGAGCAGAGCAGAGCACTTTATGAATGCACCCATCATCAATGAGATGTAATTATTGACTTTACCTATATAACGCCATCATCCTGCACATCATTATCACTGTCCCCATTGGGGCTCACACTCTATATTGCCTATCAAGTCTTTGGAGTGTGGGAGGAGACAAGACAACCCGGAGGAAACCCACACAAACACGGGGAGAGCATACAAACTCCTTGCGAATGTTGTCCTTGGTGGGATTTGAATCCTGGACCCCAGTGCTGCAAAACAATAGTACTAATCACCGAGTCACCATGCAGGCTACAACCTCCAAAAAGATGGTATTACATTATTATTATTATTATTTATTCATAGAGCGCCATTGATTCCATGGTGCTGTACATGACAAAGGGTTACATACAAACGAGTTAAAAATACAATGAACAATCTAACAGTGACAGACCGATACAGAGGGGAGAGAGCACCCTGCCCTTGAGGCTTACATTCTACCGGGCAGTGGGGAGAGAGACAGTAGGTTGTGTCTGCTCTGGTTGTGGTGGAGCGCCAGGTACGATGGTGGTGGAATGCCAGGTCCAATAGAGGTGGAGCACCGGGTGTATTGGTGGTGAGGTGGCACTGTGTTCATTGCAGGTTGTAGGCTGTTCTGAAGAGATGGGAAAGTTCCGAGTGTGGGGGACAGTTGAACGTTTTGGGGTGCAGAATCCCAGAAAATGGAGGATGCTCGGGCGAAGTCTTGCAGGCGGTTAGATGAGGAACGTACAAGTGTGGAGGAAAGAAGGAGGTCTTGGGAGGATCGAGGATTACGAGTTGGATGAGATCAGGAGATTAGTTCAGAGATATATGAGGGGGACAGATTGTGGACGGCTTTGTAAGTCAGTATTAGTAGTTTGAATTGGATACGTTGGTGATTTGGCAGCCAGTGGAGGGATTTGCAGAGGGAAGAAGTGGACAAATAGCGAGGAGAGAGGTGGATTAGTCAGGCTGCAGAATTAAGGACAGATTGGAGAGGTGCAAGAGTGTTAGTAGAGAGGCCACAGAGGTTGCAGTAGTCAATGCGGGAGATTATGAGGGTATGGACTAGTAGTTTAGTAGATCGAAGGTTGAGGAAAGGACGGATTCTGGAAATATTTTTGAGTTGGAGGAAACAGGAGGTGGCAAGAGCTTGGATGTGCGGTTTGAAGGACAAGGCAGAGTCAAGGGTTACTTCGAGGCAGCGGACTTCAGGTACAGGGCAAAATGTGATGTCATTTATTGTGATAGATAGGTCTGGTAAGGAAGGTGTGTGAGATGATGAGATCGGTTTTGTCTACATTGAGTTTTAGGAAGCGGGAGGAGAAGAAGGAGGATATGTCTGATAGACACTTCAGGATTTTGGACAGAAGAAAGGTGACATCTGGGCCAGAGAGATAGATTTGAATGTCATCAACGTACCGGTGATAGTGGAAGCCATGGGACTTTATGAATTCTCCCAGACCAAGGGTGCAGATTGAAAAAAAGAGGGGCCCCAGGATAGAGCCTTGAGGAACCCCACCAGAGAGGTAATGGGGCAAGGAGGTTGTGTGAGAGTGGGAGATGCTAAATGTGCAGTTGGAAAGGTAGGAAGAGATTCAGGAGAGGGCAGAGTCAGTGATGCCAATGGAAGAGAGGATTTGTAATAAAAGAGAGTGGTCGACTGTGTCAAATGCAGAGGACAGGTCTAGAAGGAGGATGAAGAACTGTCTGTTAGCTTTGGCCGTGAGTAAGTCATTAGTAATTTTAGTCAGGGCAGTTTCAGTAGAGTGGTGGGGATGGAAGCCGGATTGAAGGTTGTCAAAAAGAGAGTTGGATGAGAGGTGGGATGAGAGTACAGTGTGGACATGTTTTTGAGAAGTTTGGAAGCGAACGGGAGCAGGGATGTGGGCCGGTAGCTGGATGTAGAAGTGGGGTCGAGGGATGGCTTCTTTAAGATAGGTGTAATTGCTGTATGTTTGAAAGCAGAAAGAAAGGTACCAGAAGTTAGTGATAGGTTGAAGAGTTGGGTTAGGACTGGGATAAGTGTGATGATAAGGTTGGGGAGGAAGTGGGATACGATAGGGGCCAGAGCACAAGTGGTGAGGTGCGATCTGGAGAGGAGGTGTGCAAGTTCTCCTTCAATGATTGAGGGTAGGAGGGTTAGTGGGGGAGTGGAGTGGTGGCAAGCATTAAAATAAATGTTATCAACAATTCTTACAAAGGACTCATGCACATGACTTTATTTTCAGTCCATGTGCGATCCAACAAAACCGCAATGAATTGGGACCAATGTTTTGCAATGGTGCCATACACATGTTGGATTATTTTCCTCAGGTCAAGTCAGTCTGAGGAAAAATTCACAGCACTCATAGCAAGTCCTACTGCATCCGATTATTGGATTGCAAAGAAGTCGATGAGTCAGTAGAAAACATTGGACGACACTTAGATGACACCTGAGTACGGTTCAATTTTCATGGACTGACAGAATGGAAAAGATGGAGACATATTTTTGTCTCCAACTTCTCCTCATCTGAGAAAATGGAATCAATGTTTGATCAGAGGGTGATTAGTATAATGAGCTCAAATCTCTCAGATTACAGAATATACTCTGGTGTTACTGACTCACCGTGGCCGGGACTCCGGTTCAGACAGGCGATGCTTCCTTCCTCCTTGTCACGGGTGGACCGCGCCTGCCGGTAGTGGGGCCCGGTGTAGTGCAGATCAAAAGGGTTGAAGGGAACGTCTTGGTGGAACAGATTAAAGGGGTTTTTAATTTATTCGTGACGCCACCTATGAGTAGTTCGGTAATCGTTACCGACGCTGCGGAACCTCCGGGGGATGGACAGCAGCAAGATGTTACGCTCCCCACAGGCTGAGCGGTGATCCCTGGAGGCTGGAGCTGCTTAAGATGTTGTGCGGCAGCTGCGGTTACCTTGTAGTGCGGACGGACAGTTCATAAGGAAGCACGGACACAGAAAGTCTCTGCAACGGGTCTTTACTGTAACCAGCAGGCAGTACATGGTATACAGTTTACAGGTAGTGGACCGGGTGGACTCAGCAGTGATGGTGTCCCTTAGAAATCCGCAGTGTTCCTCCATTCTAAGTGATTGCCAGTGTTGCCCAGGAATACCAGATCGGGTACGGGGAGGCTGCTTCATTGCCCTATCCATGATGTACGTTCTGGATATTTTGGGGAGCCTTGGATCCCTCGGTGGGTACACCGCTGGTTAGACGACTGGAAGTTGGCTGGTGGTGGGGTGCTCCTGTAAAGCTGCTCCTCCACGCTTTCTGGTTCGCGTAGCAGAGGTGAACTGCTGCCAGCTTCGGTACCAGTGAACCGGCTGTGAGTTGTGGGCACGGGAGTCTTTTGGGAACCCGTGGTTACGATGCCCAATCCCGGTTGGTAAGGCCTCAGGTGCTAACACCCGACCGGTGACGGCCCGGGGGCTGCACGGGGTGCGGAGCCCCCGCTCCTCTCCAAGTTCTAGTCTTCAGACCTTGTTCTAGGCTGTTCCAGACTATTCTCCTTCTGTTCTCTTCTGTCTAGACTATTGTGTGTGTTCTCCTACACTTCCCTAACACTCCACCCACCAGGACCTATGATTGGCCCTCTGTTCTAGGTGATGCATGCAGGGTTGGATTTCTAAGTTAACCAGATCACTGCCGGGTCAGAGAATATTATGGCTGCTTTTATGGCTGCAATACCCTCTTGTGACGCACTCGTTGCGGGGTGCCACACTCCCCCTTGGTTGAATACGCTTGTCCCCAAGCGTCACACTACCCACATTACAGAGGTTTTTATATTTTATAACAGGTATTACACTTTTATTAATGACAGGTCATTGTATGGCATAAAAGTGAGGTAGACAAAATAAACAGGTAAAACACTTGGTGCGGATCCGGCGGGCGGTCGGCTGTTCTTATGTAAAAGTTCAGGCTGTAGCCGCGAGATCACACAGTCAGTGATTAACAGGAACAGAGTCATTGGATGAGTTCAAGTCTTAAAGTCACTGGCACGGAGAACGATGGCGCACCCGGATGGCGAACCACCCATCTGGACAAGCATAGCGTTCATAGGTGATTACATCGCCCCGGTATAGGTCGCGATCGGGATGTCCTCTGGGCAAGTTTGACTCAACGTCCCGGCGCCCCACAAACACCTCCTCATTCAAACCCACCTCCCAAGCGAACCCCCACCCGGTATGTAAGTTAAAGGTGGAAATTCTACCTTCACGGCGGAGTTCATCAGGCAGCGGCGGTTGGCGGCGAGCCTCGGCACGGGCCTGCATGTTGGCGCGTTCTCGGGCTTGCCACTCCTCTCATTGTCTCTGGCGTACATCTCCGTCGTTACGGCTCGGGGTGTAGAGATGAGTAGTGGAGCTGGTGGTTTGGCGGGAAGCTTGAACTTGGCGGGCTGTCTGGACCGGCACCCGGTGGAACGGCACAGGGGAAGGTGTCAGCGTTGCACCCGACCAGTGTACCCGAGCTGTATGCCCGGTAGGAAGTTCCTCGGTATCTCCCCAAGCGAACCGGTGTCGAAATCCTCAGCGATGCTGCGGGTCTCGTCGTCATCCTCTTCGACCTCTTCCTCGATGACCACATCAGGCTGCTTGATGGCTGGAGATGTTGAAGCTGGTTCCGCTGTACAACAGGGCGGTGGTGCTGCGGATCCTTCCACAGAGACGTCCTGCAGGGCTTCCAGGCTGCCTGCCTCTTCATCTGTTTCTGTTGGTAGAGGGGTCTCAATCCCGGTTACCAGGTAGGCCTCGGCAATTGCAAGGGAAGCCTCCGGTACGGGGACGAAACAAGCGACTGTCTCTGTAGTGATGAAACACGTCGCGGGTTCCTCAGTGGGAACCTGGTAAAGGTCAAGTTCTTCTATGGAGCGTATTATAAGCTCCGGCTCAAGAACGGGGTCGGCTGCGGTATTAATCGCTGGAACGGGTCGAGTTGCGGCCTCCACCGGAATGATGCAGTCTATGGGCTCCGGTGACGAAGCAGGGCAGGTGGCAGGCGACGGTGAGGCGGTTGAGAAGCTGGTGACGTCGTCTGGGCTTGGAGTAGCGGTACCCGGTCGGCTCTGCTGCATCTCATGGTGTAGTCGTCTGCCTAGGGTCGCGCTCCAGCTGCGAATCGTCCATTCCACAGTCTCAAGTAGTCGCACCCGGAGGTCTTGTAGAGCCTCTAGCCAGAAGTCGGGGCTGCCGTCTATGGTAAGGGCAGGACCCGGACCCGGTTGGCCTATGGCTGCTCTGGCCTCCGCCTCGACCTCCCGCATCAGGTCTTGGAGTCTCATGCTGGCCATTCTCTTCTTCGGAGGGAAACCACACCCGTTCAACCGGTAAGCGTTCTGGTAGAGCTGGTGAAGAACTTCTGTCACACTCCCATTTCCTATGGGCTTTTTGTAGTCCAATGGTGGGAAAAGTCTTTGGGGTCCGCCCCCATGGTTGATTCGAGCAATCAGGGCGGACAAAGAGTTTGGCGCCTTTTGTCTTTAGCCCTCCCACGATGAGGATGGGGGGTTGACTCACTCCTGGGCTTACACGTGGCGGATTCTTGTGGTGGGAACGCCATCTTGGGCGCCATCTTGGCCCACGGTGAAAAGGCGGGAAAGTTCTTTTAGGGACGAACAAAGTCCAAATTGTAGACAATAAAGTCCATTTTAAGCACATTATACCCGTTGGGTAACGGGCCTGCTCGTATCCTGTTCGTGACGCCATTTTCTGACTCACCGCGGCCGGGACACCGGTTCAGACAGGCGATGCTTCCTTCCTCCTTGTCACGGGTGGACCGCGCCTGCCGGTAGTGGGGCCCGGTGTAGTGCAGATCAAGAGGGTTGAAGACGTCTTGGTGGAACAGATTAAAGGGGTTTTTAATTTATTCGTGACGCCACCTATGAGTAGTTCGGTAATCGGTACCGACGCTGCGGAACCTCCGGGGGATGGACAGCAGCAAGATGTTACGCTCCCCACAGGCTGAGCGGTGATCCCCGGAGGCTGGAGCTGCTTAAGATGTTGTGCGGCAGCTGCGGTTACCTTGTAGTGCGGACGGACAGTTCATAAGGAAGCACGGACACAGAAAGTCTCTGCAACGGGTCTTTACTGTAACCAGCAGGCAGTACATGGTATACAGTTTACAGGTAGTGGACCGGGTGGACTCAGCAGTGATGGTGTCCCTTAGAAATCCGCAGTGTTCCTCCATTCTAACTAAGTGATTGCCAGTGTCGCCCAGGAATACCAGATCGGGTACGGGGAGGCTGCTTCAATGCCCTATCCATGATGTACGTTCTGGATGTTTTGGGGAGCCTTGGATCCCTCGGTGGGTACACCGCTGGTTAGACGACTGGAAGTTGGCTGGTGGTGGGGTGCTCCTGTAAAGCTGCTCCTCCACGCTTTCTTGTTCGTGTAGCAGAGGTGAACTGCTGCCAGCTTCGGTACCAGTGAACCGGCTGTGAGTTGTGGGCACGGGAGTCTTTTGGGAACCCGTGGTTACGATGCCAATCCCGGTTGGTAAGGCCTCAGGTGCTAACACCCGACCGGTGACGGCCCGGGGGCTGCACGGGGTGCGGAGCCCCCGCTCCTCTCCAAGTTCTAGTCTTCAGACCTTGTTCTAGGCTGTTCCAGACTATTCTCCTTCTGTTCTCTTCTGTCTAGACTATTGTGTGTGTTCTCCTACACTTCCCTAACACTCCACCCACCAGGACCTATGATTGGCCCTCTGTTCTAGGTGATGCATGCAGGGTTGGATTTCTAAGTTAACCAGATCACTGCCGGGTCAGAGAATATTGCGGCTGCTTTTATGGCTGCAATACCCTCTTGTGACGCACTCGTTGCGGGGCGCCACATTACCCCAGTCAAACTCTTATGGCCACTTTACACGTCCCAACGTCGGTCCGATATTGGATCCAATGACGCTGGAGCGCGCTTTTTCTGGGCAGAATTCCAAGATCGCATAGGAGATGTTACACAGCGCGATATCGGCAGGCAACGCCACTACGATGTCTACGCCCCCTTGTACGGCCGACCCAAGAACGACCATTTAACATGGGACAGGATAGGGGAAGTTGTACTCCACATCGTAGTTGGGCTTTTACACAGCACAATCCGGCCACAGCGCCCATCCAATATCGGGCCGTTGGAGAGCAGGCTCATTTGATTGCCGATATCGTTTTGGCATCGTTCGTGCATCGTATTGGACATTTATACCATACAACGCACGAACGATATCGGGGCCAGTGCACGAACTACGTGACTTTTGGTCGGAGTTGGACACCGATATCGCGATGTGTAAAGTGGCCATTAGGCCCTGTTCAGTATTTGGTCAGTATTTTACATCAGAATTTACAAGCCAAAACCAGGCATGGAACAATCAGAGTAAAAGTATAAGGCTAGGGTCACACTTGGAGGGTGACCCACGTTTCCTGGATCTGCTGAACGCTTATCCCAGTCTGCTGTAAACGGCTAGCGTTAATGTCTCTCGCTGTCCGGCAATGCTGCTCCATAGTAGCCCGTAGTTTACCTTGGATGCGGCCACACACAGAGCGCCAGGAAGTGAGCTTTGTAAAACAAAAAGGAAAAGGGGCGCAAATGTGTAGGATCCCCTTATTAAAAACGTCTATGTGGCGTTGGTAGGTGGCCACTCACCTTATCGGGTTGTGCAATTCCTGCACAACCCGGTTTAACAGCCTCTCCGCTCTCCTCTCTCCTGTTCAAGGCAGATTGTTTGTGCTGTTCCTGAGCTGCTCCAGCTGCCAGTCCCTCAAAAAGGGAGTAGTTTTCATGCAAAAAATAGTAATGGCGGTCTAATTAGGAGCGCTCTAAGGAACAAGCAGACATGTAAGATGTTTTCATAAATGTCAAACCTTTTATTAACTTCTTAGGTGTCATCACCTGATGAAGACTGTTTGTATGCAGTTGAAACGCGTAGTGGAGCTGTGAGGGGAGCTAAGAAGTTAATAAAAGGTTTGACATTTATGAAAACATCTTACATGTCTGCTTGTTCCTTAGAGCGCTCCTAATTAGACCGCCATTACTATTTTTTGCAGGAAGTGAGCTTTAGCAGAGCACACAGGAAAACATTGCAGACAACGCTTTCCTGTGCGCTCAGCTGAAGCGCACTTCCTGGGGCTCTGTGTGTGGCTGCATCCAAGGTAAACTACGGGCTACTATGGAGCAGCGTTGCCGGGCAGCGAGGGATGTTAACGCTAGATCCGGGAAACGTGGGTCACCCTGCAAGTGTGGCCCTAGCCTAATAGAAACACTTCACCAGTTCTGTTTTTATCACCCACTCCTGGTTTTCGTTTACAAGAAATGATGAGAAAAACTGACCAAAAACGGAACATGTGAACATAGCATTAGCTTTTCTTTTTTTTTTCATATGAGAAAAAGTTTTTAATCAGCGTGCACAATACAATTTCCATCTAGTTTTGCTCTGTGTGTCTGAGTTGCCCACCAGGGCCGTGGGGTACTCGGGATCGGTCCCCTTCAGTCTCTGTTGCCTGGGGATGTCAGGGTAGTGACCACGGACCAGTTCTGTGGCCCTGGGCAACATCAATAAAAGGGGGAAAAAAAATGAAAAGGGAGTTTGTCAAGGATGTGACGCCACCTGTGGTGTGTGGCCAGTGTGAGCCACTGCTGCTTGTCACGGTCCTGGGGATGACGGCAATGGGCAGCAAGGTGTTAAAGGGGAACTCCAGTGAGAGAAAACTTTTTAGTACAGTTCCTGCCCTCCTACATGATGAAACAAAGCTGTACACTGCAGTTCTAAGTTCTATAGATCACTTATGATTCCATAAAATCATACCTGCTCCTCTGCTCTAGCCCCCACCTCAGGGAACTGAAATCTCAGTCTGTCAGCTACATTTGGAGCAGAGAAGAGGAGGTGTGTCAGGGATGTGGCATAAGGTGTGTCAGGGGCGTCGATGCTGTGAGCTGCAAGATCAGCCTACACCAGAGGTCCCCAATGTCAGTCCTCGAGGGCCGAACCAGTGCAGGTTTTCAGGATCTCCTTAGTATTGCACAGCAGGCAATGATTTCAATCCCTGTGCAATAGTAAGGAAATCCTGAAAACCTGCACTGGTTCGGCCCTCGAGGACTGACATTGGGGACCTCTGGCCTACACTCAAGCCCCCTCACATTTCTGTATGGCAGGGAGCATGGCAGGGGGCGTGACCGCCGGCTGCATGTTCACACACATACAATCTAGCCCATGATATACCATCCTATTTGGCAGGTGGTCCAGACTTCAAATAGCAATCATGTCACCAAACAGATACAAATACATACTGTGATCGATAGATAATAATAATAAATTTTATTTATATAGCGCCAACATATTCTGCAGCGCTTTACAATACAGTGGTTAGAGTACAGAAAATATAATACAGTAAGTAATTACAGTAGAGAACAAATACAGTACAATAATTGAATACAAACAATAAGGATAGAATCAATGTAAAAAAGAAAATACAATAAATAATGCAAGAAATGAAGGTGACCCTGCTCAAAAGAGCTTAGAATCTACAATGGGATAGGGGTTGCACAAGGTACAGGAGCTTACTGCACTAATGGTCCAAGCAACTTGAGGAAATGGGGGACAGAAATAAGCTTACATGAATGGTCATCAGACAATCTGTGTAGACCTTTTTGGTTTGGTAGAGTTTGTAGAAGAGTAATGTCAAGAGAGATAGCCCATTCACTATCTACAGTGCAAAGGACTTCTATTAGGGAGTATGATAGGCTGCCTTAAAAAGATGTGTTTTTAGAGATCGTCTGAAGCCATGCAAGTTGTGGATAGTCCTGATTTCTTGGGGTAGAGCATTCCAGAGGATTGGTGCAGCCCGGGAGAAGTCTTCTAGCCGGGAGTGAGAGGATCGGATTAGTGCAGATGTCAGTCGAAGGTAATTTGAAGAACGTAGAGAACGGGTGGGGTGATAGACAGAGATGTGGGAGGAGATGTAGGGGGGTGCTGTACTGTGAAGAGCTTTGTGGGTGAGAACAAGCAATTTGAATTTGATCCTGTAGTGTACAGGTAGCCAGTGCAGTGACTGGCACAGAGCAGAGGCATCTGAGTAACGAATGACCGGATGGGAGATCCTGGCTGCTGCATTAAGGATGGACTGGAGAGGAGAAAGTCTAGTGAGGGGGAGGCCACTTAATAGAGAATTGCAGTAGTCGAGGCGGGAATGGATTAGAGCCACGGTGAGGGTTTTTGTTTTTTCCATGGTGAGAAAGGGGCGGACTCTAGAGATATTCTTCAGGTGTAAGCAACAGGAGCGGATGAGAGATTGTGTGTGGGAGGAGAAGGAAAGATCGGTGTCAAACATAACACCCAGACAGCAAGCCTGCTGCCTAGGCGTTATCGTGGTGCGGCAAACTGAGAGAGAGATGTCAGATTTAGGGAGGTTAGTCGAGGGTGGGAGCAGAAGGAGTTCAGTTTTGGAAAGGTGTAGTTTCAAATAGAGAGCGGACATGATGTTGGAAATTGCAGCTAGACAGTCATTGGTGTTCTTTAATACCGCAGGGGTAAGGTCAGGGGCTAAAGTGTATAATTGCGTGTCATCAGCATAAAGATGGTACTGGAAGCCAAATCTGCTGATGGTGTGTCCAATCGGGGCTGTGTAGAGAGAGAAGAGAAGAGGACCGAGGACTGAGCCTGAGGGACCCCAATAGTGAGAGGAAGGGGGGAGGAAGTGGAGCCAGCGAATGATACACTGAAAGAGTGGTCAGAAAGATAGGAGGAGAGCCAGGCGAAGCAGTGTCCTTTATGCCAATGGAGTTCAGCATGGAGAGTAGGAGATGGTGGTCAACAGTGTCAAAAGCTGCAGAGGGTCAAGGAGAATAAGCAGAGAGTGGTCACCATTACGTTTTACCATCAGAAGGTCATTGGTCACTTTGATGAGGGCAGTTTCTCGTAGAGTGAAGGGGGCGGAAACCAGGCTGTAATGGATCTAGAAGAGAGTGAGCGAAAGGTAACGGTGAGGTGGGAGTAGACCAGGCGCTCCAGGAGTTTAGAGATGAAGGGGATATGTGAGCAAGTGGACTTTTGAGAGACTCGCAGGACCGATGGTTGGTTCACCGTCCTCTTATACTTTGCAAAGATGGAAGTATTCTGCCCCTTTCTTGAAATAAATTTGTGTTGTTGTGATGATGTATAGCGGTCCAGGCGGTGATAACTCACACTGGACTGTGCTGGACAATATGTTACCGCCGGACCCGCGCAGTTAGTACCGGACCCCGTTGCCCCTGAGGACTCCAAAGGTAAAGTGTGTGCAGAATGTTAACCGGAGAGTAAGATCTTGACCAATGGGTGACCTAGGACCGTGAAGTCTATAATCATCACTGCTCTATGTGTTAGTAAAGTTTAAAGATAATGTGCCTCCTGGGGCAGGAAGAAAAATAAGTATACGTGATTGTAAATAGTTACCTGTTAATGATTGAAAAAGAAAAGTTTTTTTTTTTTACTTCCCGATTTCCAAGTACCTATACTCGCGGACGAGTATGTTTCACCAAGGGGGTATGTGGCGCCCGTTGGTCAGGCGTCACACCGGGGTATTACATCCATAAAAGCGGTGTAATTATCCCAACTGTAAGTGGATGCAGGGTTTGGTAGGAGGGACCCAATTGCAGCACTCCCACACTCAATCCGGGAAAGGGCTCCTCCGGGGGGAGGGTTAGGAGAGTCGGGAGGTCAGAACAGGCGAGTTGCAGACTAGACCTGAGGGAAGATGAAAGGAGGTCCTGAGGGTCCTTGAGAGAGGGTGCCTGACGCGTGAGTCTGG
Source organism: Allobates femoralis (assembly GCA_033576535.1). Lineage (NCBI taxonomy): Eukaryota > Metazoa > Chordata > Amphibia > Anura > Aromobatidae > Allobates > Allobates femoralis. The sequence goes on from JARQOC010000005.1 coordinate 540,278,647, forward strand.
GCCCGAGAGAGAAAGGGAACCCCAGTGTGGAGCGACCATACTCCGGGGAGCTTCCCCAATCCTCCACTGAAAGTCGGATCCGAGGAAACGGCCGGAGTTCACCTCCATAGCCATCAACCGGTTGCTGCGGCCTGTTTATCAGCCACAGCACCCTGCCACTCATGGAGCGGTCCACCCAGTTTCACAAGAGCTTGGGGTCCAAGCAGCAGAGAGGGAGAGGAACTCCATTACTACCTCAGCGGGACTGGGAAGAGACTTACCCGGGCAGGCTAAAATGACATGGGTTTGTTAACTAAGACATACCGCGGGTACCTCCACTCTGCCTGCATCCTGCATACAGTCACCCGTAAGGGTCACCTGCGAATTCCATCTTTACTGCACTGTGATCTGTGTATTCATGGATGCTCGTTTTCAGTAAAGTACCCGGAAAGAGTGAACTTGCGGTCGTGTCTGTGTGCCGCAAACAGTGACTTTTATTCAGTTATCGCTGCCCCGGAGGTCCAGCTTCACCTGTAGGAAGCTATACCACCCTTGCTGCAATTCCAACGCCCTTCAGGAGGACTGTGGCAGCGCTGGTGCTCCCTCACCAGGTGCTACAGGTGGCGTCACAAATTATCCTAATAGAAACTGTATTTTTAAGAAGTCGCCGACCCCAGGGCCATGGACTCGGGTGCTGCCACCCTTGATAGCATCCCCCTGACACCGTGCCTAAGCTCTGAGTACCCTGGCCTGGGCGGATAAAGGGCAGGAACTGTACTAAAAATGTTTTCTCTCACTGGAGTTCCCCTTTAAGCTCTCCACGGGCAAGGGCCGGTATATAGTCTATGTGTGATGGTAAAGGGGACGTGTGGAGGTACAGTGGTGACACTTATGGCATCTCTGGAGCTCCCCGGCTCCCGTCTGGATACAGTCTTCTCCGTTCCTGCAGGCTGTCTCTGCCTGCCAGCAAATGTAATCGGCGGCTCCACAGGTGCAGGTGAGCCCCGGTATTCACCACAATAAATCGTCTCTCAAATACAAGCTTCAGTTTGACAGTATTTTACTCCTCTGCTTGTTCTTAATTTTACACAGTACAGTCATACGGGTCAGCAGTGTTCTTTCGGTCCCGGTTGCCGGTCTGCAACTTTGGTCGGCACCCTAGAGGCAACCCATTCTCTTGTACCTTTCAGGCCTTTTCAATCCCGCGCAATACTCCAGGCCAGCTGTGCAGACTTTCGATGGACATCCCGTCCCGGGACTACCAGTCCTATATGACTACCTTTCTTTTGTTGTGCTGGGGTTTGGGTTCCGGGCTAAAGTCCCTTCACCCTGCCGGTTAATTCTGGTTAGGGGCTTGAAGCCTCCCCAGCCACTCTACAGGGCCGCTCCCTGGTGTCGACCCGGTCCCTTGGTGTACCTGTTCGCCCCACCTAGACGCCTCTGCTTCTGTCTCCGGTGGTAGCCTGGTTGTGGACTGGCTAATGGTGGCATAGGCCGCCGGGTTAGTGTTCTTCCTGGTGGGTGTATTAGTGCCTTGGCTCCGTGGGTGTCTCTGCTTTGGTACTCTCACTACTTTACCACCCTCCAAAAGCCATCCCCAACTTACTGTTTCTAGGGTTTATTCTAGTTCCTCCACCCCTTTCCTGGGTCTCCTTCACTACACTCCACCCACCACTCAGCTTCCCCCCACTATCCCCTGCCTGACATGAAGTACTAGTTCTAGGGATTGGGGATGTGTTGGGTGTTGGTGTGGGGTGCTTAGCTTACCTGTCCCAGCTGCAGTACCATACTGTGGTATGCAGGGGTGCCACACGTCTTTGATCCATTTTGCAGCCATTCCTCTAATATGCAAAATAAAAAACAAATTACAAGCTTTTCCTACCTAGAAAGAAAAAAAACAATGCAAAAGCAATGTAAGAGGTGTCAAAGGAAGCATCTAAAAGACATCATGAGAAATCATGTGCGCATATCCTTAATGATTTTCTGCTACAAAAACTTCCAAAAAAAACCTCTTTTTGAGCACACCCTCAGGGCTCACTCAGATGTCCTTTTGAATCGTTCCAAACACTGACTGCGAAAGCACGGACTAGCCTCAGAGCTCCTGACTGGAGGCTGACGGCTTCATTTATTTTTATGAGACTGTCATGCTTGGGTAAGGTGGCACCTGGTGGTAGCCGTAGGCAAGGTCTTTCATGCCTCTACACATTAACTGAAGATGGGGCTGTGGACTTTAAACGGTGCCATCTTCTCACCACTTGACGTTTTGCATCACTACTCCACCCTTCACTGGGTGGGGGTTTTCGGCTCACTATCCATTTTAGCAATGCCTCTGACCACTTTCTATGTCTTACTGAACTGGGTGGGCCCTCTTCTTCCACTTCAACCTACTAGGGCGAGTTCTCACTATATGCTGACAAGACTAAACTTGGCACTTCCTTCAGTTTGCATAACCTCTAGAGGGCTGAACAGATTTTCGTGCCCTTTCATATTTTCTATGCCCACTATTGTGGGACCTTCCTCCCATGTCGGTGGGACCATCCTCCCACACTGTGACACAAACTGCCACTTAGAGTCTATGCTCGGTCTTCATCCCCTATGCAACTCAAACCTTCCTCACATTATCTTGATCTTTCAGTGGCAAGGCTTTTTCCTGCCAACTACACTAATAGTATGGGGCATTACGCCTTTGCAGGCTACATGAATATGATAGCTTTGGCTGGCCAGGACAAGATTATTATTATTATTTATTTATAGAGGCCATTGATTCCATGGTGCTGTACATGAGAAAGGGTTACTTACAACCAAGTTAAGAATAAAATGAACAAACTAACAGTGACAGACCGATACAGAGGGGAGAGAGGACCCTGTCCTTGCGGGCTTACATTCTGCAGGGCAGTGGGGAGAGAGACAGTAGGTTGGGTCTGCTCTGGTGGTGGTGGAGCGCCAGGTCCAGTGGTGGTGGAGCACTGGGTCCAGCTATTCTGAAGAGATGGGTTTTCAGGTTACGCTTGAAGGTTCCGAGTGTGGGGGACAGTCTGACATTTTGGGGAGTAGAATTCCAGAGAATGGGGGATGCTCAGGTGAAGTCTTGCAGGCGGTTAGATGAGGAACGTACAAAGTTTGGAGGTCTTGGGAGTATTGAAGAGTATGAGTTGGATGATATCGGGAAATTAGTTCAGAGATATATGAGGGGACAGCTTGTGGACGGCGTTGTAAGTCAGTGTTAGTAGTTTGAATTGGTGAATTAAGAGCCAGTGGAGAGATTTGCAGAGGGAACTGGAGGAATAGCGAGGAGAAAGGTGAATTAGTCAGGCAGCAGAGTTAAGGACATATTGGAAAGATGCAAGAGTGTTAGCAGGGAAACCACAGAGGAGGAAGTTGCAATAGTCGAGGCGGGAGATTATGAGGGCATGGACTAGTAGTTTAGTAGATTGAGGGTTGATTCTGGAAATATTTTTGAGTCGGAGGAGGCAGGAGGTGGCAAGGGCTTGGATGTGCGGTTTGAAGGACAGGGCAGAGTCAATGGTAACTCCGAGGCAACGGACTTTAGGTACAGGGCAAAGTGTGATGTAATTTATTGTGCCCAGATGTTGCACTACTCAGTGAGAAAGACCACCAGTTTTTTAAAAACAGCGTTTTGCTTAACGGCCATTTCACAACAACTAGGTTCAATAGTTAGCAGGTACACAACGTCTTGTACCATGCTTCTTCCACACAGAGCATTTCTATACACAGCCAATGTGTTTCCCCAACTTTACTTGTGCCTGTCTCCACCAGAGTCACTTCCTTCACCTTAAATCAGCTTAGCACAATGGTCCTGTTAGTAAAAGTCATCTCTACTCTCTACAGATGGAACAACCCTCATAACCATCAGCATAAAGAAAACCATACACGCACCATAAATAATTATCAACTGTGTGAACAATTATCAGCAATTATAATTCTTGTAGTGGACCATAGCGGTGATAGGAACAGCAGTAGATAACAGCCAATACTCACCGGGAACAAACTTTACTGATACCTATCCGGTGGTGAAATAAAAAAAAACAAGATGACTAGAAGCAAGCAGCTGCATGGAGAAAATAACTTCATTTTCTTCCTGCAGCTGTCCTTCTATTTAGGCTGCCACAAATGTTTTTAATAGTAATTACCTGCATATTACCTCTGTGGTTAAAGGTAAATGCCATTTTGTTTAGTTTGTTTGCTCTTTTACCTTAGCCCATGTGCACATGTTGAGCATTTGGTGAGTATTTTACCTCAGTTTTTGCAGCCAAAACCAGGAGTTAAACAATCAGAGGAAAAGTATAATAGAAACACGTCACCACTTATGTATTTATCACCCAGTCCTGGTTTTGGCTACAAGTCCTGAGGTAAAAAACTCACCAAATGCTCGATGTGTGCACGAGGCCTTAGAAATTCTGAGGTAAACATCTCACCAGATATGCAATATCTGCACATGGCCTTACATTTAGGAAGTAAATGAACAATAAAAATAAATTTGAAGCCAAGGTTTACATATTTTACAAGGATATAAGCCCTATAATATTGCTGCTCAAAATCACATAAGTGACAGGTATTGAAATCAGTCTGGCTGTCACTACTTCAGGACAGGATACAGAACAGGTTCCTTATAAAATATTTCCTAGCTACAGTATTGGATTAGAACATATATATGTTGGGTTGGTGCAGTATCTGCAGCTGGAGGAGATACAGCACTCTCTATGAGAAGAATCACTCCCATGATTTCATATATCTACTGTGACCATACTTCCACCTACGTATGCCAGTCATATAGGGCGGACATCTTGTTTCTGGCCACCCTACAGCGATATTGGGCTGTTTGGTATGTGTGAAATATTTCTGCACTTCTGGAACTTGTCACCATGTATTTGCTATCGTGATGCAGATACGGTACATGACGCCCGTCCTTCCTGTTATTTCATTGTACGACTGTAATTAACGCATTATCAAAAGTATTTTCTTGTCAAAACTGAGCTCCTTACAACAAAGCTGTACTTTGTCTTCCCTCCCACATAAAATGACATGTAACATATTGTTCTGTAAATGAAGGAAGTCTCACAAAATGAGATCAAATACATTTGTCTGTCGCAGGTAAACAATGGCTGAAAGGCAGAGGCATAGCCATAGGGGTTTAGCTCAGGGAGGGCCAAACATCTGAGCGGGCCCCTGACAAGGTAACCTTGTTTACAGCTATGGAGGCACAGCTTAATCATAGGTATTATTATTATTTTTTTTTATTATTAAAGTGCCATTTATTCCATGGCCCTTTACATGTGAAAATGGACATGCAAAGACAAGTACAAAATGTATGAAAAATACAAAGCACATACAGGTAAAGGAGTAGACAGGATCCTGCCCACAAGGGCTCACAGACTACAAGGGATGGGTGAGGGTACAGTAGATGAGGAGAGAGGACCCTGCTCAAGAGGGTTCAGTCTACAAGGGATGGGTGAGGATACAGTAGTTGAGGAGAGAGGACCCTGCCGACGAGGGATCACAGTTTACAAGGGATGGGTGAGGATACAGTAGAGAGGAGAGACAACCATGCTTGCAAAGGCTCACAGTCTACAAGGATGGGTGAGGATACAATAAAGAGGAGAGAGGACCCTGCCCACAATGGCTCACAGTCTACAAGGGATGGGCGAGGATATAGTAGGTGAGGAGAGAAGACAGTGCCGATGAGGGCTCACAGTCTGCAAGGAATGAGTGAGAATATATTACAAGACAGGATCCTGCCCATGGGGGCTCACAGTCTACAAGGGATGGTGAGGAATCAGTAGTTGAGGAGAGAGGACCATGCCCGCAAGGGTTCCTATTCTACATGGGATGGGTGAGGATATAGTAGAGAGGAGAGAGGACCCTGCCTGCGAGGGCCTCACAGTCTACAAGGGATGGGTGAGGATATAGTAAGTGAGGGAGAAGACCCTGCCTGTAAGGGCTCATAGTCTACAAGGGATAGATGAGAATACAGTAGGTGAGGAGAGAGGACCCTGCCCACAAGGGTTCACAGTCTACAAGGGATGGATGAGAATACAGTAGGTGAGGAGAGAGGACCGTGCCCATAAGGGCTCACAGTCAACAAGGGATGGATGAGGATACACAGGCGTAACTACAATAGGTGCAGGGGTTGCGATCGCACCCGGGCCTTGGAGCCTATGGGGCCCCAAAAGTCCCTTTGGCCTATAGAAAAAGACTATTGCTATTAAAGATGTGCAATAATTGAGGGCCCCGTTGGAGCTTTCACATCAGGGTCCATGAGCTTCAAGTTACACCACTACAGTAGGTGAGAAGAGGACCCTGCTAGCGAGGGCTCACAGTCTACAAGGGATGGGTGAGGATACAGTAGGTAAGGAGAGAAGACCCTGCCAGTGAGGGCTCTCAGTCTACAAGGGATGGGTGAGGACTGATGTATGTAAAGTGCTATGGAATTAATAGCGCTTTTGGCAAGACGACTCACTCTGCTGCAGTCAGAAGTAGACACAGGAATGGTGTTCAGCTGCAGGTTTATCGGTACAGCATAAACCCAGTAGACTTTGGCGCAAAATAATGTAGTCTCACTGGCTTGAAAGGTAAAACAAAACAAAATCCATAACGGGTATACAGGGTTCGCCTGTACTGCCTGGCAGCAAACTCCAGCTACTCCTCAGCTGAACCCACAGTCGGAGGCTGCACACTCCAGTCTCTCCAAACAGAAAAAAAACAGGACTGAGCTTTCAATGTGGCTCAGCCACGCCCTCAGGGGAGGTAGGGGAATAACCTCCGCCCTCTTAGTCATTCCCCTAAAACCACACACCTTTTGAAATTAACCCCACAACACATAACATGCTGGGGAAACTTTTACAGGTTTTAGGTCACACAGGCTAGTAACCTGTGTGACATGTACCTCCTCTCAACTACAAGGCCAGTGGCCCCGTCACACACTATATAAATGAATAAATATTATTATTATTTATTATACAAGAAGGTGAGAAGAGAGGACCCTGCCCGCGAGGGCTCACAGTCTACCAGGGATGGGTGAGGATATACAAGGAGAGGATAGTGGACTGTGGGTTACTGTAGCTTGTAGGCCTGTCGAAGAGGTGGGTCTTCAGATTCTTTCGGAAGGTTTCCAGGGTAGACGAGAGTCTGATGTGTTGGGGCAGAGAGTTCCAGAGAATGGGGGATGCACGGGAGAAATCTTATATTCAATGTGGGAAGAAGAGATAAGAGGGGAGTAGAGAGTGAAAATCTTGTAAGAATTGCAGGTTGCATGTAGGTAAGTAATAATGATATTAATAAAAATAATCTTTATTTATATAGCGCCAACATATTCTGCAGTGCTTTACAATTCAGTAGGTTCATATACAACCAGTCATAAGTAATAGTTTATCAAAGAATACAATACTTAAAGCAAAATAATGACAGCCCTGCTCATAAGAGCTTACATTCTAACAATGAGGGGGGGTGACTACAAAGTACAGGGGTTTATTTAACAATGATTGGTACAGCCAACTTGAGGAAGTGATAAATAGTTGCATGAGTGGTCACCAACCATTCTTTGTAAAGGTTTTGAGACTGGTGGAGTGAATAGGCTATGTCTAAATGGCTTTGACTAGGGAGCATGATAAGCCACCCTAAAAAGAAGCGTTTTTAGGGAGTGCCTGAAACTATTTAGGTTGTGGATCCACCTAATTTCTTGGGGTAGAGCATTCCAGAGAATGGGTGCAGCTCAGGAGATGTCTTGGAGTCGGGAGTGGGAGGTTCCGATTAATGCAGGACTTAGTCTAAAATCGTTTCCATAGTGTAGAGAACGGGTGGGGTGATAGGCAGAGATGAGAATGGAGAGGTAGGGAGGTGCTGCACTGTGAAAAGCTTTGTGGGTGAGAACAAGCAATTTGATGTGGATCCTATAGTGTATGGGCAGCCTGTGCAATGATTAGCACAGACGGAAATATCCGAGTAACGGTTAGCCAGATAGGGGACCCTGGCTGCTGCATTAAGGATGGACAAGGGAGAGGAAAGCCTAGTGAGGGGGAGGCCAATTAAAAGAGAATTACAATAATCAAGGTGGAAATGGATCAGGGCCACAGTGAGGGTTTTTGTTACTTCCAAGGTGAGAAAGGGGTGATTCTAGATATGTTCTTCAGGTGCAAGTGACAAGAGTGGGTGAGAGATTGTATGCAGTGGGTGAAGGTAAGATCAGTGTCAAACAATGCATCCAGACAGTGAGCCTGCTGCCTAAGCATTATCGTGGTGCCGCACACCGAGAGGAGACGTCATATTTAGGGAGGTTAGTGAGGGGTGGGAGCAGAAGAAGTTCAGTTTTGGAAAGGTTGAGTTTTAGGTAGAGAGCGGACATGATATTGGAAACAGGTGTTAGACAGTCTCTAGCATTCTGTAATACAACTGGGGTAAGATCAGGGGAAGAAGTATATAGTTGTGTGTCATCAGCACAAAGATGGTACTGAAAGCCAAATTTGCTGATGGTCTGTCCAATAGCAGCATAGAAGTAGGAGATGGTGATCAGCAGTGTCAAAAGCTACAGAGACATCAAGAAGAATAAGCAGAGAGTGGTCACCATTACGGTTTGCTGTCAGAAGGTAATTGGTCACTTTGATGAGGGCAGTTTCTGTAGAATGTAGGGAGTGGAAACCTGACTGGAACAGATCTAGAAGAGTGTGAGTAGAGAGGTAATGTGTGAGACAGGAGTAGACCAGGCGCTCCAAGAGTTTTGAGATGAAGAAGAGATTGGAGACTGGTCTGTAGTTATTTGCGCAGAATGGGTCAAGAGATGTTTTCTTTAATAATGGAGTAATGATAGAGTGTTTGAAGGAGGAGGGGAATATGCCAGAAGAGAGAAGAGATTGAAGATTGTGGTTAGGTGAGTGGTGACCATCGGAGAGAGACTAGAGTAGGTGTGAGGGAATTGGGTCAGTGGTGCATGTAGGTGACGAGAGGAAGAGAGGAGCGGGAGACTTCTTCTGAGACTGGGTCAAATGTGGAAAGTGAGCCAAGAGATGGGGGGTAGAATGGGGGAAGCAACTCTTGGAGGCTGGGAGCTAATTTCCTGACAGATGTTTTCTATTTTCTTGTGAAGTAAGATTATCACCACAAAGTTCAATGATCAGGGTCTGCACTTTAGGACAGAGTGAAAGTGTCAAAGAGTTTTTTTTGGATTGTTGGGATAGTGTGGAGATCAGGATGGTGAAGTAGGTCTGTTTGGCTAGGTGAAGGGAAGAGTTATAGGTTTTTAAAATAAATTTATAGTGGATAAAGTTTTCTGGTGTGCAGGTTTTCTTCCATAGACGTTCAGTACTCCTAGAGCATCGCTGGAGGGATCATATTTGTGATGTGAGCCAGGACTGTTTTTACTCTGTGTTTGGAGGTTCTGAGGGTGAGGGGCATTACTTGGTCCAGGGAGCTTCTGAGAGAATCATTGTAGTGATTCACAGCCAGATTAGGACAGGAGAAGGAGGAGATTGGGGACAGTGATGAGAGACAGTCTGTGAGTGTATGAGGATTAATGGCCTGAAGATTTCTGAATGTGTGATAGCTAGGGGTGCGCTGGGGTGGGCAATGATTTGTGAGTGTGAAGGAGAGAATGTTGAGGTCAGAGAGAGGAAGGGGTGAGTTATCTCAGGATGAGGTTAAACAGAGCTGGACAAAGACCAGGTCAATGGTGTTACCGTCTTTCTGTGTCTCAGAGGTTGAGAGCTGTGAGTGGCCAAGAGAGGTGGTTAGAGATAGGAGCTGGGATGCAGATGATAAGGTGAGGCCATTTATGGGGATGTTGAAGCCTCTCAGAATAAGGGTTGGTAATTCTGAGGACATGAAGTGCGTCAGCCATCCAGAATAATAATCGAGGAACTGGGTAGGTGACCTTGGGGGGTAGTATACCACTGCTACTCTGAGGGGGGGGGATGGGAGAGCCTAATAGTATGGAGCTCAAAAGGATGAATGAGAGTGATGGAGCTGGGGGGATTACCTGGAAAGTGCATTGTGGGGACAGGAGTAAGCCAACTCCACCACCATGTCTGTCCCAGGTCTCGGGGAATGGGAGTGCAACGATCTTAAGGACCGGGGGTACTCGACCATCCAAGATCATTCAGAGGGATGTCACGGTGGCAGTCCTGGTGGTCATGGCCCTGACTGAGCGTGTAAAGGGGAATATTTACAGCGGATAATAAAGTCTATTGTAGAGACCCCAGGGAATAGATGTTGTAGCAACTATGTCTATCACTCCCAATGGACGAAGCAGGTCCCCAGGGTTTGGTATAAATGTAATGTGGATGATGGTGCTAGTGGTTGGTGCAGGGAGGCACAGAAGAAGGGAACGGACACAGGGGTTGCAGTTCTTACCAGTCGATTTACTTGTTGCTTTGTTCAGTGCAAACTCCAACAGGGTACTGTGCTCTCCCAGTGTGCAGCTTGGCCAGCCCTCAGATAGTCCAGGAACACTCCACTGAGACACCTTTCATAAGACTTTCTGTGCTGTTCTTTCTGATGCGTTCTCCTCCTGTTCTTCCTTCGTGCCCTCATGCTATAAGTCCCTAGGCAGGCAACTGCGGGCCCTGCTGGGCGACGGTCGACACGTTCTCTTGAGCCTCTGTAGTCACTGTGCCTGAGAGAATACACGATGTTGGCCACTGCACTTGCAATCCAATAGCCTCTGGTTTACTGGCTTGAACATACAGTCTCACATCAGATTGGGGCCGTTCCCTCATGCAGCCAGTTCCTCTAGCATGGCCTTGAAGTCAGCTGTAGATTGGAATTCTCTGAACAGGGGTTTTCTCAACTGACGTTTCCACTGGTCCCGTTTGACCCCAGCTCCGATGACACCTAGAACTCCTTCTACTTCACTGCTCTCTGACTACTCTCTAACTAACTCCTCCCACCCCCCAAATCTACTCCTTCCTCCAACCAGTAGATGTGGTCTGCCCACTAGAGGGGTTTCTTCCACCCTGCATCTCCCTGGCCTGGAGTTAGGATGGGTGTTGGGTGTGTGGTTGGGTGTCTCAGCTTTATGTCCCCATCTTACCTGAGAACAATGGCACCATACCTGTGGAGCAGGCGCAGTACCACTGTGGTAACCAAGACACAGGGGCGCCACAGGAGAAATGTAAGCCATCATGAGAAATAGCGACGGGGGAAATAGTGTCTTAATCCTTGATCCAGGTTTCAGTGAGGGTCAGCAGGTTAAGAGAGTTAGTGAGAAATTAGTTGTGAATGAAGGGAAGTTTGTTGCATACAGAGTGTGGATTCCAGAGAACGCAATTAAAAGAGGGAGATGAATGTGTGTAAGTAATGTTAATAAGGTTAGTAGGGTTTATATGTGAGGTGGGGAGGGGATGACGTTGTCAGAGGGTGGACCAGGATTTGGAGAGATGTCACCTGACAGGAGCAGCAGCAAACCGAGAAAAAGCAGATAGTTTTAATACTTTGATTTGTGATATGGCTTATGATGAAATACCCTGGAATATGGAGGACTGTGATTATTCAGAAGAGTGAAGAGAGTATGGGAGCCTTACACAGTAGAGGGAAGTAGAAAGGGTATGAAAGGGTATGATGTAGATGAGTGGTGATGGAGAGGAGATGGGACAGTAAAAGTGAATGACAAAAGTGTGGCACCCCTGCAGGGGATTGCCTCAGTACCCACCGGTGCAAGGAGGGATTTACACTTTGGTACACACAGCACCCAACACCTTCCACCCCAGACCTGGAGGGGGAGCTCTACTGGCTGCCTTAAGCCAGTTCCCCTATAAAAGGTCCAGGCCTGCGAGGAGGAGTCAGTTAGTTCCAGTTAGTCTCAGTGAGCAGAGAAGAAAGCAGGAGTGAAGGAGCTGGTCGCTGCGATCAAACCAGGCCCAGGACCAGGGAACACTGACCAGCTGTGCTACACCCTAGGGAGAGGGTCGGAGGTTAGTGGAGGAAGTAGGAAAAAGAAAGAAGGGAGCAGACTAAGCTTCCCTTTAGCTCACCCGGACACTGGAGTCCGACACTGCTAAGTATTCAGTGCAGCAGGAAAAGCCCGGAAGGACCAGGAGGAACTAATCCCCTGAGGAAACAAAGTAAGCGACACTCAAACCTGACCAAGCACAGGACCAGGGGCCCAAAAGGAGAAAAAGGGTTTCCCGCAGGAGGTCCTCATAGTCGGTTACAGAGTAACACCCTGAGAGGAAGAAGGAGCGGCGAGTTCAGTTATAGGCAGATCTTACTCCAATCCACTGTACACAATGACAGAGGAGGCCTCACAACTCTTCAAAGTGAAAGTCCCAAATTGCACCAAACATGTGGTTACCTTCCTGGACTGTACCTGTTACTGAACATCAGTAAGAGGTACCGAAACAAAGACTATTGTGTGTGTGTGCCTGTTTCACCACCGCAGCCCTGCGGAGGACTGGAGCGGCGCTGGTGATATCTCATCAGGTACTGCAGGTGGCGTCACAACAAACTTGTACATAATCCCTTGTAAATACCCCTTTTTCAAGAGAATAGACCCCAGGACATGGGGTCCGGCTGCGGACGCCATTCCCCGTGACACAGTTAATCCTTTTGCCGCCTGATACCCGAGTACCCCATACCCTGGGCGACACAATGACAAAGAAAGTCAGTACATTACAGCAAGCAGAGTTTGATTTACCATAAGGGTACACTGGGAGACCATGTCACAGATATATGGAGGAGACAGGATGTGGATGGCTTTGTACGTCATGGTAAGGGTTTTTAACTGAAGTCTCTGGGCATTGGGAAACCAGTGAAGGGCTTGGTAAAGAGGAGAGGCCAGGGAATAGCAGGGAGACAGGTGGATTAGTCAGGCAGTAGAATTTACTCTAGGTAAGATTGGAGGGGTGCAAGAGTGATAGAGGGGAGGCCAGAGAGTAGGAGGTTGCAAGAGTTGTGGCAGGAGATGATGTATGGATATGGGAAATATTTTTGAGTTACAGTCAGCAGGAGGTAGAGAGGGCTGAGATATGTGGTTTGAAAGAGTGTGCGTGGTTAAGGATTACTTTGAGGCAGAAAGTATGCAGAACTGCGGAAAGTGAGAAGCCATTTACTTTGATGGATATAGGTGTGGTGGGGTGGTAGAGTGAGATGGGGGAAAGATGATGAATTCTGCTTTATCCATGTTCAGTTTTAGAAATCGAGCAGAAAAGAAAGATTTAATAGTGGACAGATATTGTGGGCTTTTGGTTGGTAAGGAGGTGATGTCAGTTCCACAAAACTGGATCTGCATATCATCAGTATAGAGATGATAGTGAGATTTGTGTGATTCTATAGGTACCTTTAGGGTACCGTTACACGTCGCAATATTGCATGCAATTTCACTTGCAATTTGCTGGTTGCAGTGAAATCATGGACACATTGTTCTATTTTGTGGCTGTGTACATATGAAACAATGTGTTCATGATTTCACTGCAACCAGCAAGTTGCAAGTGAAATTGCATGCAATGTTGCGACGTGTAATGGTACCCTACGGGCCCCTTTACACGCCGCTACTGGCGGGTGGATACAACCAGCTACTTCACGTGCACGAGCACGCACAAACGGTTGCAAACAGTAATCGCACCACCTTTACACGCCGCAACAAGGTGCGCTACGCTACGTTACATCTATCTCTGGATACACCGCCGGGTGCCACAAGTAGCCATCTGTAGCTCATTTACACACCGCTACAACAAGCTAATATGGGCGGACCTGGTGCAGCAGGGACAGCACATAGGCGTGCCACAATTGTGGATTACGAGACGTCCGTACGCTGATAGGACTAAGCAATTATCATGATTGGCCAGGCAACGCAGGAGGCTGTTTAATACATGACGCTCGAGCAATTGTGTAGTGTGACTGGTCAGCTCCTTAAATATGCCGCCCAATGCAGCGACTACCAATCGTAATGCAGGAGCTTCCTCCAATAATCGCTGATGGGGCGCGGTAACCCGGAGCCTGTGTCACGCCCCAGCTACATAGCAGTTACATAGCATGGTGTAGAAGCAACCCTTCTGTTCCTTCTTTACACGCCGATACAGCTCGCTACAATCGCTGTGTAGCCACCTGTTTCAGGGCAGTGCTCGGAAACAGATGCATCTGTTGCCGGGTGCCTCCTACTGTCTTCACACGCCGCTACTACGGGGTATATTGCCGATACAAGCTACATTTATAGCATTTAGCTGGTTGTATCCACCCGCCAGTAGCGGCGTGTAAAGGTACCCTGAGGGCCCCTTTACACGCGACCACTGCATGGTAGCAACTGCCTGGCATTGGAGATATTTGTGCCTGTTGCCATGAAATAGCTACGAAATGGCGGCGTGTAAATAGGGAAATTCCTCCCGGTGTCCTGCAGTTGATTCGAATACCTGTTGCTGAGCTGTGCTCAAAAACCCAAGGCAACACAAAGGCACAATTGCCATGGTAGTGGCGTGTAAACGTGGCACAGGGATGGAATTTGCGTCGCCTAGTGAATTCCCAGGGGGGTGCCACAGCGTCATGGATACCACACCCCATCAGCGATCATTGGTGGGGGCGACTGTGTTACGATTGGCTGTCCCTTCTCAGGGCGCCATATTTAAAGAGCTGTCCATTCACACTACACAATTGGAATGGCGTCATATATTCGCCAGCCTTCCTGTGCAGGCTGGCCAATCATGATGCTATTGCGTTGTCCAATCAGCGTATTAGCGTCACGGAATACACAACTCTGTCATGCCTATGTGCTTGCGGCGCGAAATATGTACGCTAGTGATGGGCGAATCCTAAATTACTCGGAATCGCTTGACTCTAGCGAGTCCGAGCCCAGGACTCGCTACTCATTGCGAGTCTAGCGAGTCCAATGTTAATGAATGGGGAAGCGAGTAATAGCGAGTAGTGTGCGATTTACAAATCACAGATGTGTCTCGGAAGCTTCAGCCTGAAGCAATCCTAGTTTTGCCATTGATTTGCATTGGACTCCTTTACTGTGCAAGTAATCGCTGGGAAACTCGCACAGTTTAGAGTCCTGTCTGCTCTGTGTGCAGGCTGCCGCAGCTCCAGGGTCCTAGAGCCCGCCTGTTGCCTGATGTAGCAGAGCTGAGATTGTTCTCAGTCTGCTCATTCCCTGTGCATAGACATCTATATCTATGCACAGGGATGAGCAGAGAGGACATCGCGTTTTGGACTGCGTCGGACGGAAGAGGATTTTTTTAATTAAAGATGGAGTCCCTAATGGCTTTTTTTTTTTATTTCTAATAAAAAAATTTTCTCTGTGTTGTGTTTTTTTTAAAACAATTTAATAGAAATTCATGACGGTCATGTCTAATATTGGCGTGACCGCCATAAATTTCGGGCTTAGGGCCAGCTGATAATACAAAGCTGGCCCTAACCTCTTTATTACCCAGCGTGCCACCGCCACCAGGGCCGCTGGAAGAGCGGGGTTCAGCGCCAGAGGATGGCGCTTCAATGAACGCGCCATCTTCTGGGGCGGCTGCGGGCTGCAATTTGCAGCGGGGGGTGCCCAGAAAGCTTGGGCCTCCCTGCGCTGCGGATTCCAGCCCCCAGCTGCTTAGCTGTACCTGGCTAGACATAGAAATTGCGCGGAGCCCCACGCATTTTTTTTTTATTATTTCATGAAATTCATGAAATAATGAAAAAAAAGGGCTCCCCTATATTCTTGTGTCTGGCCAGGTACAAATAGGCACCTGGGGGTTGGGGGCAGCCCGTCGCTGCCTGCTGGATCCGGCTGGTTCCAGAAATACGGCGAAGCCCATGTAATTTTTTTTCTGAAAAATCAATAAAACATCCTAAAAAAGGGACTGCATCTTTATTAACCCCTCGCCCATGGTCCAGGGGTTAATAAAGATGCAGTCCCTTTTATTTACATTGTTTTATGGATTTGTCAGAAAAAAATTTCACGTGGGCTTCGCCGTATTTCTGGAACCAGCCGGATCCAGCAGGCAGCGACGGGCTGCCCCCAACCCCCAGGTGCCTATTTGTACCTGGCCGGACACAAGAATATAGGGGAGCCCATTTTTTTAATTATTTCATGAATTTCATGAAATAATAAAAAAAAAATGCGTGGGGCTCCGCGCAATTTCTATGTCTAGCCAGGTACAGCTAAGCAGCTGGGGGCTGGAATCCGCAGCGCAGGGATGCCCAAGCTTTCTGGGCACACCCCGCTGCAAGTTGCAGCCCGCAGCCGCCCCAGAAGATGGCGCGTTCATTGAAGCGCCATCCTCTGGCGCTGAACCCCGCTCTTCCAGCGGCCCTGGTGGCGGTGGCACGCTGGGTAATAAAGGGGTTAATACCAGCTTTGTTATACAAGCTGGTGTTAAGCCCGAGATTCTTAATGTCAGGCCACGTTTGACCCAGCCACTAAGAATCTCCAATAAAGGGTTAAAAAAACACAACACAGAGAAAAAAATTTATTTGAAATAAAAAAAAAGCCATTAGGGACTCCATCTTTAATTAAAAAAATCCTCTTCCGTCCGACGTAGTCCAAAACGCGATGTCCTCTCTGCTACATCTCCTGTGCATAGATATAGATGTCTATGCACAGGGAATGAGCAGACTGAGAACAATCTCAGCACTGCTACATCATCTCTGTGAGCAGGCGGGCTCTAGGACCCTGGAGCTGCGGCAGCCTGCACAGAGAAGACAGCTGGACTCGGCTCGCAAAACTTTGCGAGTTTCCCTGCTATCACTGGCACAGTAGCCGAGTCTAATGCAAGACAATGGCAATCCTAGTTTTGTCAGCGTTTGCCATTGATTTGCATTGGACTCGTGCGAGTAAACGCTGGGAAACTCGCAGAGTACCGAGTCCTGCGAGTCCCTTACTACTCGCCGAGTAACGAGTCCTAGCGAGTAGATTCGCCCATCCCTAATGTACGCCCATATTCCTTTGTGGTAGCGGCGTGTGAAGCAGTGAAGGTATTCCACAGGAAGTTATCTGCAAGATCTGTCGGAACTTCCGGGGAACAAAGATACCTTCAGTTGACAACGCAATGGCGGCGTCTATATGCGGCATCGACGATCGGTATCCACCGTCAAAAACATGCACGTGCGGTGGATACCTGTTGCTAGGCACAGTGGCGGTGTGCAGTGGCGTAACTTCAGGCCCAGGGGCCCCGATGCGAAAGCTCCAACGGGGCCCCCAATTATTGCAAATTTTTAACAGTATTAGCCTTTTTCTATAGGCCAAAGGGACTTTTGGGGCCCCCTTAGGCTGCAGGGCCCGGGTGCGATCGCAACTCCTGCACCTGTGGTAGTTACGCCCCTGGCGGTGTGTAAAGGTACCTTTACACACAGAAATTGCTTGCAATTCACTGGTTGCAGTGAAATCATGGACACATTGTTCCATTTTGTTGCCATGTACAAAATGGAACAATGTGTCCATTATTTTACTGCAACCAGTGAATTGCAAGCAATATATCTTTGTGTGTAAGGGTACCTTATGAACTGTCCCAGGCTGAAGGTGTATAGAGAAACCTCAGCAGATGACTAAACTGTTACTGAAAATCACTATTCATAGATTAACATCGATATTACCACAATTCAGTGACCATATAATGCAGGAGTGTATATAATAGAGATAATGGGACATCAAAGCAGAAGTTCTAATTGCCCCCCCACCAACACAACAACAAAAAAATATACAGACCTTACAAAGTAATTCTCTTTCTGAAGCTCCTAGATTCCTCATTCATTTCACCCATAAAGTATGATGCCAACAAAAGTGCCCCCTAAACAATATGATACCTAACAGTGAATTCCTCCACATTACATTGCACAAAAAGTATGATGACCCTACTGTAACCCCGTCAACTACTTTAGCAATGAATGGTGACCCCAACACAATGTAATCCCCAACTATGACCCTCACACAGCACTCCAGCCAGTATGATGGACCTACATACAGTATAATGGCCCCCAACACAATCCTGAAAAAGCTCTCCATAAAGTATAAAGGCTCCCTCATAGCCCTCCAAATATTTTCATGGCCACCACATACCCTTCCATATAACATAATGCTCCTCACAGTAGTCTATATATTATAATAGAGAAAAAATTACGGTAAGTTTTTTTCAGCTCACCCCACTCCTCCTGCATTGATGGATCCGGTTCCTGGCGCACAGAAGAATGCCCTTGGCCTCGGGCGACAATGTCGACACAAAAAGTTGCAGTCCAGCAAAACACAGGAATCTTTTTTTAAAACACACAGTTTTATTTTTCTTGATTAAAAGTCGAGTGCAGCATTAATAAGCCCCAAAGCAGAACACAGGGCCCAACCCTACGTGTTTCAGCTAGGAATCCTTAGTCATGTTCCGCTTTGGGGCTCACTAATGCTGCACTGGACTTTTAATCAAGAAAAATAAAACTATGTGTTTTAAAAACGATTCCTGTTTCCTGCTGTCGCTGGACTCAGGGCCACACTGTCCATTGGACAATGTGAGTCCTTAGGCTCAGGCGGCAAGGAGGCAGGGGGAGCGGCAGTGCTGAAGGGGGGGTGCTCTGAGGAAGTCGGCTGCTGGATGCTGCAGGGCGGCAGGTACAGTAACCCTGTCCTCTGTGAATCCACACTTGCGGCTGCCGCTGATAGCACCTCCCAAGCTACTCAACCCGCGACCGCTGATAGCACCCCAACCCTCCCGCTACTCAACCCGCGGCTGCTGATAGCACACCCCCTCCTCAACCAGCCCAGCGGCTGCTGATAGCATCCCAGCCCCCCCCCTCGCGGCTCAGGCGGCAGGGTGCCTTCATGCACCCCTGGCTGGACTGCAACTATTTCTGTCAGAATATATTATAATGCACTCTCCATAATCCTCCAAATTTTATAATGCACCTCCATATTCCTTCATAAATTATTATGCAGCCTCAATATGTTATATTGTCGCCTCCATATAATATAATCCAGACTGCATAAATTCTAATGCAGCCTCCACAACTTTTAATGCAGCTGCTATATACTATAATGCAGCCTCCATAAATTATAATTTTGGAGAACAGGAGAAGTTGCATAAGACTGGAGAAGAGCAAATGTTGTTCCTTTCTTCAAAAAGGGGAAGAAGGTGGACCCAGGGAACTATAGACCTGTGTGCCAGGCTTCAATACCAGAAAACGTCTGTGATCAAATTATTAAACAACATGTATACAAGTGCCTGGATAAGAATGAAGTGATTAACCTGAGCCAGTGTTGGTTTGTAACTAATAAGTCACGTCAGACTAACTTAAAGAGGACCTGTCACCCCCCTGGTGCTTTCCAAACTGAAAGCACCACTGAATGCAGGGTGTCTGTTGTATTTAAAAGCATGTGTTAACGCACCCAGTGATTTCAATGGGAAACGCATTGAAAACGCAAGTAAAAACGTATGTCATTTTCTGCAAATGCAAAACGCATGCGTTTTTGCAAACGCAGCCCAAAACTTGTCCTGCAACATTTTGGGCTGTGTTTGCAAACACATGCGTTTTTACTTGCGTTCTCAGTGGGTTTACCATTGAAATCAATGGGTGCATTAACGCATGCTTTTCAATGCGTATCTATGCATTAATGCAGTGCAAAAACGCATTGAAATGCAAATGCACCCCCTCTTAGATGTGAACTTAGCCAAACACAATTGAGGGATGTATTAACAGAAGTAAAGCCTAGATCACATGAAGTCATTATCACTCATTATTCCTCGGAATTACTTTGTTCCCCGGAAGTTCCGACAGATCCTGCGGCTTACTTCCTGTTGAATACCTTCGCTGCTTCACACGCCGCTACCACAAAGGAATATGGGCGTACATATTTCGTGACGCAAGTACATAGGCGTGACAGAGTTGTGTATTCCGTGACGCTAATACGCTGATTGGACAATGCAATAGCGTCATGATTGGCATGCCTGCGCAGGAAGGCTGGCGAATATATGACGCCATTCCAATTGTGTAGTGTGAATGGACAGCTCTTTAAATATGGCGCCCTGTGAAGGAACAGCCAATCGTAACACAGTAGCCCCCACCAATGATCACTGATGGAGGGTGGTATCCATGACGCTGTGGCACGCCCCTGGGAAATCACTAGGCGATGCAAATTCCATCCCTGTGTCCCGTTTACACGCCACTACCATGGCAATTGTGCCTTTGTGTTGCCTTGGGTTTTTGAGCACGGCTCAGCAACAGGTATTCGAATCAACTGCAGGACAGGAATTTCCCTATTTACACGCCGCCATTTCGTAGCAATTTCATGGCAACAGGCACAAATATCCCCAACACCAGGCAGTTGCTATCTTGCAGTGGTGGCGTGTAAAGGGGCCCTGAGGGTGATCAATGAGTGGAACAGGCAGCCATGAGAGGTGGTGAGTTCTTCTTCAATGGAAGGCTTCACACGGAGGCTGGACAGACATCTGTCTGTCTGGGTGATTTAATGAATACTGCTTTGAGCAGAGGGTTGGACCAGATGACCCAGGAGGTCTTTTCCATCTCTACCATTCTATGAGGCTAGGGTCACACTTTGAATTGTAATTGCGTTTACCGCATCCAAATCCGGATGCAGTAATCGCAATTAGCTTCACACACATTTAAGGAACAAAATTTGTTCCTAAGTTGGAATCCAGCAACCGGATTAGTCTGAATGTGAAATCTGGTTGCCGGATACTTTGTTCATTCCTGCTGCCGCAGGGATGAACAGAACAAAGGGTTAACGTTGTTAAAAGATGTAGGGAGTGCCCACCCTCCTTAGAGACATGCTGACCACATAGGTCGGCATAGGAAGGGTTAATCACATTTATTTTACAGGCAGTTGCTATTGCCAGCTTTTAATTAAACTAAATGTTCGGCGGGTGTTGCACGCATATACAGTAGTTCTATAACAGCAGCACTGCCATAGACTTACTGTTTCAGCTTTCAGGACCTTGGAGAGCAGCAGATACAGTGCATACAATGTGTACTGTATCTGCTTCACTGACAGGAGCCGCCGCCGAACATTTAGTTTAATTAAAAGCCGGCAATAGCCACCTCCTGTCAAATAAGCTCCCAGCATCAGGACCACTATGCTACACACTTTCCTCAGGATGCTGTACTGTAAAATGCTTACGCAAAGTGCCTAGCATAGTGGTCCTGATGCTGGGAGCCGGCGGCTTGTGATAATAAATGAATGAAAGCCGACTATAGCGGCGATGGGGTCAACATGGGGGGGAATGGACACCCCCTAGAGACATGTTGCCCACATGCATTCTTATTATTTAACCCTTTGTTCATCCCTGCAGCAGCAGGGATGAACAAAGCCGCCGGCTGCCGCAGGCATTCATATATGCCTTGTGGCAGCCGCATGGGCTCCCATAAGAGCCCATTATAACAAATCTGCTGCAGCAGGGATACCGCTCCGAAAACTGTAGCCTGCATGATTTTTCACGCAGGCTGCAGAGCTGAAGCCGGTAACCGGATTGCTTGTAAAGCAATCCGGTTTTTATAATGGGCTCCTAGGAGGAGCGTTTCCTGCTCCGGTTTTGAGCTTCTCTTCTCCCCTCACATGTCCTCCTCACACAACTGCATTCAAGCATCTGCCATACGCAGGAACTCTCTCCCCAACACATCAGGCACTCCCATACCCTGGGAACCTTCAAGAAAAACCTGAAGACCCACCTCTTCCTTCAACTTACACTGAGACCTAATCAACTGCACTGTCTCACCCTCACCTCTCCCCCTCCTACTGTCTCCCCATCCATCCCTTATAGACTGTGAGCCCTCGTGGACAGGATCCTCTGCTCTACTGTACCTGTATGATTTGATTGTCGTCACTTCACGTTCTTGTCCTCGTCTGCCCTTACACATGTAAAGCGCCATGGAACCTAATGGCGCTATATAAATAATCTACTCTATATTTGCCGTAGGCAAAATCGTGTCGGCCCCCGAAATCGCCGTGGCTATGTCACACTGTGACGTCACCACGCGCGAGCAATGGCCGCGAAGCGGCCATTGCGAGTCGCTGGGCGAAAATAGAACCAGAGGCTCGGCCACAAACTTAGCGATTTACCGCTGAGGTAGCGCGAGCAATGGCCGCGAGGCCATTGCGAGTCGCTACCTCAGCCGCCGCACTTGCCGCAAGTCTCCCTATACTTTGTATGGGGATCCATTGCGAGTCGCTGTGTAGCGCGAGCAATGGCCGCGAGGCCATTGCGAGTCGCTACCTCAGCCGCCGCACCTGCCGCATGTCCTCCTATACTTTGTATGGGGATCCATTGCGAGTCGCTGTGTAGCGCGAGCAATGGCCGCGAGGCCATTGCGAGTCGCTACCTCAGCCGCCGCACCTGCCGCATGTCCTCCTATACTTTGTATGGGGATCCATTGCGAGTCTCTGTGTAGCGCGTGCAATGGCCGCGAGGCCATTGCGAGTCTACTTGCGGCGCGGTTGCGGTAATCCCCATAGAAAGTATAGGGCGAGTTGCTACTTTGTGTTCTAAGACCCTTACAACATAATAGTTCAATTTTCCTTAAATGATATCAACCATACAAATATATGTAGTTGGTGTAAAGATATCATTGGAATAATTGGATTATTATTTGAAAATCTTAAAATAAATTTAAAAATAATCTAGACACCCGATGCATTTGCATCGGGCTCACAGCTAGTTAATAATAATAGTATAGGATGGAACAGTGGCTCAGTGGTTAGCACTGTATTATATATGTACAAGACACAAGAAAAGATTATAGAGACATAAATAGCACATGTACATTATATAACACAAAAATGACCTTGGTCAGTAAGAGGATAAATGACCCCGACCTGAACTGGTTAAAGATACAAGGCAAGAGGAAAATCTCAAATTGGATCAGGCTGCAAACTGCACATCAGGGGTCTGGAAAAGGAATGAAGACTGCAGACTGAAAAGATATTAACAACTAAAGTGTAAAAATCATTTTCCCCATAACCTTTTATATTCTGTTGTTCACGTCACATCTTATCAACTCAGCAAAGATTAAAATTTAGAGACACAGTTCTAGTTATACTGCACATCTTCAGTTTGAGGATGTGCAGTATATAAGGACCAGACCATAGAAATAAGATAAATATCTAAAAAATAAAATGCAAACTTAAAGGGAACCGGTCATATCCTTTTTCATTTTTAAACCACCCTCAATGTTATTTAGATCATGTAATGGTCATTATTAACCTTTAAAGAAAATAGTTATATTCATCCCAAAAAAGCATTTTAGATACTTACCGTATATACTCGTGTATAAGCCGAGTTTTTCAGCACAGAAATTGTGCTGAAAAGTGCCCCCCTCGGCTTATACACGAGTCAGTGACGGCTGACTGTGTGGGGCCGGTGTCCGGGGGATGGAGGAGGCAGGGGGAGGCTGTACAATGAGCGGCCGGTCACGTGGGGCCGCTCATTAGTGCAATGCAATATGCACTGCATCCCCCTGTCCATCAGCGGCAGGGGGAGCTGTGCATATTACATAGCACTGTCAGTGCTCTCCCGCCCCCCTGTGGTAGTATACAGCAGCCCCCCCGTGGTAGCATACAGCAGCCCCCCCGTAGTATATACAGCAGCCCCCCCCTGTGAGAATACAGCAGATCCCCCGTGGTAGTATACAGCAGCCGCCCCGTAGTATATACAGCAGCCCCCCCGTGGTAGTATACAGCAGCCCCCCTGTGGGTATATAGAGCCCCCCCCCCGTTGCTGCCGCACACCTGTAAAAAGAAGATCTTTCATACTTATCCTCCTGCTGTCACGCGATCATCCTCCGCTCTTCTTGCTTGCACCCGGCGTCCATCCACGTGACCGCGCACAAATAGTGACGTCATTATTTGTGCGCGGTCATATGGATGGACGCCGGGGCCCGGGTGCAAGCAAGAAGGAGAGCGGAGGATGATCGCGTGACAGCAGGAGGATAAGTATGAAAGATCTTTTTACAGGTGTGCGGCAGCAACGGGGGGGGGGGCTCTATATACCCACAGGGGGGCTGCTGTATACTACCACGGGGGGCTGCTGTATATACTACGGGGGGGCTGCTGTATACTACCACGGGGGGGCTGCTGTATTCTCACAGGGGGGGGGCTGCTGTATATACTACGGGGGGGCTCTATATACCCACAGGGGGGCTGCTGTATACTACCACGGGGGGCTGCTGTATATACTACGGGGGGGCTGCTGTATACTACCACGGGGGGGCTGCTGTATTCTCACAGGGGGGGGCTGCTGTATATACTACGGGGGGGCTGCTGTATACTACCACAGGGGGAGGCACTGCTGTATACTACCACAGGGGAGGGGCTGCTGTATATACCACAGGGGGGGACTGCTGTATACCCACAGGGGAGGGGCTGCTGTATATACCACAGGGGGAGGCACTGCTGTATACTACCACAGGGGAGGGGCTGCAGTATATACCACATGGGGAGGCACTGCTGTATACCCACAGGGGGGGCTGCTGTATACTACCACAGGGGAGGGGCTGCTGTATATACCTCTGTGGCTGCTGTATACTACCACAGGGGGAGGCTGCTGTATACTACCACAGGGGGAGGCTGCTGTACACTACCACAGGGGGAGACTGCTGTATACTACCACTGGGGAGGCTGCTGTATACTACCACTGGGGAGGCTGCTGTATACTACTACTGGGGCTGCTGTATATACCTCTGTGGCGGCTGTATACTACCACAGGGGGAGGCTGCTGTATACTACCACAGGGGGAGGCTGCTGTATACTACTACTGGGGGAGACTGCTGTATACTACTACTGGGGGAGACTGCTGTATACTACCACAGGGGGAGACTGCTGTATACTACCACAGGGGGAGACTGCTGTATACTACCACAGGGGGAGACTGCTGTATACTACTACTGGGGGAGACTGCTGTATACTACTACTGGGGGAGACTGCTGTATACTACCACAGGGGAGACTGCTGTATACTACCACTGGGGAGGCTGCTGTATACTACCACTGGGGAGGCTGCTGTATACTACCACTGGGGCTGCTGTATATACCTCTGGGGCTGCTGTATACTACCACTGGGGCTGTATATACTTCTGGGGCTGCTGTATACTACCACTGGGGCTGTATATACCTCTGGGGCTGCTGGATACTACCACTGGGGCTGTATATACCTCTGGGGCTGCTGGATGCTACCACTGGGGCTGTATATACCTCTGGGGCTGCTGTATACTACCAATGGGGCTGTATATACCTCTGAGGCTGCTGTATACTACCTCTGGGGCTGCTGTATACTACCACTGGGGCTGCTGTATACTACCTCTGGGGCTGCTGTATACTACCACTGGGGCTGCTGTATATACCTTTGGGGCTGCTGTATACTACCTCTGCGGCTGCTGTATACTACCTCTGGGGATGCTGTATACTACCACCGGGGCTGTATATACCTCTGGGGATGCTGTATACTACCACTGGGGCTGTATATACCTCTGGGGCTGCTGTATACTAACTACTGGAGCTGCTGCTGTATATACCACTGGGGCTGCTGCTGTATACTACCACTGGGGAGGCTGCTGTATACTACCATTGGGGGGGCTGTATACCACACTGCTGGGGGATGTATACCTGTGCTGGAGTCCACCCTCGGCTTATACACGAGTCAATAGGTTTTCCCAGGTTTTGGGGGCAAAAGTAGGGGGGTCGGCTTATACACGGGTCGGCTTATACACGAGTATATACGGTACATATTTTCATCAGCTAGCTGGGCAAACAGTCATACAGTCATCCGGCTAGTAGTTAAGTTAACTGGGCTTGTAGCAATGCCGACTGCTCTGTATAAAAGACCTGTGTGATGTCACGAACATGTGACCATAATAGTTAAAGCTAAATCTACATTGACTTTAATGATTTAGCTCACTTAGCTTCGCCATTATGGTCACATGTTCGTGACATCACACAGGTCCTTTATACAGTACAGAGCAGTCGGCATTGCTACAAGTCCAGTGACATATCTGTTAACTGTTAACCAGCCGAATGACTGTATGACTGTTTGCCCAGCTAGCTAGTGTAATTATTAAGTATCTAAAATGCTTTTGGAATGAATACAATGATTAAAAAAAAGTTTATTAATGAACACTACATGATCCAAATAACATTGGGGGTGGTTTAATAACAAAAGAGGACACGACAGGTTCCATTTAAACTAGTTATTAGGTAAATTAAAATGCATTTTCCTTTTCATTCCTATGTATTTTAGTATTATTTAATTTGGAATTAGAGAAGATTCAGTGAATTCTCAACCTCATCACCCAGAAGGATTTTCTGTTATTGTCCATAACGTTTGGTTGGATCTGCTGAGAATTTCCTAGCATGAGTCTCCCCTGGGTACAATTAAACTATAGAAATGTGAACTATTAATATTTTATAAGTCCTCTGGGATTGTTATGTTGGATTTTTTTTTTATTTTTCTATTTTGCCATGATATTTTTTTTTATTTCTGTTATTATAAACTGTTGTATCTTCACAAATTCTTTGCTTTCATCTCCATATAGATATTAAAATAACAAAAGCAAAAATAAATCAATAAGATATTTTCTTGTATCGCTTTCAAAAGTGCAATAGCGTTTACCAGTGCCATAATATGTTCAACACAAGTGAATTTCATAAAATATTTGGGTTTGTAAGGATCCATTCGTTTGGTATGTTACTAAAGGCTGGATTACATTGTACTATATACAGAGTGGGCCATTTATATGGATGCTCCTAAATAAAATGGGAATGGCTGTTGAGATCAACTTCCAGTTTGTGGCACATTAGTATATGGGAAGGGGGAAACTTTTCCAGATGGGTGGTGACCATGGCGGCCATTTTGAAGTCGGCCATTTTGGTTCCAACTTTATTTTTTTCAATGGGAAGAGGGTCATGTGACACATCAAACCTATTGAGAATTTCATAAGAAAACAATGGTGTGCTTGGTTTTAACATAACTTTATCCTTTCATGAGTTATTTACAAGTTTATGACCACTTATAAAATGTGTTCAAAGTGCTGCCCATTGTGTTGGATTGTCAGTGCCACCCTCTTCTCCCACTCTTGTCACACTGATAGCAACACCGCAGAAGAAATGCTGCACAGGCTTCCAGGATCCGTTGTTTCAGATACTGCACATCTCGTATCTTCATAGTATAGACAATTGTCTTCAGATGAGGGATGAGGAAAACTTTATTGTGAATGGTGAAATCAACAAACAAAACCCCCGCTATTGGTCTAACACTAACCCACAGTGAAGAAAGGATAGAGTATGTGGTAAGCACTAGGGAATAATTACAGCTCCACGGCTAGTACGGACAGCACAACTGGTTAAGGTGAGCAATACAAAAATATACCGAGGGTAATTATTGATAACACAGTATGGCGCAAATTGGATTTTATTTTTTACACTAACCCACAGTGGATAGATCCCTCCAAGACTGCTGGAACACAAACATTGATAGTATGGTGTGGTGTATGGGGTACAAAGATAGTGGGGCCATTCTTCATCAATGGAAACCTCAATGCCACTGGATATCTGAATCATGTAGCAATTTCAGATATCCAGTGGTGTTGAGGTTTCCATTGAGAGTGAGGAAGAATAAATAACCACTCTACAGGGGTGAGAAGGTAACAAATATATATATATATATATATATATATATATATATATATATATATATATATATATTTATTTATACATGTGTATACATATGTAGTGAAAAGAAAATGCAAAGTTTCAATTGTGTCTACTTTCCGAGCCCTGTAACATTTTCATTTATTGGTCCATGTCCAAGTCTGTGAGGGCTTCTTTTTCTTGCCACCATTAACAACTTTTTAATGCATTTTTTTCCCCCCTGGAGTTGCCAAATCTGAAAAAAAACAATTTGCCTTTTTGATTTTTTTTCTTTTTACAGTTTATATGAGTCAGGTTATTTCATTCTATGCCTCTATCCTGTGCCAGGCATTGCACTGGTTGTCAATCCGCTACAGAGTACAATATAAAATTATCACTCTCACCCACAAAGCCCTCCACAGTTCTTCACCACCCTACATCTCTTCTCTTATCTCTGTCTATTGCCCTACAAGTGCCCTCCATTCCGCAAGTGACCTAAGAGGGACATCAGCTACAATCCGAACCTCCCACTCCAATCTCCAAGACTTCTCACGAACTGCACCAATTCCCTGGAACGGATTACCAAGAACAATTCAATTAATTCCCAATACCAATAGTTTTAAGCGAGCCTTAAAAACGCATCTCTTTAGAGTAGCCTATCACTTCATCTCACTTGTCTAACTATCTTCCCTTTTCCAAATCTGGCCTCTTGTGTCATCTGTTTGTATCCCCCATGCATAATATAGCACTTTATCTGTACTTGTACAGACCCTGGCTGGTGACCAGTTCTTGCAACGTCACATCAATCCCCTATTTATTATATTGATGGCTGGACCATCTATGACAGCACTTTTTACCATTTACCTTTTGTGCCTCCCCTATTTCCTCATAGATTGTAGCTTGCGAGTAGGGACCTCATTCCTCATGGTTTCTGAATTTTTTGTTACTCTGTATTGTCTCATATTGTCAGTATATGTCCCCTCTGAATTGAAAAGTGCCGCAGAATATAACCTATATAAATAAGATTATTATTGGAATTCTATTTTTTTTTGATACATCAAACTTTTATGTGTGGTATGCAGAAATATCTCATACTGTATATTTATTTTTTTAAATTCTTTATTTGTAATGAAGGAAAAAAGGTTGATTCCAATTTTTTTTTTTTTTTTCACAAAGTTTGAAATATTTTTTTCAACATTTTTCTACTTTTCATATTTTAGTCTCTTTGGGGGACTTAATGTATACTGTAATACAATAATTTAGTAGTATATAGTAAAACTAATGGTCTATGTCAGTCCAGCTACACACAGATCCTCACAGACACATTGACACGGCAGGCACAGGGCTTTACACCAGGTTCTCATTTGTCTATCCCTATGGCCATGGCAAGAAGCAGCACAATTGGAACGGTGTACCCCATCAGACCTCAAACTTTAAATTATACTGTCGGGCATTGATATCAGAATTGAGCTCAGCTCCACTAATGGCTTTAAAATGGTAGATGATGGCTGAATAACACAACCATTATCTGCCAGGATTGTAGTAGGCTCAGCCATCTTCTACCGACTACAGTCAAACATTGGGTGGCCAACGTTCTAGAGATTCCAGGATAGTCCGTAAACATAGGGCACTTTTTTGCCCTCTCCATAAAAAATAATTGAAGGCGTCCATGATTTTTTTGAAGCTGGAGAAACTTATTTGGATTATTTTGCCTGTAATTATCATCATTTTACAGTTCACAGTAAATGCAGCTGATGTCTTCATATCAGAATTATGGGCTGGAGACATGGATCACTTATAATCATAATAATTTATTATGGTTTTCTGATGTGTCCATAAAAAATATTGTCTGGCCGTGAATTTTTTATAAACTGAAAAAGTAAAAAGTCAGGTTGGCAACCGTGGTCGTACATGGACTGAGCTCATCAGGAAAGGATCAAACAAATTGTCCAATGTTGGTCAAACTAAAGGTACCGTTACATGCTTCAATGTTGAAAGGATATCACCAACGATCTCATGGGTGCGCGGTCGTTAGGACATCGTTTAGACATCGTTGGTGAGATGTCAGACGCCTAGATATCGTGCACGACGCTCCAACGATCCAGCGAGCAGCTATCGTTCGCACAACCCAGCGAACGATACTTGTTCACTGTTGTGAACAGGCAAAGTCGTTACCGACATCGTTATCGCGGTGTCACACAGAACGATGCAGCAGTTTGGCTGATTATGGATCGTTTGATTTGAGAACATGTTCTCAAATCTGAGATCAAAGATCCAACGATTTACCGTAATTGTATCTCGGTGTCACACGCAACGAAGTAGTAACAATGTAATTTGAACGACTCCAAACCCGTGACGTTTAAGCGATATTGTTCACAACCTTGTACCGTGTAATGGGGCCTTTAGTCTTCTGCTCCCATTCGAATCATATCTGTATGGGGGTAAGCATGCAATAAATGAAATGATGTGCAGGTGCGAGTCTTTGTTATTTTAAGTCTTTATTCTTTATCTTTAAGTCTTCTGCTGAAATGTAGGTGGCTTTGCTCCATTGGACTACGCATGTGTACTGAGAAAGCTCTATAAGTAACACTAAGCAGAGCACAGATAGCGGTGGCTCTATGTGATAACAGGTTGGCTGCACATCCGATTGCAGCAGGCGCCCGCGTCTGTCATCACCTCTGTGCCAGAGAACATGGACGTCTATGACCGAACCTTTTAAGTAAAGGACCCATCTGACAAAGTGAAGTGGTTCATATCACTCGACTCCTGACCTCTATCTAACCTTCTGTTATCGCTTTGGCTTTAGAAAACACATAAGGACTGCTGCATAGACAGTATATACAAATGTCAACAACTTTCAGAAAATATGGAAATGAACTATGGCTGTTGAGAAATATTGACAGTGAGATAAGAAGGTTTTGGACCTAAATGCAAAGTTTGTAACAAACCCTATCTACATAGTATGGCCCAATTATTTTAATGTTCTCCTGACTAAAAAAACTGTTGCGCTCCTTAACGCATCAGACCCCTGTGTGTTTGCAAAGTTTGCACCCCCTATAGCTGCACGGTAGATACTAGAAAGTATGGGCTGCTTCTAGGTATGGCATAATTTCCTGTTACATGATAGGGGAGTGATTGAAATGCATCCTGACTTTTCCAGATAGAATAAACACACTCTCTGGTCAAGGTGGCCATGGAGTTATTTTTAAATAAGCAGGGATCTGGGGGTAAGACCCCCCCCCAAGCAGGAGGGTTTGGGGGAAAGCGGAGTACACCCTTGCGTAATAATACTGGATGAAAGGAAATGTATCCACACCCACCAACCAATCAGGCCATGCCCACCAGTTAATCTGACCACTCTCACTGACCGGGAAGGAGCCCATACTGTCTAGGCTCAACCATAGTTGCACGTCCAAATATTGCATGAATACATGTGAACAGTTTATCAATGTCGCACACACTGAGCACAATCCTCATGTAGATAGATGCATATATGAAGTCATTATCAGTATCAACCCCATCATCCCTCTGTACCACTGAGACTATGACCACACAAATGTATTTGAGATGTTTAAAAATGAAAAGTTTAACTAGATAGAAAAGTTAGAATTTTGGAGGAGTTTTTCACTTCCGTATGCCTACTTACTTGAAGCGGCTTCACCCAATGAAAACTCGTCAGATGTGTCAGCGTTTTAAAGGGAATCTGTCTTTTGAGGTTTTTTAGTTTTTAATATGGGCCTTCAGGTGGCATAGAGGTGAAATTAACCATACCTGTATGCCTCCTGGATGATGGCTCGTTTTGGAAACATCATCTGTTATATCTTCTATCTTCCAGGCTATGGGGCATGACCTGCCCGGAAGATATGAGCACCTCTGATCTTCATTATACCCAATTTCTCCCCCTTCACTTTAGTATACTTGTGATGTTGTAGCACCCCAGGGTATGGGAACTCGGATGTCTGGGCCTCTTACTCTCCAAGCAGGGAATGTCACCGGTGGCATGCCCAGATCCGTGGCCTGGGGGATAGCCTCAAAGAATGGGGTTTTAGTATTTATAAGGGATTAAAGTCTTTGTCTCGTGACGCCACCTGTAGTACCTGGTGACTAGACACCAGCGCTGCCACAGTCCTCCGGAGGGTGGTGGTATTGCGGCTAGGGTGAAGTGATAGTCTCTGCGGGTAAAGGGGACAGGGGGGTGAAGAACTCATACACACGCTGATGAATGTCTCTCTCTTTACCTTTTACTGGTGGTATAGCAGGTAAAAGTCCAGAACACTGTCGGGTGACCAGGAAACACAGTTGAATCTCCACAGCAAGTGGGTGTAAGGCCTCCGTGTTCTCTTTTCCCCGTGTTGAAGCCCCTGCCCCGTGTAGAACTTGGCTGGCCTCCTCTACTATCTCTCTTCACCTGCACAGTCAACGGAACACCTCTGATGACTACCGCTGTTTCTCTCCCCACGGTGTCTGGCTCCCTGAACGGTGATTAAGCAGGTGACCCGGTGACTGGAGTCTCCACGGTTTGCCGGGGTTCCCCATTGGGCGTGTAGCTCTCCTGCAAACGCGGACCACCGTGTCCGGTGTGTTGTTAGGGCAAACCTATTCTGGCTCCTCCGTTCCAACTTTGCTCTCTCCTTTTCTTCTTGCCCTTCGTCCCCACTCTTGGGCTTTGTAGGACTGCTCAAAGGCTGTTCAGGGTCACCGGTTTGGGCCTAGCACGGCACCGATCACCAGGACGTATTCGTAGCTCTCCTAGCATCTGCACACTCTGACTAACTCCTCCGCAGCATCAGTATTTATAGGGGATCTTGCCTAAGGGCAGCAAGTTGGGCTCCCCCTTACTATGCTATGGTGGAAGGTGTTGGTTGTATTTGTGTACCTGCTGTGGATATTCATCTGTGTTCTAGGAGGGCCTGTCGGTACCTGTGGATGCAGGAAACCACAATGTGAAGTGCGTGGTCTTTGGGAGCCGTTTGGTACACACACTGGCAATCACATAATTGTAATGCCGCTCTCAGTGATTGACACTTGTATTTAAAAGGTTAACCAGCAACCATGGAAGCCAGTTCAGGACTCTGCTGTTAGAGGCAGATGATGGCAGTGGAGCACAGCTGGCATCTCCTAGGTAAAGTGTGGGCTCAGCTCCTGAGCCTGCTGCATACATGGGGATCCAACTTAGGAAGTGCTATTACATCCTACATCGTAAAGGTGTGAAATAGCTTTCAAATAACAATTTAACAGCGTTTAGAATAGCCGTAGAGTTTGTTATATTAGTTTTGATTATTGCTGTTACATTGCAATATCAGTTGTGTTGAATGATTCGTATTATTATTTTCATTGGTTTATTGCAAACAACAAAAAGTTTGTGAATTTTGCTTATAAACCAAATTTACAGTGGGGTTTATATCATTTTTACTGCAATCCTACGTTTACAGAATTTAAGAGTATTTGCGTCATAGTCTGAGTTATCGCCCAATACATAAGTAATACAAGTGATATACGACCAAATCTAATATCTCCACTTGTATCTAGGACACTGTAGTCTTCTTGGCACAGGCACATGTTCTTTGATCTTGGGTTTTCTTGTTGGCCTGAAGTCTTCTCCAGCAAATATTTATCTGGCTCTGTGTTATATATTAAAAATAACCTACGTGGTTCTAAAATAAAGTCTAAAAAAGAAATAAACCAGAATTTATGTCGTGAATATAAATACATACCGCAAGTCCATTTTTAACTGTACATTAAATCTACCGCATAGGAAGTCATATAAGGTAATGGAGGAGATTGTAGGGAATGCTGTAAATTCACAACCTGCTGCCTCCAGTGATATCATCTAAAACAGGCGACCCACGTATTAGAAGAAGGTCTATCTTTCTGCAATTTAGTCGACATGCAGACACACATACTTGAACATCTTCCAAGCGGTGCATTGATTAAGATCTTTATGCAGAGTCTCTGTTGACACATAACATTATACAGATTTGGGCTCTGCATCAGTATTGTTACATATGTATATAGCAGGCCTTATGACTACTGCACCTCCCGTAGTCAGAGGGACCATGCACTGAACTGATTTCCCTGGTGCCTGCAGCCAACACTACATGTAGGTCATGCCAGGTTCATATCTGCGTTTGTGCTGCATTTGAATGCAATGCGTTTTTCTGCTGCATTACCGCATAGAAACGCATGCAAGCGCATGCATTAAGGCACCCATAGACTTGTATGGTAAACGCATTGCAAACACACTGCAAAAGCAATGCAATATGTGATTTCGTTTGAATCGCTGCATTTTTCCTGAACACACAGGAAACTTTGCCAGCAACATTTCCTGTGCGCTTGGGAAAAATGCAGCATTTCAAACACGACTGCATTTTGCAGTGCATTTGCAGTGCGTTTACAATGTGTTTACCATACAAGTCTATGGGTGCGTTTGGATGTGTTTCTATGCGTTAATGCATGTGAACCTAGCCTCATACATATAATACTGCCTGTAAGTGATATGCGACAAGCTCCCCTAAAGGTGGCTGCCAGCATATGAAATTTTATCACTTAGGCTAGGGTCACACTTGGAAGGCTAATTGCGGTTACTGCATCCAGATCCGGATGCGGTAATCGCAAGTGCCTTCAGACACATTTTGCCTTCAAAATGACTTCCTGAATCTGCATGCGGTATCCGTATTGCACCTTAATGTTGATTCTGGTGGGCGGATCCGGATGTTTCCCGGCTTTCCTGCATGGGTTTTGAGGCGGGGAATGAATTCGGCTAAAATCAGATTCTCCCGGAATCACCCAGATCCAGCTTAAAACCGGCGCTCATTGACTCCTATGTTATTGTGTGTCGGATTGCTCCGGATCCGACACAATCCAATTTTGTCCGTGATGTGTGCTGTGGTTTATGGTCCGGGTGCCGCAACCTGGCTCCACACACATTTGCGGTTTACATTTCAAAACCAGAATACGGATGAGAAAACTGTGCGAAAACCGCTGCCTGTATGATTTTTACCGCAGGCAACGAAACCGAATGCCGGTACCGGATTGCATGTAGTGCAGTCCTGCTTTATAATGGGCTCCTATGGGCTGCAGATCCTGATCCGGTTTTGAGCTTTTTGACAGCTCAAAACCGGATCAGGATCTGCATTTGCTAATGCAAATGTGACCCTAGCCTTAGGCTAGGGTCACACTTGAAAGCTTGCATCCATTTGCAGGATCCATTAGAGGATCCTTTTTTTCCCTTCCTTTTTTTATGGCAATTTTTTTCATTTTTAGTGCATGCGTTAACGCATGGTACACATATGCTCATCTTCCTGCCCTGGGCTTAAAACAAGGGATAAAAGATGAGCGAACTTTGCTCGAACATGTTTGCCAATTTCAAATCTGGACAAGATTTGGCAATGTTCGTTTGACACCTCGAACTCGAATGGAAAAGACGGAAATTCAGGTTTTGTTCAGTGAGGCTGTGGTCACAGTTGCCATGCGTTTTTTTAAGTGATTTAACAAAACTCATGCTTTTTTTCATGTCAGCATGAGTTTTGTAAGGTGTGTGATGGCTCCCTGCGTTTTTGGGTGCGTTTTTGAATCTGCACATAAAAATAGTGCTTGTAGTATTTTTTTGAGCGTTTTGAAAAATGCATGCGTTTTTGTAGAAAACGCATGCGTTTTTATAACATGGGTTCCTATGGAAAACGCATGCAAAAACGCATGTACAGTTAGTACCTTTTAGTGCCATTCAAAAACGCATGCGTTTCCCATAGGAGCCCATGTTAAAAAAACGCATGCGTTTCCGGAAAAACGCATGCGTTTTTTAACATGGGCTCCTATGGGAAACGCATGCGTTTTTGAATGGCACTAAAAGGTACTAACTGTACATGCGTTTTTGCATGCGTTTTCCATAGGAACCCATGTTATAAAAACGCATGCGTTTTTGTAGAAAACGCATGCGTTTTTGTATATGCTCCAAAAACGCATGGGACAGTCACTCATGCTTTTTGGCTATTAGGGCATGCGTTTTTTAACATGGGGGCCTATGGGTGCGTTTTTTACATGCGTTTTTGAAAACGCAGGTCTCCAAAAATGCATGTGAAAAATGGTACTGTGACCCCAGCCTAATTGTTCGGATGTAAGTGTAGCAAATGCACTAATGCTTCTGTTCTATGTTATCATTCACACACACAGACATATCATCTTACCTGTCTCACGCTGTTGCTTCCTGGTCCACTCCCCCACGCTTCCTCTCACTTCCGGTCCCGCCCATTAACCTTTCTGAATATCACTTCACTGACTCCACGACAGCCAATCACACACTATCATGCTCTGTGAGAGCGTCTGTGATTGGCTGTTGTAATTAGACTGCATTTTCTCAATATGGATGGTGTCTGTGCATTGTTGTCATACACATTATTGTATGGCAACCAACCTGACATCATAGGGTGTAAAATAAATAAATAATGGGAAAAAATGTCTAGGGCTCCGCTGTTTTCAGTCTCATTACAAATAAAGCGGACAGCTTTGAGCTGCCAGCCTCAGCTGCCTATTTTTACCATGGTTGAAAAAAGGTTTAAAAAACTTAAATAGGCATTCCCATTTCTGTCCTTGATGATGTCCTTAATGATCGTTGGGGTTGATAATCCAACTTTTGGGTCCACCGTCATTCTGAGAATGAAGAGGCTGCAGTGCTCCAGGCCATCTGGCTATGCAGAGAGCTACAGCAGAACCATTAAGTTGACCAAGCAGGTCTGACCAAGAACACATAAGTATAAAGGAGAAATGTGGCTGCAACACTGAAGCAGCACGGGACCCAATATTGGTAGAAGACCCATTCACACCCAGCAGTAATCATTAGGTGATGACATATCCTAGTTTTCACCACTTACTGCGATAGCCGTACTTCTTAGGGTAAGGACACACTGGTGTGAAATACGAACGAGTGGTATGCATGAGTTCCGTGCATTGCACTCGGACCAATGTTAGTTAATGGTGTAGACCAGATTACTGTGTGTCGGACGTTAATTTCACATCCAGAATCTGGATGAGAAAAAAATTGCCACATACTGCGACAGTATGAGATTCTCATGCGAGACTCGCCAATGCAAGTCAATGGGTCCGACAAAATCACGGACCGCACACACAGACAGCTCAGGGACAGGGTAGGGAGAGCGATTTTAGCATGGTGTTTCTCATGCTGGAAAAAGAGTAGTCAGGATAGAATAGCTAGATCGGGCTAACCTGTCTCCTGCTGTTACTTCTGGGGCCACCTATTAAGCTAATTGCATAGTCTTCGCACTGTCAGACAAACAGGCAATCAGAGAAGCTCATACTGTTTGAGAGCCTCTATGATTGGCTGTTGTAGACAGACTGGATTTCCTCAATCTCGACAGTTATTCTGCTTGGTTGCCATACACATTAGTGTATGTCAACCAACCTGGCGTTATAGGATGCTTTGCAGCATTTTTAAATCTAGCCCGATGAAAGCTACGAGCTGCCACCCTCAGCTGCCTAATTTTCCTTGGCTGGCAAAAAAAATTGCGTGGGCTTTGCCCTAGTTTTCATTGCCAGCCAAGGTAAAACTAGGCAGCTCAGGGCTGGTATTCTCAGCGGGGTGAGGGCCCATTTTTATAGGGCCCCCCACTCTAAAGAATAGCAGCCCAGAGCTGCCCCAGAACATGGCGCATTAATAATAAGCACCATTTCCAAATGCCTTACTAGGTTCTTCCAGCGGCCCTGGTGGTGGGCGGCAGGCTGGCTAATTAAGGGGTTAATGCCAGCTTTGTTTTACCAGCTGGTATTAAGCCTGAGATTTTTAATGTCAGGCCAAGTTAGACCCAGCCATTAAGATTCTCCAATAAAGGGTTAAAAAAAAGACACCCCACAGAGAAAAAATTATTTATTAAAAATAAAGACACAGACAGAATTAGGGACCCAATCTGTATTACCCCCATGCATCCCTCCAACGATCCTGGTCTTCTGTCTTCTCTCTTCTGTCTTCTCTCTTCTGTCTTCTTTCTTCTACAAATGATTCAGCTCTGGTACATCATAAAGCATGGGGAGGAAGAATGCTTCCACCCCGTGCTCTGTGATTACTGAATGAGCAGAGACAGCGGCTGGTAAGCGATGACATCATCACTGACACCGTTTCAATAGTAACCAAATAGTCGTTACTATAGCAACAATGCCCATGGCGAGAGCACAGCGGCTTCTGTATGAGCCGACTCATACAGGAGCCGGAGGAGCTAAGGCCCTGCTTACCGGCGTTGCTTACCAATAACAGTCGCACCGACAAGCAGGGAGTTAACTCTGCTATCACCGCTGCTCCAGTATGAACGCCACATATTTATTTATTTATTTATTTAATACCCTATGATGGCAGTTTTTTTTTGTACCCTTGATGGAAGGAGCTAGGACAGCATCCGAAACGCATTGGAAATAAACACCATTTCATTAAGTTCTCGTATGGTCCTTTTTTCCTGAAACAGCAGCGCAGATCATGGGAGCATATTCCTTGTATTTCTATGATGGCAGGTTGGTTGCCGTACACTAATGTGTACGGCAACCAAGCAGAATCATTGTCCAGATTGAGGAAATCTAGACTGACTACAACAGCCAATTACAG
This sequence comes from Allobates femoralis, assembly GCA_033576535.1. Classification (NCBI taxonomy): domain Eukaryota; kingdom Metazoa; phylum Chordata; class Amphibia; order Anura; family Aromobatidae; genus Allobates; species Allobates femoralis. Next base: position 540,316,760 of record JARQOC010000005.1, read on the forward strand.
AGATTCTCAAACAGTGTGAGCTTCTCTGATTGGCTGTTTGTATGACAGTACAGTGAATATGCAATTAGCTTAATAGGCGGCCCTGGAAGTAGCATCGGGAGGCAGGTAAACCCGGTCTGGCTATTCTAGCATCTATCTATCCGTGTATTCTATTCAAACAATCTATCCTGTCAACTCTTCTCTCACTTCATACTGCATGAGAAATGCCATGATAAAATCGCATTACACACGGACAACACACAGATGTCACACGGACAGCACTCGGATGTTATCTGAGAAAAAAACGCACACTCTCACAGCAGTTGCATGTCAAACGGAGCAAAAAATGGGATGTCAGTCGTCCAACTCTCCTGGATGAGAAACAGACCGATTTTAATCATGCCAGTGTGTCCCCTACCCTTATAGGTAACATTGGATCTATCGCCTGCTCGGACCCTCAGCAGCTGCACATGTAACGTGGTTGATCAGTCCGTGTCACGTTTATTTGAAAACTTAGAATTGTTTTAGAAATTAGTTGGAAAAAATGAGTTTGTTAAACGTCTTAGTGCATTAGTATATAAAGTAAAAATGACAATACAGTTATGGTATCACTCAGCCGAGAATTAGTCTTCCACCTCATTCGCTCTTAGAACTATTTGTACCTGACAAAGATCTTGATATATTTAGTGATTCAGACATAGTTTATTTCACTATGAGACTTTTTAATTGTGCGTTCATGTCAGACTCACGTAATATTCACTTTCATTTAACTGCAAACTAAAAGATTCTGGAGAAATTTTGCAATAGCTGTAACAGGATTAATCCTTATATTCAGAATAATAATAATGTTAGAAGGGTTTTGTAGTTTTAATTCGCCGTGAGTAGACTATGTACATCAACATAAGATTATAAACTGTTGGAGTCTTCAAGATGAATTTTTATAGACTTGGGCTGTAGCGAACACAGGTGTCTAAAGTACAAGAGCTGCGTAGACGGTCACATGAGTCTATTAATGGCTTGTAAAGGTATGAGCACACGCTAAGTATTTGAATAACGTCTACCTGATTGAGGGAGCCGGCTCTGACGCTCATTGACATAGGGAAGGGAGGGGGAAATCCTCCCCTCTGTAGTCGTGACATTTTAGTCTATGACCAGTCTGGTTGGCGTTGATCACTGCCAGGCATAACAGGCAGGTTGGTATCAGCTAGACACAATCTTTTTTTTTTTTTTTTAAATCCTGGATAACCCTTTTTAGCTCCAGCTACCCATCCTGTCTTGCTTTGATGGCAATCTCAAAGAGAGTTGGGGCTTTATTAACCAGTGCCACATACATTTTACTCTCCACACTCATCTATTTCATTTAGATTGAACTTAGGTTGGATTTATGGTTTCTCTCCTGTCTTAGTAGCATGGAGGTCCATAAACTCATGACTTCAGGTGATTTCTGGAGATATTCCTACCAGTGTTTGAGGCTCCAGGCTGCACCTCTTCAACCGCTTCATCCCTTTTGACTCTAAGGGCCCCTTTACAGACGGCTACATTTCTTGGGTGGCTACAGGTAACTTACTGGCTGCAGTGAAATCATGGAGAGATTATTCCATTTGTACACAGCAACAAGATAGAACCTTGTCTCCATGATTTCACTGCAACCAGTAAGATACCCTGTAGCCACCAAAGAAATGTAGCCGTGTGTAAAGGGGCCCTAAAGGTACCTTTACACGCCGCGGTGTAGCAACTGAGAGGCAATTGGGATTTTTGTCACGGTTGCCTTGAAATTGCTCCGAAGTTGCGGCGTGTAATTGGGGAACCCTCTGGTGATTTTGAAAGTTGCTCCCGGTTGCAGTTTCAGAGCATTGTTCAAAAACCAGAGGCAACCCTGAAGGTGACTTGCCCTGGTTTTGGTGTGTGAAAGGGCGATAGGGATGGAATCTGAGTAGCCTAGTGATTTCCCAGAGGCATGCCACAGCGTGCTGGATACCGCGCCCCATCAGCGATCATTGGTGGGGGCTACTGTGTTTCCATTGGCTGTCCCTTCACAGGGCGCCATATTTAAAGAGCTGTCCATTCACACTGCACAATTGCAATGGCGTCATGTATTAGCCAGCCTTCCTGCGCAGGCTGGCCAACCATGACGCTATTGCGTTGTCTACTCAGCGTGTTTGGGGCGCGGAATACACAACTCTGTCACACCTATGTTCTTGCGGCGCTGCACAGGTACGCCCACATTCCCTTAGTGATTGCGGCATGTGAAGCAGTGACGGGATTCAACTGGATGTTTCCTGCAGGATCAGTTTCAACTTCCGGGGAACCACGTTCTCCATTGGTTTGGCCAAAAAAGGTGAGGGTGTAAGGGGGGTACTGTGATGCCTGTGAGTCACTCAGCTGGTAAGCACCATACTCTTTGTATTCATTGTGTCCTGTAATGTTCTGCTTCCCTGGCCTATCTCCAGCTCTTAGGTGGTGTTTTAGACAGCTCCTCCATCCACACCTTTGCCTGAGTATAGGTTTAATCTCACTTAGTCTTGTGTTCGTTCTGGCTGTGTTCTCCTCTCCTGACCTTGGATATGTTTCTTGAAATTGTGCTGCCTGCCTCGACATCTAACTGTCTATAACTCTGGTTTTCCCTGTACCTGCTCCTTGACCCCTGATCAGCTGCTGTAGGCCAGGGGACTGCCCTGGAGAGGCACCTGGTGAGTATCAGCAGCTTAGGTCTATCCTCACCATTAGAGGCACTAGTGAAAACCTGCTAGTCACCTAGTTATGCCCCTCCATGGTAAGCCCAGCTAGTGGAGCAGAGGGTGTACACCATCCAGGGTCACACAGTGTTTCGTTCCAAAGGAAGTCCTGGAAGATTCCAGAGTGGCTGTTACTGTCACCTGACTTGTGACCTGGAGGCCATTGCACATGAAGAGTAGGATAAGAATCCTTAGTAAAACTGCGAGAAGCTGTTGTCTGGCTCTGCATCACCCTTACAGCAGGTCATAACAGCCAGTGGGACTCTACTAAGTACTAGAAGAGGGGTCTCAAACACAGCTGGGTTTATGGGCTAGACAGAAAAAAATTAATTTGGGGGGCCGCATTCTTTGCAGGACAAAGTGATGTTTTTGGTTATAACACATTTTTTCGTCTACACACCTTTTAATCCCCCCCCCCCTTTTCCACTGATTTAGTTCATTTCTTTTAAATGATATTCATCACATGGTTTATAGCACAGTTTTATACCCTGGATCATTACAAATGAGGCAATAAGAAATGTGCAATTTTTATTTGTTTATTTTAGTTTATATATAAAACAGCATTTTTAGGGTAAAAGAGAATGTCATGCCTTTTGAATTTTGTTTTTTACATTTTATCCCCTTCTTGTAAGTAATATCATCTTACAATCATCATAACATAGTAATTTTGGTCAACATCTTGTAGTAATGTCCCTATCCTGGTCTCCATGTTGTTGTAATGTCCCCAAACCTGGTCCCTATCTTTTAGTTATATCTTCCATCCTGGTCCTCATCTTGTAAGAATGTGCCTCATAGTGGTCAACCTCTTCTAGAAATGTGCCTATCCTAATCTGCATCTTGTATTAATGTCTGCCTTCCTGTCCCCTTGTTGTACCAATGTTCCCATTCTGATCCTTATCTTGTAGTAATGTCCCCAATTTGATCCCCTTCTTGTAGCAATGTCCCAATACTGGTCCCCTTATTGTCGTAATGTCCCCATCTTAATCCTCTTCTTGTAGTCTTTCCCATCCTGATCCTCTTCTTGTAGTAATGTGCCCATCCTGATTCTCTTCTTGTAGTCATGTGCCCATCCTGATCCCCTTCTTGTAGTAATGTCCCCATCTTGGTCCCCTTCTTGAAGTAATGTCCCCATCCTGGTCCTCATCTTGTAGTAATGTCCCCATGCTGAGTTCCTTCTTGTAGTAATGTCCCCATCCAGGTTCCATGTTGTAGTAATATCCCCATGCTGAGTCCCTTCTTGTAGTAATGTCCCCATCCAAATCCTCTTCTTGTAGTAATACCCCATTCTGGTCCACTTCTTGTAGTAATATCACAATCCTGGTTCCCATCTTATAGTAATATCCCCATCATGTTGTAATGTCCCATCCCGGTCCCCGTCTTGTAGTAATGTTCTCTTCCTGTTTCCCACCTTGCAGTAATGTGCACATCCTGGTCCTTCATGTTGTAATAATGTCCCCTATTATATTTTTTCACATATACAGACACATACACACAGATTCTTCTCTTTTCACCTATCCTTCATTCCCTAAACACCCTTCTTTCTGCACATATACCTTGCAGGCACAGTGGACCCCTTGAGGATCACGGTCCATTCCAAGGTTTGCCGACACCCACGCTTCAGTTGCATTGTTGGCTCACGCAGAGACAATCTCTCTGCATATCTCCAATGCCAGCCGCTGGCCAATCAGAGACCAGCAGCTTACGCCATATGCTGTCATCAGCCGCTGGCCTCCAATTGGCCGGTGGATGCCAAGCTGAGCCGAGCTTGTTCCTGGTGGTGCCGGCAATTTAATTGAAGTATAGTGCAACTGTCGGCGGTCTATGGACCTGACTGCGATCTTCAAGAGGTGTATGGTGCTTGCTGGCCACATGAAGCAGCCTCAAGAGCCGTATACGACACGCAGGCTGCATATTTGAGACCTCTATACTAGAGGCTTGTCCTATCAAAAGGGGATAACTTATTAATTTGGTAGAAACTCTTTACTGCTTAGCTGAATTGGATGTGCATTTGTATATGAATTAGAGTCAGTTTTATTCCCTGGTAATTGCAGGGCTTTGGCTATCTACCATATTGTACATATAGGCAGGGCTGCACCGTCCATTGGACAGTGTGAGCCCTGTCATTCAGGCGGCAAGAGGCAGGGGGAGCGGCAGTGCAGAAGGGGGCGGCGCCTCATGCAAATAGCCTCCCCCTGTCATGGCGCCGGCCACTCACCCCGTGCACCGCAGGTAAGCGGAGACCCACCGGGGGCCCAATACAGAAGGGGCAGCAGCGCTGAGCTTCACCAGCACCCCATCCCCCCCCGTAATCACTGCCGCGGCTCAGGCGGCAGTGGGGCTTGGTGCACCCCTGCATATAGGGGATATATAAAGAAAGATAAATAAGTCAGAGATGGTCCTAAGGCACAAAATAGGAGCAAGATAATTCTATATACAGTTAGGGCCAGAAATATTTGGACAGTGACACAATTTTCGCGAGTTGGGCTCTGCATGCCACCACATTGGATTTGAAATGAAACCTCTACAACAGAATTCAAGTGCAGATTGTAACGTTTAATTTGAAGGGTTGAACAAAAATATCTGATAGAAAATTTAGGAATTGTACACATTTCTTTACAAACACTCCACATTTTAGGAGGTCAAAAGTAATTGGACAAATAAACATAACCCAAACAAAATATTTTTATTTTCAATATTTTGTTGCGAATCCTTTGGAGGCAATCACTGCCTTAAGTCTGGAACCCATGGACATCACCAAACGCTGGGTTTCCTCCTTCTTAATGCTTTTCCAGGCCTTTACAGCCGCAGCCTTCAGGTCTTGCTTATTTATGGGTCTTTTCCGTCTTAAGTCTGGATTTCAGCAAGTGAAATGCATGCTCAATTGGGTTAAGATCTGGTGATTGACTTGGCCATTGCAGAATGTTCCACTTTTTTGCACTCATGAACTCCTGGGTAGCTTTGGCTGTATGCTTGGGTCATTGTCCATCTGTACTATGAAGCGCCGTCCAATCAACTTTGCAGCATTTGGCTGAATCTGGGCTGAAAGTATATCCCGATACACTCCAGAATTCATCCGGCTACTCTTGTCTGCTGTTATGTCATCAATAAACACAAGTGACCCAGTGCCATTGAAAGCCATGCATGCCCATGCCATCACGTTGCCTCCACCATGTTTTACAGAGGATGTGGTGTGCCTTTGATCATGTGCCGTTCCCTTTCTTCTACAAACTTTTTTCTTCCCATCATTCTGGTACAGGTTGATCTTTGTCTCATCTGTCCATAGAATACTTTTCCAGAACTGAGCTGGCTTCTTGAGGTGTTTTTCAGCAAATTTAACTCTGGCCTGTCTATTTTTGGAATTGATGAATGGTTTGCATCTAGATGTGAACCCTTTGTATTTACTGTCATAGAGTCTTCTCTTTACTGTTGACTTAGAGACAGATACACCTACTTCACTGAGAATGTTCTGGACTTCAGTTGATGTTGTGAACGGGTTCTTCTTCACCAAATAAAGTATGCGGCGATCATCCACCACTGTTGTCATCCGTGGACGCCCAGGCCTTTTAGAGTTCCCAAGCTCACCAGTCGATTCCTTTTTTCTCAGAATGTACCCAACTGTTGATTTTGCTACTCCAAGCATGTCTGCTATCTCTCTGATGGATTTTTTCTTTTTTTTCAGCCTCAGGATGTTCTGCTTCACCTCAATTGAGAGTTCCTTTGACCGCATGTTGTCTGGTCACAGCAACAGCTTCCAAATGCAAAACCACACACCTGGAATCCACCCCTGACCTTTTAACTACTTCATTGATTACAGGTTAACGAGGGAGACGCCTTCAGAGTTAATTGCAGCCCTTAGAGTCCGTTGTCCAATTACTTTTGGTCCCTTGAAAAAGAGGAGGCTATGCATTACAGAGCTATGATTCCTAAACCCTTTCTCCGATTTGGATGTGGAAACTCTCATATTGCAGCTGGGAGTGTGCACTTTCAGCCCATATTATATATATAATTGTATTTCTGAACATGTTTTTGTAAACAGCTAAAATAACAAAACTTGTGTCACTGTCCAAATATTTCTGGCCCTAACTGTATAATGATGACAGGCATCAGATAGATATCCACACTATAAACAGAAGGTTTTTATAGATGGATAGACAGACATATCAATATATTTTGCATTCATTATACCGTTCATTCCTAATTTCTTTCTGAAAAATTATCTTTACAGTTTATTACCGTGTAAAATATATACACCAGATAGCTCATCTGTTTATACATGACATAACTTATTAAAATCATGTGTCTTCTATTTCTGCCTCATTCAGACTTCTTAGTTTTCCATGTACAAGAAAAACGGATTGGTTATTTTTGGATCAGTCTATGAACAGACTTTGATCATAGTGTGGTTCGAGCAGCATCGTCTTTTCTCGTAAGTCAAAAAAATAAGGGTTTCTTCACCTTCTATGTGTGAACCGATTTTTTCCACGGACCCATAGACTTGCATTGTCGATTTTGATCTGACCCTTGGATCAAAAATAAAACATGTACTAATTGGTCCTCCAAAAATCACAGACATGTGAATGGCGCCATAGACTATAAGAGATACGAGTGCCATCCGTGAAAACTAGGGATAGTTCTTGTAGGCAAAAATTGGATGTCTGAATGATTCTTTAAACAAAACAATAAGGACAAAAAGTGGTTTATAGACATCATTGATAAGACAATATTCCTAATACATGTGCTAAAAAAACATACTAAAAGGTCTTCAAGGAAAGGAATACAGAGTAATAAAATGACAACATCAATGTTATAGTTTAATTTTATGTTCATATATCGCTAGTAGCAGCAGGCACAGCCATCCAAGGAGAAGGCCTAGGTTTTGAAGAAAAAACATCAACCAAGGTCTCTGCGTCTGAATGTGAGTCATTTCAGGTAACTGTAAAAAAATGAGATAGCTATGAATAACATTAAATCGAGATTGGAGATGGGGTTTCTATCAAGAAGATAATACACGGTGTGATGTACTAACCGGCAATATTGTACATGGATGGTATGTATCACACAGACGAAGATTTGTTGCAATGTAAAACCAAATTGTTTTGTTGGGACTTATAGTTCTATGAGTGATTTTTATAACTTGGGGATGTTTTACAGGTTAGTCAGAGAGCTGGGCGGGTCTGACTAACCACCTACCTTCCATGGGTGTGTCTCAACAGATGTCAGGTGACTGGTTCTTGGTCACATGACTGTGATGTCAGCCAGGTCCTGCAAATTAGCAGCACTTTTGGGCAGCACATGGTGGCGAGACCATGTGGGCTGTGAGCAGAAGCCAGTCTGCCAGGTCCTGCAAGGGTGCAGGACATAATATATTTGTCTGTGAGACTCAGCCTCTGTAAGTTTACTGGGAGAAGCTAATTGAATTAGTTCAATGAACATTGCCCAAAATTTCATTGAGGAACACGGTTCTGAATAAGATCTGTCTATGGACCTGTGAATGGGAAAGGACTTTATATAGACTATGTGATGATGTTGCCGTATAACTGATGAAAGGCTAATACATCTTAGGCGGCTGTCACACGGTTCAATTTAATGAACGATATTGCTTAAACGATCTGCTTTTTGATCGCTTAAGCGATATCGTTTGTGCATTGCTGCGTGCGATCAAGCGATTTTACAATGTAAAATCACTTGATCGTTACATCGCAGATATGGGAGCTGGAGCTCATATCAAGCGATAATCGCTTGTTCAATCTGCTTCATCGTGGTGTGTGACACCATGATGATCCATCTCCCAGCGGCAGAAGGTAGCAACAGGTAGGCACCGCACGTACACGCGCACGTTTTCAACGTTTGCCTACGGTACCTGATACCGCATTTACATGCCGCCACAAGGTGCTCCACGGAAGGTATTTTCGTCCCCTGGAAGTGCCGACGGGTGCCGCAGGATTCCTTCTGTGGAGCACCTTCCCTGATTTACACGCCGCTACCACAAGGTAATATGGGCGTACATATCATGCCAGAGTTGTGTCTTACGCGCCTCTCGTATGGTGATTGGACAATGCAATAGCATCATGATTGGCCAGCCAGCGCAGGAAGGCTGGCTAATACATGATGCTATTGCAATTGTGTAGTGTGACTGGTCGGCTCCTTAAATATGCCGCCCTATGCAGGGAAAACCAATCGTAATGCAGGAGCTTCCACCAATGATCGCTGATGGGGTGCGGTATCCCGGAGGCTGTGTCATGCCCCAGGGAATTCACTAGGTGTCGAAAATACCTTCCTGTGCCCCGATTACACGCCGCTACCATAGGGTTTATTCCTGCTTGTTTTTGAGCACGGCTGAAAGACAGGTGTCCACAGAGACAGGAGGGTGTTACCTGAATTACACGCCGCTACCTCGCGGTGTTTTGACGGTACAAGGTACAATTGTCTCCGACACCGGCTGGTTTCTACCTTTCGGTAGCGGCGTGTAAAGGTACCATTATATATAAATAAAAAAAAACATGATAGCTAGATAGATAGATAATCCAAATAAATTGACAGCATTACCAGAAAACATTGTGTGCAATAAAACCTGCAGAGGTAATGTCCAAACCTTCTGTACAGTGAAAAGTATGGCTTATTGATCTAAAAGTATGTGCACCTTTAGGGACCCGTCACACGGTGCCACGTCACCGGAGATGTCGACGGCGCCTGGCGGGAGCGCGCACGCTTTTGGCGCCCCGACAGCATCGCCGCCCCCCGTTTACACGGGGAGACAACTCCGGCGATGCCCCGGCGAGCTGATAGGCGGCATCGCCGCCGGGGTGTCTCAAAACCCCAGCGGCGATGCAGTACAATGGGAGCCTATGGCTCCCATCGTCTGACAGGTCGCCGGTGGCCATTTACATGGGGCAATGTGTACACATCGCCCCAGATCGGCCGCCTGGTTTCAGAGCACTGCTCTGAAACCAGACAACCAGTAAAATGCGTCTCTATCGCCTAATTACATTAGGCGATGCAGGGGCGATATCGGTGCCGATATCGCCTAACAAATTGGCGGTACCGTCGCCACGTGTGACGGTACCCTAAAGGTGGGGTCACACGCGGCGATCTGGCCTGCGATGTCGGAAGCGATGCGCGGGTGCCCGCTTGCTTCCGACATCGCAGGCCAGCTGTCACACGGCACGACGTTGCCGGTGACGCGGCTGCGATGTGGGCGGAGCCGTCGCTCGCTGGGCTGGGCTCAGCCCAGCGAGCGATCCTCAGTAACCCTGTGACATAGGCTGGATCGCGCCGCCAACAGTGTCAGACGGCGCGATCCAGCCTAATCGCTGGTCACAGGTTGAAAGGTTTATGAACATGTTCATAAACCTGTCAACCTGCGACCAGCGATAATTTGCAGTTGCGTCGCGCTGTCACACAGCGCGACGCACTTGCAATATCGCCCGCGACTTCGCTGTGACGTCACTTTGCGGCGATGTCGCGGGCGACATCGCCGCGTGTGACCCCACCTTAAGGATTACCATTTAAAGGGGAAATTTGAGTGTGGTGTTTTCAATCAATAGGCTGACAATTTGATGTGAGTGGGTGACTTGTTTTATTTGAAAACAGGAATCTATTAATGTCTGATCTTCACAACATGTTTGTGGAAGTGTGTCATGGCACACCAGGATGAAGAAGATAATAAAACTATCTCTAAAGAGTTTGGACTTCAGCAATGTAAAGTCAGATTGTGTATAAGTGGAGGGGATTTAAAGGGAACCAACCAGCAGGATTTAGGGCTATAAAGTGAAGCCAGTGCCTTACAGACACTGGGATACTGAAGGCAATCCTAACTTTAATGAAAAGTAGTTTTAAGGTAATGAAGCTACAGACGGTCTGATGTTGTTCCAGTATGACACAAGGCTGACGATTATCATATCTCTGACGTTAAAGTGGAAAGAAATTTGCCAGATGGGTCTTTGTTGAATCTTTCAATTTATGTGTCACATCCATCTAATGATGAATGTTTTTAACTTTTCATAACTGGATGATTCAAGAAGGGTCGGATGTATTATGAAACATTGTGTTAGTTTATATGAAGCATTCATGTTATGTTATTTTATTAAATGCCAGCCAACTCGAGTCAGCAACTGGAGGAGGCAGCAAAGACACCATCGATCAGTTATACGCTTTGTACTAAGTCATCGTCTTTAAGCCAAGAATAAGTTGAGGTTTACAGTTATCCAAAAGCAATTCTGTGTGAGGCGTACACTTCAAGAAAATCATTATGAAAGAAGGGACCATGATGACTGAATACTAGCATTCATTGCCATGGATTTGTGGTCCCACCATTTTATTCTAGTGACGATCTGGGGTCACAGCAATCAGACCACTACAAGACAACTTCTTTCTCTGTATATGAGGGTGATCATTTGATATAACATCGTAGTAATCACTCACCATTTCCACTAGAGACAGATAGAGGAACATTCCTGCGGTGATAGCAAATATCCACATCTGCACATCGGGGTTGGTGGATACTGACAGGCCAATGTAGAGACCTGCGAAGGCTGTCAATGCACTGATAAAGTTCATTAGAAAGGCTATTTTTGCTGTAAGTCCAGTATTCAGTAACACTGCAAAATCTCCTGTAAGAGAAGAACAAGTTTTTTTTTCTTAAATGTTGTCTTTTTTCACAAAATGATTGTGTAAACCAAGCACAGACACTTGGTGCACAGCTGAGCAGATCAGTGCACCTTCACACCTATTTGTGTTCCATCTATCTCCAGCTTTCCTTGACTCCTGTGAAGGCAAAGCAAGAAAGAGGAGGGTGAAGATAGACCAAAACAAGGGGGGGAGAAGGTACATTAAACTTAGAGGAGGGTGAAGATGGGTGGAAACAAGAAGGGGAGAAGGTGCACTGAACTAAGAGGAGGGTGAAGATTGGTGGAATCAAGGAGGGGAGAAGGTGCTCTGAACTGAGAGGAGGGTTAAGATAGGTGGAATCAAGGAGGGGAGAAGGTGCTCTGAACTGAGAGGAGGGTTAAGATAGGTGGAAACAAGGAGGGGAGAAGGTGCACTGAACTAAGAGGAGGGTGAAGATTGGTGGAAACAAGGAGGGGAGAAGGTTCACTAAACTGAGAGGAGGGTGAAGATAGGTGGAAACAAGGAAGGGAGAAGGTGCACTGAACTGAGAAGAGGGTTAAGATAGGTGGAAACAAGGAGGGGAGAAGGTGCACTGAACTGAGAGGATGGTGAAGATAGGCAGGAACAAAAAGGGGAGAAGGTGCACTAAACTGTTTAGCCGAGCAGACGCCGGTACAAAACATAAAGGGGTCCTCTCAAGATTGAAAGGTATCTCCTATACAAAGAATAGGACCACCATGGTCTCTACCAATCTAGGGAAATGAACTGGAGGTTGATCACGTACACTACCTCAACATTCATTCTCCTAGGAGTGCCATAGATCAGCCAAATGGTGCGTTTGTCAATCTCTGGCACTCCAATTAAGAATGAATGAGGTGGTTTTGCACATGATGGATTTCTGCTCCGTTCAGCCTGGGCTATCCAGTGCCACGGTTCTCCTGATCAGTGGGAGCCATGGTTGATCAGACAGTCAGTGATTGGTGAGTTTTCTCTTGTCTCATGAATCCAAAGAAAAGAGAACTCTCCAGCGAGCAATGAAGACTTGATCCCAGGCGTATGCAAAACTTGAATAGCCAACAAAACCAAGCCCATACTCCCGCCCTTAAGAACCTCAACATTTTGGCAGAGCCATAGTCATTGTGTTCCACCATGATTAAGGCTCCGCTGAAACACAGCGGTTTTAAGGGCGGGATGTGGGCTTGGTTTATTAAGATTTTGCATATGCCTGGAATCCAGTCTTCATTGCTTGCTAGAGAGTTCTCTATTCTTTGGATCACCCTACAAAGCCTATCTGGGCTACTCTTGTGCTGGAGCAGTGGATATGGACATCTAAGTGGTGAGCTGAAACTCCTTCATCTATCCATTTATCCTGTGAATAGGAGATAATTTTTAAACTTGAAAACACCCCTTTAACTTAGTGGATAACATGGGAGATAACATCCGCATCATTCATAGATGGATGGGTGGTACTTGCTGGTAGAGAGGGTGCTCAAAGTATAGTCTGGGGACTCCCATTAGATCACTTGGTGCTGATCAGTTTACAGTACTTATCAAGTAAAAAGCTTCATAATAAAGGTGTACATGGCAGCAGGGCCTGTATAAAAAGATGGTAAAATAAGGAAAACTTTATTGTGTTCCGGTTTGCCAAAACATACAGAGAGTGGTAGCTCTCATGAGAATTCACTGAAACAAAGAGATGTTAAGAGGTGTGACTTACCAAGGAGGACACATGAATTTTACTTATTATGCAGCTGTAAATTCAGCTATTTGCTATTACTGTGTGTATGTGTAAGGAGGTGGACTGATTGCTATTGCCTTTCTTTCCCAGAAGAAACCAATCGAGTTGTTGTAATGTCATGTGAATTATGTCCTGTATCTTTATGCAAATAGAGTCTGTGGAGCCTCGGTTAGGAGTCTCAAACACAGGACTAGCCATATATCCCTCCAGGGAAGGACCCAGCCAAGGGGTGGCTCCTTGCGGAGAACACCATAACCACCAAATGAAGTGGCCCTATAAGTCAATATCCAACTCTTTTACAAGTTTACAGATATGACAAGGGAATACCAAGGCCAGGTATCCATCCACATACAGCTGTTTCGGGGTGTTGCCCCTCATCAGTGTGGAGTAGGATTCTGGCTAGGTGGGAGCAAGGCCTAGTAGACCAAGATTGCAAAGTATTCACTGATCTCAGGGAGACCAGTCCAAGAAAACACTGCGGGCAGCCGGCTAAAGCACTCAAAACACAGTGAATTCCTAGGCACATTGCCCCCTGGGAAATATGAATATGCAAATAGAGTCTGTGGAGCCTCGGTTAGGAGTCTCAAACACAGGACTAGCCATATATCCCTCCTGTATCTTTGTAATTGATAGTAATATACAGGGGCATGTAAACGTTTTAGTGCAATTAGACAAAATTACTTTTATTGTGAACAGTTAAGCAAGTTGAATATGAGATGATGTCTAAAAGGCATAAGGTTAAAGATGACACATTTCCTATTTATTTTAGGCAAAACAATATTTTTTCATCTTTTACATTTTAAAATTAACAATAAAAGGAAAATGGGCTGATGCATAACTTTAGGCACCTTGCATGGTTGTAACCTAGTAGCACCACCATTAACAAGTATCACAGCTTGTAAATACTTTTTGTAGCAGCCAACAGTCTTTCAGTTCTTGCTTGAGAGATTTTCATCCTGTCTTCCTTGGAAAAGTCTTCCTGTTCTGTGAGATTTCTGGCTCATCTTCCCTTTCTGTGTGATTCCTGGCTCGTCTTGCATGCACTGCTTTTTTGAGGTCTTGCCACAGATTTTCCATGATGTTTAGATCAGGGGACTGTTAATGCTATTATAAAACCTTCAATTTGTGTCTTTTGAGGTAATCTACTATGGATTTTGATGCATGTTTAAGATCATTATCCATTTGTAGAAACCATCCTCTATTCAATTTCAGCTTTCTTACAGATGGTGTTATGTTTACATGAATAATTTCTTGAAATTTAATTCGATCTTTTCTTTTCACTAGCCGAGAAATGTTCCCCGTGCCATTGGCTGCAATACAACCCCAAAGCATGATTTATCCACCCCATTCTTAATGGTTGGTGAGATGTTCTTTTCCTGAAATACTGTGCCCTTTTTTTCTCCACACATGCCTTTGATCATTCTGGCCAAAGAGTTCTATTTTAACCTAATCGGTCCACAGGACTTGTTTCCAAAATGCATCAGATTACTTTAAATGTTCTTTTGCATATTTCTGACCCAAAAGTTTATGGTAAGGATGCAGGAGAGGTTTTTTTCTGATGACTCTTTCATGTAGACCATATTTGTGCAGGTATCTCTGAACAGTAGAACAATGTACCACAACTTCAGAGTCTACTAAATATTTCTGAAGGTAATTTGCAGTCAAGTGAGGCATTATTTTAGCAATCCTACAAGCAGCTCTCACTGAAATATTGCTTGGTCTTCCAGACCTTATCTTGACCTCCACTGTTCATGGTAACTGCCTTTTTTTACTTACATTTCGAATTGAAGAAAGAGCAACTTGAAAATGTCTTGCTTTCTTTTTATAGCCTTTTCCTGCTTTGTGGGCCTCCAGCATTTTCATTTTCCGATTGCTAGGCAGCTGCTGTTTGTGGCACAAAGTTAGAGGAGGTTGGGTGTTTTTAGAGCTGTGAAATTTGTATCAAACTTGGCCTTTTTGTAACGATGATAGTGAAGGAACAGTAGCCTTAACAGGCTAATTAAAGACTGAAACCTTGGCGAGAGTTATCTGAGCACACAAATCTAGAGTGCCCACACTTTTGCATCTGCCCATTTTCCTTTTTGTAATTTTTGAAATGTGAAAGGTTACATTTTTTTTCCCCTAAAATGCAAAGTAAATTTGTCATCTTCAACTTCATGCCTTTTAGAGATCATTTGATCTTCAACTTTCTTAAATGTTCACAATAACAGTAATTGTGACAAGGGGTGTCCAAAGTTTTACATGCAACTATGTAAATTGTGTAGGTAATGTACTATTTCAAATTCAATGTGTTATAATGTTCACATGTATAATGTATAGCACTTGTATAAGTATTTGCCAGACTGTTGGGCAAGTAATAATTAAGAGTTCAGACTAGCCCACAATGGGAGGGTTTAGTCTCTAGAGTAAGTGAAAGTTTTCTGTACAACTTCAGATAGACCTGCTTTTGTGACTAGAACAGACTGATGGTCTGAGAGTTGATCAACTTAAGATTGCATGCAGCGGCTGACTGCATGGTGGCAACTGAGAAAGAAAGGAGAAAGACCGAAGTGAGATAATATGATCCTGGAGTGCTGATCAAGACACAGACCAAGAGACACCATCAAGGATATAGACTGTTCATCCAAGAGGTGGACAGGACTTTAGCAACTAGGCCCCAAGCCTAAAAAGTAATGAGTCAGGATGGACAAAGTCAGCTTTCCCGGGAGGAGTCTCCGTAAATGTCTGCAATTATAATACTCTTCACTGACACTACTGGTAAAACCTCTACCCCCTCCTCTACGAGGAGACGAAACATGGAAATTGAAGCATCTGGGAGCATGAGGGTATATTCATACCTTAATAGTTAGACTGCCTATACCCCCTCCTCTACTAGAAGAAGAGACAAGGAGCTGCAGAAATGGAAAGTGACTGTCTTAGGCTGGCTTCACACTGCAGTTTTTCACTGATCAGTGTCCATCCAGTTTGTCTGCCAAAACCAGGAGAGGAACTAGTAGAGAAAAGCTATAATTGAAAGATTGACACCTGTTCTGAGTTTTGGAGACTCTCCTGGTTTTGGCACCCAAACTGGATGGACACTGATCAGTGAAAAACTGCAGTGTGAAGCCAGCCTTATTGTTGCAAACTGAGCTTGGTGGTGCTCGGACTCACAAGACCAGAAAAAAATGTGAAAAACCCAGTGGGAACTAGAACTTTGTCTTAATATGTGCTGTAAAACTGATACGGCCTGGAAGTTATGTACCCACTATCTCAAGTATAAAGCTGTTACTAAAGAGCTGTTAAAGGGAACCGAAAAGCCACCTAACCTATCAATACATGTCCCTGCACCTTTCTATTACCTTTATAACTATCCCTCTCTTTGCTAAATGCCTGTTTTTAATGTTGTAAAAATGGTTTTTAAACTTACTCATTAAGATGATGATGAAGTGGGGGCTATATGCAATAGTCCCCCTTGGGTGTGTTTGTTTGTAGCCTCCATCATCCTTTATCATGCCCCCATGGGCGTGATCTTGAAATAAAATTTTGCGCCCCCAGCCTTCCTGTGGGAATGACGCTGAACACATCATTTCCGGAACCGCGGGCCCCTCAGCAACCTGATATTTATCTTAGCAGCGGCACAATGCTGCTAAGTGGGGCTCCATAGAACCCCGCATAGAAGCGCACAAAGCTACTACGGTAAACATTGGGTTGCTATGGCCCCTTAACAACCCGATGTTTACCGTAGTAGCGGTGTGAGCTGCTAAGTGGGGTTCTATGGAGCCATATCCAATGATGGGGGGTTGCAATATGGTAGGATAGGGGGAGTTAGTACACTTAGTGTACTGTGATATGCATTGCCTCCCGCCTCCACTCAGCGCTAGCTTCAAAGAGGTGGACAGCGGGATGCAGTGAATATTACATTAGACTAATTAGGAGGCCCAGGTGACCACATGCTTCTTCTGCAGCCCCTTCCAGCTTCCTCCAGCCGCTCCAAAGACATCCCCCCTCCAGCACAGCCCACACAGCACCACAGCATGTTACATTCAGACCATAAGATGCACCACCGACTTTCCCCCACAATCAGGGGGAAAAAAGTGCGTCTTATGGTCTGAAAAATACGGTATATTCTCTCTACATGACTGACTGTCCCATTCCTTAAAACACACATTTGTAATGTAAATACATGTCATAGATTTGCAGTGCATACCCATTTCATGTGGGATTTCATGACATAGAATTGCTATAGTTGTCGCCACGCCTGTTTCGGTTGAGGATGAAAATGCAGATCCTATTACCATACCATCAGCAAAGTTATGTAGGCTGTCTCCAACCAAGATCATTATCGCTAACAAGGTTATTCCTTTATCTAAAACAAAGAAAGACAATAGTGTAAAAGATCATTTTTGCCATCATATTTCTGTATATTACTCAACTGATTCACATTAGTCAATATATGTCATCTTTATACTGATTTTAAAGGGATTGGTCATCAGATAAAAAATATTTAAAAAAAGGCTTAGGGCCCTTTCACATCAGCGTTTTTCATAATTCGCGGCAGATGCGGTGAAAAAACCGCATCTGCCGCGTTTGCCGCATAACGGTTCCACTTGCGGCACAGTTGCGGTTTTTTCAATGTAAAGTATAGGCGTACTTGCGGCAGGTGCGGCAAGTGCGGTTTTGCACTTGCGGCAGGTGCGGCCGCGAAAAAAACCGCAGTAAGCCGCGGTTTTTTTCGCGGCCGCACCTGCCGCAAGTGCAAAACCGCACTTGCCGCACCTGCCGCAAGTACGCCTATACTTTACATTGAAAAAACCGCAACTGTGCCGCAAGTGGAACCGTTATGCGGCAAACGCGGCAGATGCGGTTTTTTCACCGCATCTGCCGCGAATTATGAAAAACGCTGATGTGAAAGGGCCCTTAGACTGGTATAAAAAATAGACTATTACTAACCTTCACCGATTGCCTGTAGCTCCCATTGTGGAGCTTACCTACTCCTTACTGGACTCTACTCATCCTGGTTCTTGATACACCAGTTGAAATACCTGAAAATGCCTGCACGGCCAATTATTGGCTCAAAAAAATCACCAGTGATCGGTTGAATAAGTGACTGCTGGAGACCAAACCGCAACTGCGGGGATCGTTGTAGGTGAGTATTCCATTCTAATTTATACCAGTCTGTGTTCTTAATAAAATATATATCCCTTTGACACTCCCTTAACTTTCACATTTTTATTATGGTCTTATAGGGGTTATTTCCTTCTTTAGAAGTTATCACCTAGCCATTGGATAGATTACAAGTTGCTGATTAATGGAGGTCCAGCCTGTGATACCACCACAGATTTGGAAAATGGAGTTCTTCAGAGCCCGTTCTGAATAAACAATTGAAAAAGCATGCACACCACCATCCATCCGTTACCAATAGACCGCCAGAAACAGCAGAGAGCTGTAGGCAGCTATATTTGTCAGCCTCATAGAGAAGGAATGGAGCTGTGGTCACCTCCAGTCATTGGTTCATTCAGATGGGGCATTTTAGATTTCAGTTCTTATGATTAATTGGGTGCCCATTCGGTTGACTTTCACCAAGTTATCACCTTTAAAGTTAGAAATAACCTTTTACTTATTTTAGAGATCTCAACTCACTTAGCAGCATTTGAGGTAGGTACAGGAGGCAATATAATTTAAACATCCAGCCTACTTTATTAAAACTTCATAAAATGCCACAAACAAGGAAAATAATTGACCTTTCTTGGCAGGAAAGCAGGATACAGTCCTAACAATGACACTTCAGCACTAAATCAGCATACATATCCAAGCATGGAAACTGGAGGATGTCTAAGGCTGGCTTCACACTTGCAGATGGATCTGCAGCGTTTTGCAGATGCATCTGCAAGTGTGAGCATGCTGACCGCGGCCCCTATGTTTATAATAGGGCGCACGCGGTGTGAAAGCTCTCATTCACTCCTATATGTGTACTGTCAGCAGGCGTATGCCTGCTGACAGATCACACACTCCCGTCCGCACTGTGGACGCGAGATGTAGCGTCCATGCTGCGGGCGGGAGAGTGTGATCTGTAAGCAGGCATACGCCTGCTGACAGTACACATATAGGAGTGAATGAGAGCTTTCACACCGCGTGCGCCCTATTATAAACATAGGGGCCGCGGTCAGCATGCTCACACTTGCAGATGCATCTGCAAAACGCTGCAGATCCATCTGCAAGTGTGAAGGCAGCCTTAGATCCATACACAGACTTCTAATTATCTCACCTGGATTTCCTTATGTTCACCATACCATGCACGGGGATGGGGATATGTGAGCAGCCAGTCCCACCCATCTCTCTCATAGCTCGTAATCCAAGCCCGTGCCACAACACTCCCATTACTTTACGTGCTGGAGCTAGCTTCAAGGTTTACATGACTGAGGATAACCACTTCTGTGATACATATCTCTCCTCCATGACATGTCTGACGGCCATCTTATATTAATATTTATGTTAAGGACAATTACATTTTATTAACACTTTTGCCTGTGAGTGTTTCTTCAAGCTCACATCAGTGTTCTGATCCCTTTGCATTCCAAATATTGACTCATTCTTGTTGATCACATTATTTGGCACCAGTTTACACCCTTGCTAGTCCCTGATACTATCTCTCATGTGTAAACTGCATATGTGGGGAAATGGTGTAGCAGGGACTGTTTTTTATGTTTACACGTCCAAGTTAACACGATAAGATGTATTGGTCAGGAAATTCTCCATGGGTTTGCAAATTATCTCTCTTTTCAAGAGGAAAAAAAGGTAACTCTGCTATCTAGCAAAGATAACCACTAGAAATGAGCAAATCAATTCAAATTCATGTAACATATTTTAGTGATTTGGTTAACCTGGCCTATTTAAACAATTTGCAATTTGCTTAGTTTGAATTGTCTAAACTGGCTATAGCCATTATTCACATTGCAGAAGTCAAAGAAGGATTACATAGGCTTTCAGCTATCCCATCCTATGGCATGACACAATCAAGAAGGTCAATCCTAGCCAGAAGGGGTGGGGGAACAACTCTTTTTTTCCCGTGTTCCTGACCGGGGTTGCAGTGTAAAGCATGTGGTTAATAGACTAAGTAATTATATTTACCAGGTCCACGCTATCATTTTCAGCTATGCCTCGTTGCTTCTTTACTTCTGGGTTTCCATGTTGAATAGTCACGTGACTGGCTCCAATAGCCAATCACATACACCACGAAGACAAGGGGTGGCCCGGAAGTGACGCAGTGACGCGTCACACCAGGAATGGACAGCGCGGACCAGGTAAGTATTAACTATTGCCTTGCTTTAAGCAGCTACTCCAGCCCATAACCTGAATTGTTTGCCCATCTCTACTAGCCAGTGTAAAAGCAGGAGCAGGAAATGCAGCAGCCATTTTGTGGCGAATCTGGATAGTGAGAGGACGTCACAGCTCCAATAGAGAGTTAGGGAGAGAAATATTACTGTTTTAAGAAAAGAAAATAGTGTCACAAATGTTTCGGGGTAGTTGGAGACTCTGTAGTCCTGTGAAATCATCGCAAATTGATTAGTCGTGAATTGAATTTCATAGGAAGATTTGTCGAATCTGATAAATGTGAATTTCAAAAGATTGATTCATCCATAATAACTAGCTTAAAAAATGAGCGCTGAAGCTTTGACAAGTCTTGTCTGGCAGTTATAATTGGATAATGTTTCTTTTTCTCGTCAGCTCACTTACGTTTCTTTCTAACTCTGATGTTGACCGGAGTAATCTCTGCTATGGCAGCATCTGTAGGTTCACAGTCTTCTGGACTCCTCTATAAAAATAAAGTTAAAAAAGGTCATAAAAATTTAAAGAACCACAAAAAGGATAAAAGTTGTGAAAGGCAAATCTAGCACAGAACAATTCTTCTTTTAAGGCTGAAGGCACACTGGGCAAGGGACTCGCGCGAGTGAAATGCGAGGGAAACTCGCATTGCACTCGGACCAGTGTTGCCCTATCAGGCAGGGCACACTGGTGCGAGTCCCCCGCACCTAACTCGCAATGCGAGTCAGAAGCGAGTGCAGTCGCAGCATGCTGCGACTGCATGCGATCCCCACACGCGAGAGGTCAATAGAAGTGTATGGGGGCGAGAAAAACTCACCCCCATACAGCACATGGTGCGATACTCGCACCCGTTTTTAGATTTCCCCTGCAGTGCCGGTACAGTTAGCTATCATCTTGTACTGCTGTAACAACAGCGGTAGAATGTGTTTAACTAATACACTGATGATGGGTGTAAAATAATTTATTCCGGGGTTATTTTAGCTATTAACCCCATCAGCATCCTCTGCGCCGCATGTGTGCGCAGAGGATGTTTATGTGGCTCAAATCCCGGTGATGAAGGGGTTAATATGAAGCTGGTGTAGTGGCACCATGTATGTTGAGAGTGTCCTCACTCTCTGCAAACATGGTGTCATTACACCATGTGTGTGCAGGGATTTATTGTTTAGTAAAATGGGTTAAAAGAACAGTCGGCTTTATAAATTCACTGAGAAAGCCGACTCTCTGTTACTGTCTATGGGGAGCTGTTCTCCCTCATGGTGCTGAAGCTCTGTCTCGCCTTCAGCACCTGCACTGTTCAGCACCATGAGAGGGGACAGCTCCCCATAGACAGTAACAGAGCGCCGGCTTTCTCAGTGAATTTATAAACCCGACAGTTCTTTTAACCCATTTTACTAAACAATTAACCCCTTCACACACATGGTGTAATGACACCATGTCTGCAGAGAGTGAGGACACTCTCAACATACATGGTGCCACTACAACAGCTTCATATCAACCCCTTCATCACCAGGATTTGAGCCACATCAGCAACCTCTGTGCACACATGCGGCGCAGAGGATGCTGATGGGGTTAATAGCAAAAATAACCCCGGAACACATTATTTTACACCCATCATCATTATATTAGCTAAACATCTTGTACCGCCGCTGTCACAGCAGTGCAAGATGTTAGCTAACTGTTAGGTATAGCGGGAAATACAAACTAAGAGTTTCTATTCCCCGACAAATGCTGTCCACAGTCCTTCAGGACCATGGACAGCATCTCTATCATACGCAGCACACACGCACTTACACCTCACACTCGCAGCATACTCACATCAATACATGCATGCACACTCGCCACAAACACACATTACACTAACATCACTGTCGTGCATCAAACACGCTCCGTGTTTGATGCACGACAGTGTGCCTTCAGCCTAAGCATTATTATTTTACCATGTATTGAGTGCTACTTATAATTAGGATTTTTGTATTATCTATTCAATACATTTGAACACTGTGTACTTTAGCATTTTGTTTCCCATGACATGCTTGATTCCTTGCAGTTTTTACCCATTTGTGCAATATCAAGTAGAACATGACATACTAAAGATATGATTAAGACAAAATAAAAAAAAATAATGCCAATAAGTACCAATCACTATGATTTCTTTATAAAAATAAGATTTCATTTATCTCGTGCAAAATTCCAAACTAACAAGTCCACGTTTTCTAAATGTAAGAATCTTAGCAGTGGTCCTGAATAGGAATGAGCTTAATTTTGTCTTTACCATAAGGCCATATGCACACATTGAGTATTTGATGAGTTTTTCAGTATTTGTAGCCAAAACCATTAGTGGGTGATAAATACAGAAGTGGTGACGTGTTTCTATTAGACTTTTCCTCTGTTCCCCTCGAGGTTTTGGCTACAAAAACTGAGTTAAAAAACCATCAAATACTCAACATGTGCACCATAGTCTAAAGGAGCAATTAGAGGGCTGATTTCAGCCAATTTATAGCATGGACTGCCTATACATGTCTATTGGCGCTCCTCTATTTTCTTTACATAGTATCATGTCAACGGCAGCACATCCACTGTTTTCAAGGGGCAATGTGCTGCTGAGAATGTGATTGTTATGCCAACATAAACATACAATTGCCTAATGGATGAGTGTATCTCTCGTTTGTTGGATGATCGCTGTCATGTTTACAAGGGACAATATTCAGGATCAAGCATTCTAATGCACCATATTGACTTGTCTAAATGCACCTTAACCCAAAATGAAAGAAATGAAATACCATCATACTACACCTCGAAAAATGACCTGCTATTACTCCTGACATTCCTATTTTAGTCAATATTTAAAAGTGCTAACACTTTCGGCCATGACTTTATATATCTCATGTGAAGATATGGTACTATACTTTGTTGTGTATACTGCTTTATCTTACATGTTACTGTGTAATGTGTATTTTTAGTTCACATTTTAAAATAATGATTGATGCTATCTAACGCTAGTACATTTGATGAGTAACCAACTCTATTACTGCATCCTACACAGAGAACAATGAAAAGAATTGCTATCTACCGCTAGGATAGTTGACCTCTTTCTGTATTTCCATATATATGGCATATTTGGCAACACTAATCTGAGCCATCTAACACAACAAAGTACTACAACTACCAACCCACTGTAACCTCAGTGACCAAGCAATGTTCACCTAATAACCAGGCCAAAAATGTAAAGAGGAACTCTGGGCAGATAAAATAATTGTATGGTCCCTGCACTCATAGACTATAATGCTAGACTGCATATTACACTTGAATAATGCTTAGAACTCCTAAAAATCACTTATTCACTAACTGCTCCTTACCAGTCAGCCATCTCCCCCCATGGGGGACAATGTGTCATGTCTGATTGAGCAGCTCTCCCCTCTCCCTCCGCAGTAAGCATCTGTGCATCCAGGAACCTTCCAACCCTTTCTCATTCAATCACATGTGTGTTATGTCATATAAGGTCCTATTGACACATTGGTTACTGCTATCCTTGGTCCCAGGGACCAGGTTACTGCCATCCCTGGTCTCATTTTGTATATTTGGTTGCTATTTTCAACTAAATATGTTTGTGACCAGAGGAGTGTTAGGGTGGTTGTACCCACTTACAATGTGTACGGAAAGTATTCAAACCCCTTTAAATTTTTCACTTTTTGTTTCATTGCAGCCATTAGGTAAACTCAAAAAGTTCATTGTTTTTCTCATTAATGTACACTCTGCACCCCATCTTAACTGAACCCCCCCCCCAGAAATATAGATATTTTTGTAAATGTATTAAAAAAAGAAAAATCACATGGTCATAAGTATTCAGCCCCTTTGCTTAGTATTGAGTATTTGTGCCTTTTGAACTCGTACAGCCATAAGTCTTCTTGGGAATGATGCAACAAGTTTTCCACCCCTGGATTTGGGGATCCTCTGCCATTCTTCCTTGCAGATCCTCTCCAGTTCACGTCAGGTTGGATGGTGATGTTGGTGGAGCCATTTTCAGGTCTCTTTGGAGATGCTCAATTGGGTTTAGGTCAGGGCTCTGGCTGGGCCAGTCAAGAATGGTCACAGAGTTGTTGTGAAGCCACTGTTTTCTTATTTTAGCTGTAAGCTTAGGGTCCTTGTCTTTTTGGAAGGTGAACCTTTGCCAAGTTTGAAGTCCAGAGCCCTCTGGACAGGGGTGGACTGGCCCAGGTGGCAGGGGGGCAAATGCCCCCCAGGCTGCTGATATTGGCCTCATCCAGGGCCACCCCCATACTAAAATGGGCTGGTACGGTCCTGCTTTGCGGCTGCAGCTGCAAACTTCACAGCAGCCGTGCAGCCGAGGACGCCCTGGCAGCATGGTGAGTGAGGCCGATAGCATGGCTAGCCCCCTCCCACTCCTCAAACTCCGCTAGCAACCCCCCCATCCCACCCCCGGTCCTCAAACTCTGCCAGCACCCTCCCCCGCTCCTCAAACTCGCTACACCACTCTGCTGGCACCCACCCCCCCGCTCCTCATCTGGGGCTGCTGACATGAAATTGCCTCCCTGGTCAAGGTGCACCAGCCCGCCCCTGCCTCTGGAAGAGATTTTCATCCAAGATATCTCTGTACTTGGCCGCATTCATGTTTCCTTCAATTGCAACCAGTCTCCTGTCCCTGCAGCTGAAAACACCCGCATAGCATGATGCTGCCACCACCATGTTTCACTGTTGGGATTGTATTGGGCAGTATGAGCAGTGCCTAGTTTTCTCCACACACACTCCTTAGAATTATCACAAAAAGTTCCATATTCAGCTCTTCAGACCAGAGAATCTTATTTATCATAGTCTGCGATGCCTTCAGGTGTTTTTTTGCAACATGCGGACTTTCATATGTCTTGCGCTGTGGAGAAGCTTTCATCAGGCCACTCTGCCATAAAGGCCGACTGGTGGAGGGTTGCAGTGATAGTTGACTTTGTAAGAAATTTCTCCCATCTCCCTACTGCATCTCTGGAGCTCAGACACAGTGATCTTGGGGTTCTTCTTTACCTCTCTCAACAACGCTTTTCTCCCATGATTGCTCAGTTTGGCTGGACGGCCAGGTCTAGGAAGACGTCTGATGGTCCCAAACTTCTTCTTTTTAAGGATTATAAAGGCACTGTGCTCATAAGAACTTTGAGTACTGCAGAAATTCTTTTGTAACTTTGGCCACATCTGTGCCTTGTCCACAATCTGTCTCTGAGCTCCTTGGGCAGTTCCTTTGACCTTATGGTTTTCATTTGGTCTGACATGCACTGTGAGCTGTGAAATCTTATATAGACAGATTTCCAAATCAACCCATTTTTTTTAAATTGCTCCAAGTCTTTCATATTTGAGGCATCTTCTCCTAACAGCAATTTTAAGATCTCTCCACGGGAGCTCAATAGGGTTTAGATCCAGAGTCGCTGCTGCCAATTCAGAATATATTAGGAGCCATGTTGAAGTAACTTTGGGATCATTTCCTGCTGGAAAACCCATGACCTAGGATGCAAACAACCTTTCTGAGACCGGTCTCTAAATTGCAACTCAAAACCCTCTGGTAATATTCAAATTTCATGAGGCCTTGTCCACAGTGAAGGCACTTAGTGCCAGAGGCAGCAAAAAATCCCAAAATATCTTTGAGCCTGCACCACATCTGACTGTAAATCCTGTATTATTTTCTTTTTAGGCCTCATTGTATTTTAAGTAAACAGTAGAAAGATGTGCTTTACCAAAAAGCTCTATCTTGTCTCATCTGGCAATAATTTGCTTTCCCAGAAGGATTTTGGTTACTCTCGTACATTTTGGCAAACTGCAGTCAAACTTTTTTTTGTCTCTGTGTCAGCAGTGGGGTTGTTCTGAGTCTCCTCCGTGTATTTCATTTCATTCAAATGTTGATGGATAATTCACACTGACACTGATGCCCCCTGAGCCTGCAGGACAGCTTGAATTTCATTGAAACTTGATTTGGGTTTATCCACCATCCAGACTATCCTGTGTGGCATCCATTCATCAATTTTTCACTGACATTCGTGTCCAGGGAGATTAGCTACAGTGCCATGGTTTGTAAACTTTTTGAAAAAGTTGTTCACCAACTTGCAAGATTGAAATTGCTGATATTTGTTTTTAACAGTTTTTGGTTCTCAAGTCCTTAGACAGTTCTCTTTTCATTCAGTTCTCCAAGCTTAGTGTGGCACACACAGACACGTAATTCATAGATTGAGTCAACTTCTCCCCTTTTTATCAGGTTTTAGGTGTGATTTTCACATTGCCTGCATCTGTTATTTGCCACAGGTGAGTGTGAACGAGCACTACATGCTTGAAACAAAGTTGTGTACCTACTATAAGTCACACCCAGATTTTAGAGGAGGAAAATAGAGAAAAAAAACTAAGCAAAAATGTGGCCCCATCCAGGGGCCCTTTCAAGTAACCTATGGAATCCCATCTTAGTATATAATTCCCATACTGGAAATGGCCCCCAATCCTGGTATATAGCCCTTCTTCCTGTGATATAGCCCTTCATCCTGGAATAGAGCCCCCCATTTTTTTATATAACATCCCCCATCCTGGATATGCCTCCCATCCAGTGATACAGCCCCCCATCCTGAGATACAGACCCCCATCCTGGATATGGCCACCAATCCTGGTACATAGCTTCCCATCCTGGATATGGCCCCCCATCCTGGTATACAGCCCCCCCCCATCCTTGATATGGCTCCCCATCCTGGATATGGCCCCCCATCCTGGTATACAGCCCCCCTATCCAGAATATGGCCCCCCAGCCTGGGATATAGCCCCCAATGCTGGTATATAGCCCCCACTATCTGGGTACATTACCCCCCACCATCTGGATACATTATCCACCATTGTGGTATATGGCCCTCTTATTTTGAATATGCCACCCCCCATCCTGAATATGGCCCCCATGCTGCCGCAAACAAGAAAATAACAAACAATATAACTCACCCTCCAGCTCTTGCCTTTGTCTCTCCCTGCTTGCAGCACTTGCATTCTGAGTCCTCCTCCATTTCCGAGGCAGCTGGTCATGAGACTGGGTCACGCTGTGATGATGTCACTCTGCTGTGTCAGTCACATGACTGGCAGCGGAACGAGGAGGACTCAGAATGTGAGTGCTGCAAGCAGGGAAATATAGAGGCAAGCGCTGGAGGGTGAGTTATATTACTATTATTATTATATATTTATATAGTGCCATTGGATCCATGGCGCTTTACATGTGTAAGGGCAAAAAAAGGACAAGAACATAAATAACGACGAATAAATCATACAGGTACATTAGGGCAAGATCCTGTCCATAAGGGCTCACAGTCTATAGGGGATGGGTGGATATTGTTTGTTTGCACAGCATGGGGGCCATATCCAGTGATGGTTCAGTGTACACTACCTCTAATTAAATATGTACTTCATCCCTTCGCCCATCTCTGAGTTCGGCTTCAGCACTGAGACGTGGACAGCGGCGATGCAATGCATATTAAAAGTATAATGAGTGGGAGCACGTGACCTCCCGCTATCTCAGCAACTGCCCGCAGCCTCTTTTCCAACCCACTTCAGAGCCAAAAGTTGCTCCAGCACAGCCCCACAGTCCACATATTCGGACTATAAGATGCACCCCCCATTGCCCACCAGAATTTTGGGGTGAAAAAGTGCATCTTATAGTCCAAACAATACGGTATCTACTGTGAACTGTACAATATATTATACTACATTATACATTAAACCAATCCCAGCCATCTAATGACACCAAGATCATGTGGCTTCTTCACATCTCAAGACTTACGAGCTGAATAGTAGACGTTGATTTGGCTTTTCTTGACTGGTCATTCAAGTGGGATTCCAGGGGGAGGTCATGGGAATGTGTTAGGTGACCATTCAATAGTGATAGTCCCTGCAGAAAATCGTGAAACATGATTAAAAAATTTGAAAACATAAGATTATTGAAAGTCAAAAAATGTGCAATAATGAAAAACATTATAGACTAGTTCCAAGTAGCAGATAGAAATAAATAAAATAATTGTGTACTATTGATGATTTCAAAAATTTATACCAGGGGAGTATATGATATTTTGGAACCATGCAATGGTCCCAATTGGGACTCCCCATGGACCTCCATTGGGTACTGAGAAACACATAATGGGGACCCAATAGGAATGAAGAGATGAGCCCACTTGATTACTTAGATGTCATCCTCACTGCAGTGCTCGCAACAACAACCACAAAGGTTAAACTTCTCTGATCAGAGTTAGCTTCATGGTAGCAACTGTAGGGTATGGAGTGGTCTTGGTACATGAGCCCACTTCATGCCACTCTGATCTATGGTGGGTGTTGGGGAAAGAAAAACACGAAGCAATCACTGATCTCAGGGAGACCAGTCCAAGAAAACTCTGCGGGCAGCTGGCTAAACTAACCCTGTGAAATTCCTAGGCCATTGCCCCCTGAGAATTACGAATATGCAAATAAAGTCTGTGGAGCTTCGTTTAGGAGTCTCAACACAGGACTAGCCAGATATCCCTCCAGGGAAGACCTAGCCATGAGGGTGGCTCTTTGAGGAGACACCATAACCACCATATTAAGTGGCCTTTGAGTCAATATCCAGCTCTTTACGAGCTTAAATATATGACAAAGGAATACCAAGGCCAGGTATCCATCCACAGACAGCTGTTTCAGGGTGTTCCCCTCATCAGTGTGGAGTAGGATTCTGCTAGGTGGGAGCAATGCCTAGTAGACCAACAACGCAAAGTAATTCACTGATCTCAGGGAGACCAGTCCAAGAAAAACTGCGGGCTAGCCGGCTAAAGCGCTTCAACACAGTGAATTCCTAGGCGCATTGTCCCCTAGGAATTAGTTGGCCTACTAGGCACCTCGTCAGTATCCTACTCCACACTGATGAGGGGCAACACCCCAAAACAGCTGTCTGTGGATGGATACCTGCCCTTGGTATTCCCTTGTCATATATTTAAGCTCGTAAAGAGCTGGATATTGACTCAAAGGGCCACTTAATATGGTGGTTATGGTGGTCTCCTCAAAGAGACCACCCCATGGCTAGGTCCTTCCCTAGATGGATATCTGGCTAGTCCTGTGTTGAGACTCCTAAACGAGGGGAAAGAGAAAAGACAATGTGCCAACCAACTTACGAACCCTATAGAAGCTGAATAGTCTGCTCTATTGGCATATTTAAACCCCTTTAGGTTCATGGCATTTATAAAGGCTTCTACAGATATTAGATAGCTGGTCAAACAGTCATTAGTGCCCCA
Source organism: Allobates femoralis (assembly GCA_033576535.1). Classification (NCBI taxonomy): domain Eukaryota; kingdom Metazoa; phylum Chordata; class Amphibia; order Anura; family Aromobatidae; genus Allobates; species Allobates femoralis. Next base: position 540,346,390 of record JARQOC010000005.1, read on the forward strand.
TGCACATCAATTCTTGGCTTGGCTTGACCCAAGCGCCCCTTAGTCCTCTGTGAGTATTCACTTAAATACTCGCACTTGTGACAGTTTTATCTTAGCACCATACAAAAAAATTGGTCGTTAAAATTCAACAGCCCAAATCCTTTTTACACAAATATCATTTATTTTGGTAGCGCCCGGAGGCTCTCATATATATTAGATTGTCAGCATGTTAGGGCCAATTTATTCTAATGTTATGGGAGGCTTAAAAGGTATGTATCACCAGAACATTGCCTGTTTTAAATTTGGTTTTAAATATACAATCTTTATTAAAAATTTAAATTAGAAGACTTCTCAATTTCACAATGGGAACGCTGACTTTTTTAGGCTCTAACCTTTCTGTTGTTTCAAGAAACAACACACATAGATTAGCCACAATGAACAGACTCTGACCCTATTTTGTTGTATTGCAGCACCTAATGAGCTTGTTTGAAAGGTCACTGTGACGGGAAGGGGCAGCAGAAGAGCTGTGACATTACTCATTGTGATTGGTGGATCCTGTGTTGTCAGCTGTGTATAGAGGTGTTATCAGTCATTGGAATCCTGCCTCTGATGATAAGGTAACTGCTGAAAACTCTTCCTTAAGGGACGGGAAGTATGAGTTGCAAAGAGCTCCAATGGTAAATGTTATAAATTGCAAGATTACATAATTTTTATTTTTTTAATAAAGGTCTTGATATGAAGAAAAAAGCATTAGTGATTAATAAAATATTATGTAACGAATTGATTTAAGCAATGGGTAATTTTCTGATCCGTCAGTCTTAACTTTAGCGCTGTAATTTTTCTGTGTTGTAGGATAACCTGGATTGCTTTACACTTGAGAACGTGTTGGTTCAGGATAAATCCGGAGTGCAGGAATTTCACCGTCTAGTAATGTTTAGTTCTAGAATCTGGAATTTAAACAAACCACAAGAGCCCTCAATTATATCTAAGCCACCACTTCTATGAAGTTCCATTGCAGCCTAATGTTCCATTATATTTCTATTTCTGAACATAGAATGATTCTAAAATAATCTGATCAGATTCATAGGTCTGCTCCACTCCGCAGCAGGACATTAATAGGTGGAGCATTCCACAATTCAAGTCAGTTATCAATGTAGGCTTTAAATAGAAGCTACACATCAAAAGCACAAATTCCTTGGCTCCACGCGTAAACAGCTTCAGGTTCTTCTGATGATGAGCAGACTGAATACACTTGTTTATGCTGAGCAAAGTTCTTCAAGTTGAGTCAGACCAGATGTCATAAAGTGCTCCACTGACTGGGAACAGTAGACAAAAACATGTGAATTGACTGGTATTTCACCAAGCTCCTTGACTAGTGCCAAAGATGCTTCCAATTTGGATTCAAGCAATAATTTGGAGAGCAAATAGGGTCTTATCTTCACAACTAAGGTGCTGTAATAGTCATAAAAAGGCTCACCTTAGATGGTTGTGAGAGCCACAACCACTATATACAGTACATATAAAACAGCTGCTGTGGAGCCTAGTGGAATCACAAACGATATGGAATGAAGAATGGGGCATAAACCTACGCTGCTGTTTGGCCGAAGATCGAAATCAGATCAGTCCATGCAGAGATACAAATGATTTATTGGTCAACGCGTTTCGAAACTGCAACAAGCTTCTTCTTCAGGACAAATCATATCATTTGTCCTGACGAAGAAGCTCATTACAGCTCCAAAATGTGTTGACCTATAAATCATTTGTATCTCTGCATGGACTGATCTGATTTCGATCTTCGGCCAAACAGCAGCGTAGGTTTATGCCCCATTCTTCATTCCATATCGTTTGCAATTTTGGTTCAATATTAGCAGATCATGAAAGATAAAAAATGGATTATTGATCATGTGACACCAGCCACGTACATGGCATGATAGTTCAGATTACACATATTTTTGATCCATGCGCTGTCCATATTTTTAACAGACCATAGACAGATCTATTGCAGCCAATGTATAAAGTGCATAGGAGCTAATTTTTATGTGGAGCGTTGTTCTGCGTGGAAAAAATAATAGATTTTCTGGTCCAATCTTTAATATAAATATCTGAACCTGGTCTTACTTTGATGGGGTACAATATTGGATTAAAGAGGTCCAATGAAGGAAATTTCTTGACAGAACTAAGAAGAGAGAGTCTCTCCTCAAAACTGCAAACACTCTCCATGCCGAGACAAATACTGTTCTGTATTAATAAGGGTCCAACAATGACCCAAAACATCTGGTAGATGAGCTTCCAGTTTGGATATTACTCTTGGACAGGTTGTAAGACTTGTAGAAACTTTTAACATTGAATTAATAAGGTGACTACTTGGGTTATGTGGCACCTGCAGGGTAGTTTTCCTTTGTGTTATGCGCTAATTTGGATACTTTTTTTGATGTGGATAAATTTGAAGCTTTTGAGGCCAAAATGCAGAATCTCTAACAGGATCCCCAAAAATAATGGGTCAGTAATAATGGTGTTTTCCTGTTGGTCAAGGACACCTTAGGCTCCAGAGCCAGGGTGTAACTGCAACCCCTGTTCCCGGTACACTAATGCCTTTGTTTGTTCCCAAACTGCATTGCCATTAAAACTCCATATTCTACTGGTCTCATTGCAATACAATTTCACTTATAGGCTCAGTTACGCTTAGAACAAACAAACTAAGGCTGGGGTTCCACATGAGCCCTCAGTCCGTTTTTGGCTTCATCTTTGTTAATTTTTTTTTCTAAGTCCAAAAACTGACAGAAAAACGGATTGGATGTAATAAACACCCTGTCCGTTTTTCTCTGGAGCTCAAAACATTGCCCTGTCCGTTTTTGAGCCAAAAACGTTGCATGCAACGTTTTTGGCATCAGTTAAAAAACGCATGCGTTTTTTTAACATGGGGCCCTATGGGAGATGCATGCGCAAACGCATGGCATATTTGGCACTTGCGTTTGCGCATGCGTTAACGCGCATGCGTTTTTAATGAAAAAATGACTAAGTCCAAAAATGTTCAGGAGTGCAGGAGGCTCAAAAAGCACCCTATAAAAAACGGATTGGTGATGAAAATCACTTCCAAAAACGGACTTCTATGTGGAACCCCAGCCTAAGCTGTGCTTACCCTCCCGAGTCCTGCACTACATCTCTGACATTGCTCCAGTTTCTATTGATCAGCTGCAGTGGAGATGGCAGGTCTGTGAGCTCAACAGCACAAGGCTACATGCTGTCAATGTGAAATAGCTGATGCACCCTACTACAGTGTGTCTTGTAGGCCACAGGCTATTGAGGATGTCAGTGTGTCGGCACACGTGGCACAGTGATATCACTGCCTATGCTGGCCAGGGCAGGAAAGGACTCTGTGACTATAGTCATCAATGATTAGGTGAGTATAAGTTTTATATTTTGCAAGGGGTGAGACACGAAGGTGGCATTATTGCTTTGAGTGGGCACCACGGGGGACTAAAAAGGTGACATTTTTTTGTTTTATGAGGGAATTATTACTAGCTGATCATAAAGGATGCACAGTGGGAGCATATTTATTTTCTATTGTGCACACACTATTATATTGCGTGACACAAAGGGAGTACAAGTACTGTGTGTGGCACTAATCACAACACTTTTACTGTTTAGGATTTGGCACCTTTACTCTGCGATACACTATTAAAATCTGTTTCGTACTTTCAGGCTGGCACTACTGTTTTCAGAGGTACTGTCTGTTCTCATATTTTGGAGGGGAAGGAAGAAAAGTATGGTAGCAAAATCATTTTGATGTATTTTGGTCGGCGTGCCACCGAACAGGGGCACCGATGCCGCAAATGGGGCAGCAATAGTCCCAGAATTAGGAATAGCAAAAAGATGTGGAGCTTATGTGGGGCATAGGTGTGGATGTGAGAAGTAAAGTGTATCTGTGTTGCAAATGTTTCAGACAAAAGTCATCAAGAAGTTATCACGTCAGGAAAGGGAATAGATGGGAAAAGTTATTTACTCCAATGATGAAGATTGTCGAGTATAATTCACAATATATAACTGTACTGTAATCACTTATACTGTCTGTAGGGACCTACCAATGTATGGTGGTAATATTGGGCACAACATATTGGGTGCTAAAATGGCATAATTATGGGAAAATTACAATTTTAAACAAATAATAGTGTATATGTGTATATATATATATACAGTACAGACCAAAGGTTTGGACACACCTTCTCATTCAAAGAGTTTTTGTGTATTTTCATGACTATGAAAATTGTAGATTCACACTGAAGGCATCAAAACTATGACTTACATCACATGTGGAATTATATACTTAACAAAAAAGTGTGAAACAACTGAAAATATGTCTTATATTCTAGGTTCTTCAAAGTAGCCACCTTTTGCTTTGATTACTGCTTTGCACACTCTTGGTGTGAGTTGGAGAATTGATCACTTTTAAAATTTTTTGGTAGATTTCAGGTTCAAACTCAAAACATACTGACCTCGATTATAGAAAATCTACATCACAAAAAAATATAAAACTTTAATTAATAATAGCATTCCAAATTGCTGCCATCTTAAAGTGAATTGAAAAATGGGGCTGCATCCTAGATCTTAAAGGGAATCTTTCAGCATTTTTTTCTATATAAATCGAGGACAGCATGATGTAGGGGTTAAAAAACAAAAAACAACTCTGCTTCTCTTATTGGGGTCTGTGCTATTGTGTACGTAAACGTAAGGGTTTATTACCCTGTGATTAACACTACAGGACTTGAAAGTTATTGCAGTCTGGACACAATGCACAATCTCTATAGAAAGCATGGGTGTGGGCGGGGGCAGCTCTCCCAGCTCTGCTGTGTTCCTATAACTAAATACTTTGATTGTTTCAGAACTGCTGCAGCCAGTAATCATTGTGATACATCATTAGATTCAGAGTCTTATTGTCAACATTATGTTGCTGTCAAATGAGGTATCTGATAACAGAGTCCCTTTAAGGTGAAGACTGTATACTCCGTTTCCTACACTTACACTGTGGCTGAGGTCCATATACCAACCAGTTTTTAAAGTGTTAATCAAAGCAATAACTATTCTTTACCTTGGCACATAGGCCAGACAGTTCGCATGTCTTTTCTGGAAACCATGGCCTTGGCAGCTCTTAACTTTGGCAAGGCATCATTTCTCAAATGCATTGGTATTTATCCTTTCTATTCAAGACTTGGGACAGGAATTTTATGCAGATAAATTACTGAAAAAGTACACGATCATGGAAATAAAAGTGTCCGGTTAATTGTATAAAAGGAGAATGGGTAAATATTATATCACGGCCCCTTGGAACTTTGTGGAAATAAACTGTAATGTGCTTCACTTGTTTAAGGCCGGCTTCACACCATGATTTTTTGTTGTCAGGCTGTGTCCGGTGTTTTGCTGGATGCATCGGACACAGCCTGACAGCCCCGGACTGAACAGAACCGGAGGGCAAATATGCTCTCCAGTCCTGTTTTCTGCTGGAATCGGCAGTCCGCAGCTGCTGGAGCTGTCCCTTGCTGAAATGTCAATTAGCGCCTAGCGGGGAGCAAGCCGCGGTTCTGAAATCTCAGCCGGGAGCTCTCCAGGTGCTGAAGTTTAGCGTCGGTCGATGCTCCCTGATTGAAAAGAGTAATTTGATCTGGAACAACAAAAAAAGGAGGGAGATCTTCAGCTTACCATAACACTGTCATTAAGGCGGTTCCATAAACACGGAAAAATGAAGGGTGCAACGCACGGAATCGGTAAGCGAAGCTGCAAAACACAGGAGTAGAGGTAGATCCAGCAGCAAAAGATAATACCATAAGTATATTAAATGTCCATTAATCTTAAAAACATAAAATAGCATGAAGTCCATTAACAGACATAAAGGTTCATGTGACCTAATAACCTTATGTGCCTCGGACTGAAAGCTCGTCTTTAGTCATAGGTCAGTAGTGACTAGCTTTCAGTCCGAAACGTGTAAGGATATAAGGTCACCATATATCTATGTCTTTCAATGGACTTCATGTTTTTTAGTGTGTTTTCAATAATTGGATTTTTAATATACTTTCTATTTTTTGGTGCTGGAACTAACCTCACACTTGTGTTTTGCACCTTCGCTTGTAATTGGATATGTTGATGTTGACCCTTGGGGAAATGCATCCTCAGAAGTTCCATTTTATTGGGATTTTTCTAATAAATATTACACACACACTGGTTACTAGAGCAATCACAATAACATCACGTAATAAGTTCTCATCTTTACTGTATAGATGGGAACAGAATAACCAGAGTCATCTCATTATCTGTAGTGAGTAGGCAAGGTACTGACTGCTATGCTGTACTGCTAAAGAACTAAGTAAGGCAGCATACTAACTATACACACACAGAGAAAGTTCCATTAGCCACTTCCCTGTCAATCCTTAGATAATTGAGGAAGGGACTGTAATCTATAATTTCCTAGTGACTGTAATCTATGGCATTTTTATGTAATTCAACACACGTGCTCCACTTTTTCCTTTTTTCTTGTAGTGGTCACAGTGTAAGGGGTGACCGTTACCCGAACGCTCCTACCTTGAAGACACAAACTGCACCGAGTGATTTATGTCCTGTATTATTTTACTTATTGTGATGTCATGTATTACGTTCATGTATAGAGTACTAAACAATCCTATATGTGATATGAGACATGACGTGGCATTTGGAATAAGGTAAGATGGATAGGTACAGTTGTTTAGGTAAGTCTATTCAGCTACAGGACTTTAGGGCAAGCAGTAGTTAGGTTGTACGACTAACCAACTGGGGGTGGAATAAGCCTATAGGCTTAGTTGGAAGTCCCCATCTTAGTTTAGTGTATAGTGTTAGTAGTATAGTAGTGATTTTGAGTCAGTAAGTAGTAGAAAAAAACCTAGGCCGCAATAAGTGGGTGCTCATGGCATTAGTTACCACATCATTAGTGGACAGAGGTGCAGAGTACCCAGAAAGTACTCCAGATTAGGATATTGTCAGAAGGTCCTCCATCCTGTGGTCTGGAGTTTCAGGCCCCGTAATCCAAAAGGTTTCCCTGTCAATAGGACCAACTCCAGAGGTATGGGTCTGACCACACAGACTAGGCATCAACATGGGCAAACAGGTCAACACAGCAATGGATGCCGAACAAGGCTAGTCCGATAGCAGTTTGCACCGTTACTGAGAACAGGTCCCTGTGGGTGGGATAAGCAAGACCCTGGCCAGGGAATACCTAATGACTTTAGTAAATGGAACTGTAGTGCCGGGAAAAGTGGAGAAGAATGGACGGATACCATCAGATATACCATATACTGTAAAGCAGCCAAACGCCAATTTGTATGCCAATGTATTCAGAATGTTTACGGTATTGTGCCGGTTGTTAAATAAAATACTTTTAAAACAGTCTAATGCATCCAAGTTTGTTTGTCTTCCACAAAAGAATCCTGGCCTCCATGGAGGCCTAACAATAGGTACGGCTTGCGCACTCCAAGAACACGCACCTTACCAGGTTCACCACGGCCAGCATCCTCTCCCTTGCACTCTGGAGACGGCTGCCACCGAAGTTGTAGCACTGAGCCCCTCACCTGTGACTACCACCGCGGGCCACCCTCACAGCAGGGAAGTTGTAATGTTCCAAAATAGCAAATATGGCACAACATGATCCATCTCATAGAGCATTTTTCCTTTAGAGCTATTAGATGGGGTCTCACAAGTGCATTTCATTAAGTCTGTATGCCCATTTTAAACAATTAGACACAGGCGGTCTTCATGACGCAGACCCTTTAAAGGATTTTCTGGCACTTACATATTGATGACCTATCTACTGGATCAATATTCATCAATATTTGATCATTGGGGATTCAATACTTAAAACTTACATCCAACACCTGATAACTGCTCCGTCAGCGGTTGGATATAATCAGCATATATAATGGAACACCACAGCTTTGCATATCACTAAGTGTCCTTTTTTAAGTGCTAATTTTTATGGCCTTTCCAAGGGGGCTTGACTCCCAGGACCCTCTGGGGCATATCTTTAGGCTTTGTTACATTGTTACACTGTGAGACATGCCAGATTGGTAAAGACCATAATATGATCACTAAAAAAGTGCCATATATTTGGAAAAGTACGACAGATTAAAAAAATAAAACAATTTAACTAGTGGGTCTAGAAAAGGGAATACAATAAAAATCTGTCCGTTTTTCATTTGGTGAAAGGTTGTCTTTTCGAGGAAATATGGAGGATATGACAATCTCTCTTGTGGCTGAAGATGACCTGGCAACTAGTGTTTAGAGTCTCAGTTCAATCACAAGCCCACCAGCCACTCCTAATTATATATATATAGGCAATTGTGCACATCTGCACGCCGCAAGTAAATGATACGGACACCAGAGCCGTCTCAAGCCTTACTCATGCCTACGCCAAATGAGATTAAACACTGCGCAAGCGTTTATTGAAAGACACATTTTTATACAGAAAGAAAAAGGGGTGTTAGTTATTTAGAACTTTTCTGCAAAATAATCATCTCCTAATTGGTCAATTCTTATCAAATTATTCTAATATCTAAATTCCTCCTTTAATGGGTTGGGTTAGATCTTAGATATACTATGGAACGTGGGCATCATCTAGTGTATAGCAGACAACATGACATCTCCGAATCACAATTTATATATTTTAGAGAAGAGTTGTGATATTTTTAACCCTATAAAGACATTTCATGTCTCTCCATCCTCAACACTAGCTGTGACTGTCCTTTTATTTCCCTTGTAACAACTAGGTGGAGGGTTTATGGGCAAGCCTTTAAAGGCATGTGGAATTGCTGAGATGTTTTTAATGTTTAGTGTTACTCAAAAACAATAGTGTAACTTGAAGCTAATGGGTCCCTAATGCAAAATCTCCAACAGAGCCCCCAATTTTTGCAAATCTTTAATAGCATTAGTCTTTTCCTATAGGTCAAAAGGACTTTTGGGGACCCTTAGCTCCAGGGCCCGGGTGCAATTGTAACCCCTGCACCTGTTGTAGTTACGCCCTACTTGAGAATATGTCTTCAAATCTCAAACGGCGACTCTACATTAGGATAATTCTGAGTTGTTTAGTGCATTTTAGGTAACAGGAAGCTCAGAATAAAGAATTCTGGAATCCCATCATCAATCACTTCTTGTTTAGAAGCAATGAAAGACCTCATACCGCGTTAGTTAATATAACATAGAGCTAAGTACGTTCTTTTGTTTGGCTGTTAAGTGATTGCGACATAGAACAGCTCTGGATAGCCAACAAAAGAAACAGCAAAAATTATTCCTCTGTAATCCTTAAATGAGCTCAAGTGTATTATTGTAAGTTATGTAATTGAAAATACATTGAAATCTCGCGCATTACTAGCACAGGTCCTGGAAACAATAAGCGTCAAGACAAAGTCACATTCTTCGACTTATTCTGGATATTCTCAAAGGAGTAGGATCTGTATGTAGAGAGATGTGTTACCATGAGGCCACAATAACAGCGGGTTAGTGGGTACTATATTACACACTAGACAACTGTATTACCAGGATCCACTTTATGTATAACCTACTTTTCACACCTGCATTTTTTAATTCTGTTTATCCGCTTTAAGCCCAGACAAACCCTGTTATAGTCTATAAAACCTCAGACAAACTCATTATAGTCAAGAGGACTTCTGGAAGGTCACCTTAAAAGGGTTAAAACTGGAAAAAGGAAGAGAGAAGCGCAATAGGGTCTTATAATTGATAAAAAGGTGGACTAAATTTAATTAGTCACTCACCTGGGGGGGTTGTGTAGCACACAACCAGCATCAAAGCAAAAAGTAGTAGCTGCTGCAAGGATCCACACCACAACGATCAACATAGTCAGGAAAGCAAAAGGGTGGACGGTGTATACGGACCTGCGCTGCAAGGACCAAAGGATCATATGGTGTTCATCATTATAATTTTTATTTCCGACACGTTTCGGAGTTAGTCCCAACTCCTTCCTCAGGGAATAGTAGTCAAGTTTAGTAGTTTGCTTTCCTGACTACTATTCCCTGAGGAAGGAGTTGGGACTAACTCGAAACGCGCCGGAAATAAAAATGATAATGATGAACACCATCTGATCCTTTAGTCCTTGCAGCGCAGGTCCGTATACACCGTCCACCCTTTTGCTTTCCAGACTAGCTTAGAAGGGTTGTCTGCTACATGACAAACCCTTCTAATTCATGTCTCCCCAGGTAAAATAAGAAAGGCCTATACTCACCTCCCATGTTGGCGCCATTCACAGGGCTCACATGACCTTGTGACGTCAAGTGAGCCCCACGTCCAATCACCGCTGTCTGCTCTCTCCCCGCCTTCAGACCCAGAGGCAATCAATAGGTAGTGAGCCGTTGCCCACTTCCTATGGAGTGCTCCTGTATCCGAAGGTGGGGAATGAGAAGCCAGCAGTGATTGGATGCAAGCTCGTATAATGTCACGTGAGCCCCGTGAACGTGATTACTGACACCGCCGGAATGGCATCAACATGGGGGGTGAGTATAGGCTTTATTATTTTACCTGGGGGACGCATGAATCAGAAGGGGCTGTCTTAGTAGCAGACAACCCTTTTAGGTTTGAACATATTTTTCAATGGAACTATTTTCACAGGAATTCTATTTCTCTGTTTCCTAAATAGAACAGAGTGAACAAAACTCAAACTGGTGTGAATTGAATCTAATATAGTAAATCCTCAAAGGATGCAGCTCATATGGGTGCAAAGGGGGGTGTCACATCTGGGCCGTGGAGCCTCGAACCCCATCTGCTCCATAAAACACCTATATTATAAACATACTTGCTGAAGTCCGAGGTTGAGCATCAGGGTGGAGTACCTATTTACAGGCAAAACAGCCCTTTTATCAGTCCGCACACCTTAATACCCAATCCTAGACCCTCTTTGCCTTGTTCTGTGACTCCATAAATAAGGAAAATCTCCCGAAATGACTGGTTTTTGTGAGGTTTCAGGCAGACACGGCGGGGCCAAGGAGATTTGCTGATTCTTCTAGGAGTGTTGCCAAGCATGATTATAAATAGCACACGATAGGTGGGGGCTTGGTACAGATTTTGCATTGTGGCCCATGAACTTTAAATTTCTGTATGTCTCTGACAAGTGTAAAACTGGGGTGCTATGGGCCAATCAGTAAAGGAATATGGGGGCCCACTGATCAGCTATATACAATTATTTCATTACCTTTATTCAAAATTATAACTCTGCTTATATACATATACCAAACATGGGTGTTAAATGAATGATGAAATGCAGCCCTTGACTCTACATACAGGTGCGTCTCAATTAATTAGAATATCATCAAAAAGTTAAAATATTACAATGACCCCCACATAGCCTTTCATATAGTATATTTGACCCAACATACCAGTGCATCTTAATGAATTAGAATATGATCAAAAAGTTAATTTATTTCAGTAACTCAATACAAAAAGTGAAACACATACAGTTGTGGCCAAAAGTATTGACACCCCAGCAATTCCGTCAGATAATACTCAGTTTCTTCCTGAAAATGATTGCAATCACAAATTCTTTGGTATTATTATCTTCATTTAATTTGTCATCAATGAAAAAACACAAAAAGAATTGTCCTAAAGCCAAATTGGATCTAATTCCACACCAAACATAAAAAAGGGGGTGGACAAAAGTATTGGCACTGTTAGAAAAATCATGTGATGCTTCTCTAATTTGTGTAATTAACAGCACCTGTAACTTACCTGTGGCACCTAACAGGTGTTGGCAATAACTAAATCACACTTGCAGCCAGTTGACATGGATTAAAGTTGACTCAACCTCTGTCCTGTGTCCTTGTGTGTACCACATTGAGCATGGAGAAAAGAAAGAAGACCAAAGAACTGTCGGAGGACTTGAGAACCAAATTGTGAGGAAGCATGAGAATCTCAAGGCTACAAATCAATCTCCAAAGACCTGAATGTTCCTGTGTCTACAGTGCACAGTGTCATCAAGACGTTTTAAAGCCCATGGCACTGTGGCTAACCTCCCTAGATGTGGACGGAAAAGAAAAATTGACAAGAGATATCAACGCAAGATTGTGCGGATGGTGGATAAATAAGCTTGACTAACATCCAAACAAGTTCAAGCTGCCCTGCAGTCCGAGGGTACAACAGTGTCAACCCGTACTATCCGTCGGCGTCTGAATGAAAAGGGACTGTATGGTAGGAGACCCAGGAAGACCCCACTTCTTACCCCGAGACATAAAAAAGCCAGGCTGGAGTTTGCCAAAACTTACCTGAGAAAGCCTAAAATGTTTTGGAAGAATGTTCTCTGGTCAGATGAGACAAAAGTAGAGCTTTTTGGGCAAAGGCATCAACATAGAGTTTACAGGAGAAAAAAGAGGCATTCAAAGAAAAGACACGGTTCCTACAGTCAAACATGGCGGAGGTCTCCTTATGTTTTGGGGTTGCTTTGCTGCCTCTGGCACTGGACTGCTTGATTGTGTACATGGCATTATGAAGTCTGAAGACTACCTACACATTTTGTAGTATAATGTAGGGCCCAGTGTGAGAAAGCTGGGTCTCCCTCAGAGGTCATGGGTCTTCCAGCAGGACAATGACCCAAAACACACTTCAAAAAGCACTAGAAAATGGTTTGAGAGAAAGCACTGGAGACTTCTAAGGTGGCCAGCAATGAGTCCAGACCTGAATCCCATAGAACACCTGTGGAGAGATCTAAAAATGGCAGTTTGGAGAAGGCACCCTTCAAATATCAGGGACCTGGAGCAGTTTGCCAAAGAAGAATGGTCTAAAATTCCAGCAGAGCATTATAAGAAACTCATTGATGGTTACCGGAAGCGGTTGATGGCAGTTATTTTGGCTAAAGGTGGTGCAACCAAGTATTAGGCTGAGGGTGTCAATACTTTTGTCTGGCCCATTTTTGGAGTTTTGTGTGAAATGATCAATGTTTTGCTTTTTGCTTCATTCTCTTTTGTGTTTTTTCATTGAAGACAAATTAAATGAAGATAATAATACCAAAGAATTTGTGATTGCAATCATTTTCAGGAAGAAACTGAGTATTATCTGACAGAATTGCAGGGGTGTCAATACTTTTGGCCACAACTGTATATTATATAGAGTCTTTGCACACAGAGTGATCTATTTCAAGTGTTTATTTATGTTAATGTTGATGATTATTGCTTACAGCCAATGAAAACCCAAAGGTCAGTATCTCAGAAAATTAAAGTAGGGAGAATGAAGGGTTAGACACAATGCACTGCCATATTCCACCAGACATCAAAGGGTGAATATAATATTGATTAATTAGTCAATATGTTTCAGGGCTCCCAGAAATGACCTAAAGCATGGTAATATTACATTGATATTTGATAATATTCTAATTCATTGAGATGCACTAGTAGTGAGTCTAGGATATTTTGCCAACTTTGCTCATATAGAGTGAAGGAAGGCCAACCCCAGCACAGCAGCTCACCAGTTCCACCATTGGCCAGTCCAAGTCTGCCTCAGGCAAGAGTATTGTGTTTAAAATAGGATCTATTGAGCCAGGCAAGGACCCATGCTTCCCTTCCTCTTTCCTGCACCAGAAATGCTGGCATGGTTTTACGAGGGACCGTTCCTGCCAAACTAATCTGATAAGCTTCTATGAAGAAGTAAGTTCTGGACTGGACCAAGGAAATGCAGTGGATGTGATGTATATGGACTTTTCAAAAGCTTTTGATACGGTGCCACACAAAAGGTTGATACATAAAATGAGGGCAATGGGGATAGGGGAAAATATGTGTAAGTGGGTTAAGAACTGGCTTAGTGATAGGAAACAAAGGGTGGTTATTAATGGAACACACTCAGAATGGGTCACAGTTAACAGTGGGGTACCACAGGGGTCAGTGTTGGGCCCGCTTCTATTTAATATATTTATTAATGACCTTGTAGGGGGCATACAGAGTAGAATCTCAATATTTGCAGATGACACTAAACTCTGCAGGGTAATCAATACAGAGGAGGACAATTTTATATTACAGGAGGATTTATGTAAACTAGAAGCTTGGGCTGCTAAATGGCAAATGCGCTTTAATGGGGATAAATGTAAAGTCATGCACTTGGGCAGAGGAAACAAAAGGTATAATTATGTGCTTAATTGTAAAACACTGGGCAAAACTGTCACTGAAAAAGACCTGGGTGTATGGGTAGATGACAAACTCACATTTAGTGGCCAGTGTCAGGCAGCTGCTGCAAAGGCAAATAAAATAATGGGATGCATTAAAAGAGGCATAGATGCTCATGAGGAGAACATAATTTTACCTCTATACAAGTCACTAGTGCGACCACACTTAGAATACTGTGTACAATTCTGATCTCCGGTGTATAAGAAAGACATAACTGAACTAGAGCGGGTCCAGAGAAGAGTGACCAAGGTTATTAGAGGACTGAAGGGTCTGCAATACCAAGACAGGTTATTAAACTTGGGGTTATTTAGCTTGGGAAAACGAAGGCTTAGGGGTGATCTTATAATAATGTATAAATATATGAGGGGACAGTACAGAGACCTTTCTAATGATCTCTTTACTCTTAGGCCTGAGACTGGGACAAGGGGCATCCTCTACGTCTGGAGGGAAGAAGGTTTAATCATAATCACAGACGTGGATTCTTTACTGTAAGAGCAGTGAGACTATGGAGCTCTCTGCCACATGATGTTGTAATGAGTGAGTCACTACTAACATTTAAGAAGGGCCTGGATGCCTTTCTTGAAAACTATAATATTACCAGTTATACATACTAGATTCTTTGATAGGGCGTTGATCCTGGGATCTAGTCTGATTGCCATATCTGGAGTCAGGAAGGAATTTTTTCCCCCAATGTGGAGCTTAGTGTTGCCACATGGGTTTTTTTTTGCCTTCCTCTGGATCAACATGTTAGGCTATGGGTTGAACTAGATGGACTTAAAGTCTTCCTTCAACCTTAAAAACTATGTTACTATGGTACTATGTTACAATGAATATATAGGGTGGTCTGTGGGGCACATTATAATATATGTAGGACTATGAGGTGTGCATTCTACTATATGGAGGACTATGGGGGCTGCATTATAATACATGGAGGACTATGAGGTGCATTATACTATGTGGAAGACTATGGGGGGTACATTATACTATGTGGAGGACTATGGGGGTGCATTATAATATGTGAATGACTATGGGGGTTGCGTTATAATATATGAAGGACTATGGTTGTACATTATACTATATGGAGGACTATGGAGGCTGCATTATAATATATGAAGGACTATGGGGGTACATTATACTATACGGAGGACTATGGAGGCTGCATTATAATAAATGGATCACTGTGTAGGTGCATAATAATGTATGAAGGACCATGGGGTGTGTATTATAATATATGGAGGTCTGTGGGGTTAATTATAATATATGAAGGACTATGGGGTTAATTATACAATATGGAGGACTATGAGGTGTGCATTATATTATATGTAGGACTATGGGGGTGCATTTTAATATATGGAGGACTATGGGGAGTACGTTATATTTTATACTATATATAGATCAATGGGGGCACATTGTAGTATATGGGGGTGCATTATACTATATGGAGGACTATGCAGTGCATTATAATATATGGATATGGGTGTGTATTATATTGTGTGGAAGACTATGGGGGGTGCTTCATACTACATGGAGTACTATGTGTGGTCAATTATATTATATAGAGGGTGCATAATATTATATGAGCACTATGCTCACCAAAAATAGATGCTAGTAATCTTACACAATCCAGTATTATCAAGCTGAGGTATTACTAATAAAATGTAACTTTTATTAACTTTGTTAAAAATTGGACTGGTGTGTCCTATTCTATAGAGTGGAACAATTGATACACAAGAAGGGGAAGGGGTATAAAAATGACCCTGTTCTTTCCCTAACTCATCCTGCCTGACAACAGAGTAAAAAACCCAGGTGTCCCTGTGGCGCCCCACAGGGAGGTACTGCACCCAAAACAGAAGGTGTAATGCCTCTGTAGCTGTGGATATGGAGGACTCTACAGAGTCTACACCCTGCATCCAAACAGTAGGCCACTTTAGCACAGGGGCTGGTATTCAGTAGGTCCCAGGGAGTGGAGCCTAGAGAGCGGAAGACAGGGAGTGACAATACTCCCGGACTGGTTGGAGCCAGCTTGAGGCCCAGGTCACCACCGGCATACCGGAACCGAGGCAGCTAGGAAAAGGTCCAACCCTAACTGCAGACCGGCAAGCTGAGGGCCCGACACAAGGGAGCCACAGCACCCCTAAAGAAGCACAACATCGGTCCCGAAGCTGGTTCCACAACACCGAAAAGTAAAAGACTTTAGGTAACAGACCCCGAGGACTAGAGACTTGGCTCAAGAGGGGCAAATACAGACAGAGAAAGAGGGACAGGACCAGAAACGCCATACCAAAGGCACCACTTCCAGACTCTGGAAAGTCCTCCAAGATCTGTGGCTACCAACCCTATTCAATCAGACTGTACTGTGTACCTTAACATCTGCCCGGTACTAGTAAAGAACTGTTCGAGCTAATCTGGACTCTGTCTCAGTTATTCGCTGCCCAGAGGGCTTCTACAACTTCTTCAAGGTGAAGATTACTACTCCCCTCATCCATCCTGCTGCCCTGAGGTAAAGCTCCGCCTGTGGGGAGCTGTACTACCAAAGCTGCATTCCCATCACCTCAGCGGCCGCCTGCAGCGCTGGTAACCAGGTACCACAGGTGGCGTCACGTTACAATTCCCCCATCATCATCACCCCCACACCAGCCACTGAGGGTCTAGGGCACAGAACCGGTAACCGACCAGCCGTGTTTTCCCACTGAAGTAACCACCTGTCCCGGTATCCAAGTACCCCAACCCTGTCGACCGACTTATCCTCATAAAGCGTTTTTTTTACATGTAGAAAACACTGTTGTCGGGCAGGGTGAGTTAGGGAAAGAACAGGATCATTTTTATACCCCCTCCCCCTTCTTGTGTATCAATCTTTTCACTCTATAGGATAGGACGCGCCAGTCCAATTTTTAACAAAGTTAATAAAAGTTATATTTTATAAGTAATACCTCAGCTTGATAATATTATATGGAGCAATACTAGTGCATCTCAATGAATTAGAATATCATCCAAAATGAATGCCGTATTGCCATGTGTCAGGGCGTTTCTGGGAGCCCTGAAATGTGTTGATTAATAAATCAATATTATATTCACCCTTTGATGTTTCGTGGAATACAGCAGCACGGTTTTTAACCCTTCATCCTCCCTACTTTAATTTTTAGAGATAATAATGACCTTTGGGTTTTCATTGTCTTTAATACATAATCATCAACATTAAATTACTGAAATAAGTTAACTTTTTGATGATATTCTAATTCATTGAAATGCACTAGTACTTTGGGTCAAATATACTATATGAAAGGATATGTGGGGGGTCATTGTAATATTGAGAAGGCTATTTGGAGGTTTGTGAAGGCCATTATAATACTTGGAGGGCTATGAGGGAGCCTTTATACTTTATTGAGGGCTATTTGAGGGCCAATATACTGTATACAGGCAATATTGTGTGGAGGGCTATGTGGGGAAGATTATGCAGTGTGAAGAGGTGTAAGGGCTTATTATACTTTTTGGAGGGCTATTGGGGGCTATTATACAGTGTGAAAAGTGTGAGGACCATTATACAATACGTATACCCACGATTTTGGACTTGGGGATGGACCCCCACTCCCTTTTAAAGCAACCATATCTATAGTAAATCAGACACTATAATAAATACGCTCCACACATGGCTACAGTTTTATTTAAATCACAGGATTACCAATCCCAGTAGGAGTCAGGTGGAGTGCTATTACATTGGGATTCACAAGTACTGTGATCTCCCCAGCTGTCTGACATCCAGCACCCGGCCAGACAGCCATAAAGGGGGACGGCACGTATTGGCCGCTATTCAAGCAGAGCCAGTAAACTTCCAGGGCTCCAATGGCCTATTATCCTCACTTCCGTGCTTATTCACTGTGCCCGCCCCAGATGACATTACCATTACCACATCCTTCAGGCTGGCCACCAAAGCCGAGACTGTTCACTACCGTGAGGTTTTACATCCTCTATTAGTTAAAATGAGTCCACCTTAACTTATCTGCAACTTCCACCTGACTCCGACCCCGCAAAGCCGTGACGGGTTATAAATTCCGAGCCACATATAACACCTCTTTGTTAATATGTTTTTAAGTATATATCCATTAAGTAACCTTAAAAAAGCTGTCCCTGCAAAAGCATTATAGGGACTAAAGTTAGCACCCCCGACTCACCAAGAGCCATCCTACAGCGCTCAGGAGGGGAAAAACCCTCTGCGGAGGAAACCTCTAGGGAACCATGGGTGAAGGATTGCCCTTCCCTTTGGCTTAGAATGCCAAAATTAACTTTCAAAGCAATGTACAATTAGTCATGGTGCCATATAAACAAATGTTGATTCAACACATGAAATAAGGCATTCATCACTAAACAAGTAATGGGTGAATAAACATTCCTGGGTAAAGCTTATAACAGGGCGGGAGGGCGGGTAATGTTCCCTCCACCGTCTATTGAAAGAGAGTGAGAGAGATAGAATGCAGACTCCTCCCAAACTTGTAACCCACCCCCCAGGGAGTCCCAGGCACACACCTTGAACACACACATACTGTGCCCCTTCCTGTTAAGGCAGCATCTCTCTTGTTAACCTCTACTCAGACACAGCCATACAACAAGTCTACAGGAGTTCTGGGTCCACCCCTCGCCACCATTATGTCCCCCTTTTGCCTAGGGCTCCGGGGTGTCTTTATACTGTATAGAGGGCTGTGTAAGGGTGCACCGTTGGGGGTCAAGCTGAGCTGGGGTCACCATATTGTGTTTTAGTTGTTGAGAGTGGTTATGAACAGTCATTATACTGTGGATGTGAAGGAATCCACTGTGGGGGGATCATTCAGTGTTTGTGGGGGACACTTTTGATGGCATCATGTGAGAATCTAGGGGCTTCAATAGGAGAAAAACTAGTTTTTTAACAGCTGTAAAGTTGTGAGATGTGCTCTTATATGACCCAAACAAATATTAATTAATCTTTTCTTTTTTGGGGGGGGAAAAAGGGAGGCAATTAGAACTTTTTCTATGGAGCCCCATGATTTTTATGTACACCCCTTATATTAACACTTTAATGTATTTGTTTCTGTAGTGACTCTGTCCAGACTGTATATGCCCCTTTAACTACCAATGGACCATGAGTAACCCTTTACACTGCCGCTCACTCCTTAGCTATCTCTCTACCAGTATTACTGAGTGTTGGATATGTGTGGCGCCCCGCAACGAGTGCGTCACAGGAGGGTAATGCAGCCAAAACTGCAGCAGCAATATTCTCTGACTCAGCAATCACATAGTTAACTCAGAGATCCATACCCTACATGCATCAACTAGCATAGAGGGCCAATCAGGTCCTGGTGGGAGGAGTGTAGTGGTAGTGTGTAGTGGATGTTTAGGGCAGCAAGTTAGTCTGCCAAGTGTGCAGAACAGTCTGCAAGAATGTAAAAGAAGAGGTTGAGCAACGTAGGAGAAGGAAGCAAGATCCCCTGCTCTGCAACCTAGGAGAGGGGGTTGCACAGTTCCGTGCGGCCCCCTGGCCACCTTCCCTGGCTGTCTCCCTACCATCACCCCGATTGAGCACCCACACTCTCGGTGCCTAATCAACCGAACTACGGGCATCAACATGCGGGTTCAAAACCATCCCGTGCCCATCTACAGCCGGTTTGCTGGTACCGAAGCTAGCAGCAGTTCAGCTCTGCTATGCGAACCAGAGGAGTGGAGGGACTGCTTTACAGGAGCACCCCACCACCGCCACACACAGTCGTCTAGCCAGCTGTGTACCCACCAAAGGACCCAAGGCTCCCCAAAGCATCCGGAACATATACCCCGGCTAGGGCATTCAAGCAGCCTCCTGGTACCCGATCTGGCATTTCTGGGCGACAACGGCATCATACTTAGTTAGAACGGAGGAACACCGCGGATCTCTGGGAACACACTGGTCATTGCTGAGTCCACCCGGTCCACTACCCTTAACTGTATGCCATGTACTGCCTGCTGGTTACAGTAAAGAACCCGTTACAGAGACTTACAGTGCCCGTGCCTTCTTATGAACTGTCTATCCGCACCTAAAGGTAACCGCAGCTGCCTCAGAACATCTTGTGCAGCTCCTGGCTCCGGGGATCACCGCTCAGCCTGTGGGGAGCGTTCCATCTTGCTGCATTCCATCCCCCGGAGGCCCTACAGCACTGGTACAGTTACCGGAACTCTCATAGGTGGCGTCACAAAACAAATTAACCCCTTAATCTGTTCTACCAAGGCGTCTCATCATTTTGATCTGTACCACCTGGCCCCACTACCGGCAGGCGCGGTCCATCCGTGACAAGAAGGAGGAAGAAAATGCCTTTCACCGGAGTCCCGGCCACGGTGAGTCATATGCAGTTCAGGTAAATCCATTTATACCAAGTGTACTTTTCATGCATTATTCCAGATATGCTTCATTTGTTATATAAATGCCCTTTTCATTTGACGTGCTCCAACACATCTGCTGGTAAAGTATATGATTTATATCCCCTTTACAAAGTGAAGATCTGACATGTGTGAGACAGCGACCGGTGTGATCTATGATGGCCGGTATGTGTCTCCCAGACTGTGCTCCATATCTCTATAAGGGCCCTCTACTCCAGGTATTTGAGAATCCCCATGTCTGGGCCTGTGTTTAAAACGTGACCTGCAACACAGGGTGGGGTCTCAGTTGAAGCCAAAGAGCCTAATGAGCTGGAGCTGAGACAGCAGATTGTGTGCTGACAAAGCACAGCCTAGCCGTGTGGTCTCGGCCCTCGCCTGTGGACCCGGCAAAGACAGAACCGGGCAGAGGTACGGGTGGACTGTGTTGCAAACATACAAGGCTGTACAGGTTGCGTCCCGGAACCCGGAGGTTTGTAACCAATTGAACTTTGTGAATAAACCGTGTTGTTGTGTGAACCAGAGCCTGGGACACTGCCTCCTGTCTTGCAATCAACGTCGCTACCTCACACATGAGAATTGAAGGTTCAGTAGATTGAGGTACCTCCAGTCTCTTGTTTGGACAGACAGAGCTGGGAAAGTTCCCGGTCTGGCACAAAATACCCCAGGGAGCACATGTGAAGACTCCCTTACCACAAGATTTCCTACCAGGCCTCAAGGCCTAGCACTCATCCCTGTCTTCCACAGACAGTATGTTACAGACCTTCTACCTTGGATCCTCACTGTATGGACCTACATGTGCTTCCCCAGATGTATTTCTGCATGTGCCGTCACAAGCTGAGAAATTACCCTAAGAATCTCAGGTCTGTAAACCTCCCATGATATATATATATATATATATATATGTATATATATATATATATATATATATATATATATAATGTCCTGCATAAAGCTACAAAAAGACTGACCTCCTCCATCACAGCTTACAAGCTCTATATCTAAAGATTCTGGTTCTTAAAGCTCTGGAATCTGAATTCAATGTCAGAATCTAATTCTGAACTGTATCTGCTATGGCCTACCCAAGTGAACTCTGAAGTGTTTCCTCCAGGTTATATTTTCCCATTCTGCTGAAATAAAGCTGCTGTTGTCCCCAAGACCATAGTCTGTGGTCCTTCCATCGTCTGTGAACGCTGCGTGGGGATGGATAGCAGTGACCATTACAAGGGCTTTACATTTACTTTGCAGCATTTTTTTCACAGCTGCCTAAAACCTTTGCACAATGTTGTACATAGAAATACCCACCTGTCTTGTAGATGAAATAATGAGAAAGGAAAGCTTGTTAATGAGGAAGAATCCATGAATGCCTCCGATCATGCCTAATATTTTCCACAAATATTGCTTTTCCTCTAAATAAAGTTCTCCGTCTTGTCCATGATGTTCATGTGAAATATTATCATGAATACCCAGAACCTGCGGAATATATAACATTTAGCAAATATAATGAATAAAAAAAAATCCAGTTTTAACCCCTTAAAGTGCAAGTAGTGAAGAAAAATTCAGAAATAGGTAAAAAAAAAATTGTTTCTAAAACCTGGTAAGTTTTTACTTTTCGGTCGATGGACTTTTGTGAAGGCTCATTTTTTGCGTGGTGACCTGATATTTTTACTGATTCTATGTTGGGACAGTTATGATGATATCTTCACTGACTTCATCTGACTTGAGGGGCACAGCCTAGATCATTACAATTTCATTGAGCGACGCTACGCCCTTCTAGTTGGATTCTGACTGGTAGTCTGCATATCACGTAGGTGATAGTAGATAACACAGGATCCATCATTCACAATAGGTGATGTCACAGCTCACCTCTTCCTGTACAATGACTGATAACACCTCTATATACAGTAGATAACACAGGATCCACCATTCACAATAGGTGATATCACAGCTCACCTCCTCCTCCTGTACAATGACTGATAACACTTCTATATACAGTAGATAACACAGGATCCACCATTCACAATAGGTGATATCACAGCTGACCTCCTCCTGTAGAATGACTGATAACACCTCTATTTACAGTAGATAACACAGGTTCCACCATTCACAATAGGTGATGTCACAGCTCACCTCCTTCTCCTGTACAATGACTGATAACACCTCTATATACAGTAGATAACACAGGATCCACCATTCACAATAGATGATATCACAGCTCACCTCCTCCTCCTGTACAATGACTGATAACACCTCTATATACAGTAGATAACACAAGATCCACCATTCACAATAGGTGATATCACAGCTCAGCTCCTCCTCTTGTACAATGACTGATAACACCTCTATATACAAGAGATAGCACAGGATCCACCATTCACAATAGGTGATATCACAGCTCACCTCCTCCTCCTGTACAATGACTGCTATCACCTCTATATACAGTAGATAACACAGGATCCACCATTCACAATAGGTGATGTCACAGCTCACCTCCTCCTCCTGTACAATGACTGATATCACCTCTATATACAGTAGATAACACAGGATCCACCATTCACAATAGGTGATGTCACAGATCACCTCCTCCTCCTGTATAATGACTGATAACACCTCTATATACAGTAGATAACACAGGTTCCACCATTCACAATAGGTGATGTCACAGCTCACCTCCTTCTCCTGTACAATGACTGATAACACCTCTATATACAGTATAGATAACACAGGATCCACCATTCACAATAGATGATATCACAGCTCACCTCCTCCTCCTGTACAATGACTGATAACACCTCTATATACAGTAGATAACACAAGATCCACCATTCACAATAGGTGATATCACAGCTCAGCTCCTCCTCTTGTACAATGACTGATAGCACCTCTATATACAGTAGATAACACAGGATCCACCATTCACAATAGGTGATATCACAGCTCACCTCCTCCTCCTGTACAATGACTGCTATCACCTCTATATACAGTAGATAACACAGGATCCACCATTCACAATAGGTGATGTCACAGCTCACCTCCTCCTCCTGTACAATGACTGATATCACCTCTATATACAGTAGATAACACAGGATCCACCATTCACAATAGGTGATGTCACAGATCACCTCCTCCTGTATAATGACTAATAACACCTCTATATACAGTAGATAACACAGGATCCACCATTCACAATAGATGATGTCACAGATCACCTCCTCCTCCTGTATAATGACTGATAACACCTCTATATACAGTAGATAACACAGGATCCACCATTCACAATAGGTGATATCACATCTCAGCTCCTCCTCTTGTACAATGACTGATAACACCTCTATATACAGTAGATAACACAGGATCCACCATTCATAATAGGTGATATCACAGCTCACCTCCTCCTCCTGTACAATGACTGATAACACCTCTATATACAGTAGATAACACAGTAGATAACACAGGATACACCATTCACAATAGGTGATGTCACAGCTCACCTACTCCTGTATAATGACTGATAACACCTCTATATACAGTAGATAACACAGAATCCACCATTCACAATAGGTGATATCACAGCTCACCTCCTCCTGTACAATGACTGATAACACCTCTATATACAGTAGATAACACAGGATCCACCATTCACAATAGGTGATATCACAGCTCACCTCCTCCTGTACAATGACTGATAACACCTCTATATACAGTAGATAACACAGGATCCACCATTCACAATAGGTGATATCACAGCTCACCTCCTCCTGCACAATGACTGCTATCACCTCTATATACAGTAGATAACACAGGATCCACCATTCACAATAGGTGATGTCACAGCTCACCTCCTCCTCCTGTACAATGACTGATATCACCTCTATATACAGTAGATAACACAGGATCCACCATTCACAATAGGTGATGTCACAGATCACCTCCTCCTCCTGTATAATGACTGATAACACCTCTATATACAGTAGATAACACAGGTTCCACCATTCACAATAGATGATATCACAGCTCACCTCCTCCTCCTGTACAATGACTGATAACACCTCTATATACAGTAGATAACACAAGATCCACCATTCACAATAGGTGATATCACAGCTCAGCTCCTCCTCTTGTACAATGACTGATAGCACCTCTATATACAGTAGATAACACAGGATCCACCATTCACAATAGGTGATATCACAGCTCACCTCCTCCTCCTGTACAATGACTGCTATCACCTCTATATACAGTAGATAACACAGGATCCACCATTCACAATAGGTGATGTCACAGATCACCTCCTCCTCCTGTATAATGACTGATAACACCTCTATATACAGTAGATAACACAGGATCCACCATTCACAATAGGTGATATCACAGCTCAGCTCCTCCTCTTGTACAATGACTGATAACACCTCTATATACAGTAGATAACACAGGATCCACCATTCACAATAGGTGATGTCACAGCTCACCTCCTCCTCCTGTACAATGACTGATAACACCTCTATTTACAGTAGATAACACAGGATCCACCATTCACAATAGGTGATGTCACAGCTCACCTCCTCCTCCTGTACAATGAGTGATAACACCTCTATATACAGTAGATAACACAGGATCCACCATTCACAATAGGTGATGTCACAGATCACCTCCTCCTGTATAATGACTAATAACACCTCTATATACAGTAGATACCACAGGATCCACCATTCACAATAGATGATGTCACAGATCACCTCCTCCTCCTGTATAATGACTGATAACACCTCTATATACAGTAGATAACACAGGATCCACCATTCACAATAGGTGATATCACATCTCAGCTCCTCCTCTTGTACAATGACTGATAACACCTCTATATACAGTAGATAACACAGGATCCACCATTCATAATAGGTGATATCACAGCTCACCTCCTCCTCCTGTACAATGACTGATAACACCTCTATATACAGTAGATAACACAGTAGATAACACAGGATACACCATTCACAATAGGTGATGTCACAGCTCACCTACTCCTGTATAATGACTGATAACACCTCTATATACAGTAGATAACACAGAATCCACCATTCACAATAGGTGATATCACAGCTCACCTCCTCCTGTACAATGACTGATAACACCTCTATATACAGTAGATAACACAGGATCCACCATTCACAATAGGTGATATCACAGCTCACCTCCTCCTGCACAATGACTGATAACATCTCTATATCAGTAGATAACACAGGATCCACCATTCACAATAGGTGATATCACAGCTCTCCTCCTCCTCCTGTACAATGACTGATAACACCTCTGTTTACAGTAGATAACACAGGATCCACCATTCACAATAGATGATATCACAGCTCACCTCCTCTTCCTGTACAATGAGTGATAACAACTCTATATACTGTACATAACACAGGAGGATCCACCATTCACAATAGGTGATATCACAGCTCACCTCCTCCTCCTGTACAATGACTGATAACACCTCTATATACAGTAGATAACACAGGATCCACCATTCACAATAGGTGATATCACAGCTCACCTCCTCCTGTACAATGACTGATAACACCTCTATATACAGTAGATAACACAGGATCCACCATTCACAATAGGTAATATCACAGCTCTCCTCCTCCTCCTGTACAATGACTGATAACACCTCTATATACAGTAGATAACACAGGATCCACTATTCTCAATAGGTGATGTCACAGCTCACCACCTCCTCCTGTACAAATACTGATAACACCTCTATATACAATAGATAACACAGGATCCACCATTCACAATAGGTGATGTCACAGCTCACCTCCTCCTGTACAATGACTGATAACACCTCTATATACAGTAGATAACACAGGATCCACCATTCACAATAGGTGATGTCACAGCTCACCACCTACTGTGTACAGAGGTCAATGTAATCCTGCCTATGATGATAATGAGACTTTTAAAAAGTCTTCTATAAGTAACAGGAAATATGAGGGTAAAATATCCCCAGTGACCAGTGAAGCTTGTAAGATTTTTATGTTTTTTATTAATACAGATTATAATATGAAAAAAGCCAATAGAAAATAAATATATCACCTGATTTAAGCAATAGGCCATTTTCTGATGACACATTCCCTTCAAAAAAGAATTAGGTTGTCAGTGACCCTCCAGATCTGCCCCATTGCCTGGTTATATCGATGACTACTTTCTTCCCATTCTTATATACTGAATCCATCCCTAATCTATCATCAAAACTCATCCCATATTAGGCCATCTTGACACTTGCTTCTTTTTATAAGTTTTTTTTGTGCTGTGTTTTTGTTGAATTTTCAGCAGCAAAACTGCATCCGTTTTTGAAAAAAAGCACAAAAAAAATCACATTTTGATCCATTTTTGTGCTGCTTCTCTCTTATTACAATGGAGTCAATGGAAAAAACGAGGAGATAAAACGGATCACTAATTGACACGCTCATTCTTTTTCTCGATACATTTTTTGCCCTAAAAGTGGATCAGTAAAAAATGCAGAATTTCTGGAAACTCATTAACATTGCTGAGCATCACAGAACGTGAGCCGATCTACATGCAAAAACGGGTCACAAAAAATGGATCAAAAGCGCATGGTGTGAACAAGGCCTTATTCCAATATTGTCTTGCTTCAAAATATTCTTAGATGCATATGTTAACTGCATTATAGATACACATACAGTATGTCATCTCACTAAATGGAAAATAAGGTTTACCTGAGGAATCAGGTGCAACAAAGCATCCCCCGAGAGCGTCCCCACGGCCAGTCCAACGAACAACTGTAAGATGAGTTTATAGCTCACCTCTTCCTCCTGTACAATGAGTGATAACACCTCTATATACAGTAGATAACACAGGATCCACCATTCACAATAGGTGATGTCACAGATCACCTCCTCCTGTATAATGACTAATAACACCTCTATATACAGTAGATAACACAGGATCCACCATTCACAATAGATGATGTCACAGATCACCTCCTCCTCCTGTATAATGACTGATAACACCTCTATATACAGTAGATAACACAGGATCCACCATTCACAATAGGTGATATCACATCTCAGCTCCTCCTCTTGTACAATGACTGATAACACCTCTATATACAGTAGATAACACAAGATCCACCATTCACAATAGGTGATATCACAGCTCAGCTCCTCCTCTTGTACAATGACTGATAGCACCTCTATATACAGTAGATAACACAGGATCCACCATTCACAATAGGTGATATCACAGCTCACCTCCTCCTCCTGTACAATGACTGCTATCACCTCTATATACAGTAGATAACACAGGATCCACCATTCACAATAGGTGATGTCACAGATCACCTCCTCCTCCTGTATAATGACTGATAACACCTCTATATACAGTAGATAACACAGGATCCACCATTCACAATAGGTGATATCACAGCTCAGCTCCTCCTCTTGTACAATGACTGATAACACCTCTATATACAGTAGATAACACAGGATCCACCATTCACAATAGGTGATGTCACAGCTCACCTCCTCCTCCTGTACAATGACTGATAACACCTCTATTTACAGTAGATAACACAGGATCCACCATTCACAATAGGTGATGTCACAGCTCACCTCCTCCTCCTGTACAATGAGTGATAACACCTCTATATACAGTAGATAACACAGGATCCACCATTCACAATAGGTGATGTCACAGATCACCTCCTCCTGTATAATGACTAATAACACCTCTATATACAGTAGATACCACAGGATCCACCATTCACAATAGATGATGTCACAGATCACTCCTCTCCTCCTGTATAATGACTGATAACACCTCTATATACAGTAGATAACACAGGATCCACCATTCACAATAGGTGATATCACATCTCAGCTCCTCCTCTTGTACAATGACTGATAACACCTCTATATACAGTAGATAACACAGGATCCACCATTCATAATAGGTGATATCACAGCTCACCTCCTCCTCCTGTACAATGACTGATAACACCTCTATATACAGTAGATAACACAGTAGATAACACAGGATACACCATTCACAATAGGTGATGTCACAGCTCACCTACTCCTGTATAATGACTGATAACACCTCTATATACAGTAGATAACACAGAATCCACCATTCACAATAGGTGATATCACAGCTCACCTCCTCCTGTACAATGACTGATAACACCTCTATATACAGTAGATAACACAGGATCCACCATTCACAATAGGTGATATCACAGCTCACCTCCTCCTGCACAATGACTGATAACATCTCTATATACAGTAGATAACACAGGATCCACCATTCACAATAGGTGATATCACAGCTCTCCTCCTCCTCCTGTACAATGACTGATAACACCTCTGTTTACAGTAGATAACACAGGATCCACCATTCACAATAGATGATATCACAGCTCACCTCCTCTTCCTGTACAATGAGTGATAACAACTCTATATACTGTACATAACACAGGAGGATCCACCATTCACAATAGGTGATATCACAGCTCACCTCCTCCTCCTGTACAATGACTGATAACACCTCTATATACAGTAGATAACACAGGATCCACCATTCACAATAGGTGATATCACAGCTCACCTCCTCCTGTACAATGACTGATAACACCTCTATATACAGTAGATAACACAGGATCCACCATTCACAATAGGTAATATCACAGCTCTCCTCCTCCTCCTGTACAATGACTGATAACACCTCTATATACAGTAGATAACACAGGATCCACTATTCTCAATAGGTGATGTCACAGCTCACCACCTCCTCCTGTACAAATACTGATAACACCTCTATATACAATAGATAACACAGGATCCACCATTCACAATAGGTGATGTCACAGCTCACCTCCTCCTGTACAATGACTGATAACACCTCTATATACAGTAGATAACACAGGATCCACCATTCACAATAGGTGATGTCACAGCTCACCACCTACTGTGTACAGAGGTCAATGTAATCCTGCCTATGATGATAATGAGACTTTTAAAAAGTCTTCTATAAGTAACAGGAAATATGAGGGTAAAATATCCCCAGTGACCAGTGAAGCTTGTAAGATTTTTATGTTTTTTATTAATACAGATTATAATATGAAAAAAGCCAATAGAAAATAAATATATCACCTGATTTAAGCAATAGGCCATTTTCTGATGACACATTCCCTTCAAAAAAGAATTAGGTTGTCAGTGACCCTCCAGATCTGCCCCATTGCCTGGTTATATCGATGACTACTTTCTTCCCATTCTTATATACTGAATCCATCCCTAATCTATCATCAAAACTCATCCCATATTAGGCCATCTTGACACTTGCTTCTTTTTATAAGTTTTTTTTGTGCTGTGTTTTTGTTGAATTTTCAGCAGCAAAACTGCATCCGTTTTTGAAAAAAAGCACAAAAAAAATCACATTTTGATCCATTTTTGTGCTGCTTCTCTCTTATTACAATGGAGTCAATGGAAAAAACGAGGAGATAAAACGGATCACTAATTGACACGCTCATTCTTTTTCTCGATACATTTTTTGCCCTAAAAGTGGATCAGTAAAAAATGCAGAATTTCTGGAAACTCATTAACATTGCTGAGCATCACAGAACGTGAGCCGATCTACATGCAAAAACGGGTCACAAAAAATGGATCAAAAGCGCATGGTGTGAACAAGGCCTTATTCCAATATTGTCTTGCTTCAAAATATTCTTAGATGCATATGTTAACTGCATTATAGATACACATACAGTATGTCATCTCACTAAATGGAAAATAAGGTTTACCTGAGGAATCAGGTGCAACAAAGCATCCCCCGAGAGCGTCCCCACGGCCAGTCCAACGAACAACTGTAAGATGAGTTTATAGCTTTCCTCACAAGAGCTGAATATAATAAGAGTAGCTCCAAACATGGATCCGATTGTCAGAAGTAAAACCGCAATTGTGCTGTATCCATACCCTGCACCACAACACATTATTATTATTATTATTATTATAGTGCCAATTATTCCATGGCGCTTTTCATGTAAAAAAGGACATACATAGATGAGTACAATAATCCTGAGCAATACAAAGCACAGACAGGCATGGGAGGAGAGAGAACCCTGCCCACGAGAGCTCACAGTCTACAAGGAATGGGTGAGGATACAGCAGTTGAGGAGAGGATCCTGCACACGAGGGTTCACAGTCTACAAGAGATGGGTGAGGAAACAGTAGTTGAGGAGAGAAGACCCTGCCCATGAGGGCTCACAGACTACATGGGATGTGTGAGTATTCAGTAGCTGAGGAGAGAGGAGTCTGCCCATGAGGGCTCACAGACTACATGGGATGTGTGAGTATTCAGTAGCTGAGGAGAGAGGAGTCTGCCCACGAGGGCTCACAATCTGCAAGGAATGGGTGAGGATACACTAGGTGAGGAGAGAGGACTCTGCCCATGAGGGCTTACATTCTACGAGGGATGGGTGAGGATACAGTAGGTGAGGGAGGAGAAAGGACCCTGCCCACGTGGGCTCACAGTCTACAAGGGAAGGGTGAGGATATAGTAGGTGAGGGAGGAGAGAGAACCCTGACCACGAGACCTTACAGTCTACAAGGGATGGGTGAGCATTCAGTAGGTGAAGAGAGAGGACCCTGCCGACGAGGGCTCACAGTCTACAAGGAATGGGTGAGGATACAGCAGTTGAGGAGAGAGGACCATGCCTATGAGGGCTCACAGTCTACAAGGGATGTGTGAGAATATAGTAGGTGAGGAGAGAGGACTCTGCCCATGAGGGCTCACATTCTACAAGGGATGAGCGAGGATACAGTAGGTGAAGAGAGAGGACCCTGCCCATGAGGGCTCATAGTCTACAAGGGGATGGATGAGTATTCAGTAGGTGAGGAGAGGACTCTGCCCATGAGGGCTTACATTCTATGAGGGATGGGTGAGGATACAGTAGGTGAGGGAGGAGAAAGGACCCTGCCCCCGTGGGCTCACAGTCTACAAGGGATGGGTGAGGATATAGTAGGTGAGGGAGGAGAGAGAACCCTGACCTCGAGACCTTACAGTCTACAAGGGATGGGTGAGTATTCAGTAGGTGAAGAGAGAGGACCCTGGCAACGA
Organism: Allobates femoralis; assembly: GCA_033576535.1. Lineage (NCBI taxonomy): Eukaryota > Metazoa > Chordata > Amphibia > Anura > Aromobatidae > Allobates > Allobates femoralis. The sequence continues at coordinate 540,378,042 of JARQOC010000005.1, forward strand.
GGGCTCGCAGTCTACAAGGGATGTGTGAGGATATAGTTGGTGAGGAGGACCCTGCACGCTAGGGCTCACAGTCTACAAGGGATGAGTGAGGATACACTAGGTAGAGCTGGTCATGCAGTGGTTTAGTAGACTGAGGGTCACTGCAGGTTTATTTGTCAGAAGAGGTGGGTCTTCAGGTTCCTTTTGAATGTTTCCACTGTAGACAAGAGTCTAATGTGTTGGGGCAGGGAGTTCCAGAGTATGGGGAAGACATAGAAAAATGTCATAGTACAAAAAGTACACAAAGCAAAGAAATGCAAACTATGTAATAGAGAACATAGTAGGAGACTCACTTTCCAGGGTGGTGGGCGGTGGGAGCTGTGTACTTGTGAAGTCTTGCACTGGGCAGGTGCAGGAGAGAAGCTGGTGGATTATCGCCGGGCTCATCTGTTTAAACTGTTCCTGGGAAATTGGGGATCGGCTATTTTGTAGAACAATTTTCACAAGTTCATAGGAAGAAAAGCATTGATGACTCTATAACAAAAGAAAAAAATTAAAAACAATTGCTAAGCATTTTTTTTACATATGGAATTAGGGTATGGCTGTATAGGGGCTTTTCTCTTCATAAAAATGATACCCCTTTTGTATGCAAATTGCCTCTTTAACTCTAGCGTTACCTATTGATTGTAGCAATCCATAAGACGTTATTGATCCTTTAACGAGCCTTGTCATATGGCCAAGGATATAAGCCAAGTCATATTCTCATTTAGCATACAAAGTATTTTGGAGTGTTTGCTCCTTGTCAGTGCAAAGTATGAGATATGATATGGTTAGGTGAGAGGCTAAGGCTTGGGCTCTGGACTATGACATTTCTCCTTTTTGTAGACGTTCGATATTCCAGTCAAAAGAAAATTAGTGTAGAGTTCAAAAGCAAGTAAGTCTGGAAGTGAATTTGTCTTTGAAGGTACATGATGAGGAATAACTGGAGAGACAGCGCCAAAGAGGGTGTCATCTTTGATGAGAAGGTGTATAACTGGGGAAACGTGGTCAACCAGATAGGGTGAGAGCCTCAACCACTGAAAAACACAGCACGGCTGCAGCAACCCCATGGTGTGCTGGACGCAGGAGAACTGGAAGGAAAGGGTTTATCTGCGCTGTCGCAGAAATGTAGACCAAGAAGGACAGATCCTTGATAGGGATTTATTTGTCGATGTGTTTTGGAGTAAAACAACTCTTTCTTTAGGATAATGATAGACTGGAACCATCCTGATGAAGGAGTTGTTTTACTTCGAAATGCACTGACCAATAAAATCACCATCCAGGATCTGAACTTCTTGGTGTTCAGTTCTACAGCAGCGCGGATTAACCCCTTCAATCTAGTTGTTCAGTTTCAAGGCATATGAACAGAGAACTTGTATGTTATATTGGGGTATATGAACGTCTGAAAATTGTCTCCTGTTCTGGACAACACAAGCGATCCAGGTATCATTCACCCCTATGGCCAGCATGTGGTAATCACAGGTAGCAGCAGTGATGTCAAGAGTACAACATATGTCACTATTACAGCACAGCACTGGACTCGGTGGTGATGCAGATGAGCCCAGTGATTGGTTGCTATAGTCACATGCACTGTAGTTGTGATGTCACCACTGCAGCCTGTGAAAAAACACTGGGTACGGCAGCAGAGAGCAAGCCTTAAAGTAGGGGAAAGTAGGTGCAGCCAATTTTATTATTTTTAAATAAGGCACCTCTCTATCAAGTTTGAAGCCTGGCCACAGAGAAGTGTAAGACAAAGAGTGATGGCCACTTTACACCTCCCAATGTCGTTCCGATATTGGATCCAACGGCGCGGGAGCGCGCCTTTTCTGGGTAGAATTCCAAGATCGCATAGCAGATGTTACACAGCGCTATATCAGCAGACAACGCAACTGCGATGTGTACGCCACCTTGTACGGCCGACCCAGGAACGACCATTTAACATGGGAGAGAATAGGGGAAGTTGTACTCCACATCGTTGTTGGGCTTTCACACAGCATGATCCGGCCACAACATCCATCCAATATCGGGCCGTTGGAGAGCAGGCTGATTTGATCCCCAATATCGTTTTGACATCGTTCGTGCATCGTATTGGACATTTACACCATACAACGCATATCGGGGCCAACACACGAACCACGTGACTTTTTATCGGAGTTGGACGCTGATATCGGGACGTGTAAAGTGGCCATAAGACAAATGTTTTTAAAAAATGAAAAAAAAACTCATAAAAGTTTAAATCATCTGTCTTTTGCCCCATTAAAAATAAAGATAATTAAAAAAAAAAACAATTGTGGTATTGCTGTATTAGAAAAGTCTGATCTATTAAAATATACAAATAATTAACTTGATTGGAGAACATTGTAAGCAAAAAAAATTCAAGAATGCTAAAATGATGTTTTTCTGGTCACAGTATCGCCACAAACATGTAACAAGTAAGAAAAAAATAAATTCTATCTCAAGATTCTAACAATAAAACTGTTGTCTAACCCTGCAAAAAGCAGGCCATCAAGCAGCTCCATCGGCTGAAAAGTCAAAACATTACGGGACTTCGAAGATGGTGACACCAAGTCCCAATTTTTTTTTTTTACCAAACTTCTGATTTTTCTCGCCCATAAAATAATGCAAAAAAATGGATATTATTATTATTTATTTATATAGCGCCATTAGGATCCATGGCTCTTTACATGAGGATAAGGGAGACAAGAACAAGTACACTAAATCTAGGCGATCAGGACGTACAGGTACAGGAGGGGCAGGGACCCTGTCCACGAGGGCTCACAGTCTACGAGGGGCGGGTTGGGATACAGTAGGATGGGGGAATGTCAGGTATGGGGCAGTCGCCTGGGTCTCATGGCAGGTTGTAGGCTTGACGGAATAGGTGAGTCTTCAGGTGACACTTGAAGCTTCTCAGGGTAGGCGAGTGTCTGACGTGTTCGGGCAGGGAGTTCCAGAGTAAGGCAGATGCCCGGGAGAAGTCCTGGACTCGGTTGTGCGAAGAGGTGATGAGAGGGGAGCAGAGGAGGAGTTCTTGGGAGGAGCGGAGGTTGCGTGAGGGTAGGTATCAGGAGACCAGGTCAGAGATGTATGGTGGGGCCAGGTTGTGTATGGCTTTGTACGCCATGGTTAGTGTTTTGAATTGGGATCTCTTGGAGGCGGGGAGTCAGTGAAGGGCTTGGCAGAGGGGGGAGACAGGGGAGTAGCGGGAGGAAAGGTAGATTAGTTGGGCAGCGGAATTGAGGATAGACTGGAGAGGTGTGAGGGAGATAGCCGGGAGGCCATTGAGAAGAAGGTTGCAGTAGTCAAGGCGGGAGATGATAAGAGCATGAATGAGTGTTTTAGTGGAGTCGTGGGTGAGCAAGGAGCGGATTCGCGAGATGTTCTTGAGCTGGAGCCGGAGGGATGTGGTCAGGGCCTCAATGTGGGGCTTGAAGGATAGGGAGGAGTCAAGGATTACCCCTAGGCACTTGGCTTGGGGGACTGGGGAGAGGGCGCAGTCGTTGATGCAGATGGATAGGTTGGGAGGTGGGGTTGAATTTCTTGGGGGAAGACTATGAATTCAGTTTTGTCCATGTTGAGTTTAAGGAAGCGAGCAGAGAAGAAGGATGAGATGGCGGAAAGGCATTGTGGATATGTTTGGTACCTCCGTAATCGTACTGATGAGGAGAATCTTACTGCAAACTCATTTTATACCACAAAATAGGCATTGTAACAATCCACCAAAACAATGTCAGAATTGTGTCTTTTTACAACTTTTCCCCTTTTCTACCCCATTTTCCATTATGGTGAAATAAATCATGTCATTCAAAAGTACAAATCGTCCTATAAAATACAAGCTCATATGTCTCTTGGAAGAAGGGGAGGGAAAAACAATAACGCAAAAACTAAAATTTGCTCTGCGTGTTACACCCATGGTATGCACAGATGATATCAGGCCCCATAGCGTAAAACCGAATGGACCCTCAATTTCAAGAACATTTTTTAGCTGGGGCATAGATCAACTTTCTGTCATTGATATAACTTGGTCCATATTCTCCTTCGGTAACTTCTAATTCAGTGCGATCTTTTCATACATTACCATGCGCCATCCGGCTGAGTGACCCTGGCTCTCAGGAATACTATTATGGCCTCCTTCTGGCTTTTCATTATCACTCAGTGCTTCCATTGCTGGAACGGGTAACGGCTCATGGCTGCTTCCTGGGATTACAAGACTTCGCACCCTTCTTCTGTGGTTCTGGTCAGTCTTCATGCAGGTCAATGCTGCTTTCAGTCTTCCTATAAGTTCATCTATTTCTGATATATGACCAAACACGAGAGATTACTATTTATATTATTGATTGGATTTTCAGGTTTAGCTTATTTAGATGTTTTAAGTTCATATACAGGACAGCATATATAACATGCGCTATATGGAGAAAAGTGTTGGACACCCATCTTTGCCCCCAGTGTATATCATCTGGCCCCTGACCCCCAGAGTATAACATCCAACCCCTTGCTCCCAGCATATAACATCCAACTCATCGCCCTTGGTGTATAACAACTGGCCCCTTGTTCTTGATATATAACATTTAACCCCTTGCCCTCCAGTGTATAACATCCAACCTCTCTCCCCTGGAGTATACCATGCAGCCCCTCACCCCTGTTGTATATGACCTGGCCCTTTGCCCCTGGTGTATCTCATCTGGCCCCCTGTCCTTGCTATATAACATCCAACCTCTCGCCCTCCAGTGTATAACATCCAACTCTTCTCCTCTGGTGTATAACATCTGGCCTATCGCACCTGGTGTATAACATCGAACCCTTTGCCCCTGGGGTATAACTTCTAACCTTTCTACCCTGGTGTCTAACATCTGACCCATTGCCCCTGGTGTCCAGCATCTGGCTCTTGCCTCTAGTGCACAACATCCAACTCCTCACCTCTGATTTATAACATCTGGTCATCGCCTCTAGTGTACCACATCCGACCCCTCACCTCTAGTGTATAACATCTGGCCATCGCCTCTAGTGTACAACATTCGACCCCTCACCTCTGGTGTATAGCATCTAGCCATCGTCTCTAGTGTACAACATACGACCCCTCACCCCTGGTGTATAACATCCGGTCATCGCCTCTAGTGTACAAAATCCAACCCCTCACCCCAGGTGTATAACATCCAGCCATCGCCTCTAGTGTACAACAACCGACCCCTCACCCTGGTGTATAACATCCGGTCATCGCCTCTAGTGTACAACATCTGACCCATCACCTCTGGTGTATAACATCTGGCCATCACCTCTAGTGTACAACATCCGACCCCTCACCCCTGGTGTATAACATCCGGTCATCGCCTCTAGTGTACAAAATCCAACCCCTCACCCCAGGTGTATAACATCCAGCCATCGCCTCTAGTGTACAACAACCAACCCCTCACCCTGGTGTATAACATCTGGCCATCGCCTCTAGTGTACAACATTCGACCCCTCACCTCTGGTGTATAACATCTACCCATCGTCTCTAGTGTACAACATCCGACCCCTCACCCCTGGTGTATAACATCCGGTCATCGCCTCTAGTGTACAAAATCCAACCCCTCACCCCAGGTGTATAACATCCAGCCATCGCCTCTAGTGTACAACAACCAACCCCTCACCCTGGTGTATAACATCTGGCCATCGCCTCTAGTGTACAACATTCGACCCCTCACCTCTGGTGTATAACATCTACCCATCGTCTCTAGTGTACAACATCCGACCCCTCACCCCTGGTGTATAACATCCGGTCATCGCCTCTAGTGTACAAAATCCAACCCCTCATCCTGGTTTATAACATCCAGCCATCGTCTCTAGTGTACAACAACCGACCCCTCACCCTGGTGTATAATTCTGGCCATCACCTCTAGTGTACAACATCCGACCCCTCACCCCTGGTGTATAACATCCGGTCATCGCCTCTAGTGTACAAAATCCAACCCCTCACCCCTGGTGTATAACATCCGGCCATCGCCTCTAGTGTACAACATCCGACCCCTCACCGCAGGTGTATAACATCTGGCCATCGCCTCTAGTGTACAACATCCGACCTCTCACCGCAGGTGTATAACATCTGGCCATCGCCTCTAGTTTACAACAATCAACCCCTCACCCCTGGTATACAATATCCGGCCCTTCGCCTTTAGTGGACAACATCCAACCCATCGCAACTGATGAATAACATCTGGCACTCGCCTCTAGGATATAGCATCTGACCCCTCAACCCTAGTGTATAAAATCTGGCCCCTCATCTGCTCTTTGCTTTTACTAACATGTGACACAATGACTGTTGGTGCAGAGCTCACTGATAATAGTGCAGTTGTGTAATAGGAGCCACCATGATAACTAGTCCACATATGACATTTTTTCCTTCTAAATCTTTCCCCATCACCTGGGAGTGATATTACTGAGAAGTGGAAGGAACCAAAGCAACTCAGCCAAAAACTGTAGAAAACGTAATATTATAGAGCGGGGTCACTGACTGCCGAGGAGCAGAGGGCAGAAAAGGGAAAATGCTCTGCTGGCTCCATGACTGCAAAGTTCCTCTGATGTTAATATCAGCACAAAAGCTGGTTTTCCATGGCTGCATTCAAGCCTTACATCACCAAGCACAATGCCAAGTGTAAGATGGAAACTTGTTCTGTGCAGTGACGGATTACACTTTATCTGGCGTCTGATGGAGCGTAGGTTTGGTGAATACCAGTACAACGTAACCTGCATGACTGAATTTTGCATTGGGGCATTTTTCAGAGGTTGGTATAGGCCCCTTAATTCTAGTGAAAGGAAATCTTAATTCTTCAACACAAGATATTATGGTCAATTGTAGCTTCCACCTTTGTGGAAACAGTTTGGGGAAGGCCCTTTTCTGTTCCCCATGACTGTGACCAATACAAAAGGTCTATAAAGACATGGAGGGGAAGAGTTAGATGTGGAAGAAACTGACTGGCTGCTTAGAACCCGGACTTCAACCTGATTCAACACTTTTAGTATGAACTAGATCAGAGATTGTGATCCCGGCTTCTCCACAATCAGGGTCTGGCCTCATAAATGCTCTTCTGGACAAATTGGCAAAAATTCCCAAAGACACTTCCAAAATCTTATAGAGAGTTTAAAAAGAGTGACATCCCTTCTGCACAAACTATCTAGCGGAACGCGCGTCAGGGGGTCCGGTGGCAATGTTACTATAATTGCTTGTCTCTCTGTCTCTTACACCTTCTCTACCACCTTGTTATTTTATTGAAAGACTTTTTGAGTTATGTGCCTCACTATGTCCCTCTGCATTAGGCTTTTTACTTGTAATTTCCTATCTAATCCATTTTAACCTCCAGAGTATCCAAGTACTAGTATTTAATTTATATGACTTATTCTATTATGTGTTTATTTATTTACCTTTACTTGGAGAAATATATATATATATTCAAGTTTTACACTTTTTATAGATTTTCTAGTTATTTAATGAGAATAACTGTCATCTGTGCCATCCGGAAGACACTATGGTGGATTACCGTAATTGATTATTATTTTTGTGGACTGGCTCACTTTTTATATTAGTCCTATTTAATATTTTATTTTCATAATAAATTGATTTATTCATACACTTGTGGATAATATATATATTTTCTTATATAAAAAATGATCTACCCTTTTTTTGATTCACATGATTTAAATATTTGTTTTTTTGGGTGGTATATTGATTGGGTCTCATTCATACTGGGAACATGATTGGGTCTCGTTCATACTGGGAACATGATTGGGTCTCATTCATACTGGGAACATGATTGGGTCTCATTCATACTAGGAACATGATTGGGTCTCATTCATACTAGGAACATGATTGGGTCTCATTCATACTGGGAACATGATTGGGTCTCATTCATACTGGGAACATGATTGGGTCTCATTCATACTGGGAACATGATTGGGTCTCATTCATACTGGGAACATGATTGGGTCTTATTCATACTGGGAACATGATTGGGTCTCATTCATACTGGGAACATGATTGGGTCTCATTCATACTGGGAACATGATTGGGTCTCATTCATACTGGGAACATGATTGGGTCCCATTCATACTGGGAACATGATTGGGTCTCATTCATACTGGGAACATAATTGGATCTCATTCATACTGGGAACATTATTGGGTCTCATTCATACTGGGAACATGATTGGGTCTCATTCATACTGGGAACATGATTGGGTCTCATTAATACTGGGAACATGATTGGGTCTCATTCATACTGGGAACATTATTGGTTCTCATTCATACTGGGAACATGATTGGGTCTCATTCATACTTCATTGTGGGAAAATTTTTCTATACATTAGTGGCAGCTTTATTTACTACGGCTATGGTCACATTTGGTTCTGAAATTGCGTTCACCACATCCAGATGCGGTGGACGCAATTTGCTTCAGACACATTTTGCAAGCAAAATGTGTTGCTGAAGCCGCAATCCGGTAACCGGATTGCTCCGGATGTGTAATCCGGAGCAATCCGGTTACCGTATAGTTTGCTCATATTTATCAATGAAGCCGAGGTTCCACTGACAGCTGCGCACATACTATACGTAATGTACGTATAGTATGTGCCGCTGTCCAGGGTCCTGCAGGCTTTTACAGTAGATCTATGGCGCTGCGCAGCTTCATTGATAAAAATATACAGAGCCGAAAGAAGCCGGCTTACTGTACATCACTTATTAACACATAACATGCGGTCCTGAGTGGGCAGCATGTCTCTAGGGGGGTGAGCACCCCCTAGAGACATGTTGCCCACAATTATTATTAATATTTAATCATTTTTGACAGATGAAACACTATGCTTATCCCGGCGGGATAAGCAAAGTATATGGGAACCGGATTGCTCAGGATTACACATTCTGAGCAATGCGGTTACCTCATTGCGGATGTTAGAACCACTCCGAAAACTGCAGCCTGCATGATTTTTGACGCAGGCTGCAGAGCCAGATGCAGTAACCGGATTGCATGTAATGCAATCCGGTTTTTATAATGTGTTCCTATGAGGAGCGTTTCCTGATGCGGTTTTGGGCTTTTTAAAAGCTCAAAACAGGAACAGGATTAAAAAAAAAACAACGCATTTGTGACCCTAGCCTATGTCTATCACCACTGAAGTTATCTTTCTGTTTGCTTACCTCTCCTTTTTTAATCTTTGTATTTTCACTCAAGTGACTAATAAAGAGTTATAATTTTATTTCTTTTTTGGTAAGATTTCTTTTTTGTTGGCTTTTTTTTTTACATGCAAATAACCCATTCTAGCCACATAAAAAAGCTTGTAATAGTGATTTTATTTTAAAGCACCCCAATGTAAGTGAGATCTTCATCTTCACATAAATTTTATGGCTTGGAACTCAAAACAGAACAATACAGTCAAAAATAGTTTTAGGCTAGCTTCACACCACGCTTTTTTGCTGTCAGGGTGGATCCTGTTTTCTGTAGGATCCACCGGACAGAACCTGACGGGACAGGATGTGTAGAAAGTATGGACAAATATGGTCCTGAATCCTGTTTTTAGCAGGATTCCTTTTCTACCCATGTCCATGGTGCTGAAGTCTGCCTGTGTCTGATCTGCCGCTGTCCATGGTGCTGAATTCACTGCATGTGCTTGAAGTACTGCTGTCCATGGTGCTGAAGTTTGCATGGCAGGATTTTTGAGCAGGTTCTGTGCTTAAGAAAATGTGCTTAAAATCATATCCAGGAAACAATCTGATTTTTTCACACGCCCATAGACTCCAATGTTATAGGCACCGGATCGACCCGGATCCATTTTTGTCTGGTTTTGTCTGATTTTTGTCCCCGAAGCACAGAAATGCTGCAGGCTCCGCTTTTGGAGAAGGGTGAAAAATCAAACAAAAAAGAATCCGGTACAGAATACACAAAAATGGATGGCCATAGTTTGCAACGTTTAAAGCACAGTGCCTCCTGCAAAAAGGAAGATTATTCAAAGCATTCTTATTTTTTATTGTTATTTTAAAGTTACCCGGTTAATCTGTTAATAAAAATGTCCACTCACACCCGGTTTGGTTTTAACACCCGCGGACAGGTGTATTTCACCAAGAGGGTGTGTGGCGCCACTATGGCTAGGCGCCACAGGGAGGTATTACATTTTGAAAACATATGTAGTAATTTTGTAGTTGTGGGTTTAGGGTTTAATCTATAGAGTCTGAATTCACACACAACACCAGACCAACTTAGAGTAAGGGACTGATTATTCAGTAGGTCCAAACGGGGGTGGAGCCTAGGTTAGTGCAGGAAGCCTTGAGTGACAGTTAGTGCTGGGAAGGCAGTCAGTCAGGACGTGCCTGACAGCTCTGCGACAGGAGGGGTCACCCATCTCCAGGAGGGTGGCCCGGGACAGTAGGAGACGGACCAGTGCCGGTTGGAGCCGGCTGGTTTAGTTTGGGGAACACCGGCAACACGGAAGCCGAGGCGGTCAACGGTTTATCCCTGGCTGCAAACCAACGAGCTGCGGGCCCATAATCACAGGGTAGCCGTAGGTGCCACAAGAAGGTACTTCGCCCTTCAGGCCCAAAATCGGTCTAAGATTACAGAAGTATCAGTCCGGATTCTGG